>CM060173.1:9710145-10910145 GCA_030549775.1 Tamarix chinensis | reverse complement strand
GCGTAGGAGTAAAAACAAATTATTCTTATTTTATATTTTTTATATCTAATATTTAATAATAACAATTATTATTATTATTATTATTATTATTATTATTATTATTATTTATAAAATGTTAACTTTAAATGAAATTAATTTTAAAATAAATATTCAATCAAAAGTATTTTTTTAATTTTAAATAAACTATAATAAAATATATAAAATATAGAAGTAGTTTTACTATAGCTATTATTTTCATACTAAACAAACGCTAAATAGTGATTTGTTTGCCTTAAAAAATGATAGTACACATTTCGATGAATGATATAGTTTGGATTTTCCAATTTAATATAGTATAATTTAAAAATATTGCTAATAATTAATTTCGATGAATGATATAGTTGTTATATTTTCACCTTTTTCTTTTTAAAAATTTTCTCCTTTTTTTTTGATGATTGAAAATTATTTAGGCTTCAAAAATATTTTCTTACTCTATCTATTATGAACTTCATATGTTGTGTGTGTGTGTGTGTGTGTGTGTGTGTGTGTGTGTGTGTGTTATATATAACAAAAATGTTCTTACAAATCAAAGGTATTCAAAGTCCATCTTTTTACACTTTTGGATTTTATTTTTCTATTTATTTGTTATTTTATTAATGTTTACCAAAAAATATAAATTTCATATCATTTTTTAATAAAAGAATCATATTTTTTAATGTAGGTATTTGTTTAGAATGCATATAAGATAAGCTCCTTTAATATTTCTATCTAGGGCCTCCCAAGTATAAGGCCAAACCATTATTCAATAATAATCAATCAGGTCATCTCCTTGCACCCCAAATTTGTTGAGTTCACACCCTATGGGTTTGTTATTTTCTTACATTTACAAAATGCCCCTTTTATTTTTCCCTCCTTCTCCAATCTCTTTATTAATCCTCCTCTTTAATCCTTTCCTTCGACCAAATAAATTAAATATATTAAATTAAACAACAATATGTAACACCCCCAAAATTCACGGTTAAAAATTTTCATTTATACAGAAAACATACACTAAAATAGGTGTGTTACCGCCGTGATCAATACAAGATTGAACCCCGACCAATCTCATACCAGCCACAAGGCTAGAAAATTTAGAGGTATTAATACGAGTAATAAATAAAACCATAATAGTTCCAACATTTTATAAATAAAATAGAGTGTGCAAGTGTTAGATTTGATATAGAAATGGAAAGCGAGTACAACAACGCCCCTATGGGGGAAATAAAATGATTAATAAAATGATAAGAAGGTCAGATAAAGGTAAGTCCGGACAACACCCTCTCAAACCCTATGACAAGTACAATATGCCATCACTCAGTCCTACTCAAAGTATCGTAGGCATCAAAGTCATCACAAGGATGATAATAGTGGCTCAGAAGCATTTGGCCCTAGGAAGGTGTTATTTTCTGATATATTCCACTGAATGATAATAATGCCTCAAGTTTGTTATCCTCGAGAAGGTGCTTGACTCTATATCTTAGGATTAAGCATAGTGGGGTTCATGAACTCAATGTAAATAAAAGGATGAAAATGGTTATATCTAATAAAGAGGCCTAGATTAGCATTTACCTTATGAGACTTTTCGTAAATTGTATGTGTACCTATCTTATGTTATGAGTGTATGTCTTTATTTGGATCCATGATTTGATAGTATTATTACCTTACTTAGTACATAGCATATTGAGTCTACTGACCAGCATTTTTATGGTTGCTACTTATTCCCATGAGCAAAAAATCCTAATGCTTTTGTGCAGATCTTTGAGGAATAATTGGACGAGTTTGCTGTTTTTGATGCATTATGAGGTGAGGAGTGGCTTTTCTATATTTTAGGTGTTTGACCAAAGAGTTATGTTATCTAGTGTAGTACCCCCAAAATTTACTACTAAAAAAATTTCTATAAAGTGGAAACGTATTATCAAATAGATGAGTGTTACCGCCGTAATTGACATAAGTTTAGCTCACCATACCATCCTTACATCAATCACAAGGTAAAACAATTAGAAAGTATAACATGATAAATAGAAATTGAAGGAACTCTCATAAATATTAGATAAAAGTTTGGAGGTTTGCTCCCACTACGACAAAAAGGGTCTACAGCGGCGACGACTGTCGTGGCTGTAGATAAGAATACAGCGACGACATGTCGAAGCTAAATACAATTTCGTGACGGAATTTTTAGGATAAAAATTTGTTTTCGCTGTAGATATACAGCGACGACTATGTCGTCGCTATAAACATAGCACGAAAATTTCCCTCCAATAAATACTAATTTATCATAAGAAATAAAATAATAAGAAACATACAGCAACGACATGTCGCAGCTGTAGTTGTCGAAGCTGAAAGATTTCTGTGCGCGCGAATATTTCCCTCTAAAATTTTTGCCAAAAAATTAATAATAAAATTTTGGAAGCTACAGCGGCGACTTGTCGTTACTGTATACATTGTAGCTGAAAATATTTCATCGAGAGGGAAATCTCTGTCGAAAATATTTTCCTTTAAAAAAAATTAATACATCTACAGCCGCGACATGTCGTAGCTGTAGGTCTATGATTAAAATTTTCCCACCGAAATGGCTTGAAACAGAATGACTTCGTTTTTCTGGAAGCTATAGCGGCGACATTTTTCCTCTACAGCCACGACATGTCGTAGCTGTAGGTCCATTATTAAAATTTTCCCACCGAAATGGCTTGAAACGGAATGACGTCGTTTTTATGTCAACAGCCGCGACATTGTGCCTCTACAGCGGCGACTTGTGTCGCTGCTAATTTTCTTCTCTTTATAACAAATTTTCTTCCGAGCCCTAGCCATCCGTGCATTCGACCTTTCGCCTGCGTCATCGTTCTCCACCGCGTATACATTTTCTTCTTCAATTTCTTCGATTTTGTTGTTGTTGTGTGCAATTAAATCTAAAAAAGTATTATGATTTTATTTAGCTTCAACTTTTTGTCACAAATTTCGGAGAAAAGCAGCAAAATTGCCGCCTCTGCACCACCTCAATTTTTGCAGAAAACCGGTGGTCACCGCCTCTGCACCGCCGCTCTTCGACTAGCTGTCTCTGCACTATTGCGGTTCGTATGAGTTTTACATTCAGAGTTTTACTATGAGTTAAGATATTAGATTTGGGGTTTGTCATGGTGTGAACCGGCCTTTCTAGTGTGAATTTGCATAGTGGCCTTCAAATTCAAGTTTTGTACAAACTAGGTGAAGCTCAAACATGAACTGCGTGTGTTCTTTCCACAGCTCGGATCCAATGGTTCGCACAAAGAAACCCCATTTGCATCTGGATATTAGCCTGATTGATGCTTACCTGAATAATTAATTTTATCTTGTTGTAGCCTTTCCATGTCATCTAGAAGATTTTTATTTTGTTCTTGTTATACTTGAAGATGATATAAGTGCAATAAATGGGCCTGCAAATTAATCATTAATGTATGGTTGGATTCTGAAAGAACCGGTACCTCTGTTCTAAATAGTTTGTATCAAACTCATGTTTCAGCTGGCACATGTTAATTATGGATGATACTTTATGTGTGCAAGCTGAAGATGGAGCAACTAGAGTGAAAAGTAATTTTTTTACTTTTAGGTTTGTGTAAAACAGCTCAACAAGCTATTTTTAGGAAACAAAAATGGAAGAAAAAATAGACTCCGTAATGAGAGAGTCCTATATCTGTTATTTTGTTTTCACAATCTTACAATTACTTGGTCGTATATGACTTATACAGATATGAAGAAATCAGTTAAGATCTGTCTAACTACCTACTGATCTAACTAACTACTAGTAATTACAGACGCATGAGTAGATATGTATATTCCTACAGTTTGTAGTCATATCTGGGATTTGGATGATGATGCTCTCTTAGAGAAGAATATAGTGGATGGGGTTTACTCGGGTGTTGTGAACTTAAATGTTGAGCTCCAAGATTTGGATAACTTAACATTTAGGCGTATTGGTGTCAATAGTGATGAGGTTCATGTTGTTGAGCTTGATAGAAGTGAAGCTATCGACCCTGCAGATGACATGAGTGATTTCATAGTTGATGATGTAGTCAATGATGAAGAACTTTCAGATAGTGCTGGTGAAGAACATGTTATTAGTGATAGTATTTATAGTTCAGATTAGTTTGTAATGACATTATTGTTCTACTTTTTAATATAATTAAATTATTAAATATTGACGTATAAAATACTATCAATTACCATTATCTTTAGTCATGGATGACACAATAACGAGATATCATGGCGGAGATGGAGGAGGATCTGATCCTTCTCGCCAGCCTAGCAGATTTCCAACATCTTGCGAGTCAGGTAAAAACATCTTAGATATTGTATATTAAATAAATAAATGGATTATTTTTGTCATACTAATAATAATACTTTGTAAAATTTGTATAGTACCAAATTCAAGGCCTCGAGCTAAGCGTCAGAAGTCTGCAATTCTAAATATGCGGCGAGAATTTGAGAAAAATGGTCGGAGATTATTTAAGCTTGATTTTGCTCAAACTAATGGCACATATCAGCCTGTTGATGTCTACGGTCCAGAGACAAAATGAAGTTATTTCCCAGCATAAAGCTACCATTAAAAGAATGGAAGAGTTTATGTCTCTAAATAGCCAGAAGGAGCCCTATGAATATGGCTCAAACTCGAGGGCTGATGTCTGATTTACATGTCTTTAATTTTGGATAATATTGTTATCTATCTTTTATTAAACTCTTATAATTGTTTGTATTATTAAACTTTTATAACTATCGTATATTTATATTTATTAGTATAATAGATCCGCTTATTAGTAAAATAATATTGTATGTTATTTTAAGTCATGGTCGTACAAGAAAATTTTATAATTCTAAAAATTGTAGCAATTATAGATAGATATAAACGGTTGAGATATGTGAAAATTCGACGTTGTACACACCTACAGCCACGTCTATTATTTTTCAAAAAATAAAACAAAATTCAAACTTGTTGTGGCTGTAGACGCTTTCAGCGACGACATGTCGTCGTTGTAGGTGTATACAGCCACGACAAGTCGTGCCTGTATTTCTATTATTTTCCAAAAAATAAAATAATATTCAAACATATCGTGGTTGTAGACGTTTTTAGCCACGACAATGTCGTCCCTGAAGATCGGTCAACAGCGATGACATAGAGTCCTGGCTAAAAGGTCTTTCAGCCACGAGTTTTCAGCGACAATTTTACAGCGACGACATGTCGCGGCTATACATGTACAGCCACGACTTTTTCGCTTTCAGCGGCGACATTTTGTCGCCGCTGAAGACCATTTTTGTCGTAGTGTCCAAGTACAATAACCCAAAATATAAATAGGGATACCATGGATCTAAGAGTCCAAAAATGTATCTGGTTAAAACTAACATCTGGATACCATAACTCTACGCCCAATAACCTGATACAAAAATCACTCTTCTACTTATAAAGCATAAAAGGATGCAAACTCGTCCATGGGGTCATGCTCAACCAGCATAAAGAAATCTGGGTCGTCTACTCGTGGGAATGAGAAGCACCCATAAAATAGATGGTTTGTACATTACGCAATGGGTAAGGTAATGGTACATTCGAAGCAGGATTGTACATAATACATGAGTTCACATCAGAAAGTAAGCGTACGTGCATTAATATAATACAATGCCAAGTAAATTCTTTTTTCAAGTCCCGCTATAAAGATATGTCATATTCTAATCTTTTATTTACGTTGAGTTCAGGGACCCCACTGTTCTTAAACCGGTGGAATAAAAATACTTCTCAAGGACAACATACCTAACCCACTATTATTATTCGGTAGAACGAACTCAAAACCTCTTAGAGCAAAAATACTCATGAGCCATTATTCTTAAATCAATGAAACAGTCTGAAGCACCTCTCAGGGACAACATACATAAACCACCATTATTATTCAGTAGAACGAACTCAACACCTCGGTCCTGACTCACATAGTCTTTCACTTTTTATGATTAATATATTTTTCATTAATACTTTATCTCTTAATTGTATTTTCATTCACGTTGAGTATGGAACCCTACTATTCTTAATTCGGTGGAAATGGCTGATGCACCTCTCAGGGACAACACACCTAAACTACTATTATTGTCCGATGGAACATACCTGTATAAATACCTTGACCCAACACATGTGATCTTTCACTTTAAATGATTAGTATCTTATTAGATTTGATTGTATATTCGAGATTATCATGTAGGACTCATATAATATTCAAGAAATATAATTAAATAACACAATTACGATAACATAATTATCCTAAAATGATTGTAATACATTTAGGTAGTTAAAATGCTCATATTCTCCTAAAGCCTTACAAATCCCAGTACTATTACATACAAATCGCCAATATTCATTCGGGACATATATCCTAATTTATTTACATAAATGTATATCCAACATTATTTTCAAATACATACTTTCAAATTTCATTACTAATAAGATATCATATCATAGGATAATATCATTCATATAGCATATCCAATATAAGAACACATACACATACACATAAAGTCTTAGCTACGACATGTATACATACCAATAAGGACACCCAGCTCTATACATGTAAATCCTAAATTGCCTCCTCTGAGATCGTTAGAAAATCACCTACAAAAATAAAATAATACACGATTAGGCTCGAAGATTATAATTGAGGGAAAAGTAAAGGTAAATGAGGCTAAAAATGAAAATAACCAGAGTTAAAGGGAATATTGAGTTGCGTGGAATGTATAATGGTACTATGGTGAAATTTTGGTGGTATTTGGGTAAGGGTTGGGTAAGTAAAAAGGGGTGCATGGCTGAAAAGGGGGGGTTGCACATGCATGTGGCATGTTGTGCTTACCTAAGCCGTGAGCTGGAAACCTGCACAGGCAGGCTATGTGAAGGAGCACAGCTGTGCTCATGCAACACATGCATAGGTGATAAGGAATAGGGATGCACAAGTGTGCCGAGGTAGTGCTTTGCCTATGTGGGCATGCATGGGAAGACTGTGCTAGCATGCACAGGAAAGAAGAGGGAAAACGATGGTAGTGGGCGTTTGATAAGGAAAAAGTGTGGTGCACGACCATGCGATAGATAGTGCGTTAGCCGTGTGCTTCACAAAATGTAGCAACATGCTAGAAAAGAAGAGGGTAAAACGATGATAATGGGCGATGATGGGCGGCAACGATGAGGGGGAGTGATGGGGTGGTAGCGGTGGCTGATCTACCAAGCCATGGGTTGTGCTTGGTTGCTGCAGTGGTGTATGAATGATGATGGTGGTTGCAATACCCCAAAATTCACTACTTTTTTTTTAAAGCGGAAAATTTTAAATTAAAAACCTATGAATTCTAGGGATGTTACCGCTACACTTAGTATCAGACCAGTTCTCTCCGACCGTTCTAGACCCAAGTGCTAAGGCTAAATAAAATATTGACATTAAATTCAAACCAAAATTTCATAAAAGAACTAGAAAGAATCATACATCAAAAATTATAGTACGCGTAAAGAATTATTATTCATATTTAAAAGAGAAATAGTTTACAACCGATAAAAGATTCATTTAAAGTACTAAATGCAAGGTAATAAATCAAATTGGATAAATATGATACAAAGGAAATAATAGAAGGAGTAAAAAATAACAAGAAGAGTGAATCCGACCACATATATGCTCAACGCTCAGCTCCATCTAATGCCTCGCCCACCTACACAAAATCAGAAAGGGCCTTCTGCTCATAGGAATGAGCAGCTCCCATGAAAAGGGTAATAAGTACGCTACGTACTGAGTAAGGTAACCGAGAACTAAGGCTAACACATAATATCACATAAATAATGCAGATTAATAAAAGAGCATAATCACCAACATGATATCATAATTGCATACAACCATCCAGGTAAAAGTACAAAGGCCTATATATAATCCGATTCAATTACTTAACTAATCTCTTATCAGAAGTTGATTCACAACATACTTTTTATCAAATCCACGTGAGTACGGGAACCCCACTATTATAGCCGGTGGACCGAAAACACATAGGACATCATGCCCTAACCACTTTTATTCGCCGGTGGACCGGTTTGGCCCCTGCTCACATGGTGTTCCACTGTAAGTAATTAGTGTCTTTCCCATGTCTTGGCACAAATATGTTTGGTTTTGTTGAGCACGGAATCCCCCACTATTATAACCAGTGGACCGAAAATGCACAGGTACAAAGCCTGACCACTATTATAGCCGGTGGACCGGTCTGGGCCGACTCAACAATCTTCCACTTTAAGTGATTAATGTCTTAAGTATCTTATTCGAAAAAATTTAACCCTAGACATGCATGAATCACTCCCTTTACACTTATCCTCCAAGTCCACTCCACATCTCACTCTAGGGTTTTATATCGAAACCCTAATTTAGGCCTCAACGGCCCATCTTACTCTACCTCACATAACCCAAATCACTTTAACACTCCACATACTAAAACTCATAAATACCATCCTCATAATTACACTTTAATCACCAAATACACATGATACCACAAAAACCCTAAGCAGCCACACCAAACCCTAGCTCGGTCTCCTAAGTACCCTTATATTGCTCCACTTACTAATTTTTCATTTAAAGTGTTCAAACACCCATATAACACTTACATTGCCTTCCTCAAATCCCATATCAACTTTTCTTACGTAAACTTCATGCCCATACAAACGTTACACATCCCATGCAACCATTAGAATCGTTCATGCGAAACCCTAGAAAATCCACGTGAAACCCTAGATTCAACCATACAAAACCCTAGATTCCACCATACAAAAACCCAAGATTCCTCCATGCAAAACCTAAGATTCAATCCACACAAAACCCAAGGTTAGATTCCCCCATACAACACCATAAAATCCGCCATGCAAAACCCTAAGTCCATCCATATCAAACCCTAGTTTAGATTCTCCCATATAAAATCATAAATTAGATTCTCCCATATAAAACCATAAATTAGATTCTCCCATACAAAACCATAAATTCGATTCTCCCATACAAAATCATAAATTAAATTCTTCCACACGAAACCCTAAATTTCCCATTTTATTCCTCCACTCATATATCATTAAAATACTTAGGTCAACTCATTTCCCTTTTAGCCAACTTACTTCCCATTTTCCATTTTCAATTTTTTTCTCACACAATACCACTTTTATACATCCTCACATGCATGTCTTATAGGGTCACAATACATATCATCACATACTAGAATATTTCATCACATATAGTACACATGCCATACAAAAACATACTTCAACTCCACGTTATACCACATACAAAATAGTTACAATAATAAACATAGGATGCATATCATATAAAGCATATAATGCATATCAACACACAATAGGCCTTAGTAACTCCTTACCTAAAATAACACCGGTCTTGGAGCACGCTCTTACGCCTCCTTAGGGCTTTGACTGGTCTCACCTATTATGAGGGAAAAACTAGAATTAGATTCCCTCCTACCAAAAATACTATTAAATACTAATTTATTCTAAGACTAGGCTTTTGATAAAATACTAAAATAATAATAGCAAAAATACCAAAAAATAATATCAATATTAATATTAAAGAGAATAATAAAAATAGTAACAACAATAATAAAAAGGGCATTACTCAAAAACATAATGAAATAAGGGCTTCGGCCCCTTTACCAAAATAATACTAATAATAATATTAGTAAAATAAATAACCAAATTTAGTAGTAATAATAATAATGATGATGAAATAAATAACTAAATTTAGTAGTAATAATAATAATATTATTATTAGTAAAATAAATAACCAAATTTAGTAGTAGTAGTAGTAGTAGTAGTAGTAATAATAATAATAATAATAATAATAATAATAATAATAATAATAATAATAATAATAATAATAATAGCAAAACTACTAGTAAAGTAGTTGTAACATTAATAGTGGAATAATAATAATAATAATAATAATAATAATAATAATAGTAATTCGAAATAGTAATAATAATGATGACAACATATTAATATTAATAATAAAGATAATAAAAATAAAAATAAAAATAAAATTGAATTAAAAATATAATAGGACTTCGGCCCTCAACAGAAATAATAATCAAAACATTAATACTAATAATAATAATACATATTAAAAGTAGAAATAATAATAATAATAATAGTATTTATATTCAAATAAATGAAATAAAATAAATTAAGGCTTATAAAAATAGGGAGAAGGGTTGAGAGGGTCTAGGGTTCAACCTTAGGTTGGAGGGGATGGGCGGCACTGGCGGTGGTGCATGGAGGCGGCAGCGGTGGCCGGAAAAAAGGAAGAAAAAGGATAAAAGTTGAAGGCTGGAAACAAAATAAGAAGAATGGAGGTGGGAGTTGGGGTGTTTAAGGTTGCCCAGGAGGAGAGGGACAAAATAAGGGTAGTGGCGCAGCCAAAGGTGGCAGTGGTGGCCGAATGGAGGAGAAGAAGACAAAGAGAGGATGAGAGGGAAAAAGAGGAAAAGAGATGTAGGGGAAGGTAGAGGGTGGTCTGCAGTATAGAATGGGAGGTGAAAGAAGCTGCAAAAGTGGTGGCTAAGGACGATGCAAAGGGTGGCGGAGGTGGAAGAGAGGTTTGATCGGGAAGGCTATTTTGCACAGTTGGGATGACTTACACAGGAAGAATTGAGGGATATGGGACGTTTGGTTAGCTAGAAGGTGGTGCAAGGAAGAGTTTGGTAGGCGGAGTGGGTAGCGGAGTTTGCCGACGGCGGTAGTGTTGGCGTCTAAAGGGGAGGCGGCGGCAAGGTCAGAAAATTTTGGGTAAGAATCAAAAGCTTGACCCTTGCTGATTATGGGGGTATTTATAGATTTTAGAAGGGAGGTTAGGGTTCTGTGGGTTGGATAGGGGGTAAGCAAGTAGGGTTAGGGTTAACGGTCGCGAGGTTGGCCGGTGGGAGTAAGTTTCGGGTAGGGGAATGCGCAGGAAAAAAGGGAGGGGATCGTACCAGAAGAGGAAGCGTTGGTTAGGTCAAAATGGCCGGCGAGTTAGGGGAATAGAGAGGAAGGAGAACAGCTAGTCAAAAAGGGCAAGATCGGCGGCGAAAAATCAGGGCGGTGGCAGCGGAGTTACAAGTCGGCATCGACGTCATGGGGGGAAGAAGGAAGAAGAAGATGGGGGGCTTGACCGGGCAGTTTGGGGAAGAAAAAGAAAGAAAGAAAGGAGAGGGAGACAGACTAGGTGCAGCTAAAATTTTTTTAAAAATAAAACGATGCGTTTTGGGGCAAGACAAGAAAAACGTGACGCGGCAAGGGAGAAGGAAGGAGGCACCACGCGAGCTAGGATGGCCGAAGGAAAGGAAGAAGGGGAACTGGGCCATGAGCTGGCCCAGTTCGGGGAGGAGAAAAAAAGAAAAGAAAAGAAGAAGAAAGAAAAAGAAAGAAAAGGAAAAAGGAAAAAAGGAAAAGAGAAAAATAGTGGATTAGGTTAATTAAATTAATTAGGAATATTTGGGATATTTAAAAATAATAATATTTAAATAAAATAATATTTAAATCCCTTTTTAAGCTAAATTAGGATTTTTAAAAGGTTTTTTATAAATTCCATTTTAATTAGCAAAACAACCTAATTTCTCCATTTAAATTATTTATAAAATTCATATTAATTTGAAACTATTTTCTCCTTCTTATTTTAAATAAAATAATTTATTTAATTAATTTCCAAAACAATATCCTTAATTAGCTAAAATACCCAAATTTCTCCTAATTAAAATACTTGTAAATTTCTTCTTGATTTGCCCTAATTAATTTCCTTTTTTATAAAAATAATTTATATAATTAATTTTCATAATAAAACCTCCTTTAAATATAATTTTTTAAATTAGAAATTTTGGGGCATGTCAGTGGTGGCTCGACGACAAAAATATAGCAACAACAGATGAAGAAGAAAAAGAAGAAAAAGAAGAAGAAGATGAAGAAGAGGAGGAAAAGGAGGAGGAGAGGTGGCTCGAGCAGTTGGTTTCTCGACAGAATATGGCAATAAATGATGCAAATAAATGAGGGAGGGTGAGAGGAGAGAGTAGTGTATATATTAGTGTATGGTGGTGGCATGTGACGGGAAAAATTACAAAGGATAATGATGGTGATGGTGATGATAGATAGCAACTATTAAAGAGGCACGAGGGAGTGACCGAGGGTGATGGTTGATGGTGTTATGGTGCACAAGCGTGGCAGTGAAATTTTCAATGAATGAGGTAGGAGATGATGGTTGAGAGTGATGGTGATGTGTTGCAGAAGAGGATGAAAACACACGCAAGAAAAAACGGCTGTAGATAGGAAAAGGAAAAAAAAGGGGGGAAAAACTTAAGGTTAGGATTAGATTAAATTTTAATTAGTTAAAATAGGTAGGATTAATGATACAAATCTACCAAAATTAAGGTCAGGTTAAGAAATATAATTTATTTGGGTTAAAGATTTGGATTAGATTAAGATTTTGAGATTAAGGAATTAGGGTGAGGCTAAAATAAATAAAAAAATTTGACATTAGAATTAGATTATGGTGTTAATTATACGGAAATAGGTTTAGCAAAAATTTTAGAGTATTACATCCGGATGATGTTTTTACTCCGATACCTTTTTGGATTCTTTAATCCACGGTATCCCTTCATTTGTATTTTATTATTGTAACTTGGAGTTAATCTCCAAACTCATATCTTTGGATGCTAGTTTTTGTTTTAGTTGGTTTTTCTTTATATTATTGTATCCCTTATTGTTTTTTGTTAGCCCGTTATATGGGGAATGCTAATCTGTTACCTTTATTTATATTATTGCCTCCTTCTGCTATTTTATTTGGTCTTTGATCTAACTTGTTTTAGTGTTAACACTTAGCATAAAAGAAGATAAGGAGGCTTGACTTGTGTTAAGTGAGGCAGTAAAACCAACAATAGTTGTAATTTACGCTTTTGCAAAATAAGATGCTTAAGTAGTAAAAATAGAAGTCTTATAAATATTATGTTTTTATTTTGTATAATGTAGCATGTATTAATAGTATTTTTATTATAATTTATAGATGTCCAGTAAAGATAAGAACATAAGGCTTATTACTGTTACTATCGGTAAAGAGTTATAAATAAATCGAGTCAAGACGAGATAAGGTCAGATTTAAATGAGTCTAAAAATAAAGTTTGAGATTTTTTAAAATAAAAATAAAAATCTGAAAGTAAAATTTAAACCCGATTAATTTATAAATAAACGAAGCTTTTAATAAACTAAATCAAGCAACTTTGCTGAGTTCACAAATTTTTATACTAAAAATGATGTTAAACCTAATTTTTTTGTATTTGAATTCAACTTAATTATTATATAAATCTAAAAATAAAATTCAAACTTATTTCACTAGTTAAACGACCGAATATTTCTCTTTCACGAGCGAAATTTAAAAAACTCAAGAGCGGTTCTATTTATTTCCGACTATAGTAGCTACCGCAGGTGCTAATTAGGTGAGACGAGTATCACGCGTGCTGTGCTGAGTGTGCTCTAGAGGCTGATCACGTCGCACATCATATCGACCATCATTTCAACGTTGAAGGATTCGGCGATCGATGGCACAAGTACCCCTAGCTAGCCAGGCAGTAGGATCATTTTCTTCCTTCCCACCCCCACATGTCCATTTATCCGTACGATTTCCTCGACTGGTCGGTTGATTGTCAGAGCAGACACAGCACATGCAAAAGTACCATTGCACTCGTCATCGCGCGTACATGATATATGTTCAATTGTTCACAGCTGGGCAGGCAGCAGAGTGTGAGCCTAGCAAATAAATTTTGATGGTCCGATATCTCCTTTTCCTTATCGTACGTCCGATTAATAATCTTTCTTTCCAAAAGGCGAAATCCCTCGCTTCCAGGACTCCCAATCGTCTGTCCGACGATTTTATTGGAGGAGGTAAATTACGGTGGTCCAACGGCTAAACACATAGTGATCCGGAATTCGGGACGTCCACAAGAAGCCACCTCTACAAACGAAGGGTTGAAACTCCCATACTGAAGCTTGTCCCTCGAAGGAATCGAACCGTGAACCACTCCTTTCCAACAGTCATGCCCTAACCAACTGGGATACGCCCGTACGAGCATTAAAACTGATGTCGCAACATAAAACCACATGCCATTAGAATCTCCCGTCTAATTTAAGTTAATCCACTCCATAACATTTACTTAATTAATACTTCATCCATGCCACAAAGATAGTCCGCTATTTTTTTTCATAAAAAAAAATCTATTAATATTATTAGAAATGAAAAAAAAAATCAGCTACTTTTTTTTTTCTTTACCCTTATTTAATGAGTGTAATTAAACTTATTTTTTATTGTTCCTATAATAAAAAAGGCGCATTAAATTAAAGCATACTAGTAATTAAGATGTGAATTTTACTTTTAATAAGTTAAATAATCTGACAAATTGTACCATGTAAATGGTTATATAATTAGGGACTGTGTGCAGCATATATATGTATATATATATATGAACGAAATTAAGGATCGTTGAGATTCATTGCTGAAAGTAAAATACAAATAGTATTTAGGAATAAAAGTAAGCTGACGGAGTATAACTTCAGAGGGTGCACGGAGAAAGACAGGGTAGATCATCTTCGTGGGGCAGAAAGAAGAGATCTTATTTAATCAAAGAACTACTCATTATTCATTCACCTAGCTAGCTGGCTATGAATAGGCTTTGCTGTAAAACCTCTCGATCGTACAGGAATCAAGAATGTCCAACAATTTAGCATCAGAAGTACACCTCGGCGTCTTAAACTGACTCAGCCCAGCACCGTTCTTCGTACAGTGGTTCAAGATACTATGGAACGTCCCCATCCGGACGATCCTCAGCTCCAAGGGCCCGATCGATTTCGATAGCCTCGAAACCACGTAGCCGGGATCGACGAAAGACGAGTCCATTTCGTCGCAGCATTGCTGGAGAATCCCGTCCTCCACCTGTCCTTTGATTTCCCAATAGACGACGTAATGTCCCGGTTGGCTGGCGGTGTCGGCGTGGCTGCTGAAGTCGACGAGCTCGGCCGCTGCTGCCGACGAGGAGGGCTCACGCGTGGTGGGAGTGGGCGTGATCAGGAGCTGAGATGCCTTTTGTACTACTAATTGGAGGTCCTTTTCCGTGTTTTTGTCGATGTTGATAGTTAGGATTAGCTTCCTCCGGCATAGGAACTTGAGTTTCGGTGTTCCTTTGTAGAAACCTGTTACTTCCACCATGTCTCCTAACCTGTATCTGTAAAGCCCTGCAGCACATACAAGCGTATGCATGGATCGATGCACATAGGGGGACAGGGTAAGCTACTGCCGGTACGATATACTACTTAATTAAAAAAAACAAGCCAACTAATTAAAAATTTAAAAATATAAATTAACTTTAATATATTTTTTTTTAAATAACTAATTTTGCTAATTTTCTACATATAAATCCTACTTAAATTAATTACCTGTGAAAGTAGTAAGCACAAGTTCGTACTGCTGACCAACCTTGACCTCAGAAAGTGGGACAGGCGGACCTTCAATGAAATTATCATCGCACGCATCAGAAGAACCACATGTACTCCCAGTCCGTTTTCCATCATCATCGAATCCATGACCATTATGATCATCTCGATGATGATTGGTAATCCCTGTTGTTGTATCAAAAAGCGGTATGAACTCAAAGTAAGAAAATGTGGGCACAACCGCAAAAGAAACATCCCGAGGCTCGGCAGCGGGATCAACATTAAAACCAATCCAACTCTCCGTCGAACCATACTCCGCACAAACCAAACCCAGATCCCTCACAAAATGCCTCAGCTTCCCAACATACGGTTCCATAGACCCCGTCATTATACAACAAACGTACCTAGCGTTCCTCCATATCTCGGGCACAACCCCATACCAATCCGACTTCTCCAGTTCCATGCACCTCTCCCTGATCCTTGCCGCCAGCACCGGCCTCCCCCTCCATCCGATCTCGGCCAGCACCGCCTCCCTTACGCTCGGGATGGTCACCCTATCGTAGCTCAGGATCCCGTCCTCGAGGTCGCGGCACAGTTCCCTCCATAGGTGTTGGAATGACGCGAGCGCCTGAACCATGGTGTAGGCGAAGACGGACGTGACGCATTGGATTTCGTCCGAGTGGAAGAGGCCTAAGAGGAGGTGGCAGTATGTGGATTGGTCTGTGTCTCCGCTCGAGATGACTGGGTCCGGGCTGCAGGTGTATAGTTTGGTCTGTTGCTGTCTGAGCTTGAACTGTTTGCTGGAGAAGTAATGGGTTGTTGCCGTTCCTGCCGTCACGCCTCCTTTGGTCTTGAATTGTTTGCTTCTGTAGATGAATTCTAGGATCATACCTCCCTCTCTCGTTGGGTATACCCTGTGTTTAATTTGGTTTGAACAACATCATGGTTACATATAAAGTCGGTGGGTGGGTGACAAAGCCATAAATTAATACCACTATACCATTAGTAGCAATGTACTATATATACAAGCTGTAATGAAGAAAAGCATGTACGTACCTTGATCTGTAGGCTGCAGACAACCTGGATATCTGAAGAGTAGTGTCAGCACTGTGTTGATTGAATGGTACATATTTTTGTCTCCCTTCTGTCGTTCCAGAGCTACAATTAAGGGAACCGAAACAATATATTCATAAATAAATTTTAAAAAATAAAATTAAAATGAGTATTCATTATATATTTTATAAAAAAGGGAAAAAAAAAAGTGAGAGAGAATCAGATGAGCTAGCTAGCAATAGCATACATACATAGATACCTTAAAGAGAGATGAGTAATGGGCTGTTGAGTGAGTAGGGGAGAGGAGTCGCCGTTAGCAATCCTATCCATATAAGGTTCAATATCTGCATGGGAGATGAGGGGAACGGTGGAGGCGTAGATTGATTCCAATGTAAAGGGATCGACATCTTTTATGCCCGTCTGCTTCGTCGACGTGTCTCCGAACCATTTGTCCAAGTACTCGGCGCCATAGTTGAGCTCAAGGATCCGCTTCAGCGTCTCCCTCTGCACCTCGCCGGCCCTTTCCGACACGTCGTGGAACCATCGGATCATCTCATCGTGGTGGCCGGCTGAGACCTCGGATTTAGCTCTGACGGCGCCGCCACCGTTCATTTCTTGCCCCAGCTCCGTTCCAATCATCGATAGGTTTCTCCTTTTCTATCTCTCTCTCTCGCACGCGGTGAAGGGTGGGGGGTGGGTTGGGTTGAGGAAAGGAATAAAATACAGAGAAGAGCAGAAAATATTTAACCAACAACAACGTTATACTTGTGTAAGAACTGGTAGTGACTAGAAAGTTTGGCTATTCTATTGGATTATGATCGTACTATATATATCGTCGTAAGGGCTTGATTATAATTATTAAGAGAGAGAGAGTGAGGGAGTGAGGGAGGCAGGGGGTGGGAGGAAGGGCCGGGGGAGTGAAGAGAAGAAACACCCGGGTATTACTGACTTTTGGGAGGTCTGCGTGAAAGAATTGAGACCACAAGTATGGAGACTCCAACTTGATGCAGCTACTTATAGAAGAGCACGTGCTCTGGTGGGGGGGGGGGTTGGAGGGAACTCTTGGCTCCAAGCCCTCCGAGTCGGAATTCTAAAGGATCATTATAAAATAATGCTTCACCCCAGGCCGCAATCCTGGCCTCTTGTCAAAGACGAGATGGATGTACACTTTGCAATATTCCAATATACGCCTCACACTTTTTATTTATTTATTTATTTGTAAAGCACAGTTACGTAGGACTATATTAGACATTTATTTATTTTATAGAACAAAAAAATGATCATTTCTAAGTCGATAGTCGATACACTTAAAATAAAATAAAGCGGATACCTTCGGATTCCTTTACATTATTGCATCTTGGAAGAGCGGCGGAGACCTAAGGAGAGCTAGTCGACGGCCGGCGGTGGGGATGGAGGAGAGAGAGAGGTGGTGGTGATGGGGGGGGGGTGGGCGGGCAATTTATACAAGCATCCATCCAATTAGTAAGGTTTTGACAGCCAGATAGCTTGGGATCGGTCGTTCGTAGTAAAAGAGAAAAAAAGAAGAAGAAAAAAATTGGCTGCATGCATATTCTCGAATAGGACAAACCGACAGTGACCATGCTCGGACAGACGGACACATATAATATTAGTAGCGATCCCATAATTAAAATAAAATAAAAATCCAACGCTTGAAAGGGGTTCGGCCTCAGGAAATCTAGTTGGCTAAAAATCGATCGATCGTTTCGATTAGACTTGGCCAATAGGAAAAGGCACGAGGAAATTAACAAAACCAGATAGAGCAAAAGACGGAGGAGGGGATCCGCACATTGGTAAATAAAGCGAGACGTGGATATGTATTTATATTCCTTTCATCGGTTGGTAGTCTTCTACTTTAGGTGACGGGATTAACAAGAACCTCATCCCCTAAAGTTTAATTAAAAAAAATATAAAAGTAATTATTATTGAAGGGATATTAATTAATGCGAGTAATCTGCCATCTCCCGCTCTACTTGAGTGGTAAGAGAAGAGTAACACGAACCTCCTACTTAAGTGATGGAACAGGGAATCTTGTACTTAAGTGATGGAATAACACCAAACTTTTAAGATAATAATAATTATCTAAGATACAGGATTGAATCCGAACTATCGGCTTTTTCTTTTTTCTTCATCCCCCGCCCTATTCGCCGCCGCAGCGGCTTTGATTATGTAGGGGTTGGTTTGGTTGCAACGGAAGGAATCTACAACATGTGAACAGAAGACAAAACGGCCCCGGATCTTCAATAAGTTTTTCACCCTACAGAAGATATCCTCCGCCCCCCCCCCCCAATATATCGCTCCTATAAAACACCAATCCCTGTCTGTTTATCTGGTTGACATATAATCTCTCGGCATCTTTATCCAGAATCGTTACTTTTGAGATAATCGGCGAGTGAACCTTTTTTTTTTTTTTTTGTATCATATTTTATTTCCAGCGACGCATGTGTGGTTTTCAAAATTTCACTCGATTTAATTTAATGTTTTTTTTGGGGGCCAGACACCAACACCCCTCCGTCTGTTTGTGCATCCGTCTAAACACCGTTAATATATTTTTTTGGTGAGAAGACCGACAGTACAACTAACTTTCTGATAGGCATGCGGTAGCAGATACAGGAAACAAGGGAGGGGAGCAAACGATGAAAGAGAGTGCTTATATTAAACGGAAAGAAGATGGCCGTCCAACAAAAGTCGGTCCGACCGATCTCGCATTAGATCCCATCCGACTTACGTCGATAGCTTTATCGCCTCAATTTGATCCAACTTCAATCCGCCGACTCAAATAAAAATGATCCAATTCCACCCACCCAAACACTACCCGTAACCTTTATGAATCCGACTCATAATCAACCCAATTCGAATATTTATTTAAAAATTTTAAAAATATATTATTATTTACATTTTGTTTTTATTTTAAATTAAATTAATTTTAAAAATTAATATTCTATATGATTTAAATTGAAAGCGATTAGATCTAGAATTATTCCGACCCTAACTCAACCCAGCACATCAAAATATTTATATAAAAAAAAAATTTCATCCGTCAAGTTAACCTAAATATACTCGATCAAACAATTAATATATACCGTTCCATAAATTCATCTGCTTCACTGAAAATTCAATTTCAGAAGCAAAATATAAAAATAAAAAATTGGTTTGGACCTACTTAATTGTTTACACCAGGACCTCATAACTCATTGATTCTAAGGATGAGGGATCGTATCCACCAGTTTCCGGTTCACGGCTGTCTTCATTCACGCATAAACAATGATCACCATGAATGATATAACTCAATACCCTCCTTTTTCTTTTCTTTCTTTGCATTGCTCTCCTACTATCCCACGCCAGGGCATCCCCTTTGCTTCGGAGGGATGCTGATCCCCTCCCTTTAAGCAACTAGCTCCAGGTAAGTAGTTGGCAAACAGTAACTGATCAGGACATTAGATGGGATAATTCGAAACAGAGGACCCGGAATCCCCACCCCCCCCCCCCCAACAACTGACAACCCGGGGTATGGTGAATGGGGAGGACCATGGACGAATTATTGGATTGGTAGAGGAAGAGCCGATTCTTTCAACATTATTCATTAACAGTGTGTGCGCCTCTGCTGGGCCTGCTAATTACTATTTTAGAAGTTGCTTATCTCCCAACGGCAAGAAAGTTGACAGGAAATGCTAAGAAAACAACTTCACTCGCTCATAAAGTACTAGTTGTTACGATACTTTGATCAGGCTTGCTGCGCATTCACATATTTATCAATCGTGTGAAGATATTCACGGCTCAACTCGATTCAATCGGCCAGCATGTCGATCTCAATCCGCAACCAATGCGAAAGGGTGCTATCAAAATAAACACACGATAAGGATTTCTAGGTCCCTGGCTGAAGCTTCTACAGTACGAGTGACCCTATCTTAGCTGCTATTGGTGGTAGGTAGGTACACCCCCACAGCCGTAGGGACTACGGTTATCAGACACTGAACACAGCTCCTTGATGTTTTCAACCACATACATATAACATAATTTTTATTTTATTTTTAATCCCAGGATCTACAACTACCATCAATAATAAGACTACATTTACCTCCTTGTCTCGATATCAGAACGACATGTAAGTGTAACAGCACCAAAGCATCCTTCCGATCCACACCCTCTCCCTCTTTTTTTTTTTTTTTTTTTTTAATTTGTAAGTTATAAACTACTTTACTTACCTCTTATTATATGCGCTTACAATTCCTGGTGGTATGATTAACCTGCGTCAGTTCCTGGGTCTCCTATGGCTCTCGTGAACGCAGCAGCCTCTTCCAAGTACCGTTTGAGATCCAGTACCTGCGCTCGCAATCATCGAGGATCACGAACCTACCCTCCAACTGCTCGTGCATATTCTCTTCTGATTGAACGAGACTATTTTGAGACCATTGCAGGAAGAACCCTCCAACATTTGAATAGGGCTTTAATTCGAAACAAGCACCCCGCAACGTAAATATGGTACTCTCGTAGCTCAGATCATCAGACTCCGTTACTCCAATAGTCCATTCATAAGCCAAATCCACCAGAACAAACAGGCACTAAGCCAGGAACAACACCCGGACACAGCAGTCCAATCAACCCAACTACTTGGGGCCGGCCTCGTGCAAGTTTCAATTTACTATTAGGCATATTAACATGCATGACTGACTCGTGGCTTCGAATGGGCAACCGGCATATGCAACCGTCTAATAATTAATCATCTACAAGCGTACGAAACTTCACTCGCCTTTTGATGCTTCCAATTCGATCGTATCCGATACCAATCTTACTATGCATCAACTTGATAGCCATACCAGCATTCCCCGCTTTCCTCAACGCATTGATCAGAATCGTACGAATCCTTCCAGGTATCTCACGGCCCCTGTCCACAATACCGTCCGCTAGCTTGCAGGCCTCCTCCACCCGCCCTGCTCTGCACATAGCGCATATCATATCCTCCACAGCATTTTCCGGGATGACCCCCATCGGTGCTAGGTCGTCCAAAATCCTACACGCCCTCGCTACTTTCCCACAGAGGCACAGCCCGATAGAAAGAACCCTAAAAGAAGCCGGTGTCGGTGTAATGCCTCTGTCCACCATCCTATTCCACAGCTTCAGAGCTTCTTCGTTCCGATGCCTTTTGAACAGCCCGTCCATCAGGATTGTATAGGAGTACACCGTCTGATCACACCCTTCCTCATCCATCCGCTCAAACAGAGCTAATGCTTCGTCCACATCCCCGCGCTTTGCGAGCGCATCGATGACGGCATTGTAGCAATAAGAATCCCGCGAACATCCCACCTCAGGCATCTCTTCAAACAGCTTTACAGCTTCCTCAACTCTCCCTGCCTTTCCGAGCCCATCGATCAGGCTTGAATACAGAACAGCATCGCCTCTCCCAACTCCTTTACCTTGGCAAAAGCTGAAGTACTCTAACGCCTCATCTAATCTCCCATTTTTACATAATCCATTAATAATGGCTCCATAAGTAACCTCATCAGGTTTGAAGCCTTCGCTCTCCATCCTCTTCAAGATACACATAGCTTCCTCCACGTTCCCAATCTTCACGCTCGAATCAATCAAAGCCGTATAGATCGCTACATTTGCCTTACAGCCCCTGCACATCATATCCTGAAAAACCATGTACCCTTCGGGATACCTCCCATCTTTGCAGAGACCGCCAATTACTAAACTGTAGGCATGAGGCGGAATTTCCACTCCATTCTCCTCCATCTCATGGTAAAGGGACAGACAGGTACCGATATCACCTTCAGAGTAACATGCTTGGATCAAAGTCATGTAAGTAATCTTATCTGGCTTCACGCTTTCAACCTCCATTTCCTTAAATTTCCTCATCGCCTTGCTTGTCTTCCCAGCCTTGCAGTACCCTTTGATCATTGTGTTATAAGTGACGATATCCGGCCTAATTTTACCATTTCCCATAACCTCAAAAACCTGCTCGGCTGAATCAATTAGCATGGCCGTCACCAACCCATTCACCAGAAAATTGTACGTGTATAAACTAGGAGGCTCAATACAGTTCTCCTTCATCCGACGCCAAACCCACAGCAATTCCTCGACCATTCCTAAACTACCAAAAGACCTAATCAAAGAATTTGCAGCACGTATGTCCATCATAAAATCCTTCCTCGCAAACTCACGAAACACACTTTTGATTCTATCAATATCGTCCGACATTGTTAGAACGCCAATCAATGCAACATAACATTCTAACTTGTGCTTATACTTTTTCTGCTTACCAGCCCAAGAGAATAACCGAAACGCAGTTTCTGGTTGCGACTTCACCTGAGGGCAATCCAACAGGAACGCAACAAACTTGGGTGTCAATTTGATCAAGAATCTGCCGCAATAGTCGGTCAAATTGGCCTCCATACTGGGCGAGTTATCGAGAATTGCAAGAATCCGAGAAACCCAGGCGGAAGGCTCCCGTCGTTTAGGGTCTGAAACGATGATGCCGGAGATGTCATCGAAGGGTTCGACCCATTCAGGCGGAGGAATTGATGGTGTGGTGGTGAATAACCGCCTGGGATTGGAAGCGGTAATGGGAAATGGAAGGCGCCGCGAGATCGGAAGCGGCGGGGGCGAGATAAATAAGTGAAATACCTCGCCATTGCTGGGAGGTTGGAAAGTAGAGAATAGAGAGAAGAGAGGTCTCACCAGGGTTTTTCTCATTAGGGCTTTAATCAATTCAATTGCTCTGGTCTGGCCTGCGGGGAGTTCCAAATGCGAGGAAACAGAATCCTGCTTGAATGACGCAGAGTTCCGACATGGATTTGCACCCACGTATTCCCCTGTTGTAAACGAACTGAGCCGAGCCGAATACCCTTAGATTTGGGTTCGGTTCGTTTAACTAAACGAGCTTAAAATGCTGTTTGGGTTCGGCTCGTTTATCTAAACGAACGAGCCGAACCAACTTTTAACGAGCCGAACCGAGCCGAGCTCACGAGCCAAAGCCAAAAAATGAACCGAACCGGGCTTTTTTGAGTTTGAGCTAAGCTCGTTTATTAAACGAGCCGAACCCGAGCCTTACTTTGAGGCTTGTTTAATTAAACGAATGAATCGAACCGAGCTTTTAACGAGCCGAGCCGAGCCGAATACCGAACTGGCTCAGCTCATTTACAACCCTAAGGGGTTCCCTTCGTTGCGCAAGGGGACCCAACTCCAGAAGGTGTTTGCATCTAACAGGGTTCAAACTTCAAACTATAAAACCTGCTTCCCCAAAAAGGGTATGGAGGTGACTAGGTGAGTAGGTCTTTATGGAATCGAAACTCCCACAAGTCGAGCAGAAGAAGATACGAAAAATTACTTATATCTTTGCTTTGGGTAGAAGTAGCAGTGATGCACGGGGACGGGGACGGGGACGGGGAAACGGGAATGGGACGAAACGGGAAAACGTCATGATTCTAAAAATTAGGAAACGGGGACGGGAGGAAACGTTAATATATATATAAATATTAAAATAAAAATATATATTAAATTAAAAGTTTACACAACTAAAATTTAAGTCTCAAACACATACTAAATTACTTAAAATCATACATTCAACACTACTAAATTAAATGTTTATTTTCGTTAATAACATCAACTACTTCTACTTCTTCATCTTCAACTCCTGTTTCAGAAAAAATCACGGCCTCTAAATCTGGTTCATCGAGAGAAAGAGAAGCAACATCAAGTAATCCAATATCTTCAAAAGAACCAAAGTCATCACCTATGCAAAATAAATAAATAAATTAATCATTTAATAGTTGTCACAGTTTATAATGTAATACAAAATTAGTAAACAACGAGAAAATATTACCGTAGATATCCCACATCATTGATTTTTGCTCCTTATATTCTGGAAGTCTCCTTGCTAGGAGACGATGATTATTATGAACATACACCAAGTCTTCAGCACGCTTAGGAAGTAATCTATTCCTTTTCATAGAGTGAATAAAACCATATGTACTCCAATTTCGTTCGCTGCATGAAGAAGAAGATACTTGGCCAAGCAATTTGAGGGCAACATCTGGAAGTAATGGCGCACTTGAGCCATGAACTCCCCACCAAGCCTTTGGATCAAGAATTTCTCTATCATAAAGAGAATCAAATTCTCCGAATGGACCGTGTTTAAGTGCAAAATTCGCAAATTCCATATTAACTTTGGAGCGATCTTCATGATTAGGGAAAAGCCTTTTAAAACACTTGTTCCTTTCGATAGAAACCTCTTCATCTCCAGAAGGAGCAACTCTAGGTGATTTAGCATCTAACCAAGTATCAGTGTAATACCTTCACTCAAAGGAAGAAATCAACAAAATTATAGATACTATTATTAGTTTTTAAATTAAAGAAATAAGAAGATAACACTTTAATAAAAACAAAATAAAGTTACCTTGGGTTCAATGAATATGCCAAACAGTGAAGGGCCGTACTACTTTTGGTCCAACGGGCTGTGAGTATAGTATATACCACTTGAAAGAAAGAAGACACATCTCCAACCTCTTTACACTCATGCTTATAAATGACATTTCTTACTTCATCAATCATTGTGTCCCACATTTCATAGACAAGGTAAATGGTTGGTTTATCAGCATCACACTCTCTAATCATATGGTAAATAGGCCGTGTAAACTCAAGGATATAATCAACCTTCTCCCACCATAAATCATCAAGCAATTTTTCCTTCACAAACCTTGCTTTTCCAATATTATCAGCTTTATAAGAAAGCCACTCTTCACTAATTACCATAGCTTGAAGGCTATATCTTATAAGCTTCATTCTCTTCAATGTAATAATAACTTGAGCAAAACGAGTATCAGCAACTGCAAGCAACTTTAGAGAAGCAAACCTATTGAACATGGCTAATCTCATGGAATGCATCATTATAAAATTCTTGATTTGAATAGCATCTCCATGAATCTCGGTTATCCAATGACACTCCTCATATGTCTCAACATTATTGTTCACATTTCTTGCAGCACAAATATTTTTCAAAGCAAGATTAAGGGTATGAACAACACATGGAGTCCAATGAATATGAGGATAAACTTGTTCAATGATTTCACCGGCCGCTTTACAATTAGATGCATTATCAGTGATAACTTGGACAACATTTTGAGAACCTACCTCATCAATGACTTCTTTCAACAGCTTAGAAATGAAGTGTTTGTCTTTGATCTCACCCGAAGCATCAATTGCCTTTAAAAACATAGGACCCGAATCACAAATTGCAATAAAATTTATTAATGGTCTTCTTTGTGCATCACTCCAACCATTAGACACAATAGTAACACCCTTTTCCCTCCATGTCATTTTGATTGGTTCCAATAATCTCTCTATGTTCGATTTTTCTTGTTGAAGTAACATTGTTCTCAAACGATTATAACCTGGTGGACCATAACCAGGTAAAGGATGGCTAGTAGCAAAAGCAAAAGCTGCAATGAAAAAAGGATTTCTTGCTAAATTAAATGGAACACCGCCGGTGTAAAACATTCTAGCAATCATTGCATCTAATTGAGAGCGCAATTGATTGTTAAAAGCTTTCTCTATAGGATTTACATCAATCACTCGTCTCTTCTTCAACAAAGATACATCCATGCTTGAATTAGGTAAATGCACATTTTTTGGCAACATTTGTTCAACTCTTTTCAAAGCTTCATTTTCTAAAGCTACCATTTCTAGCTTGTCCTCCGTCCTCACTTTCTTACAAGTAGCAATACCTTTACCAGGAATATTCAACAAATGAGCTCTCACCCTTGTATAGCTTCCTTGCTTTGTTTGATTACAAAAATTACACGTCCACAAAACAGTTCCCCCTCCACTAATTTTCTCACCTTTAGTAACATAATTCCAAAGAGGATTATCATTTACGTCCGCAGAAGATACACTAGCACTCGTAGAACCCATTTTACTATTACTACCACTAGAAGTCATGATATAATCACTGCAAGTAATATATAACAAATGATCAATGAATCTATTTAAATCACAACAACAACACTACAAACCAAAATTAGAATCTATTTAAATCACAACAACACTACGAACCGAAATTAGAATCTATTGAAATCACAACAACAATACTACGAACCGAAATTAGAATCTATTGAAATCACAACAACAATACTACAAACCGAAATTAGAATCTAAAATCACAACAACAATACTACAAACCAAAATTAGAATCTATTGAAATCACAACAACAATACTACAAACCGAAATTAGAATCCATTTAAATCACAACAACAACACTACAAACTGAAATTAGAATTCATTTAAATCACAACAACAACACTACAAACAGAAATTAGAATCTATTTAAATCACAAAAACAACATTACAAACCAAAATTAACAATCACAACACAACAACAATATTAAGAATTGTCCTCCCCTTTTTATTACAAAATCATACCTTTAAATCCATTTGGGATAAAATTAATCTAGGAAAAATGATAAAAACTATTAAATATTTCTCAAGAATAGTTCAGACTTGAATTATTAAAGTTATAAATTATTGGAAGAATTTTTCTAGAAAAATTTAGACTTCAAAAGTCACTCAGGTCAATAAAGAATTCAATTGGTTTAGTTAACTAGTTAAATGTTCTATAGGCTATTTGATTGGTTTTTTAGACCATTTGATCGGTTCCATCAAATCAAAATCAACTAAAAATGACAAACTAGTTGATCAATTTATAAAACCAACCAACTAATACACTAGAAAGAAAAATCATTCTCTCAATTTTGTCCATACCTTTCCATTTCCTTTTTAAATTGAACCCAAACTATATTTCTAACTCAAGATCAACTTCATCCAAAATCCATTCAACAAAAGAATTTTATACTTCATAATTCTCAAATTATGGGGTATTACATAAAGTATCTAGGATAAATTATCAAATGTTCAATGGACCTTTTATGAAGGGATTTTATAGTTTTGATTTCTTATCTTAGTATTGATATTCTTATGTTTGTTTTTTTTTATTCATGGTTTTGACCATTGCAAGTAGGTAACCAATCATATGTCTTGCTATATACCCTAATCGCTTATATTCAAAAATTGATAGTGTAAGGGCACCTAAAAGTATATGAGGAGAAGTAGCTCTAGGTAAGTTATATTTATGTTAATGTTTTTATTTTATTTTCAAAAAGATATCAGTTAATGTTAATGGTCCTTCTTCCCATAATTTTAATACATAACACTTGAATCTTTTTATACCCTAATCATACCTTTAAGAATTGTCCTCTGCCTTCTCTCCCGAGGTGGACTTGCCCTATTAACAATTGGCAATTGGCAAATACATTAGTCACATTACCGACATAAGATAGCAAGGTGATAGTCGAAGGGTCTTACCGTGGCTGTGCCTGTGGGAGCAGCGAAATGGAGGAGTTACAGAGCCCAGTAGCGGCAGCGGAGAGGCAGAGCAACCGATGCTGCTGGTGGTGAGTGCTGGACAAAACAGAGCAGCGGAGACGGGGAGGGAGAATGGATGATGTTTATGCCATCGCCGGTCGGTGAGTGCTGGGCAGGGAGGGAGGATGCTGTTGGCCTGCTGCTGCCTACGAATCGTTTGGATGAAGGTTTATGGTAGCATTCGTCGTGCGAGGGGATGGAGATTGGAGACAGAGCCAGCAGCTGCATCTTAGGTCAAAAGGAAAAAATTTTCGATTCAAAGGGTGAAGGAGGGCAACCGGGCGTCGGGCGAGTGGGCGATTGGGCTGCTGGGGCCGTGGGGCAACCGGGCGGGAAAAAAAATTAAAAGCCTCCAAAACGACGTCGTTTTGGAGCAAATTTTTTTTTAACCGGCGTACTGCCTCGCGTTTTGTCCCCATAAACGTCCTGGGGACGCGAAACGGGCGCTCTTCGGCATCCCCGTGCATCACTGAGAAGTAGGTGGTCAGGTGCATTTGAGATAGAGAGACACATGGAAGACTATGGTCGGGAGACGTACGTTTGATGCGATGGAGTGTTAGAGCCCTAGCATACAATCAACGCGAATGCAACAACCAAATCCTAAAACCGACTTGCCTATATAAAAGAAGACAGTCCATATTAAAATTACATTAAAGTACGGTTGTCCGGAGACACCTGACATTCCATTCCTTTAGGTTAAAAAGATCTTCTCTACAATAAATAAACAAATAAAACAATGGAGAGTATACTAATGTATAAATTGGATTAAACACCGGCAAGTATAAGAAGGTTTTAAACTAAGTCATTATCTAATTTATTATCTAATAAGAAATAATAAAGAGGGACAGTTTGAAATTTTAAGCATATACATGGAAATTTTAATTTATAATGTTGTTTATATTCTCTTGACGAAAGAGGTAAATAATGGTTAAAGGTATAAAGGACAATTATAAGTTAAAAATATTGTGTATACTCTTATAGTGTAGAAGAAAAAACATATAAGTTATAATATAAGATAGTCGTATATTTTACTAACCGATAGTTACCTATCTAATTGAGGGAATACATGGCGGTTTTATCTTATAACTGTTGTGTATTCTCTTCTATACTATTAGTGTATACACAAAAATTTTAATTTATAACCATCTTAAATATCATTTCCCCCCTTTTTTAACTTCTTCATTTTTTAACCTAGAATTGCTAGCATTTTTTCACTTTACCTTTCAATATTCAGACAACGCCGTTCAAAATGACAAGGATCTGCAACCATCGTGGGCTTCCTCTCTTCCCTTTGTCGAAGTTCTTGCTCATTTTTTCCCCTCTACAGTTCATCATCGTCTCCTTTCTCTCTCTGTTCACAGTATATTCATTATTCTTTACTTTTTCCTTTTATTTGAAGTTTAAGCATTGTGTATAAGTTTCTCTTTATTTTTGAAATTTTCTTGTGTTATTTCTTATTCGAACCTCTATGTTGTGTATTTCACTATTATTTGGTCATTATACTATATAAGATGTGGTATATATCTGTATACTCTATATTGTTACTTTTGTGTTGATATGTTTTGTGAAGATATATTATCAAACTATATATTTTGAAAAATAAAGTATAAGGCTTAATAAATAATACTCTGTAGTAATCGTGGTATTGTTATTAGTGCAAATGTTATTGTGGTGTATATGTATTTTGGGTATCTTGCTATTTTTTTTTACCAAACTTGGCTAATATTTTCAAATTCACCATATTTTTTTTTATAATTTAGGGGTCGAACTATACTTATTTCTCACTATGGATCGTAAGTGGATATATACAAGCAAGTTGTCTAGATAATATATAGACGGTGTTCATGACTTTATTTAGTTGTTGAACATTCAAAAGATCCTCTATGGATATCTTGTCCATGTGTAGATTGTGAAAATATGATAAGAAGATGGGTAAATGAGATATGAGATTATCTCATTATTCGTAGAATTGATTGTACTATCAAGTACTATCATGTCCATGCCCCTAGATATCTATAGGGATGTAATCACCCGCAACCAATAGAGGGAGTTCTATTTATAAAAGCTTCACCGGAATATGAAGTACGTACAAATATATTATTATTAACGTTTTAATATAACTAGAGTGTACTTATACTACAATTCAAACTAACATCATTTATCTATTTTGTTCCTTCCCTGCCCATCTTCATCCTCGCGTAGCCCTCACTTTCCATTTCTACACCAAACCATCCCTCCCCTACATAAAGCCTGAAATACCCCAAAATCCTAATTTAAGAAATTATGGCAAAATAAGGATTTATTAGGAAAATTAATTAAATGAATTACTTTATGAATATAAAAGTGAATTAATTAAGGCAAAAAAAAAGAAAATAATAAATAATTTAATTAGGAAAAATTAGGGTGTTTTACTAATTAAAATAGAAGTTAAGGAAAATTTATTCAAATAGCCCAAATTAATCTAAAAAGGGGTTTAGTTATTATTTTCTAAATATTATTATTTTAAATAATAATCTAAAATACCAAATACCCAAAAATAACCCAACCCACCTATTTTCTTTCTTCCCTTTTTCCTTTTTCCTTTTTCTTCTTTCTTTTCCTTTTTCTTTCTTTCCCTCATTTCTCCTTTTCTTATTTTTCCCTTCTCCTCCCTCAATTTGGGCTAGCCCGCAGCCCAAACTCTCTTCCCTTCCCCGTCTCGCGTGGCCAAGCCCGCCCCAGTTTTCCTTTTTTCCTTCGCCCGTTCCCCCCAGCCAACAGGCCCTTTCTTTTTTTGTTTCTTTCCCTTAGACCTTCTGGTCCACCCCCGTCCCTGTCTCCTTCTTCCTCACCCGGATTGCACCCCCGACCTGTAGCCTTGCTCTTGCCGGCGGTCACCTGCTCTGTCTGGCTATCCTTCCCTGCCGCCCTCATCGTTTTCTTTCCATTTTCGACCCAACCAAACCGCAGCTCCCCTCCACGCATGCCTCCCTTTCCTTCCTCCCCCCGACCTAACCTGCCATGGCAGGACTACACCACCCGCCATCGTTGGCCGGTGGTCCTGCCTCACCTTCCTCACCTTCCTCGTTTTTCCTCTTCCTCCTTCATCATTTTCTCCCTCAAATTAGCCTATAAATACCCCATTGGCAGCCTAAGTCGAGCTTATATTTTGGCAACCCAGAAAATCCCGGCCTTGCACCACTGCCTGATCATATCCTTGTTCCACTGCCTTTGGAGACCGCCGCCATCAAATCCACCCACCAAATCCTTCCTTGAACCACCCCTTATAGAACTAAGCTTCCCTCCTTCCTCTATTTGATCTGCATGAGCCACCCCGGTGGTGCAAAGTTATCTTCCCGATCAGCCCTCACCGCCACTTGCGCCGCCGTTCGCCGCCAATTCCGCCGCAACCAGCACCTCCTCCATCCTTCAAAACAACTAGGAGACTTCACCCTACCTTCCCACACCTCCATCTTTCCCTGCCTCCCTCTCCTTCTCCCTTCTCCACCTTCCACCACCTTCGGCCACCGCACCGACCGCCATGATTCGCCACTTCTGGCTACACCACCTCAAACACCCCTCATTCCCTCTCCCTTAGCCTATACCCCCATCTCTCCACCGTTGCCACCGCCGCCGTGCGCCGCTGCTGATTACGCCACCAATCATAGGTGGTATTCTTATTTTCCTAGCCCTTAAACTCTTTTTCTATAAGTGTTAATAATTTTTAGTAATATTAATAGTAGTACCATTAATAATAATAATAATAATGTTGTGTTGTTGTTGTTGTTGTTGTTGTTGTTGTTGTTGTTATTGTTGTTGTTGTTGTTGTTGTTATTGTCATGTTACCACTCTTACAATCTAACTTAACTTTTGAAATATTAATAACTGCGGTATTATCATTTAAAAGGCTACAACTTTAGTATTAGTATAGTATCTTTATTATTATTATTATTATTATTATTATTATTATTATTATTATTATTATTATTATTACTACTACTACTACTACTACTACTACTATTATCATCATCATCATCATCATCATTATTATTATTATTATTATTATTATTATTATTATTATTATTATTATTATCATCATCATCATCATCATCATCATTATTATTATTATTATTATTATTTTATTACTAATACTAGTAATACTAACTTGGCCATTATCACTTTTATTATTAGTGTAAATATTGGGACTCTTATATTATTATTACCCTTTTCGATTATTATCTTTATTATGCTTAACATTATTATTATTATTATTATTATTATTATTATTATTATTATCATCATCATCATCATCATCATCATCATCATCATCATCATCATCATCATCATCATCATCATCATCATCATCATCATTATTATTCTACTATACTTGACCATATTATCACTAAGGCTACTACTAATATGATTTATAGGACCTTCATTAGTATTATTCTTAAGATGATAACTATTATTAATATTATCACTATTATTATTATTATTATTATTACTATTATTATTTAATACTACTATAAATATTATTATTGTTAACTTGTATTTTTTTTAATATTTCATAATCACTAACCTCACTACTAGCATTATTAATATAAAAATCATTATGGTCATTACTTCTATATTACTTATATCATCACTATTATTATTCTTGTTACTAGGATTTGAGTCGATATTAGCATTATCACTAAAACTAATAATAATAATATTATTAGTAATATTAGAACCATTACCTTTAATACTATGAATATCACTATGACTACTTTAACATAAATTATGTTGGCTACTAAGACTTATTTTGGTTAGTAGTGACATAATTAATTATTTTGAGAATAATAATCCTACTTTTAATTATAAAACTACTATTATCATTATTAGCCCTAATAGTAGAATATGATAAGAGTAAGGTAGAAATAATGATAATATTTGGTAAGAGAGAGATCAACCTATAGTATTTTCCTCTTATAGGTAAATCAAGTCAAAAACCTAAGAAGGCGTAGGAGCGTGCTCCAAACTCGGTGTCATATTAGGTAAGGATATGGTTAAGGCCTTTTATGTGTAAGAATTTGTTATGTGTGTTGGTTTGATGGGTGTACTTTATATTTCATATTCTATATTATCATGTTCTTATGGCAGCTTGCTAAGCATGGAGTTAAGGTAAGTTACATGTGTTTATGATATGTGTAACATGATGTTATTATTTGTGCTTGAATTGTACCTATGTTATAATGCCCCTTATGACATGCATGATAGGAGGTCCTAAGTAGTACAATGTGGACAAAAGGGGAAAAGAAGGTGGAAAGTGAGTTGACTAGAGAATGATAATGATTGCTTAATTATCTTATGACCTATAGGTAGAGAAAAAGAGGAATAATGGGAATGAGATTAAGGGAATGGATTTAACATGTATAGGAAGTCTAGGGTTTGCATGTGATGGTTATCCTTTGCATGGGGATGAATTTTACATGGGAAAAGTTAATTTGAGGATCGAGTAAGGTAAGGGAAGTATCGTTAGGGCGATTAGAGTCCATATGTAAAAAAACAGTACGTGGGTTGATATAAGGATGCATAAGGGATTTGACCTAGGTTTTGGGAGGAAATCCTAAATGAGCGAAATGTGTAAGGGAGGAAAATTAATAGAGATGGATAGAATGAGGATAAAAGATGGACGGGGGTGTCATATGGGGGAAAATGAATCAAGAGAGAAGATTGTATTTGGGTGTTGAGTGAGTTGCATAAAATAAAGGAGGAGTACTAGGGTTTTCTGGAGGCTAACTAGGGTTTTGGTGATCATGCGTGGGAGTAGGATATTGAGGTTTTGAGGTCAAGTGTGGGTCGAGAGAAGCGATGGTTTTAATAATAAATAAGAGTTTTGGGTTCATAGTGAGTGGGGAAAAGATGAAAGGAAGTTCCGGGATCATGGGTTACGTTGGATATGTTTCATGTAGAGGAGTTATATTAAGTTGATTCAGAAATATGGGAAGTGGGCCTCGGTGTTGAGTAGTCATGGTAATGAGGAAAGAGTGAGAAAGGATATTAGGATGCATTAGAAGAAGTAAAAGTCCCAAGATATAGGACAGAATTATTGGGAGGTCAAGTGAGTCGTGCATGTCTAGTCAGGGTTGTGTATGGAATAAGATACAATAAAACACTAAGAACTTAAAACGAAAGATTATTGAGCCAGGGCCCAGTGAGGTTATATATTCTCCGGTCTGCCGACAATAATAGTAGTCAGGTACGTTTTTCCCTACTGAGTATTTCCGATCTATCAGCTATAATAGTGGGGGATTCCGGACTCGATAAACCAAACTTTGTATGGTAATAAATCTTAGAAAGATACTATTTACTTATAGCGGAACACCTCATGAGTCGGGGCCAATGAGGATGCATATATTTTTCGGTCCACCGGCAATAATAGTGGTCAGGTGCATTATGCCCTGTGGAGTGTTTTCGGTCCACCAGCTATAATAGTGGGGTTCCCGTACTAACGCGGAAATAATATAAGAAATGTATGAACCATAAGTATACAGAATGGAAAGATACTAATCATTTACAATGGAACACCATGTGAGTTGGGGCCAGTGAGATTATTATATATTTTCCGGTCCATCGGCTATAATAGTGGTCAAGTGTGTGTTGCCCTGTTGAGTGATTACGGTCCACCGGCTATAATAGTGGTTAGGTGTGTTCTGCCCTGTGGAATGCTTCCGATCCACTAGCTATAATAGTAGGGTTCCAGTATTCACATGGAATTATTGTAAAAGAGATATAAGGTAAATCGCTAATATAAGTCCTGCCTAATCTTGTAAATCTGGATTATTGTCTTGTACGCCTTATGTGTTTATTCTCTTGCATGACCTTACTTGCGTGCTTCTTGCTGGCCTTACGACCCTTACTCGTTTGGTTACCTTACTTAGTACGTAGCGTGCTGATCACCCATTTCATGGGTGTTGCTCATTCCCACGAGCAAAAGACCCATATGAGTTTGTGCAGGTAGGAGATGCCGTCTTTGATGCCTACGACACTTACGAGGCATCGGGCGGGGCCGAGAGATGAACCTAGACTTGGCCTAGGGAATCGAGAGCGACCCGACCGGACTATGTTTTTGCTCTTATTTTACCATATTTTTTTCTTATTCTAGTTATGTCATGTCGTACGATATTTTGTTTTTGGAAAACTGTAGTTACTTACTCTTTGGGTTGTAATTATTAAATCACACTCTGATTCCATATGACTATGAGAGAGTCCTCTCATGGGCTCTCATTATTTTATTAATGACTTGTGTTTGTTGTTAACGCTGTTTAGCCTTAGCACTTAGTTTTGGAACGGTAGGAGTGAACCGGTCTGGTACTAAGTGTGGCGGTAATACCCCCAAAATTTACAGTTTTGTTATTTCACTTCTATTAAACCTTTTTATTAAAATAAAATTTTTTAATAGTAAATTTTGGGGGTGTTACAAAGTTCGTCTCCCTCAATTTTCCCCTCTTAGCCATGTAGTGCCATGCATGTTAGTTGTGCCCCTACCCTTGTCCCTACACCTTAACCCCTTTCCCTTGTACCCTACCCTATGCCCTGTACCCGCCTACAACCACCCCTACAAACATGCACGGCGAGTTGTTAGCATAACACCCCCAAATTTCATATTTGAAACTTTTTATTTAATAAAAAACCATACACTAAGATAGGGGTGCTACAGCCATGATCGGCACAAGTCTGACCCCCGGTCAGTCTCGTACCAACCACACAACTATAAAAATTTACAAGACATTAAACCAATTAGGTTATAAAACCGTAATGATTTGAATAATTCATAATTAAAATAAAATCAGAGTGCGCGATTAAAGAATCATTAAAAAATAGAAAACTAGTACAACATCAAAGCTTCTGAGGGGAAAGAACAGTACAAACAACAAAAATGATAAAAACTGGAAAAGATGAGTCCAGACAACACTCGCTCTTGGCCCCCATACCAAGTCCAATTAGCCATCATTCAGACCCTCCCAATGCATTGAGTGCATCATAGGCATCAAACACAACATCTCCTACATGCACCAACTCAGAAGAGGCCACTACTCATAGGAATGAGTAGCACCCATAAAACGAGTGATCAATACGCTATGTACTGAGTAAGGTAATTATATGGATAAGGCCATACAAGATCAAATAGGCAAATAAGGTACACAATACTTCATTTAAGTTCATATCATTATTTGAGATATAGGCCATTAATTCTGTCTTACACATTTCTCATATTATTTCTGCGTGAGTATGAGGATCCCACTATTATAGCTGGTGGACTGGAAAACACTTTAGGGTAAAAAACACCTAACCACTATTATAGCTAGTAGATTGAAAATTATCCTCACTTAGCCCTGACTCACGTGGTGTTCCACTTAAAGTAGTTAGTATCTTTTCCTTGATTTATTTCCATATAAAGTTTGATTTATTGAGCTCGGGACCTCTACTATTATAGTCAGTGGACAGAAAAACACTCCATAAGGCTAAACACATCTGACCACTATTGTAGTCGGCAGATCGGAAAGTATCCTCACTTGGACCCGCCTCGACAATCTTTCACTTTAAGTATTTAGTGTTTTACCCGTATCTTATTTCACACACAACCTCGACCAGACATACATGACCCACTAGACTCTCCATTCTCACCCCTTTGTCCTAGTTCTCTTGAAAAGCCCCGTCCCATATTTTGGGACCTTTACACATCCCAGGACTCCAAGAATTCTTCCTTGCCTTTTCCCCACTCACCATAAGAGACCCAAACTCTTATGCATGTGGACCAAGGCCCACTCCCCATATCTCAGTTTTGACGCACCAGTGCCCCCCAAGGGTTTCCCTCAGAAACCCTAATCTAGCCTGTGTGGCCTCACTTCTCCCTATCCTACACCACACATACTCCCCTTTGCTTCCAAAACCACCACTCCACTCAAACCACACCCAACATCACAACTTCACTACCCATCCTCTACATATGACCATGAAACCCTAGTTAGTCCCCAAACCCTAGTATTTTCCTTTCTTTTGTGCCATCCCCTCACCACCCAAACACCGAACCTTTTTCCACTTAACTCAATTCCCCTCCATGTGAAACGCTTCCATTCTTATTCCACACTCTAACCACTCCCATCAACTCTCCCTTCCTCACACATTTCCCTCACTTAGGATTTTCCTGACAAACCCTAGCCAAGTCCCCCATGCAAGCCTTATACCAACCCACGTACTATTTTTCACATATGGACTCCAATCACCCCAACTACTCTTCCCTCACCTTACCTAACCCTCAAGTTAACTTTTTCCACATAAAGGTCACCCCATGCAAAGCCTAACCATCCCATGCAAGATTCACACTCCCCATGCAAGATTTATTCCATCCTCTTATTTTATTCATATTATCCTTTTATTTATCCACCCATAAGTCATGAGATACTCAAGCCTTTCTCACTTCCCTCTTACCACCCCACTCTCTTTACTTCTCTCATTTTTCCACAACCTCATATTAATACTTAGAGGCTCCAAGTATGAATGTCATATAGGGAAACCATATATCAGCACAACACAAGTACAAGTCACATTACCATATTACACATGCCATAAAACATATACAACTCACCTTAGCTCCATGCTTAGTAAGCTGTGCTACACGTGCATAATCCATAACCATATAAGGTACACACATATAACCAACACACATAAACACATAATACACATATTTGGCCTTAACCATATCCTTACTTGAAATGACACGGGGCTTGGAGCACGCTTCCTTAGGGGACAAACTAGGTTCACCTATAAGAGGGAAATAGGGAATGTAATTCCCCAAAATTTTAAAAACCTATAATTTAATAAATAGCCTTTATTTGGGATAAATTAGCTTTCAAATTTAATTAATTTAATTATTTTATGGATTTTTGGGCATATAAATTGAGTAGGAATATTTAATAAGTTAAAATAAATATTTTGTCATTTTACCCTACTTATTTTATTTAAATAACTTTCCAAGAAATTTTTTTACTAAAATTATCCCTTTTAACCTATATATTTAATTATATTATATTAAAATTATTAAATAAATTTATTTCCCAAAAGATTATATTCTAATATTTTATAAATTATTTTATTTTATTTTTCCTATTTTCCTTTTCCTTTCCCCCCTTTTCTTTTCTTTCTCCTTTCCTTCCTTTTCCTTTTTCTCCCCTCGGGCTACCGCACCAAGCCAGCCTCTCCCCTACGCCTGGGTCGTTGGCCCATCTCCCCTCTCCCTCTCTTTCCCCTCCTCTCTGGTGCATCTCGACCCAACCCAGACCCCCTCCCTTCTTTCTTTCCTTTTACCCAGGTCGGGCTGGCCCGCTCGCCCTCCTTTCCCATGCCGGTCTGCTCTCCCTCCCATCTCCTTCCTTTCTTTCTTTTTCTACGCCCCAACCCAGGCCTCAACTTGTCCCTATCGCCAGCCTACCGCCTCGAGCATGCTGACCACTGCCCTTTGCTGGCACCACCTGCCTCTCCCTCTCTCCCGTCATTTTCTTCCCATTTTTGGACTTGGCCAACCCTACAAACAAGCCCACATGCCCTGCTTTTCCCCCCTCTTCGTCTCCCCTCCCTGCCACCCTACCACCTCCCCTACCACCCTATCCTCCCTCTTCTTTTTCTTCACCTCTCCAGCCTCTCCCTGCCCCATTTCTTTGAGTGTTTTCCCCTTCCCCGACCTCCCTCTTCTCCCTTACTTCTCCTTCCGTTTTCTTCCCTGCCTTGGCCACGCCGCAACCCCCCGCTGCTCCAACTGCCGCACCAAGCCCCTGCACCACCTTCTGCACCTTTCTACTACCGCCCTACACCACCACAAGACTACCCCAAGCCATCTCTCAGCCCCTTCTTCCTCCCCACTTATTTTTCTCCCCATTTTTTCCCTTTTCGGCAGTCCCCCTGCAACCACACCGTTCACTGCCGTCTGGCCACCTCTGCCGCCACCCAAACCACTAGTCAACTCCCTGCAACCTCCTCTACCACCTCCATACCTTATTGGTCGATATAAGCCCCCTTACCCCTTCATTTTCCTTCTCCCTTTTCCTTCCTTCTCAGCCACGCCCACCTCGATAGCCCCTTTTGCCGCCGCTGCCCTTTGTCGCCGTCAGCCTACCCCCGACCACCACTTACACCCCCTCTCCACCCTTGTATCCTTTCCTTACCTTAACTCTCCCCCACTTTTCCTCCTCTTGGCCCCTAAATCCCCAACTCGAACCATCTCCCCCTCCCTTCTACCTCACCACCCTCGACCCTCTTCTCCCCTTGCAACCTGCATGTAATCCCCCAAGATTTTAGAAACCTATAATTTAATAAATAGCTTTTATTTAAAATAAATTAGCTTTTAAAATTATTTAGTTTAACTATTTTATGGATTTATGAGTACATAAATGTGGATAGGGGTATTTAATAAATTAAAGTAAATATTTTGTTATTTTATCGTATTATCTTTATTTAAATAATTTTCCAAACTAATATTTTACTAAAATTATCCTTTTTGAACCAATATATTAAATTATATTGAATTAAATTATTAAATTAAATAATTTATCAAAAATATTACATTTTATTATTTTCTACATTAAATTAAATTATGTTTCCCTATTTTCCCATTTTCTTTTTTTTTTCCATTTTTTTCTTTCTTTTCTTTTTTTTTATCCTTCGGGCCGCCTGCCAGGCCAAGCCTGCTTCCCTCTCCCCTGCGCCTGGGCCTCTAGCCCACTCCTTCCCCTCCTCTCCTTCTCCAGAGGGTAGCCCAACCCCCATTTGTTTCCCTTTCTTTCCTCCCTTCACCCCGGGCCGGCCCAACACTATTTTTTTCATCTTACCTTCGCCGGCCTACACCTCTCCCCCTCCTTCCTTTCTTTCTTCTCCTTGCTCGTGCCTGGCCAGCAGCCTGTTCAACGCCATGCCCGACCACGAGACGCTTGCAACTGCCTCCTACAACCACTACCACCACCTGTAACTCTCTCTCTCTCTCTCTCTCGTCTTTTTTTTCCACCATTTTAGAACCGGGAAGCCATGCACCCCATCCTTCATGGCTCCCCTTTCCTCCTCTTCGTCACCCTCTCCCGGCCTCCCTAAACGTTGCCGCCTGATTAGCCATATATCCCCTACCCTCCCTATACTTTTTCTTCTCCTCTTCAGCCTTTTTCTGCCCGAATTCTCGAGATCAAAATGTTGCCCGACCTCCCTCTTCTCTCCTTTCTTCTCCTTCCATTTTCCCCCTGTTTTTGCATCGTCGCAGCCCTCCGCCGCTCCAGCTGCCTTACCAACCCCTTGTACCGCTCCCTGCCACCCTCCACCTCATCCTTGCACCACCATAATATCCCTCTCAAGCCATCTCACGACCCTTCTTCCTTCCCACCTATTTTCTCCCCATTTCCCCCCTTCTCGGGATCCCACCTGCAACCCTATCGTTTTTGGCCATCCAGCCGCCTCTGCCACTACCCAACCCACCATTCAACTCCCTACAACCTCCTCTACCACCCCCACGCCTACTTTAGTCGAAAACAACCCCTGAACCCCTCCACTTTTCCCTTCTCTTTTCCTTCCTTCTCAGCTTGATCCTCCCTCTTCACTCCTGCACCCTTCCCTTGCCTTCAAACCTCCCTAATCTATCTTCTTTCCTAGCCCCAAACCACCAACCCAAAAATGGCCATTTTACCTTTCCTTCACCCTCCCTTCGAGACTCCTCTATTTATTTTTGCATGCAGCTCATGCTGCATGAGCAGCATGAGTTACTGCATTCTTTGTTTATTTTGGTTAAAAAATTTTAAGGTAAAATAATATTTAAGTTAATTATTTCATTAAGTAAATTTTATAAGGTCTTATGCTTTGATTTTCTTATTTCTAATATAATAATTATTGATATTATTTTTAGGTTTTGATTTTGCTATTTAAAGCTTGAATCTTTAACCGGGATACCGGTAACATTAGATTTTTGCGGGAATTAAGGTAATCGTTAAACCCCACTTAAACGCATATATAAACATATATTAGCACATTAGGATTTTTAATATGTTATTATGCTCTATATTTGTGGTTTAATATAATATATATATATATATATTTGCTTGTATTGATTGAAAAAAAAAGAGTATGTTAGTTTATATGCCATGTGTGGAAATGTTGCTTAAGGGAAGAGTTTGATTATTAATGAAAGTGTTAATTACTTATCCATGTCATATTATGTTATTGTGACCATTTGTGCATGAATAATATTATTGTGAGCCCTAGGGACATTTTAGTAAAAAAATTTGTGTAAGAATGTAGCCTAACATGTGTGGGTGCTAATAAGTAGTATATTAAAATATAATAGTTGGTGGAGTTAGATATTATGAGTGGAGTATTAATATTAATTTCATGTAGTGATAATAATTTAATATAAGTGGTGTAATAAGGGGTAAGATGGTGATCTTGTGAGTGAAAGGGGTAAATTAGTAATTTTATAATTAAAGGACATAATGGTAATTTTGTAATTAAAGGGTAAAGTGGAAATTTCATAAATAAAGGGCAAAATGATAATTTTATAATTAAAGGGTAAAATGGTAAATTTGTAATTAAAGGGTAAAATGGTAATTTTATAACTAAAGGGTAAGGTGGTAATTTTGTACTAAAAGAGAAAAATGGTGATTTTATAATTAAAGGGTAAAATGGTAATTTTGTGATTAAAGAGAAAAACGGTAATTCTATAAGTAAAATGATAAAAAGGTAATTTTGTGAATAAAGGGTAGAATGGTAATTTTGTAAGTAAATGGATAAATTGGTAATTTGTGAGTAAAAGGGGTATTATGGTAAATTTGGAAGAGAAGGGCAATTCGGTAATTTAATCAACTAAAGGGTAATTGGTAATTATGATAATAGAGAAGGGAAATTGGTATTTTAACCAACTAAAAGGGTAAATTGGTAATTATGGTGATGTAGAAGGGTAATTTGGTAATTTATGCAACTAAAGGGGCAATTTGGTAATTATAACAAAGGAGAACGGTAATTTGGTAATCTAACCAACTAAATGAGAATTATGATAAATGTAACAATTATGAAGGGTGATTAGTGACCTAATAAGTGTGGGAGATAACTTAGTAACCCAAATCGAGTAGGGATGTGGCTAAGATAAACTATATGTGGGTTACGTGCCATGTATTATACCATATTATGTACTTTATGCTTAATGATTAATCATTATAGCACAACTTTGAGTGAATGTATGCTCATGTAACTTCCTTATGGCATGTGAATGATGATTATATATGTTGTGTGTATGATGTTATATGATGTGACCCTCTAGGACATGCATGCTAGCATGTTTAATAACAAGACATGGGGTGAAAGGCATGAAAAAGAAAAATGGGAGAATAAGATAACCAAGTGGAAGTAAGTTGGCTAACGTAGGAAAGAATGACCTAAATAATCCATGATCCTTGAACGGTGAAAAAGAAAGGGGACATAAGTAAAATGAAAGATGGGAGAAATTAGTGTTGCATGGGAGGAACTAGGGTTTAAGAGGAAACCCTAATGTGAGAAGGTGGAAAAATAAAATGATAAAAATAAATGAGAATGAGTGGGGTATTGTAACACCCCCAAAATTCACTACTGAAAAATTTCGTTAATTAAAAGGAAGATTAGCGAAAGCAGATAAATAAAATGTGAACTTTGGGAGTATTACCGCCACACTTAGTACCAGACCGGTTCACTCATACCGTTCCAGTACCAAGTGCTAAGGCTAAGAAAATGAAATACAATTTGAAAGACATTCAACATGCATAAATCAGAGTAAATTGTAAGGACTTCAACATATTTAAATCAGAGTAGCGCATCAAATCGTTTTCAGGAATAAAATCCACCGATGGTGGTTAAAGTACCAACATAACATCAAAACCAGGAAATTAAACGAAGAAGGAGGGAAAACCCTAACGATACCGGATAACTCCTTACTCTCTTTCCCGTAGCCCACTTGAGTAGCACCTGAAAAACCTGCAAGGGCACTGCCCATTGAATAGGCAGGGGCCCCATAAGGGAATCCCTTCAGTACTACGGTACTGAGTAACCCTTTAATACCACACTTAAAGATAGGCCCGCATACGACACAAAATGCAAACTACACACATGAATAATATGAGGTACATGCACAACAATAACATACATAATAATTTATAGGTCACGATCGATACTTTGGACCTTAAGCCATGTCATAGTGTCAGATCAATACATTTGGGCCTTAATGTAATACCCCAAAAATTTTGAAAACCTATATTTTAATAAATTACTTTTAATTGGAATAGAATTGATTTTGGATTATTTATTTTAATTATTTTATGGATTTTAGAGTATGTAAATTTGGATAAAATTATTTAATAAATTAAAAATAAATATTTTACTATTTATCATATTGTTTTATTTAAATAATTTTCCAAACTAATATTGTACCAACTTTATCCTTTTTTTAGACTAAAATATTAGATTATAATAAATTAAATTATTAAATTAAATAATTTATCAAGAATATTACATTTTATGATTTATAAAATTAATTTAAATTATTTTCCCTATTTTACCATTTCCCTTTTTACCCTTTTCCCCTTTTTCCTTTCCTTCTCTTTTTTTTCTTTTTCCCCCTTCTTGGACTTGGGCCGCCAGACCCCTCGGCCTGCTACCCTCTCCCCCGCGCGTTGGGCCTTCGGCCCGTCCCCCCTTCTCTCCCTCGCTCGCACGCCCGTCTCCCCAACCCGCCTCCTTCCTTATTTTTTTCCCATGGACCGGCCGACTCCCTCCTTTCCTGCGCCGGTCCGACCGCCCCGTCCTTTTCTTCTTCCCTTCTTCTTCTCCCACGCCCGACCTGCACGTTCGACGCCATGCCTGCTGCCACTGCCTGCACCCATCGCTGCCACCACCTGCTCCCTCTCCCTCTCTCTCTTCCCCCGTCGTTTTCCTTCCTTTTTCGAGCCAAACCGGCCCTGGACCAGCCCCGCATGCCTCTCCCCCTTTCCTTCTTCTTCCCTCCTTTCCCCTGCCACCCTGCGATGCCCTGCCACCCTAAGCCTGCCCTCCGATCAGCCCCTATTCCCCTACCCTTCCTCCTATTTTTTCTTCTCCCCTTCATCCATTTCCCTGCCCATTGTTGTCGAGCCCCTCACCCCCTTCCCGAGCTCCCTCCTCTCTCTTTTCTCCTCCTCCCATTCGCCCCCCCCCGTTCTTCTTTTTCCACCACCGTCCGCCGCTCCTGCCGCCTCACCAACCCCTGCGCTGCCTTCTGCCACTGCCAACTACCACATTGCACCACCACACAGCCCCTTCGAGCCCTACACTTCCTCCTTTCTCCTCCTTTTCCTTTTTCTTCCTAGATTTTTCCCCTTACCGCCAAGCCACCTACAACCACCTCTACCGCCACCGTCCGGCCACCTCTACCGCCACCCAACCCACCGTTCGACACCCTGCAACCCCCTCTACAACCGCCATCCATTATTTGGCCGAAACCAACCCTTGCACCCCTCCATTTTTTCCTCCACTTTTCCTTCGTTCTCAACCCTTTCCCTTGACCCTCCTCGACAGCCGACCTTCGCCGCCGTCTCCGCCGCCTTGAGCCGCCTTGAAACCACCCTTAACCTCCATCTACACCCCCTCTTCACTTTTTCACCACTCACTTGCCTTAGAACCTCCCCTAACCACCTTCTTTTCTAGCCTAAATACCCTAACCCAAAAATAATTGATTTTTGCCCCCTTCACCCTCTTTGAGCTTTTTCCCCCATGGTTTTTGCATAAAACTCACGCTGCCCATGCAGCGTGAGCTCCCCCATTTATTTTGAGAATTTCTTGGATAATTTTAAAGGTATAATGGTATTTTATGTTAAGTGTTTTACTAATTAAATTTTATAAAGTTTTATCCTTTTTAACTTCTTATTTCTAATAAATATGATGGATATTATTTTTAGGTGTTGAGTTGCTAATTATGCTTGGTAAGATTGATATTTTGCGGGATTAAGGTAACCGTTAATCCTCCCTTAAATATATGGAAAAACGCATGCTAGCACATTTAGGGTTTAGTATGATTTTATGCATGTTTTGTATGCTTAGCATGATATGTTTATGGTTTCTCATATTGTTTGTTAAAAAGAAAAAGCATGATAACTTTTGTGCCATATGTAGGTATGTTAAATAAAGAAGGAGTTGGAATATGGATAGAAATGTTAAATACTTGTTTATGATGTACCATGTTGTTAATGCATGAATGATGTTATTGTTTAAGGGTATTTTAGTAATTATGCTTATGAGGTATATAAATCAATGTGTGTAGTTGCTAATGAGTATTATGTTGAAAATGGATAAGTTGGTGGACTTAGATGATAAAAATGAAGTATTAATATCATTATTTTATATAGTGTTAGTAAATTCATAAAAATAGTGAATAAAGGGGTTGAGTGGAAATTTTATAAGTGAAAAGGGTATTTCGGTAATTTTTGAGATAAAAGAATAATATGGAAATCTTATGATTAAATGGTCAATGATAATTTACAAGTAAAGGATAAAATTGTAAGTTGTGAGAAAGAAGAGTAAAATGGTAATTTTGGAAGTAGGGGTAAAATAGTAATTTTGGATGAAGGAGGGCATTATGGTAATTGTTCAAGTGAAAAGGGCATTATGGTAATTTTGGAGGTAGAGGGGCAAAATCATAATTTCATAAGTAAAGGGTAATATGGTAAATTTTATAAGTGAATGGCGAAGTGGAAATTTATAAGTAAATGGGTAATATGGTAAATTGGAGAAGAAGGGCAAAATGGTAATTATGTAAGGAAAGATAAAGATGGTAATCTTGGATGTAAAAGGGTAAAATAGTAATTTGTAAAGTAAAAGATGTATGGTGGTAATTTTCATAAATAAAAGGATACTATGGTAAAATTGGATGTAAGGGGTAAGATGGTAATTTTGTAAATGAAAGGATATTATGGTAAACTTGGGAGTAAGGGGTAACTTGGTAATTATGATAACGACAAAAGATAATTTAGCAATTAAATTATGATTGTAGAAGGGCAATTGGATAAGTATGATACTATAGAAGGGTAATTTAGTAAATTAACCAATTAAAGGGCATTATGGTAATTTTAATAATGGAGAAGGGTAATATAGTAATTTTGATTATGAAAAAGGGTAAATTAATATTGGTAATTATGAAGAAGAGTAATTTGGGATTTGTGATAATTAAAAAGGGTAAATGGAAATTAAAATAATTGAGAGGGGTAAAATGGTAATTACGATAAAGGAGAAGGGTAATTTGGTAATTTGTTCAAATAAAGGGGCAATTTGGTAATTTAATCGATAAAAGGGTAAAGTGATAATTGTTTAACCAACTAAAGGGGCAAAATAGTAATCATGATAATGAAGGAGGGTAATTTAGTAATTTATCCAACTCAAGGGCAATTTAGTAATTATAACAAAGGAGAAGGGCGATTTGGTAATATAACCAACCAAAAGGGAAATATGATAAGTATAGTAATTACGAGGGGTGAATGATGATCTAAAAAGTATGAGAAAATTTGGTAATCTAAATTGGACAAAGGGTAATTTGGTAATTATGCAACCCTAAGGGTAATGTGGTAATTTATCAAGTAAGGAATGGATACTTAACAATTATATAAGTAAAGGGCAAATGAGTAGTTTATACCTAACACGTCCTTGAGATTGTGGAACATTAATATGATTAAATAATGTTGATTAGCCAAGTAAGAGTATCTAATGATTAGTATGGCCTTGATGGTTTCTCTGTGACATCCTGGATAATCCTCTGAATAAGAAACGATTAATGATATTAGAATGATTGAAAGTGAATAAGTATCGGATTATCGTGCTTTTCGTGATCACCTTAACTAAGACACTATTACTTAAAGTGAAAGACCTCGAGATCGGGAATGGTGACTCCTTAGGGGTCGCTACCCTAAGGACGTGGTTTAGTCCACGATTATTCTGGTATTTGCTGGTGTGCCTTTGTGCCCCAGCCAGGCCCTATATCTTACTCTTCCTAGCTCTACGGACCTAGTTAGGGGGTATGCATACTTATGGATTAGGTGTCCTTGTCGGTAGGGTACTGAGTTAGCTTTATGCACCAGTACAACCAGGGTACCTTTGCGTCATTGGGTTCATGGTTAAAGGGTACTGAGTAGCTGATATGCACAGGTACGACCGGTGTACCTTTGCGTCCCGGGTTATCGATCTCCCAATCGAGGCAAATAAATATGATTGATGTGCTGATTAACGAAAGGAAAGATACGATAATTGAAAGTGGAATATTAATGAGCCGGGCCCAGTGATTTATGATATTGCGTACCGGTCCACCGGTTATAATAGTGGTCCAAGAGTGTGTTGCCCGGGTGTGTGATTATGAGTACCGGTCCACCGGTTATAATAGTGGCCAGGAGCGTTGTGCCCTGGATGATGAGTTATCTGTATTCCGGTCTACCGACAATAATAGTGGGGGTCCCGAGCTCAATAAAATCAGTTATGTATGTGAATAAGATTATGGAAAAATACTAATCACTTATAGTGGAACACCATGTGAGTCGGGGCCAGACCGGTCCACCGGCAAATAATAGTGGTCAGGTACGTTCTGCCCTGTGTGTTTATCTTCCGGTCCACCGGCAATAATAGTGGTCAGAGGCGTTCTGCCCTGTGTGTTGACTTCCGGTCCACCGGCTATAATAGTGGGGTTCTCGTACTCACATGGATATAAAATATGATATTGATGGATTAATGACAGAATAATGGCTTAAGGCCCAAAGTATCGATCGTGACTTATAAAGTATTATGTTTGACATTGTTATGTATGCATCTCTCATTATTTATATGTGTGTGGCTTGCATTATGTGTCGTATGCGGGCCTATCTTTAAGTGTGGTATTAAAGGGTTACTCAGTACCGTAGTACTGAAGGGATTCCCTTTATGGGGCCCCTGCCTATTCAATGGGCAGTGCCCTTGCAGGTATTTTCAGGTGCTACTCAAGTGGGTTACAGGAAGGAGAGTAAGGAATTTTCCGGTATCATGGCTTTTTCCTCTTTCTCATTTAATTTCTCGGTTTTAAATGTTAACGTTGTTAAAGTAACCACCATTGGTGGATTTTATTCCTGAAAACGATTTGATGCGCTACTCTAATTTAAATATGTTGAAGCTTGCAATTTACTCTGATTATGCATGTTGAATGTCTTTCGAACTGTATTTCATTTTCTTAGCCTTAGCACTTGGTACTGGAATGGTATGAGTGAACCAGTCTGGTACTAAGTGTGGCGGTAATACTCCCAAAGTTCACGTTTTGTTTATCTGCTTCCGCTATTATCTTTTAATAAAACGAAATTTTTCAGTAGTGAATTTTGGGGGTGTTACACTTAAGCCATTATTCCATCATCATTCAATCAATATCATATTTTATATCCATGTGAGTGCGAGAACCCCACTATTATAGCCAGTGGACCGGAAATTGTACACTCAGGGCAGAACGCCTCTAACCACTATTATTGATAGTGGACCGAAAGATAAACACATAGGGCAGAACGCACCTGACCACTATTATTTTCCGGTGGACCGGTCTGGCCCCGACTCATATGGTGTTCCACTATAAGTGATTAGTATTTTTCCATAACCTTATTCACATACATAACTGATTTTATTGAGCTCGGGACCCCCACTATTATTGCCGGTGGACCGGAATACAAATAACTCATCATCCAGGGCACAACGCTTCTGGCCACTATTATAACCAGTGGACCGGGATACATATAACTCATCATCCAAGGTACAACGCTCCTGGCCACTATTATAACCGGTGGACCGGTACTCAATATCATAATCATCTGGGCCCGGCTCATTAATGTTTCACTTTCAATAATAGTATCTTTCCTTTCTTTAATCACCACATCAATCATATTTATTTGCCTCGAACGGGAGATCGATAACCCGGGACACAAAGGTACATCGGTCGTACCGGTGCATATCAGCTACTCTGTACCCTTCAACCATGAACCCGAGGACGCAAAGGTACCCTGGTCGTACTGGTGCATAAAGCTAACTCAGTACCCTACCGACAAGGACACCTAATCCATAAGTATGCATACCCCCTCACTAGGTCCGTAGAGCTAGAAAGAGTAAGATATAGGGCCTGGCTGGGGCACAAAGGCACACCAGCAAATACCAGAATAATCGTGGACTAAACCACGTCCTTAGGGTAGCGACCCCTAAGGATTCACCATTCCCGATCTCGAGGTCTTTCACTTTAAGTAATAGTGTCTTAATTAAGGTGATCACAAAAAGCACGATAATCCGATACTTATTCACTTCCAATCGTTCTGATATCATTAATCGTTTCTTATTCAGATGATTATCCAGGATATCACAGAGAAACCATTAAGGCCATACTAATTATCAAATACTCTTACTTGGCTAATCAGCATCATTTAATCATATTAATGTTCCACAATCTCAAAGACATATTAGGTACAAATTACTCATTTTCCCTTTACTTATATAATTGTTAAGTATTCGTTCCTTACTTGATAAATTACCACATTACCCTTAAGGTTGCATAATTACCAAATTACCCCTTGTCCACTTTAGATTACCAAATTGTCTCCTACACTTTTTATATCACCATTCACCCCTCATAATTACTACACTTATCATATTTCCCATTTGGTTGGTTATATTACCAAGTCGCCCTTCTCCTTTATTAAAATTACAAAATTGCCCTTGAGTTGGATAAATTACTAAATCACCCTCCTTCATTATCATGATTACTATTTTGCCCCTTTAGTTGGTTAAAAAATTATCACTTTATCCTTTTATCGGCTAAATTACGAAATTGCCCCTTTAGTTGAACAAATTACTAAATTGCCCTTCTCCTTTATCATAATTACCATTTTACCCCTCTCAATTATTTTAATTGCCATTTACCCTTTTTAATTATCACAAATCCCAAATTACTCTTCTTCATAATTACCAATATTAATTTACCCCTTTATATCCAAAAGTTACAATTTTTATCTTTCCTTACCAAATTACCATTTTACCCTTCTTTTCCAAAATTACCATATTAACCCTTACTTATAAATTACCTTTTCGCCATTCACTTATACAATTGCCATATTACCATTTATTTATCAAATGACTATTTTGCCCCTCTACCTCTAAAATTACCATATTAACCCTTTTACTTACAAAATTACCATAATACCCTCATTCATCCAAAATTACTATTTTACCCCTACTTCCGAAATTACCATTCTTACCACTTACTTATAAAATTACCATATTGCCCCTTGACTCCAAAATTACTATTCTACCCCTACTTTCAAATTACCACAATATCCTTTTATTTACAAAGTTACCACAATACCCTTTTATTTATAAAATTACCATAACACTCCTTTTACTTTACAAATTACTAAAATACCCTTTTGTTTACCAAATTACCAAAATGCCCTTTTTTACTTGTGAAATTTCCACTCAACCCCTTTATTCAACATTTTATGAATTTACAAACACTACATAAAATAACAATATTAATACTTCATTTTTATCATCTAAGTCCATCAACTTGTCATTTCTCAACATAATACTTATTAGCAACTACATACATTGATTCACATACCTCATAAGCATAATTACTAAAATACCCTTAAATAATAACATCATTCATGCATTAGCAACATGATACATCATAAACAAGTATTTAACATTTCCATCCATAATCAAACTCCTTCCTTAATTAACATACCTACATATGGCACAAAAGTTATCATGCTTTTTCTTTTTATCAAACAATATAAGAAACCATATACATATCATGCTAAGCATACAAAACATGCATAAAATCATACTAAACCCTAAATGTGCTAGCATGCGTTTTTCCATATATTTAAGGGAGGATTAACGGTTACCTTAATCCCGCAAAATATCAAATCTTACCAAGCATAATTAGCAACTAAACACATAAAAATAATATCCATCATATTTGTTAGAAATAAGAAGTTAAAAAGGATAAAACTTTATAAAACAAATTTATTTAGTAATAATACACTTTAATTAAATATGGATATACCTCAAAACTTAACCAAACAAATTCCAAAATAAGGGGGAGCTCACGCTGCATGGGCAACGTGAGTTTCATGCAAAAACCATGGGGGAAAAAGGCTCAAAGAGGGTGAAGGGAGCAAAATACATTATTTTTGGGTTAGGGTATTTAGGCTAGAAAAGAAGGTGGTTGGGGGAGGTTCTAAGGCAAGTGAATGGTGCAGAAGTGAAGAGGGGGTGTAGGTGGAGGCTAAGGGTGGTTTCACGGCGGCATAGGGCGGCGGAGACTACGGCGGCAAGGCAGCGAAGGTGGCTGCCGAAGTGGGTCGAGGTGGAAGGGTTGAGAAGGAAGGAAAAGTGGAGGGGAAAATGGAGGGGTGCAAGGGTTGGTTTCAGCCAACTAAGACATGGCGGTTGTAGAGGGGGTTGCAGGGTGTCGAACGGTGGGTTGGGTGGCGGCAGAGGTGGCCGGAAGGCAACGGTAGAGGCGGTTGCAGGTGGCTCGGCGGTAAAGGGAAAAACTAGGAAGAAAAAGGAAGAGGAGGAGAAGGGAGGAAGTGTAGGGCTCGAGGGGCGACGTGGTGGTGCAGGGTGGTAGTAGGCGGTGGCAGAAGGCGGCGCAGGGGCTGGGCTTGGTGGTTCAGGCGGCAGAGGCTGGCGGTGATCAAAAAAACGAGGAAGAAAAATGGGGAAGAAGGAAGGAGAGAGGAGAGAGCTCGGGGAAGGAGAAAAGGCTCGAAAGTGGGGCAAAAGGGAGCTGGGGTGGTGAAGAAAAGGAATGGGGGAGAAGAGAGGGGCAGGGGTCGGCGATCGGGGCTTCAGATGGTGGCAGGGCTGGTTGGGTGGCAGGGGAAAAGAGGGAAGAACTAGGGCAGGCGGGGTGTGGTCCAAGGGCCGGTTTGGCTTGAAATGGGAAGGAAAATGACGGAGGAAGAGAGAGAGGGAGAGGGAGCAGGTGGTGGTGGCAGATGCAGGGTGGCAGTCGGCGCTCGACAATGGCAGAAGAGTCAAGCATGGGAGGAGGAAGAAAGGAGAAGAAGAAAGGGACGGGGCGGCTGGACCGGCGCAGAAAAAGAAGGGAGTCGGCCGGTCCAGGGAGAAGAAAATAAAGGAAGGAGGCGAGCTGGGGAGATGGACGACGCGCAAGGGAGGAGCAGGGCTGGGGGAGCGGGCCTGGCCCAATCGTGTGGGGGAGAGGGTTGGCCTGGCAAGGCAGCCCGAGGGAGGAAGGAAAAAGGAAAAAGAAAAGAAGAAAGAGGAAAAAGGGGAAAGGGTAAAAAGGGGAATGGAAAAATAGGAAAATAATTTAATTTAATGTATAAAATCATAAAATATAATATTCTTGGTAAATTATTTAATTTAATAATTTAATTTATTTTAATATAAAATATTAATTTAAAAAGGATAAAGTGGGTAAAATATTAGTTTGGAAAATTATTTAAATAAAACAATATGATAAATAGCAAAATATTTATTTTTAATTTATTAAATACTCTTATCCAAATTTACATACTCCAAATACCATAAAATAATTAAAATAAATAATCTAAAGTAATTTTATTCCAAATAAAAGTAATTTATTAAAATATAGGTTTTCAAAAATTTTGGGGTATTACAGGTATGAAGTGAGAGTTGAATCTAAGGGTCGTAACGTGTGTGGTGTTAAATAGTTTGGGTGGTGTGAGGATCGGCCACATAGGCCCAAATTAGAGTTTCTGGAGAAAGCCCTAGGGTAAGGCGGTGAGTTGACCTTGGGATATAAGGTGATGGGCCTTGACCCACACACTTAGGAGTTGGGCTTTTGGTGTGAGAAAGTGGATTAAGGGAAGGATGTCGGGGAGAGTTAGGAGGTGCAGAAGTTTCAAGATATGGGACGGACTCTCTTGGGATGTTAAGTGTGGATATAGTTAGCCATGCATGTCAAGGGTGAAATAATTTAGAATAAGATATGAATAAGACACTAATCACTTAAAGAGGAAGATGTTAAGCCAGACCTAGACCGGTCCACCGTCGAATAATAGTGGTCAAGAGCGTTCTGCCCTGTTTGTATTTCCAGTCCATCGGCTATAATAGTGGGGGATTATGTGCTCATAAAATCAAACGTAATAACAATAAGATATAGGGAAGACACTAATCACTTACAGTGGAACACTTTGTGAGTCAGGGCCATACCGGTCCACCGGCGAATAATAGTGGCCAGGAGTGTTTTGCCCTAGAGACCGGTCCACCGACTATAATAGTGGGGTTCTTGCACTCACATGGACATTTATAATCCAAGATGATTGATTAATGATGGACTAATGACGTTAAAGCCCTAAAAGTATCGATTATTCATTATGGCCTGTTAATATTTGGTTGACTTGTTAAGTATGCGAATGTACGAAAGTGAATGATTTGTATACACCATTAATATCTGATTGACTTGCTGAATCTGTGAATGTATGGATCTGAATATTATGTTTACACATGTCGTTACGTATGGATACAGTAGTATATCATGTATTACATTACGGGCCTGCTTTTAAGTGTGTTTTTTAAGGGTTACTCAGTACCATAGTACTGAATTGTAACACCCCCAAATTTACTACTGAAAAATTTCATTTAATTTAAAAGAGTTTAGCAGAAACGAACAGATAAAACTGTAAATTCGGGGGTATTACCGCCACACTTAGTACCAGATCAGTTCACTCCTACCAACCCGATACTAAGTGCTAAGGCTAAACAAGATTGATTGTCAAGTATAAATCGTTAATAAAATTCTGGTCATTAGAAAAACACAATTCATACAAAATCAGAGTGCAAAAGTCAAAATGGTACAACCCAAAGTACGGTTTTAAAGTACCAAATGTCAGAGGACATAATGTAGCGGAACAAAACAAAATACAATAATACAGGGAAACAAAATGGAGGATGAACCCCGGTCACGTCACTCTCGACCCCCAAACAAGGTCCAGGATCAACTCTCAACCCTGCCCGATGCCTCATAAGCATCATAGGCATCGAAGACATCGCCCCCTACCCGCACAAACTCAGACGGGTCTTCTGCTCGTGGGAATGAGCATCACCCATGAAACAGATGATCAGTACGCTACGTACTGAGTAAGATAACAGACGCACTAAGGCCAACATACACAAAGATACATGACATAGCAGACATGGCATAATTACGTAGATAGCATGCAATAACACAGATAAATAATACTGGTTAAGAACCAGATAACTTTTTCATTAGATCTATGATAATTATAATCGATTCACATCATAGTCTTTATCAACCCATGTGATTGCGGGAATCCCACTATTATAGCTGTCGGAATGGTCACGAGGGTCATGCCCTGCCACTATTTTAGCTTGTGGACCGGTCACGAGGGTAACATACCCTGCCACTATTATTTGCCGGTGGACCGGTCTGACCTCGACTCACAAGGTGTTCCACTATAAATATTCGTATATTTCCCATGTCTTATCATTATTTTGATTGTTTTATTAAGCACGGAATCCCCCACTATTATAGCCGGTGGAACGGTCACGAGGGCACATGCCCTGCCACTATTATTTACCGGTGGATCGGTCATGTAGGGCACCCTAGCCATAGCCACTATTATTCGCCGGTGGACCGGTCTGGGTCCGGCTCAACATCTTTCTTTGTAAGTGATTAGTGTCTTAACATATCTTATTCGAAAGAATTTCACCCTTGACATGCATGACTAGCTATATCCACCCTTATCCTTCCAGGAGGGCCTGTCCCATATCTTGAGACTTCTGCACCTCCTAACTTGTCTCGATCTCCTTCCCATAACCCACTTTCTCACACCGGGAACCCAACTTCTAAGTGTGTGGGTCAAGGCCCACCACCTTATACCCCAAGGTCAACTCACCACCTTACCCTAGGGTTTTCACCAAAAACCCTAATCTAAGCCTATGTGCCCCTTCCTTCTCTGCCTCCCACAACTCACACTACTATAACGCCCCACGTGTCATGACCTTCAGACTCAACTCTCCCCTCATACCTCGCTCCTCCTCATTTATTTTTATTATTTTCTTTTTTCTTTTTCCACCTCCTCAAATTAGGGTTTCCTCCCCAAACCCTAGCCGATCCCTAGGTACCCTTATATTATCCTATGTATAATTTTTCACCTCGAGCCTCTAGACTTCCCAAAAAACCTTCCACTGCCTTCCCCACGTCCCAAAGTAACTTTCTATACGTAAGGTTTGCCCCCATGTGGACCTTAACCTCCCCATGCAAACCCCTTGATCTCTACTATGCCAAACCCTAAGATTTCCATGCAACCCTAGTTCTCCCATGTAACCTTAGTTTCTCCTACTCTTTCATTTTATTTAATTCTCCTTTTACTCGTCTTTTCATGGATCATAGATTACCTAGATCATCCTTACCTACGTTAGCCAACTTACTTCCTCTTGGTTATCTTAATTTCTCATTTTTCTTTTTCATGCTCCCATTCCACAACACCTCATCAAATAACCTAGCATGCATATCCTAAGGGTCACATCACATCGCATCATATTTGTAGCATATCCATATTAGCACATACTAGACAAGAGCACGGGAACATACCTCAGTTCCATGTTGCGCTACACAAAAAAACAAATAACATATAGAATGCAACATATAAACCATACAAGGCATCCAAGATAAGTAAAACACGTAACACATAGGCGGCCTTAGTTACGTCCTTACCTAAATCGGCGTCGGGCTTGGAGCACGCTCCTACGCCTCCTGGGGTTTTTGACGTGGTTCACCTATAAGAGGGAAATACTAAGGGTTAATTTTCCTCTATCGAAATTACCATAATTTTCCTATCTTACCCCTATCATGGCCTAATACTAAGGCTAATATTAATAATAGTAGTTTATAAATAAAAGGTAGGGTTATTATTATTCTCAAGATAGTTAAACGAATCACCACTAGTCAAAGTAAGTCTTAGTAAAATCCATAGTATTAAAGTAAGGGTTTCAATATTACTAATAACAATATTATTAATGATACTACTACTAATAATAATAATACTAATAACAATAAGAATACTACTAATAACAATAATAAGAATGGTTATAATGATAATAATGATGATAATAATAATTGAAATCGTACTAGTATTAGTAATACTAATAATAACGATAATAATAATAATAATACTAATAACAACAACCATGATCACGATAATAATAATAATAATAATAATAATAATACAAATAATAATAAGAATACTAAAAATAATAATAATAATAGAGATAATAACAATGATAATAATAGTTAGAATAATAAACATAATAATACTAATAATAATAATAATGATAATGATAATGATAGTGATAATGATAGTAACAATAATAACAATAATACCAATAATAATAATAATAATAATAGTGGCAATACTAATCATAATAAGAATACTAAAAATAATAATATTAAATAATAATGTTAAGGATAATAACAATGGTAATAATATTTAAAGTAATAAATATAGTAAATATAACAACAACAACAACAACAACAACAACAACAATAATAATAATAATAATGTTGATAATAATAATAATAATAATAATAATAATAATAATGATAATGATAATAATAATAATACTAATAATAGTAAGAATACTAAAATAATAATAATAATAGAGATAATAAAGATGTTAGTCATAGTTAGAGTAATAAACATGATGATGATGATGATGATAATAATAATAATAATAATAATAATAATAATAATAATAATAATAATAGCAATAGTAATAATAATAGTAAATATAATAATAATAACACAATAAGGTTTTAGTATTAATTAATACCATTAATTAGAAGATCTTAGGGATAAATGTTAGGACCTAATAGTAATAATAGTGGTAGTAATAATAGTAATAATAATAATAATGTTAATAATAATCATAATAACACTAATAATAATAGTTAATAATATTAAAAAATATTAACACTTTTATTATTCAAGGTTTAGGGTTCAAGGAGTTGGGGCAACCTGGCTGGGTGGTGGTACCGGCGGTGGCGGTGGAGGAAGGAAGAAATGGGAGAGGTGGATTTGGAGGCTAGGGGAGAGGGAAGTAGGGGAAAATGGAGGTGTAGGGTGGTAGGGCAGTATCCCCTGGTTGTTTTGGGGGGTAGTGGTGGCGCTGTAGGCGGTGGTATCGGCGGCAACCGGTGGAGCAAAGGTAACGCTGGGGTCAAATGGGGTTGGTCGGGGAGGCAATTTCACACGGCCGAGGCGGCTCGTGCAGGGCAAGGCAGGGAAGGCTGGTTGGGTTGTGTAGAGGGCGGGGCAGGGAGAATTTTGATGGTCAGAATGGGCGGCAAAGGCGGAGGAATGGCTGGCTGAAGTAGAGGTGGCACACGATTTAGTTTTCTGGGCTCCAAATTCCAAACCCGATTATAGCAGCCTTCGGGGCTATTTATAGGCCAATAGGGAAGGAAAATGACAAGGACGCGTGGCAAGGTAGGGGGCAGCATTATGGTCTCCTGTCCGGCGAGAGTGGCCGGCGTAGGTCTGCAGGTGCAGACCGTGACTTGTCGGCAAGAGAGAGGGAGGGTGTGTGGGAGAAGGGAGGAATGACCTGGTCAAAATTTTAGGGGAGTCAACGGGGAGGAGAGGGGAGGAATGGCCGGTGCAGTTGGCGTGGGCGTTGCAGGCTTTTTCCAGCGAAAATCTCAGTTGCAGGTGTGCGGAGGTTGAAGATAAAGTACAGTAGTGGACCAACGTTCTAGGAGAAAAGAAAAAGAAGGAAAAGAAAGGTTGAATCGATTGGGAGAGGGGGAGAAGAGATGCGCGGGGAGTTGGGTCGCGCAGGGGGGGCGTTGGGCCAGCGGGCCAACCCAAGTCTGGGGAAAAGAAAAAAAAGGAAGAGAAGGAAAGGAAGAAAAGGAAAAAGAGGGGGAAAAAGGAGAAAAAGAAAAAGGAAAAAAGAAGGGAAAATGGTGGTTGGCTTAATTAATATACTTTGGGTAATTTTGGATGTTTTATAAAATATAAATATTAAAATAATAATTAAATTCTCTTTTTAGGTTAATTTAGGGATTTTTGATTTTTTTTTTCTTAAACTCCATTTTAAATTAACAAAACACTCTAATTTTCTCCAATTAAATTATTTATAAATTTTATATTAATTTGAAACTATTTTATCCTTCTTAATTTAAATAAAATAATTTATTTAATTCATTTCCAAAATAAAATCCTCAATTAGCTTAAAATACCAAAATTCCTCCTATTTAAAACACTTATAAATTTCTTCTTAATTTTCCCTAATTAACTTCCTTTTATTTTAATAAAAGTAAATTATTTGATTAACTTTCAAAATAAAAATCTTATTTAATAATAAATAATAAAATTAGGATTTTTCAGGGCATTTCATGAAGGGTTCCATTCGTGGGGCCCCTGCTTATTCAATGGGCAGTGTCCCCTTGCACGTCTATTTTCAAGTGCTACTCAAGTGGGCAACGAGAAAAAGTGTAAGGATTATCCGAAATTTGATAGGGTTTTACTACTTTCCTTTCTAACTCTTGTTTTGAATGTAATATTTGTAACCACCATTGGTGGACTTTAATCTTGCAAGATGTTTATTTGCACTACTCTGGTTTTAAATATGGTTTGAATTTCTAGCAATTGATATTTCATTCTTTAGCCTTAGCACTTGGTACTGGAATGGTATGAGTGAACCGGTTTGATACTAAGTGTGGTGGTAATATCTCCAAAATTCACAGTTTGTTATTTTCCTTCCGCCAATCTTTTAATAAAACGAAATTTTTCAGTAGTGAATTTTGGGGGTGTTACACTGCATGTGGCTCACGCTGCTTATGCAGCGTGAGTTCCACATTATTTTGGGATTTTCCTTGTTTAATTTTTGAGGTATATTAATGGTTAAGTAGAGTGTATTATTAATTATTTTTTTATAAAATTTTATCCTTTTAATTTCCTACTTCTAATATAATAATTATTGACATTATTTTTAGGCGTTGATTTTGCTATTTAAAGCTTGAATCTTTAACCGGGATACCGGTAACATTCGATTTTTGCGAGAATTAAGGTAATCTTTAAACCCCACTTAAACGCATGGATAAATGTATGTTAGCACATTAGGATTTTTAATATGTTATTATGCTTGATATTTGTGGTTTAATATAATATATATATTTGCTTGTATTGATTGATAAAAAAAAAGTATGTTGGTTTTATGCCATGTGTGGAAAGGTTGCTTAAGGGAAGAGTTTGATTATTAATGAAAGTGTTAAGTGCTTACCCATCTTATTTTATGTTATTGTGACCATTTATGCATAAATAATATTATTGTGAGCCCTAGAGGCATCTTAGTAAAATTTCTTGTGCAAGAATGTGGCCCAATATGTGTGGGTGCCAATAAGTATTGTATTAAAATATAATAGTTGGTGGAGTTGGATATTGTTAAGGGAGAATTAATATTATTATTACATGTGGTAATGTTAATTTAATAAAAGTGGTGTAATAAATGGGGTAAAGTGGTATTTTTGGAGGCAAAAGGGTAATATGGTAATTTTATAAGTAAATGGCAAAAGGGTAATTTTATAAGTAAGCGGTATTATGGTAATTTTGGGATTAAAGGGGGTATTATGGTAAATTTGGATGTAATGGGGTAAAATGGTAATTTTTACAAATAAGAGGATATTATGGTAATTTTGGTAGTAAAGGTGTAAAACAGTAATTTGCAAGTAAAAGGGTAAATTAGTAATTATAATTATGGAGAAGGGTAAATTAATAGTTATAAATATGGAGAAGCGTAAATGAATAATTATAAATATTGAGAAGGGTAAATTAATAATTATAATTATGGAGAAGGGTAAATTAGTAATTATAATTATGGAGAAGGGTAAATTGGTATTCATAATAATTGAGACGGGTGAAATGGTAATTTTTTTTATAAATAAGAGGATATTATGGTAATTTTGGTAGTAAGGGGTAAAATGGTAATTTGCAAGTAAAAGGGTAAATTGGTAATTATAATTATGGAGAAGTATAAATTGGCAATTATAATTATGGAGAAGGGTAAATTAATAATTATAAATATAGAGAAGGTTAAATCAGTATTTATAATAATGGAGAAGGGTAAATCTGTATTTATAATAATGGAGAAGGGTAAATTGGTAATTATAATTATGTAGAAGAGTAAATTAGTAGTTATAATTATGGAGAAGGGTAAATTGGTATTCATAATAATTGAGAAGGGTAAAGTGGTAATTATAATAATTGAGAAAGATAAAATGGTAATTATGAAAACAGAGAAGGGCAATTTAGTAAATTAACCAATAGAAGGGTAATTTGGTAATTATAATAATGGATAAGGGCAATCCGGCAATTATGAGATTGTAAAAGGGTAATTTGGTGATTTAACCAACTAATGGGCGAATAGGTAATTGTAGAAGGGTAAATTGGTAATTTATCCAGCTAAAGGGGCAATTTAGTAATTATAACAAAGGAGAAGGGCAATTCGGTAATCTAACCAACCAATTGGGAATTATGATAAGTATAACAATTATGAAGGGTGATTGGTGACCTAATAAGTTTGGGAGGTAACTTGGAAACCCAAACCGAGTATGAATGTGGCTAAGAACAACAATGTGTGTATCATATGCCTCGTGTGCCATGTGTTATGCTGTATTGTGTACTTTATGCTTAATGATAATCATTTGTAGCACAACTTCGAGTGATGTATGCTTGTGTGACTTCCTTATGGCATGTTGATGATGATTATATATGTTGTGCGTACGATGCTATCTGATGTGACCCTCTAGGACATGCATGCTAGGGTGTTTAATAATATGATATGGGGTGAAAGGATAAAAAGGAATAAATGGGAATTGATTTGACTAAGGGGACATGATATTGACCTTAATATCTCATGATCCATGGGGGGAAAAATTAGAAGGAGATTATGATCAAAACGAATGAGTGATGCAACTCTTGCATGGGAGGTTTCTAGGGTTTGCATGGGATAATCCTTACGTAAGAAAGGTGTCAGGGTTTGAGCGGCCAACTAGGGTTTTACGGTCGCATGTATGATTGGTTAGTAGAGTGATGGTATTTGGGTTGAAACTATATGAGATGGGGTATTGGACGATAAAGAAAGGTTGGGCCACATAGGTCCGATTAGGGTTTCAAGGGAAAACCCTAGAGAGTGGTAGTGAGAGGATTTAAATGTCGTAAGGTGACGGGCCTCGACCCACACCCTTAGGAGTTGGGTTTTCATTATGAGTAAACGTAAGGAGGAATGGATGTCGGGGTGTAATAAAAGGCGCAAAGGTCTCAAGATATGGGACGGGCCCTCTCGGGAGAATAGAAGTAGAGGTCGGTAATATGCATGTCAAGGGTGAAATACTTTCAAATAAGATACGAATAAGACACTAATTACTTATAGTGGAAGATTATTGATCCTAGCCTAGACCGATCCACCGGCATAATAGTGGCCAGGTGCCGGGGTGCCCTAGAGACCGATCTACCGGCATATAATAGTGGTTAGGTGCATTCTGCTCTATAAGTGACCGATCCACCGGCTATAATAGTGGGGGATCTCGAGTTCAATAAACCGAACGTAATAAGGATAAGATATGGGGAAGACATAAAGTAATTATAGTGGAACACCATGAGAGTCGGGGCCAGACCGATCCACTGGCATAATAGTGGCCAGGAGTGTTTTGCCCCGGAGACCGATCCACCGGCATATAATAGTGGTTAGGTGCGTTATGCTCTATAAGTGACCGATCCACCAGCTATAATAGTGGGGTTCCTGCACTCACATGGATATAAAATATGAGAGTTGATTGAATAATGATGGACTAATGGCTTAAGGCTCGAAAGTATTGATTTTGCACTATGACATGGCTTAAGGCCGAAAGTATCGATCGTACATTACGACCTATTGTTATCTTATGTGAATGTTATATATACACATCTTTTTATATATGTATATAGCTTTGTATCATGTGTTACATTGCAGGACTTCTTTTAAGTGTGTTTTAAAGGGTTACTCAGCACCATAGTATCGAAGGGTTCTATTCGTGGGGCCCCTACCTATTCAATGTGTAGTGTCCATCGCAGGTCTTTTTCAGGTGCTATTCAAGTGGGCAACGGGAAAGAGCGTAAGGATTATCTGGACTTTTAGGGTTCTCCCTTTGCTTTTACTTTATGGTTAAAATGTATTCCTTGTTCTTGTAACCACCACTGGTGGATTCTAATCTTGTAAAGTGTATCGTGCTACTCTGATTTAAACATGTTTTGAAAATCTAGCAAGTATCTCATTCCTTTAGCCTTAGCACTTGGTACTGGAATGGTAGGAGTGAACCAGTTTGGTACTAACTGTAGAGGTAATATCCTCGAAATTTACCGTTTTATATTTTACTTCTGCTATTTCTTTTAATGAAACGAAATTTTTCAGTAGTGAATTTTGGGGGTGTTACAGGGAAACACTAAGGTTAACTTCCCTCTTAATCCTTTCATTATTCCTTAATTTATATTTATTAAGAACTAGTATTAGTGATGGTAATAATATTAGTCTTAGTAGTAATAGTAATGGTATTATTATTAAAGTGGCTAATAATAATATTAGTGGTAGTATTAACCATAATAGGGCTATTAGTAGTGATGATGATAATAATAATGATAATGATAATGATAGGATAATAATAATAATAGTAATAATAATAATGATGATGATGATGATGATGATGATGATGATGATGATGATAAGGGTAAAATAATAAGTATACTAAGATAATATATACTTAAGTGATAGCAAGAGTTAGGGCACAACTTAAGTGGAGGTGGCGGTGTAGTGGGGGTTGTTTTTTTAACACCCCTAAAAATCATAGTTGAAAATTTTCGTTTAATTAGAATGATTACAAGCACTAGGGGGTGCTACTGCCGTGATCAGTACAAGCCCAGCCCCCGGCCAGTCTTGTACCAACCACAAGGCTAATAAAAAATTTCATAAGAACATTTAACAACTTAAAACAAGGATGCATAGAAAACTGAAATTTTTATAACAAGAGAATCAGAGTGTGTAATGAAAAGTTGTTCCAACCAAAAACAAGTTACATAGTCAATTTCCCAAAAGGGATAACAGGTACAATACGATAAAATGAAACATAAAATAAGTAAATAGAGGTAAAATAGAGTCCGACCAACATCCACTCTTGGCCCCAAGCAAGTCCAACAGTCATCACACATCCCCGCTTGATGCATCCAGTACATCATATGCATAAAATACGATACCTCCTACCTACATAAATTCAGAAGGGCCTTCTACTCATGGGAATGAGCAGCACCCATGAAACGGTTGGTCAGTATGCTGCGTACTGAGTAAGGTAACCATATGGGTAAGGCCATGCAAGAAAATAAACATGTAAGGCATACAAAGCATAATTCAGGTTCATATCATCAGGCCAGACTGAGACTGATAATTTGTCTTACATATTTCTTAATTTAATTCTACATGAATACGGAAACACGACTATTATATTAAGGATTTTGGACGTAGAGTCATGTAATTATGATGAGAGTTTTTACTCAAATACATTTTTAAACTCTTGGTGTCCCTTTATCTATAGTTTGGATATTGTAATCAAATTTAATTTCCAACTTTTATTCACATTTATGAAGTTTCTTCCATTTTCTATTTTATATTTTACACCCTATTTTTTTTTTGCATTGTGATTGACATAATTATGGTTTGGTAAGCCAAACTGGTGTTAATTATAGGGATAACACTTGTCTATTTTAGTATCATGCTTCCACTGTAAAGGAAAATTTTTCAGTAGTAAAATGTAGGGTGTTATAGCTCTTACAAACTATTATCATATTTGGTGGACCTTTAACACAATAATTATAGGGGAATATGTTGCTAGAAACCGCTATTATATCTAGTAAACTGATACAATCATAAACTACTCCCAAGATATAACACTCCAAGCCAATATTATATTTGGTGGACTGGTACTATCATAAACCAATCCTAGGACATAATGTTCATGACCACTATTATATTCGGGGGAACGGTAACTAGTATAAGTGATCCTGACTTTTTTTATTTTCACTTTAAGTATTAATATCTTATTAAACATCATAGCCAACATAATCGATATCAATATAACCAAGAAATGGGCACAAAGGTGACTACTATATCAACACTCAAAATCTATAAATGATTAACAAATAAATATTTAATTCCATTCTTATTACTTGAGGGAATACGAGAGACAACTAGGAGATATATAAAGCACTTCGATTATATTGGTACACAAAGGCAGTATGATACCCTCCCAACTATATAACTCGAAGATGTATAAAGTACACCGGTCATACCAGTAGACTAATGGTAACACAATACCCTCCAACCTAAGTCACCTAATCCTTAAAATATCGATGATGCCTATGGGGAATTACTCGAGTACTAAGGCACATGACTGAAAGCAAACAAAATGAGGACTTCTACCTCATCTCTAGGGTTTCTAACCCTAGAGAATAAACCATTCATTTTAAATAATAGTATTGTATCAACATGATCATAAATATCACATAATACAAAACAACTTTAATTTTCATACTTAACAAGTTTTCCTTAAAATCCAATTTTGTAATCTGCCCTAAAGTCAATAGTAGGTAAAAGTCAACACTAAATTCGAATTAATAATCTACTAAGGCCATCATATGCCCAATAATCTACAAAACAACTTTAATTTTCATACTTAACAACTTTTCCTTAAATTCCAATTATTTAATCCACCCTAAAGTCAACAATAGGTCAAAGTCAATACTAAAGTTGACTTAATAATCTACTAAGGCCATCATATGCCCAATTATTCACTATTAGGTGCATTAGGTCATAAATGACCAAAATGCCATTAAAACCCTATGTACCATGATACCATACTATTAAATGCTAAATTTATTTTTTATTAACAATTTATCACGAAAATGCTAAAATATGACAATCTAAAACATTTTGGTATGCAAGTAAATTCTAAGAGATTTTAAGGATAGTGCAAAGCTAAGAACAAGGCAAGGAAGGTTGGAAATTAAGTCGAAAGGTGTTGTATGAAAATGGTGGTGCGTCATAGGATGGTGGGAACTAAGGTGCGGGCGGGTAAAAGTTGACAAGTTATGGTGCTACAAAGATGGTGGTTGTGGCTGTGAAATGGTGCAACATAGGTTAGGGAAAATTTGTATAGAAAGATTTATGGAAAAGGAGGAAGAAGAAAGGGAGGAGGATCAATTGGTGGTAGAATGGCAGAAGAAAATGAATAAGAAGGGGGGAGTTGTAGGATGTTGAGGTTGCATGCATAGGAGATGAAATGTGAGGGGGTTAGTTATAGAGAAATGGAGAGAGAATAGGGGTTATGCATAACGACGATGGAGATGAGGAAGATGGGGTGTTAAATGAGAAAGAATGTGTAGGGGTTGAATGTTGGGTTAGGATTTAGTTTGGTTAGCAAAACTAAATCGAAAAATCCATTTGCTTAGTGTAAGGGGAAAAGAAAAAGGAAATGTTAGGGTAAAATATTTAAGAAATGATTAGGGTTAAGAAAAATGATTATGTTTTATGGGTTAAAAGAGATAATCAAGCCAAGGTTAAGATTTAAATCTCAAAAAAATGCTAAACATATACAAATAAAGGTTTACAAAATTTCAAGGTGGTACATATATAAAGTAGAAAATTTTATTTTGGAGTAATCCACAAAAATCCACATAGATGAGAGAGAAAATGGAGAATAGAAAGGGGTGTGATGGATGACATAACCTGTGTGGTATGCAACTAGAGAAAAGAAAATCTTCAACATCTTTTTATTTATTTTTTATTTTTTTTATGCCTCAATAGTTATGGAAAATGTGATTTTATGAAGTGTTTGCAAATGAATCATATCTTATGTTTGTAAGTTGAATGACTAACTTGAAGTAACCAAAATTTAAAAGAAACATTACATCTATTGAGGACTTGGCTGGTATGGCATAACTATTTGATAGAAAGCAATGTTTTGTAGGGGTAGGGGTCGCACTAATCTCTTCAACAAACTTGATGCATATGAGATCCAACTTGGGTCATACTAGGAAGTGGTGTCTAATTAAGATTATTAGCTCAATAAAAAATTAAGAGTAGAATGGGAAGAGATTTGAGAATTTGAAATTGATTCTTGGTAACTCCTTGAATCAATACTCACAAGAACCACCTAAGGTTTAAATTCTTTGGATAAATCTCGGAAGATTTCTGCTAAACTTCAAACTATTGCACTAGAGATGAAAATGAGAACTCTCGGTTTTGTTTAGAGAAAATTGTGTAGCCAAAAACAAGTTGTCTCTTTCATTATTTCCTTAGCACTTATAGATGGAGTGCGGGATTAAAATGTTACAACTTAGCTAATTAATACAAGTGATTTGAGCTAAAATAAATAAAAGAAACTACCTAATAAACCACCCTATGTTACTCAGCCATAGGGTGTATTCCATGCTGATTTAGAATGGTAGTGTCCCTTCTTTATGTGTCCAACTGATGCAGCTGCTACTTGATGCATAATGAAAGAGATAATGATCATTTTAATCTTATAAGGGACAAAAAGAAGTAAAGAATGTCTTCTAACCTTCCTTGTTCTTTTCAAAAATCAAGATTGTTCTTTCTAAATGCTGAAAATGACTTGTCATGTAGCTTGAGAATGACTTGTGGTTTGTTTTTGTGTGGCTATTGTAGGTGCAGATTGGGCTGTGTTTTTGGGATATTTTTTTAGCTAAAAAAATAAAATAAAATTAGCTAAAAAGGGTGGAAAAAACATAGTTAAAAAAAAGATAGATGTTTTATTATGTGGAGGTGATAAAAGTTGACAAAGTTTGCATGACATGGCTAGTTTTTTTTAGGAGTGATTAATTTGTCCAAGTGATGAGAGTTTTGTGACTCTCCAACTTGAGAAAATTAAGGGTAAAAGTATGATTATTAAATGAAGATACTCTCGCATCAAAACTTGAAACACACTATAATAGATGTATGCATGTTGGTTTATAGTTGACCTCCATATTTCATCAAATCAGTTGGTTTGATCTTTGTACCTACTAACAATCTAGTTACTTTTGGATGTTAGGCTTATATTGGGGGTATGATTATTTTTCTTTTTGTAGCTAATAATGGCTAGAACATATGCTTGCATAGGAGTGTTTTGACTTAATCTTTTGGATATATTTTCATGGAGGCACGATCTCTTTCTAGACCCATAGCATCATACAAAATTTCCTTTGAAAATTAGTGTATTCCTACTATTACTATAAAGAAAAATAAAAAATGTTACGACACCACGACAAATTTATTTGAACTACGCGATGCATCATTAAAATTATGCTAAAGATTATGATAGACATCATTCGTGGTAGAGTTTAACCACCGGGATCTACAAGTATCTAAAAAGATAATGGGCCTTGGACCTGTTTCTCATTTAACTACCAAGCCATATAGACAATAGTAAATAAAGACCAAAGCCTAGTTCGCAATGTGTCTCAGTTATACTATGAGGCCAGGTGCGCGTGATCTGAATCCGCAAATTGCCAAACTCAGCGAAACCATGAGGCCATCAGGCCCAACCCCGCTCGATCATCAAGGCCTCAATCGTCCGGGAAAATCGTGTGCGAAGCGACGGAAGAGCGGAAAACGAATCTGTGGTAAATTGGAAGCTTGAAGCGCGGAAAAGTAAGAAGAGGAGGAGGATGGCGAAACTGGAACAGATTGATGATTCAAATAAGAAGTTGAAACAAAATAACACTAGTTATAAGAAGAAGAATAAGACGGATCAAGGGTTAGCCAAGTTGTTCATATACGTCGATTACATTTTCCTCCTCATATTCTTCGCTTTCCTCTCCTTCATCCTCTTCAAGGTCGTGGTCGGTCTGTAATTTCCAGCCAGGTCGCAAAAAATGGCTTCGATCTTTAAAATTTTTGAAGGTTAGATTCTGCTTTTCGTCTCGTTCGAATTCGCTTGGTTTATATATAAACACCATTATCATTAGTTAGGTATTGACTAAATATCCATGGATGTTGATTCATTAATTAATGTTGTAAAACTTATGAGCATCTCTTCATTTATACTATTACTTGTCTAATATTCTTAATTCTTTTCTGATGTACAAGGACAGCATTATCTGCCGTCTGAGTTATTATGGATATACGACATGGTTTCCTCTGTTTAATTTCAGAGGCCTCCTCATCCATAGTCCTAATAATTAACTGGATCATTGCTCTATGCTTGTCTCTAAAAGGAAGACATGTTCGATCCAATGATTTCCATGACCGCCTCCTGTTTGCTTCTGTCTAATAATCTTGGCTGCTCTATTCAGTGATTACTCTTCCACGGAACAAACCTTACTAGAATCAATGTTGTTTTTATTGATAATTAATGAGGTGAAATAAAATATTAGAATGAGTGTTTGCTTTCAGCGTCATGGAGGTTGTTAACCACAGAATCATCATATCCAAACTACCTTGTTTCCTCTTTAAATGCTGGTGGAAGCTTTAAATATATGGATATTGAATATTTGTCTGATAGATTCACATTAATACTCCACGCATCGTGTGAGCTTATTATTCAGCTATATTACAGTTTTGTTGTCGATATATAAATGTTAGGTAACACCGCGTCTGAATCCCGTGACAGGGATTTTCTCGGCCTTCTATAAATGTTGTTTATGTATTATCATTATCATTTCAACGCTTTACTGCCTAGAAGTGTAATATTCGGAGAGAAAATGTGTTTCAGTGCGGCTTATTATGATAGAGCCAAAGAGTTACATTATATTCTATGCCCTTCTTGATAATGGTAATTCCATGGAGCATCCATTTTCAGCATACATACACGCATACGTGATATCGTATCCAGTTCTGTCTAGGAAAGTAGGAATCCTATCCAAAACCATGTCCTTCAGTGACATGGCACTGAAGTAAGGCATTTAATGTTGAAGGAAACTTACTAGTAAAAGGAAATAGGAAAAAATAAACTCCAATATACTTTATTTAAAGCAGTGATTCCTAGGACAATAAATAAACATGCATCTAATTATTGGAAAAGCACAAATGCTTATTTCACTACACAGTGCACGCATACACTCTGATAATCATCAATACTTCATAAGGATAGGATGCCATTTAGTTGGAATGACCTCATGGGTTGAGGCTCGGAGGGATACCACCTGCTGGAGCAGGGATCTCATAACCAGGGTTGGGCACGAAAGTGTCATCGCCACCTGGAAGATGAGAACCACTGCTGTCACCACCGCTACCTGTGATTGGAGGAGAAGTACCAACTGGAACCGGGACATGATATCCCCCTGGCATTGGTACTAAGATACGGCCGATGCCAGGTAGAACCACTGAACCATCTGGCTGTGTGAACCATTCAGGCTCTTTTATGCTCTCTTCATTGGATTTTGTAGAGATATCCCTTCCTGCAACTGCCTGGATACCTGTTGCTAGCATGATAGTGAAGATAAAGAAGAATGAAATAGAACGAGAATGTGAATTCGGAGTCATTTTTGGGGTGAAGCTAGGGCTCAAGAGAGAATAGACGATGGCTGTTATGAGTTTGTGATGGAGAGGAATAAGGGGCTAATGCTGTGTCTTTTTATAAGGTTGAGTTTGGAGCAAATTTTTGGTGGCGAGTTAAGAGAGCTTTTATTCACGTCTGTAAATAAGTACAATATTTGCATGGGAATTTAGCTTCGGAGAAGGTAAAGTTAGATGTTTTCATGGCTGATATGATTAGAAACCCTTTTTTTTCCCGGAAGTTTGGTTGATAGAAATTGAATTATTCATGAAGTTAGAAATCATTCTCCCTCACCAGCCTCTTGTCACCTGTTACGGTGGGCTATTTAATAGCGCATGATTCTGGGAGCCCTTGATACTTTGTACTTGGCTTGAGTTATGAGCCTACTATTGTAGCACTGTACATGAATGCTGTTGGCTTTCTTATTTTGGCATTACCACCTTCTCTGGTTATGAATCTCATTAATTAACTTTTGGTGGAATATAGCTACCTCTATAATCAGATTTTGCTCTGATTTCTAGTACACCGTGTCATTTGTATCAAATGTTGCGATTTGAGGTAGACCCAATATCAATATGCTGAAGGCCAATAAGTGGTTGCAAGCAAGCCCTATTTAGGATCTCACTACTATAAAATGCGAAAAAAATTTATTGCTAAACTGAACCGCTGTCCCTTTTTGCCATGGGTAGAGATCATGGATTCATTCTGGTTGCTATTTATCTCCAGCCTCCTGGTTAGGTATTAGGAGGTTCTTCCATGGCACCGGTACTGGGTTGAACTCTCCCCATAACTGAGCGATTGTTCATTCTTCCAACTCTCAATGATGTGTTTTGTTGTCGAACCAGTATTAGCGCAGCGTATTGTGATCTTGAATGTATTGTAGAGGCTTTGACCACAATCCTTTTGATAGAATGTAGTAGTCGTTCAAGCACTTATGACGATATTAATTTATGTCTTCAAAATTTATGTTCTCACCGCATGGAGGTCCAATATCTTAAAGGAGCAGGCAGCAGAAGGATTCTGATGGGTCTCTGACTCTCTTAGACCATGAATTTGGTTCTTTAGACCAGGCTGAAGTCTCGTTTTTTAGTTTAAAAAATCATTTGGTTACATGGAGGGTTGGCGGCAAATACATATTTAATGGGATGCTTGCTGCAAGTACTTAGTGCAGCAATATATGAAGTTTTGGTTTACATGATTAGAAGGCCCCCATATGTTTCGAAGTTGGTGCTATTAATAATTCCAAAACCATTTATAAAAGTGCAGAAAGATAACTTTTTTCAATTGTTTTTAGTTTAGAAAAATCAAAACAGGGGTAAAATCAGAAAGAAAAAGGCCCCCGGGGGGGATGAAGAAGAAGAAGAAGATGTTTTCTTAATTGTTAGTGTGTTAGTTTGTGGTAAGGTGTTAAAGAAACAAAATTGAAGAATGGTTTCTAGATCCAAATAGAGTGAACAATTTGGATTTTAATGGTTACTCAACTTTCAGTGGCGTGCTCTTATGTGCTTTTTGGTTTAAAGTGAATGATTTGGGAGCCTCTTTTTCTGTTTACCCCAATTTTAAACTTTTTTTTAAAGGTTTACTTGAGTTAATTGAGGTTAACTATTCTCCTTCATTTATATCGAGCTTATTTTTGTTTATCTCATTGTTTGGAATGAAGGAGGTAAATGTGAAAAATTAAATAAAATTTATACTTAGTTGGAGAGAAATATATATATATTTTTTTCAATCCTAATACTTCTTTCATTTACCAAACTGTACCGTAAAGATATAAATATTATTTATTTTATTTTTTAATCTTTATTTAACTCAATTTAAATGAAATTAAGTTATTATTAAATTAAGTTAGATTAATATTATCCAAAGTATAATTTAAAGTATTTTTTCATTCTCTTTACCTAAATAATTTTTTAATATTTCTTGTTATTCAAATCCACCCTTATCAAAACAACCGCTTAAGATTTTGAATCGTTGTCGAAGGCAGCGAAATACAGGCCACAGATACGAATGGTAAGAAAGTGAGATTTTATATTTTCGGTGCAGCAAAAACATAAAGAGTATTCAAACAGTTATCAGTTATTGGCATGTGGCTGAAGGCATTTGTTTGATTACGAGGGGAGGGGAGGGGGTGGTACTGGTGCCCCGTTTAAGCTGGAAGAAAATGGGATGTCATTATTGATGATGGCGATCGACGTTAATTTTCTTCCAACCGCGTGAGCTTCTCTGACTCTGGCTAGGAGTGATGTCATTATTGAGCAAAAAAGGACGAGTTGATCAAGTCCTCGTATAGTACAGTCAAATTCCAATTAACGTGGCCTTGCACCGTCACTTTCACTTTATGTTCGTAAATGTTCGCGGTAATAGTACGTACGGTCACGTTGCTTTTCTGGTATTGGCCGTTTTCCGCCTTCCGGTCTGACCTGAGTACAGAATTAGATTCATTTTGTAGATGCCTCATTTCATCTTTGACTCAACTGGCCGCAAAACTTGATCTGTGTCTCAGTATTCGTGAAATGAAGTGTATATTATTACCCAGGTCGGACCAGGTGGTAGAATCGTAAGTAGAGGCTAGTTCGGTCCAGGTAGAAACGCATATAGTATCATACCATTAAATTAACTGAACTGGCGAGGGAAAAATACAAAATAATAATAATAATAATAATAATAATAATAAATAAAAACTTAGCATCAAATCGTCGGAACAAACATCCTAGCTAGCTAACAACCGTAAGCAAACACAGTAACTAGAAATTTAATTATTCCGCACACGTATACTACTGCTCATAAGTTACTACGCCATAAATCCCCTGGCTAGGCAACTGCGTCCATCTCCAACGACCTCAAGGATAGGCAATTGGAGCAGCACTGCCGGCAGCAGGGACAGGGACTCCGAAACCGAGGTCGAACGGCGGTGCGAGAGTACCATCACCACCCGGAAGGCTACCGCCACCGGGAACCTGAGAACCATCGGCTGGAGAGGAAGAAGAACCGTCACTCGGAACATGAAAGCTACCGGGCATGGGTACTGAGATTTGTCCCATACCGGGAATAGTCACCGAACCATCTGGTCCTATGAACCACTCTGGCTGCTTTTTGTCTTGTTCGTCTCTAGATTTTGTTGGAACGTCCCTTCCCGCAACCTGACTGGTAACGGAGACCAGGATGCTGAGGATTAGATACAGAGAAAATGATCGAAGTTGTAGGGTAGAAGCCATTTTAGTTAGACTGTAAAAGGAGAGCGAGTATTAATGGAAGATGGCAAGTGTTGGTTTTGGGGTTGAGATGGTCATGAATGGTGGGGGTTCGCGTCTTCTTATAGCGTTGAGCTGTTGTGGTTAATTAAATCTAGGCGGCTAGTTAATACATCAGTTATTCATGGTATGCAAACTAGTAGTACGTGTTTTTGCATGGGACATTTGCATGAGAAGAGTGAAATAGGTAGGTGGGTTTGCTTTTTTAAAGGTTTGATATTTATGGGCTGTTACAGCTACGAATTATTTGTGGATATCGAGCGGTACCTATGTGCATGTTGTCTGTTGCTGGGGTGTTTATTTATTAACTACATGCATCATTTTGTCAGCTGGTTTCTCGCTTTGAATTTGAGTACATTTTGGTTGGAATTGTGTTACCGCAACATATCTCAAACCCCCCACCTCCCCAGTGTTTGAAAACGACTGAGGCTGCCCGCATGGGAGTAGCTCAGTTGGTTGAGGCACGGTAGCTGATATAAGTGGTCATGGGTTCGAATTTTGTGGCAGCCGCAACGTGGGAGTTTCAACCCTCTTTTGTGGGGGTGGCTCCTTGTGGGCACCATGGACTGACCACCGTGAGCTTGGCCGCCGAGTCGCCGTGATTTACCTCTTCCGGTGCTGTCGGGCCGGCTGGCGGAGGCCCTGAGGGCGAGGATTATCGCCTTTTGATACAAGAAAATGACTGAGGCCTACCTGCAAGATAGGGTCTGGGGGCTTAGGCACTAGCCCTAAGGTGGCGAAGGCGGACCTAGATGAAATAACCTGTTAATATTGTCAATTTAATATTATTTTTTTCAAAAACAAATTATATTTATTGGTCATCCTACTATCCTTTTTCTTCTCCCTTTGATTTTCAAAATAAAATTTATTTATTGTAATTATAACAATAAAACCACAAAATAACTAATCAAATTTATTTTTCTATGCTAAGTATATTTCTCTTCTTATGGTCTTTTTTCCATCATCCCTCTCTTTCTCAATCGATTGAAGATTTTTTTCTTAAATAAAATTAAATCTAAAAATACCTAATTTTTAGTGAGGCACAAACCAACGTTATCTCGTCTAGGATGGAAAAAAATCTAGAATCCTCATATCTTAGCGCCCCTCAAACACTCCTTTTCAAATAATGTTCGAACCCAATTGGTACACTAAGACATGGGAGAAGTTATTACTATTACAATTATGATATATATTTTTATAAAAAAAATGAAAAATATATGATCATTATACTAAAAATACAAGTGAATGCACTAATTCTACTTGATAATTTCCGGTGATAATAGGGATAGTAAGTAGATGGCTCATATTTCGTGTAATTATTCTTTTCTTTTGGTGGTTATGTTGGTAGCTCAACTCTTCGTGGCTTTTACCTGAGATCGGCTTCCAGAAATATTATGGTCTGTTTGGTTTTTAGAAAGTTAGGAGGAAAGGAAAAAAAATTGTGAGGAAAATGTTTTTTAAGTGTTTGGTTAGTAGAAAAATTAAAAGGAAAGAAAATACCAAATAAAAAAAGTAGGAAAGTTATAGGACGTTGTTTTCCTCGCCCAAACCTGAGGAAAATACGAGATTGAGGGCGAAAAAATTTTTCGATTATTTTTGAACTCACCACTTCAGGGACATCGCCTTCTTCATCGATTGCTGCTTCTTCGTCAACCCTTCGTTCTTCCGTCTTCATCATCTATGCCATTTATCTTCTCTGATTTTTCTTCGCTCCTCTGCGTAACCTTCAGAGTAGGCGTTGGCCGAGGCTCCTCTGTTCGCATTTACCTGTAATTTTTCTCGGCTTCATGTTTGTTCCTGGTAGTGGCTGCCTGTTGTGGCCGGTCTCACTTGTTCTAAGGTTGGGGTTGGTTCACAGTTTCCTGGTGATCTTCACGCGTGGGAGGACTTTTCTTATTGTGATCTTTCGTGTTTTCCTTATTTCTTCTGTTATGCTCTGCTTCTGTTTTGTTATTTAATAATATATATGGAGCAACCAATACTAATGTGGCTTTGGTCTGTATGTGTGCTATTGCTGAGCTCTACACGAAGGTGGAATTCTTAGCGAGATGCTTTGGTCTTAAGGCAAAATCTTATGGCATAATCATTATCTCAATTAAAATTTGAGGTTTTATTCAAACATCTTTAGATGGCTACATAAAAATAGCTTGAGTAGCACTGTTGTAGCTAGGGCTGTTGACAAACCAAGCCGGTTCGCGAGTTTTTTGGGCTCGGCTCGTTAACGGCTCGGCTCGGCTCGGTTCCCTACATGCAAAACCCAACCCCAAAACCCCTTCTTGCTCCCCTGCTCTTCCCTTCTTTGCCTGCAATCCTCATCGAACCACCACTACACCACCTCACCCCCATTGCTCAACCACACACAAGAAATAGCTGCCACCAACATGCTCCAATGCAATAGCAAGAGATAACGACGACATGAATCAACCTTTGTCAATGCAATAGTCCAATGACACAACTCCACCTCCATATCCCTTTATTGTCGTCAACCACCATCGGAGCCTTGCCAGCAATAACAAACCACCGCAACTGCAACAACAACACACAACTCTCGCAGCACAATATTGCACATATCAACAACACACCACTAATTCAGCACCATTGCCTAGCCACCACTAGCCCAACAGGATCACCGACTAGCGATGGACAACCTCTAACAAAGCTCCCCCAGTTTTCACCTACTCCAATTTGCATATTTTAGTTGATATAAATTTTTATAAACCCTAATTTTTATTTTGACTAATTTTAGATAAATTAGGCTTAATTACGTTAAAATGGTTGTTGGATTATGTATATATAAGTTGTCTGATTTATTTGGAGTGGTTAATTGTATTGCATGTTGATGATTGGAAAAATTTAGATTTTTAATCTGGTTATGTCCCAATTGCTCGGATTTATTCGATTAGTTTATAAATTGATTGTTTGATTTATGTTTAAACGTATCAAATTTTATGTTGGTAGCTTTAATTTGATGAAATTGATTGAATTGGGATTTCTAGGCTCAAACCCTAATCGAGGAACCATGTTGTTGAATTAAGTTTGGCCTTTAGGTTGTTTCTACCAATTGGTTTTATGAAATGCCTTAGAATATGATTAATTTTATTTTGGATTAGTTATTTTAATAAAATTTATGAGGATTAATTGGATTAGAATTTTTGGGTCATAACTCTAGTTTTATAAAATTGGGACATATCGTTATGATTTTTTAATCTAATTAATTATAAAAATTATTTTAGACTATGTTTTGGGTTATTAATGTGAATGTTTAAGTAAGAATTGGTTGGTTTACCGTTCGGGCCTAGAAACCATAATTTCAAAGATAGTTTTATGAAATTGATTTGTTTATGCTTATTTTATCTAGTTGGTTACTACCTTTGATTTAAAATCATTTGAATTATGTTTTTATGTTATCGGTTTGCATTAGTTTTCTAAAATTAGCTGGTTTCTCTTTTTGGTTGCAAAACCTAATTAGTAAGTCATTTTGATATAATTCTCCTATCCTCTATAGTCATTCCCTTATTTTTTCAAGTCGATTTGAAATGGCCTAGCTAATTAATCTTTGATAAACTCAATTTGATCAGGACTCAATTTTTAATCTTTGTGGAGCTACGCTCTTGAGTCTTTGGTTTTGGATATGTTTTCTAGAAAAGTTGTTTGTGATTTTCTTTATTGATTAATTTGTAGCACTTGAGTTATTGGTTGATAATGTAGTTTTCTAACCTAGTCTTACAATTTCCATCAGCGATCTAGGAAAGCATTCCCATGGATCCTCGAGCTAGTGATCTCCATCTCTTTCTTATTTCACTTAGCTAGATTTGGATCTAGGTAAGTATCTACTTACCTTTGCTTATGGTGGAATTATGAAATGTATGTCATCTTAAGGTTGAAGGTGACATGCATCCTTTATATGATTTATGCATGCCATGAGCATGTCATGTCTATTATGATACTTTTATGTATCTATGAGGTTATAATTTGCAATACAAATATATGTTTGCATGTTCTGATACGTTTTAGTTATAATTGATTTTGGAAAAGTGTATAATTGGTTAAGTATGGATTAAAATTATATGATGACTTATGATGAGCTTTAATGCCACATATTAGTTGATTATGGATTAAAATTGTACAATAATCAATTGTTCTTGTTCATTCATGAAATTTATATCTCATTATCCTATGCATGTTATTTAATTTCCTTCTTAACAATTATGCTACTATATGATGTCTGTTCTTATGGTATTATCACATGATCTACCACTTTAGTCACAAGTGGGCCTTATGTGCAGAATGCTATCTTTAAAATAATTGTGCTACTTAATATGAGTTTGAATTTCATTATATATTCATATCCCTATATGTTTCCCTATCTAATTGTATGTTTATAAGCATGGTTCTATGATTTCATGTTATATCGTATATTATCGCAAGTACTCGTGTATTCCTTTAATAAGTATGATTATACATATTGCTATCATCCATAAGATACATGCCTCTTAATAAGTAGATTTAGGGCATATATCGGTTGTTTAGAAGGGTTGCATGTATATCTAACACCCTAAATTTTACTACTGAAATATTTTGTTTTACAACGGAAGCATAGACGTAAAATATTTGGTGTTACCGCCATAATTGACGTAAGTCTGGTTTTCCCAACCATCCTTACATCAATTACAAGGCTAAAACCATTTATATTATAAAAAAAAAGGTAATTAGAAATGGAAGAAATATTTATAAATACAATACGAGTTTGGAGGTTAACTCCAAATTACAATAACAAAATAGAAGCTATGAGATACCATGGATCAAAGAGTCTAAAAAGGTATATGGATAAATACATCAACTGAATAACATAACTCTTCACCCAAACACCCAATAAAGATAACAGGTCACTCATCCCCACATAGTGCATTAAAAGCAGCAAAGTCATCTAGCATATCTTCAAAGACCTACACAAGAGAACCAGGGTCTCCTACTCATGGGGATGAGCAGCACCAATAAAAATGGTGGTCAGTACGCTACGTACTAAATAAGATAACAATGCTATCAAATCAGGGATACGGATAACGCATGCATTCACAACTGATGATGAGTACACATTCAATGTATGAAAAATCTCATAAGATAAAATACTAATTTAGGCCTCTTTGTTAGGTATAAAAATTTTCATTTTCTTATATACGCTGAGTTCAAGAACCCTACTATTCTTAAACCGGTAGAATGGTCTAAAGCACCTTCTCAGGGACAACACACCTAAACCACTATTATCTTATGGTGGAACAGATCTGAAAACATCACCTTCTCGGGACAAAAATCTCCCGAGCCACTATTATTATCCGGTGGAATAGATAAAAAATATTACCTTGATCTTGACTCATGCAATCTGCCACTTTAAGTCATTGGTGTCTTATCCATAGGTTACAAAATTTTTATTTTCATTCACGATGAGTGGGGGCCCCACTATTCTTAATCCGGTGGAACGAACTAAAACACCTTCTTGGGATAAAATGTTCCAAAGCCATGATTATCCTTCGGTGGAACGGATATAAAACATCACCTTGGTCCTACTCATGTGATCTTTCACTTTAAATGATTAATATCTTATTCATGATCAATTTATAGGTACTGAACACATTAAGGTAAATAATCATATCACGTAGGTAATAAGGCCAATCTCCAGAGTTAATATCCTTAAATTCCACAAACCCTAATTTTATACTCCTAGCATAACTTTTCTTATATTGATCATTCAACCACCAAATATAGTATATCATTCTCAAATATTATCATTGTTAACATACCCGAAATTCATGGTCTAAAGCCCACGTCTCAAACATACAATAATATCCCTATTCCAAATAATACTATTTACAAAGCTCCCAAAATCCTAATTTCACATATTAGTCATAATTCTTCCCATGAGACTCGTATGATTACCCAAATTCAATAAACCTCCTTAAATTAACAACATTAACAGTATATCTAAAATGTGTGGTCTAACTCAAGGTTTTTTACCCATGGGATAATAATATTACCATTTTAAGCTTTCTATACCCTAATTAAGCCATTATTTCATGTTGAGGAACCCACAACATTCAGTAATAACTCCAAACACTTCTTCTGATATCATTATCATACTTAATATACCTAACACATTAAAAAATCGAGATCTCTATAATAACTCATATTGTTGTTCCATAAGTTAATTTTTTTCCACAAATATGAATTAGCGTAACAGAATTATATCAACACATATTTTCCATTCTCACTTCCTTTATATCATATAAATCCACATTACCACAACATATCATTAACAACATACGTTACATCATATAACAACAATATCATGATAATACGAATAGTTATGCAAGCATTTAACCCAAAATCCTAAAACATTGATTAAGATCCTCACCAAAAAGGACATTGGTCTTTAAGCACTTAAATCCTAGATTTCCTCCTTCGAGATCACAGGAATATCACCTACGAAAAATAAGATAATACATGATTAGGCTCAAATATTATAACCGAGGGAGAAGTTAAGGTAAAGGAGGGTAAAAATAAAAATAACCGGAGTCAAAGGGAAGCTTGAGTTGCATGGAAGTGTGGTGAAACGTATGCTGATGCTATAATGAAATTTTGGTGTTGTTTGGGTCATATTTGGGGGTGAATAAGAGGGTGCACAACCAAAATAGGGAGGCTACAAGGGCATGCAGCAGACTATGCACTCCCAGACCAAGAGCTAGGATCTTGCACGGGTAGGCTGTGCAAAGGGACATGGTCGTACTCAAGCAACAAATTTCTTAGAAAATAACGAACAAGTGCACACGAGCATACAAAGGCTGTGCGCAATTCATGCAAGGGTACACGAGCAAACCGTGTTGGTTTGCATGGGCATGTGATAAGAAAAATTAGAGGGGAACATTCGTACGTGAAGTTGTGAACTTCACAAAAATGCGATGAATGCAAGAAAAGAAAAGGAAAAAACAGCGGTAGTCGATGGCAACGGTCGACGACAACGTTGGGGGTGATGGGGTGGCATTATTGGTTGATCCACTAAGCTTTGGAAGGTGCTTGGTGATTGTGGTGGTGCACGGTGGTGATGGGGTGGTTTGGGCGTGCGAAACAGAGCACGAGAAAGAAGGAAGGAAAAGAACGAAGGAGAAAGAAGGAGAAAGAAGAAGAAGAAGGAAGAGAGGGAGGCTCGTGTAGTGGTGATGATAGGCAATATGGGGCTACAATGAGACAATGAAATGAGGGAGAAAGAGGGTGGTGAGTAGTGTGTGTGTGTGTGTGTGTGTGTATGTATGCATGGAGGCATGCGAACAGTTGAAAAATGCAGAGGGTGGTGTAGGGGTAATGATAGGAGCACGAGGGGGGGTTGGAGCAAAATTCAATAGAGAGGATGGCGGAGTGTTGGATAAAAAATGGCAGGGGTGAAAAATGACAGTGGCAGCATGAGATGCTGATGGCTGTCTGCGTGAAAAAGAAATGGAAGAGGGTATGCAGTAGCCTATGGCAGTAGCACATGAGAGTGATGGTTGTGTGTTTCAGGGGTAAGAAGAAATAAGTCAAGCATTACAACATAGGAAGGATGCAAAAGAAAGAAGAAAGGGAAAAGGAGAAAGAAAAGAAAAAGGAAACAAATTTGGGGTTAGTATTTGATAAATTTTAGGTTAGCTAAAATATATAGGATTAGTAACATAAATTTACCGAAATCAAGAATGGGTTCCGAAAAATAATTTATCTGAGTCAAAAAATTTGGATTAAATTAATATTTTGGGATTAAGGAATTTGGGTAAGGCTAAAATAAATTTTTTTTTAAATTAGAATCGAATTAATGTATTAATGATACGAGATTAGGTTTAGCAAAAATTTCGGGGTATTATAGAATATGTTCCCATTAAATAGGTTTGTTTCACACTTTGTTTTGACTCCAATGGTTGAATTATTAAAATATGCATCTAGTAATATCCAAGTGGATATATTTTTGTAAAGGTTGTTGATTTTGAAAAGCTAACTAGTGATAATAATATTCATTGTATAGAGGTGATGTTTCTTCTCGTAATAATGAAAAGCTAATTCTTTGTTTCTAATGCATACTTGAACCTTATTCATTGATTTAGTTGGATTGCCATATATCATTAATTATTAACAATTAATAGCTGAATATAAATATCATATAATTAATTTTTATGTATATTATTTTAGATAACATGTGTTAAATCACTTAATAGCAGTAGTGAATGACCTAATAAAATAAGGTGTACAATTTTTTTGGAGCTTGGTTGCGATTTTTGTTGGTTGATTGGTCAGTTTGCTTTTGAGGGTTTGTGTCAGATTTTTTTTTTCATTTTTGTTAGGGTTTTTGTCATATAAAGTGGAAAAAGAAAAGAGTACTAACTGCAGTAATTATACTAAGAAAATAAATAAAAAACACATACATACATACATGCATACATACATTTATATATATACTTTTTTAATGACATTAAAATATATTTTTTAATCTGCGTAGAACTATAGTGTATAATCATCTTTATGGGAGGTGAGTTTTAGAAGATGACTAAAAAAGATTCGCAGACTTGTTCAACTTTATGTTGTGTATATACATAAAGTCAATGCCAAGCAATGGACCCTAAATTTAGTTTTTTTTTTAAAAAAAGAAAAAAGAAAAAAAAGAGGAAGATTTCAGCCGATCTGTATGGAGAGTAATAAGTTTAAGTTTCATTAACAGCCTAACAGGAATTTCCGGCACGAAAAGAAATTGACTTTCCGTAACTGGAAATGCTTGCTTCAATCACTTTTGTACAGTACAGGCCGAAGGTCTAAAACATAGAATCTTGATCCCATCCTACAAACTGCAAAGCGCAATACAAATACAACCGCAACAAAATTGGAGATGCATCTTCACAAAAGGGACCAGAAGGATGGGCGTATTTCAAGACAATATTTCCCATTCCGTCCTCCACAAGAAACCTTTCCAAGGTTGACCGACGTTGATAAAGCAAATGTCCCAAGTGAAACACGGGACAGACCTTCCACATCATGCCACGACTCCTCCTAGGAAGGAAGTTACCCGGAATTCTGGGTCAGAAACAATGGAAAGGCAATAGCTATTGCTATGAGTTCGGCCTCTCCTCGGAAAATCTTGGGAGTTGAACGATTGAGTTCACGCGTGTCACGCCATCCAGACCGGACCAGTTCTGGTCCTCACCCACAACAGCGTCCCCGTTTCCTACGGCTCTTTCAGCAGTAAGTCTTCTGAAAGTTTCACCATCTTCTGGGGTTCTAACGGTAAAGTTCCTCTGCAGGGATGGCTCGGAGTCCTGCCCATCATCCGATTCCACGGGAGCAGCTGAATGATTATTTTGGAGGGTAGCAGAAGAGAAGTTTTGCTCGTCATGGTCGAGTCCTGCGTCCATCTTCCCATCCAAAAATAAGCAAACTACTGCACAATCATCCATCTTTGATGTAGGGTACTTGAGCTTCCATTCACGAGCAGCAGATTCAACTACTATTTTTGCTGCCGAGGTTCGGGATGGAGCAGAAGATACTATTTCAACCACTTCCTCGTTACTCAAGACATCCCAAACCTGTGGCACGTATAGTACAGTAATCTCAAATAGTTTAGTAAAGCCTACTAATTTGCAAATATAATCACTGTAGCATGACAGCATAAACACACGGAGACAATAATAAATGATTTCCCAAACTCCTAAACTTTATATATCTCGAAGGGAATAGTCAAAGTTTCGTTTTGAGAACTTTCCACACTACGTGTAACATGGTCCTGGTTTATAGATGATGGTGCATATATAGGTGCTGGTTCTTACGTCTTTTTAGATGACGTCCCAACAATAACGAATCCTCCTATCCAAAAAAAGGAGATAAATACTAAAATGAAGTCAAAGAATATGTGTCGGACAACTTTCATTTCTTTATCAGAAACAGTAGGAAAATAATCCTTAATTTGTTAGCCAGTAGAATATCTCGATGTATGCATATCCTGAAAGGTCGGACTTTTGATCTTTCATTCAACACAAATAATTGAAATACGACCAGAATAAAAGTTTTTACATCAAAAGAAAAAGAAAAAAAGGATATATTTAAAACGGAACTAGAAATCAGATCCGAGACTCAACCTCATAAGCCATTATTCATCTCAGCAAGTATGAACAGCGGTTGGCAGTCTGAAATTTAATCTAATCGGCCCCCTCCCATTTTACACATTATTGACCTCAGCGAGTATGAACAGCTGTGCCAACCATGTCATACCTGTATCGACTAATACTGTGTTTTAGTTTTTAGCTTATTGAAGCTAGTTTTTTTTTTTTTTTAAGTTAATTTTAAAAAAACTACTTCTAACTAACTTTGTCAAAGATAATGTAAGAATGCTTTTATGTGCTGAAAGCTAAATACTTGACCAATGAATACAGATAAACACATCTGAAGTACGTGTTTATCACCCACCAACATTAGCCCGTATTCAATTGCTGAGTTCGACATATGGGACAATATAGAGAATCATTTTTAATGCCATGCTTATCTTGCCTCCGATTGAGCACATCATAGCATCTCACATTTTCGACAATATCTTTGGATGCCAGTGACGCCTCTCCTTATCAGTTGGGATGTAAGAGAAGGTTATTAGCCTTAGCTACAATACTAGGTCCACGGAAAAAAAAAAAAAATTGCCAATCAATGCCGTAGAACAGCCACTAAAGCAATCAAATTTATTTCTTCCCCTTCCAGTTCATGGAATCAATCATACTTAACGCTGGCAAGCTTGAGACTGAATGCTTCATAATGTATAACACCATAGTCACATCCTTGCTCTCTCGTCATATTAATCCCAAAGCCAATACTATTTTAATCATCCAATCCAATCATTGCAATTCCTCAACCAACTGAAAGCTTAAGATAAACTAGGAAAAGAATAAATGATTGTAAAAAGACAAGACTTACCCCATCCGAGGCTAGAACAACAAACTGATCTCTATCCGTAAGTGTCTTGTGCGAGAATTCAGGTATAGAGATAACCCCATAGTCTTTCAAGCAAAAATCACCAAACGCTCGTGCCATTGCTAAACCAGGGGCATCATCAAAGGGTAGCCAAACTCTCGGAACCTCAGGTTCATCTTGCAGAGCAAAAACCCTCCCTTTACATCGTTTTATTCTTTCAGCTTCTCCTATAAGAAGACATCCGTCACAATTTATAAATTGATGCATGAAATAAGCATCAGAATCCGGTAATTTAACCAACATCTTGACGTACTTGGTAAATCAGGCTTAAGATCAACAGTCAATTGGGTTGCTACCAAAGAGTCATTCCTGTCCTTTGAAGCCATGATGGCTCGGGAATCACCAATATATCCCATATAAAGATTTGAACCCTTCCAATCGTAAATAAAGAAACAATAAGAACAAACATTCAGAAGCGTATGTAAGATGAGAAAGAGTATGGGTATTATCCGACATACTTGCTTAACAATAGTGATAGCGGTGCTACCACTGCAAAAGCAGTCTAAATTAGGATGGGACTTGAGTTCTTTATCCATAGCCTTGTAGGTCTTGAGAAATGCCTCCCTCCACAATGTATCCAGCTTATCCATAGTGGAATCAACCTGGTCAGTATCCCCACCATCTGGTTCAGTATCTCCGTTGCAGCAAGCAGAACCAGATCCAGCTTGGTTCATCTGACTGGAGTCCAAGAATGACAATAGCTTCAATGGCAAAGTGTCCCTCACTTTCCGAGCGACAAGATGACCGTGCGGACCGTGCCCATCAAACACACCACAAAACGTCACATCCTCCTCCATGAAATCCTATGCATGATTGAAAATAAAATAAAAAAAGGAAAAAATAAAATTTCTGCATAAGCTAAGATCCAACAGAGCGCAAATTAAAATTCTATTAAACTGAATTGATGCGTTATTAAACAGGACTTACTTCCCACACAATCATGGCATCCTGATTAATTCCCTTTCGACCCTGCTGAGTGAAAATACAAGAAGTCCGACTCTTCCCATTCATGAAGATTCGATTAGGTATGGATGCCAAATGTTGCAGCGTATTGATATGATCTGCACAAGTTCTCTTACTTCTCTTCCGACCACACAATCCCATATCTAAACAAGATGGAGAAACAGTCTCTCCTCCGTTGCTCCTGCTACACCAAGAACTCTCACTACAAGTTGAAATACAACACCCCATTTATCTCAAATCCCAGAAGAAACAACACATTAGCCACAAACGTTCGATCAAACCGAAGATCTTCCCGTACTTGCCTCAACTACCGGATAGATCTAAAAGAACAGAACCAATACGTATGAAAGGAGGTCGGATAGTCAGCCAAAACCAATATGAACAAACCAATGACAATAAAATTACCTCTCAAAATTGATACCTTCGCACGTCACGCGCTAAATGGAGTAAAATGCGGAAGAAGGCAGGGGGTAGGGAGGAAGGAGGAATTAAAAAACTAAGACCTTTCAATATAGGTCAAACTTAAGGAATCCATCGTAAACTGATAAGGATAGAAACAAAGCCCAGATTAAAGAAATCGGTGTCATTTAACTAAGTTTTTTTTAAAAAAAAAATCAAAAATCCCATGTTGACGGCATGCGGTAGCACACAGAAACGCCCAGCAGCCTGCAACCATACAAAATAGCAATTAAAAAAACAAAGTAGAAAGATAAAGAATTACGAAATAATTGATTAAATATACAAATATACATGGGAAAGAGGAATAGAATATGGTAAAACAAGGCTGCCGTTGATCATGTTGTCCTACTCACACAATTCAAATCTCTACGGTCAAACAATCTGAGCTTCTTAAACAATTATCAGTTCCTCCCTCCGAAGAAACAGCAAAAACGACGTACAAAGCATAAAATTGGCGAATCACAAAGATATCAAGTACATCGGGCAATTTGAGTAAAAGACGGAGGAAATTTGAAGAAATGGGTGAGCAAAATGCTGGAGATGGCTCAATAAAGTCGAGAGATTATCCTAATATCCTGTCATTTATAGAAGCCCCTATTACCCGATGAGATATACTTTAACAATAGTAATTGTCAAAATAGGAGAATTTAAGTATGATTACGATTATAAATCTGACTCTTAGATTTACCTGGGTAAGCTATCGCAAGTAGGTAAATATCAGATAGAGACAGAGAGCTAGAGACCAAAGATAGGTAGAAGCCTCAAATTTCAAATTCGACAGAAAAGAAAATGGGAAAGAGGCGGAGAGGTAAGAAATCTCAAAAAGTGAAAGAGATGAGAGCAAGATGACGAGGAAACACGAGAGAAAGGGTAAAAAGAAGTAAAATATACAAGAAAATAAGAAAAAGCAAAGAATTATACGGTTCTTTTGTCAAAGCCTACGCAGTTACGCACTAATCTACTCCCCTCCGGAAACGATAAAGAGTCAATAAAACTCTACACCCTAAAAAAGAAAAAAAGAAAAAAAGAACAAAATCAGAAAATTGATGCGATATCCACCACCATCAACCATATGGCCTACAACCACGATTTTATCTCTCCGACTCCCGATGTGTCCGACTGACACCAACCCCAAACCAGAGTGACACGGAAATTCGAAGTTCGAGATTGAAATCAACTGTGCAATTACATTTCCATACTTAGATCGGATTTTAATTGCAGAGACATTTGAGGAACGAACAAAGGAGGGGGGAGGGGGAGTGTTTCGTACGTGCAAGTATGTCCGCAACTTTATCTACTTATCTGCTACAGCACATCTTCAGTTTAGATCATGGAAATTGAATCAATTAACAGATAGGAAGAGGGGTTTAAAGCAACAGAGAGGGAGAAAGAGACTATACTGCTAGTGCCATTAATATTTATCAGAGAAAATTAGGTAGTAGTCACGGAGGAGTGGTGGACGAAGGAAGTGGGAAGGTGGGCATTGATTTTGAAAATGATCATAAGGTTGTGAGTCGGCTTGGTCGATGCAACTGTTACGCTGGCATAAAAATTATAAAATGGGCTTTGCTACTCCCCCAGCGGTCGTCCGCTGAATGGGATTGAAAATTTGAAAATAAGATTAGTCGAAACCGGTGAATAAAATACAGGTTAGGATCAAACAGTCCCATTACGCAACGAAAAAATTATAGGTATAGATAAAAATTAAGATAAATCGGACAAATTGATTGGACTGGAACTAATTTTATCTATTACACATCAGAGTGCTATTGTTTGAATTACGAGGGAAAACAATTTTAAGGATAGGAAAACAGGTCAAATCGATTAAATTAAAATTGGATCATACTAAAATTATATCAGATAATTTTTTTAAATAAAAACTATTTTTTAATAGAATTTTGATTAGATTAATTGAACCGTGTATAGTTTATTATACTAAATTAATTTTTGAACCGATATTTAAAGCACTCATAAAAAAAATATTTACTTATTTTAATATTTGGCGTGTAATAAAATAAATTTAAGATAACTTAAAAATAAAATATATATATATATATATGTTGTTTATTCATAAAAGTAAGATTTGGAATAGAAAACATGGATAATATTCTAATCCCAGTTTTGTTCTCCTTTATTATTACCTAATGAATTGTTGGGAATAGTAGTCATTTTAATTTCATTTTCATTCCCCGTTTTAATTTCATTCTCCTAAAACAAATATTAGATATGCTGAATCTTTCATTTGTATTTCTATTTCCACCTTTCTTTTCCCTTAAAACAAGTGATCCTTAAGTTATTCGATAAAATATAATGCTTTTATTGGCCACTAATTTGTTATCCTTTTTTATTTTTTGATGAATAATTTGTTTCTCTTTAAATGTATACATCATTTATGCTATTTTCATTTGAAACATTAACGTCACCAAAATATTTTATGATTAAAGTAGTTGTAACATTAATTGCTTGGCTTTATGTAGCCATTTCATTTTTCAAGAACACTATAAATGCATGTTATAATTGCATTGGTATTAGTAATGTCTACAATTTACTAATGCTAAATAAGTAATACTCTCTCAGTTTTACAATAGATGATCGATAAACTAAATATTTTTATTTCATAATAAGTATCCTATTTTAAGTTCCAAAAAAAATTTAATGTTATATTTTTATATTTACCCTCTTCCACCACATTAATGCATTCCATAATGATTAAACTGTTCAATTTTCAATATGGCCATTTAAGTTGGTTTGTATATCATTTATCCTAAATTTTAATATTTCTTAATATGGGTGTTAAAAAACTATAAGCCCTCTATTGTGAGATAGAGGAGTATTTATTCAACATATTATCCCCATATTTATTGTTATAACTTAATACTTGTTGGTTAAAATCAATTACTTTTCCTCATCATGAATTATGATGATCATCGTGTGACATGTCTCTACAATTTGTTTTATGGATAATTAGTACCATATATGTTTCTCTCTTTTTTTAATCTATTACAAATGAAATTTTAGTTGAGGGAAATAATATAAAACAATAAAAGTCATATTGAGAAGAGGCCCATGGGAACCCTAGAGATATCCCCACGCCATTTATGACATGACGTAAGAAGAACTTGTTGTTGGTGAAGCCTCTATCTCACATCTCACCTGTAACCACTAAAGATGCCCAAATACCAATAGCACCCCATTGTCCTCTATGGTAATGCAAACACATCAAACACAATTTGTCGTGCCATCCATTGATGATACCCCTTATTCAATTTGACTTATCACCGCCACTGGGTCCTCCGCATGATGATGAATATTTTTCCCATGAAAGTAAGGACATGGTTGATGAAGAACATATGTCTTAGATAAATTGTGTGTTCATGAATAAACGACCAGATAAACTCTTCCCTTGACTTATTCCCCTCCCACAATCCATAGAGGGTCAACTTATATCAAAGACTTGAAAGGATCACGTACAAAAGAAAGCCACTCACTTATGGGTGTGGTGCTTAGTATTACAACTTTTACCTAGATGCAAAATTGTATTCAACTTCATTAGAACCATGTTAAGATTCCCAAGGTCCTCATGCATGATGTTGTATATTCCTTTTTTTTATTTTACCTCGAAAGATGGTTGCAATGTTATCCTTAAGGCGTCTCATTGAACTTTCATGGAGAAACTACTCATTTTGAAATCAAGATACCCAAATTTCAAATTCCAACCTTCCTAGTTTTAATTTATTCATACTTGGATCAAACTTCAACTTACCTCTTAGTTTTTGGTCACTTGATTCCTTAGGCGGTATCTGTAGTTATATTGGACACCTTTTGGCATTGGTCATGTCACTACAACTAAGGAAATAACTTATTTTGCTCATGTTATAATCAAATTTGATGTCTTGAAAGCCCTACATGATTCAGCTGCAATCAAGAAATTAAATGGTAATGTGTTTCATTAGTCATTATAATATGAGAGGAAACCAATACTTTGCTTGGCTTGCAATCAAATTAGGCATCTAGCTAGTGTAATAATCTAAATTAAGCGATGGAGGATGGAAGCCTAAAAAGAATTTATATAAATACATATATCAATAAAGTGCACATTCCTCTTTAAAAAAACTATCACTGGAGAACTCTATATTTAAGCATGATTAGCTTAGAGTAGTCCAATGATAGGTGACATTTCAGAACATTTCTTGTGAAGTGTGTACATGAGGATAAAGCATTCTAAGGAAGGCTTGTATTAATCTATAGGGAAAATCATTAATCCTAAAAGTGCTTTAGGTAACTACCCATGGCCAATATAAGGTTGGGTGTTATAGCTAGTCATTGCTCTTCCCTATATAAAGAGACCCATAAACATGCTAACACTGCCCAAGAGAAAGTATTAAGGGTAGTGCATGATCAAAGACCTACAACTTTTGGATAGGTGGACACACAGACTAACATTCCTCAATCCTCTTAGATATATCCATCACAACATCATAGTATTGTGCAACCTCTACCTCTAGAACATGAATCAACTAAGCCTAGTTGCAAAGAACCAAATTAATCAATGGATAACAATGATTCGTGGAATGAAGGTAATGGTTGATACCTATATCCCAAACTTTGATATTCACTTACTATGATACTCGGCTGTTAGAATGTTAAAGGAATGAATTATCCCCTAAAATAAAAAAGATATTCATTATTAGCTTAAGAGTAATAATCTTTCATTGATTGGTTTAGTTGAAAATAAAATAAAATAAAATAAAGAATCTACAATTAATAAGTTTCCTAATGAATGACACTATTGGTATAATTATGCTAGTCACCATTATGGATGAGTATGGTTGGGTTGGCATGCATCATGTTGGAAAGTTGAATCATTTTCCTAGTGATATCAAGGCACCAGGAGTGTAATTACCTCTCTTCAATAGGGATGTAGACGGAGCATATTATACCCAAAACCCAACATATTTTATCTGATAGATACTTAAACGGATATAGATAAACGAATACGGATATGAATATGGAAGATGAAAAAAATATACATCGGGTTCAGGTACAAGTACGAGTATGGAATATCCATATCTGTACCTTTTATCAATATATATTATTCTTTCACTATATTAATTTTAAAATAAATATAGTATAACTTAAGGTTAAAATTAATATTTTGCTCAACTCTAAATGGGTTCATACATAGGGTAATGGATTTATTCATGAGATAATATCTGTTAACGAGTAAACGGATAATCCGTCGGGTAACGGATATGGATATGGATATGTTAGTAGATACCCGTTTGAGTACGAGTACCGATTTTTTTTTATCGGTTATGGATACGGATATGGGTATACTTGCACTAAATTTGTCTCATTTACATCCCTACTCTTCAATAGTAGTTTACCTCTCTTCATCTATTATATGAATACCAGTTATGGGAGAAATGAATTTGGGATTGGTAAATATGTAACCATTACCATGCTCTCCCTTGGATCTTGTTGTATTACCCCATAATTAAAAACATATTTTATTACTAATTTTAAAGTAAAATGAATTTAAATGAAATTAGAGAAGGTCTAAAACTAGGAGATTTGTAACACCCCAAAAATTAGTACTCAAAGATTTCATTTTGCAGAAGTGATAATTATAAAAGTAATGGGTACTAATATCTCACTTAGAATAAGGTTGATTTTCTCACATTATTTATGTCAAGCTCTAAGGCTCAATATATAATACCTCAAATTTTATCTAATAATAATCCCAATTAAATTGTATTTTGACCAAATCCTAATATTGGATAATTAATGATTTTATTTTACCCTTTTTCCTTGACCCTAAATCTAATCCTAATTTTAATTCCGGGTCATTCATATTTTAACATAACCCTAACCCCATATATTTAATAAATTAATTTTGGCCTAATTCCTAAATATAAAATTTAAACCTAACCTAAAATCCCTTTATTTTCTTTTTCCCCTTTCCTTTTCTTTTCTACCCATCTCAAACAAATTCCCTTCTCCATCTTCCCCTTCTGTTCATGTTGATCTCTCCCCGCATGGTTCATGTCCCTTTCTTCTTTCCTTTCCCAGCCATGCATATACCCTGCACCATCCACCTACCCTCTTCGTTATAGTAGAGTTTTCACCACCAACTTGTCCATTTCTCCTTGATCTATATTGGAAAAACCAACTCACGCAACTCCCCAAATCTTCAACCTCTCAGCTGATTCAACACCTCACACACCTCACCTCTATCCTTCTATAAATACCTCATCATGCCTCTATTTTGTTGGGAACATTGCCATAGAGCTATGTAGCTTTTTTAGTTTGATTTGTTAGAGGATAATATGATTATTTGATTTGAAGAAGGTAGAAGACAATGTTGTTGTGCTCCTTTGTAAGCTTGAGTGAATATTCCCTCTAGCATTATTTAGTGCATTGGCTCATCTCATAATGCACTTATCAGAAGAAGCATCATCAGGTGGTCCCATGCATGGTAGATGGATGTATCCTATTGAAAGAAAGTTAAAAGACTTGAAAAAGTATATTAGAATTCGTTCTCGGTTGGAAGATTCTATTATCGAAGGTTTATGTAGCTAATGAGGCATTGTGTTTCGATTCTATGTAATGTATTGAGGCAAGGTTTAATAGAGCATAAAGATATGAGGATGTTATCTGTTAGTTTTCCAACATTGGTCCCAACCTATTATTGTAACACCCCGAGTCGACACGACCACATGGGGGCTACCTTGGAGCGCTTTCGGATTGATTGGCTGGCCCCACAGATCAACACGAGTCCTTTTAGCACGCTTTGTCCTCACTTACGCACTTCCCGATAAATTTTCAGAAAATTTCCAAAAATTCCCAAGAGGTCACCCATCCTAAAATTACTCTATGGCCAGCACGCTTAACTATGGAGTTCTTAGGACGAAATCACCAAAAGGATGGTATACCATGTTGATATAAGTAGCCAAATCAATCCTTATAACACTCCGCTCAATTTGGGGTATTACAATTATTAAGAGTACTAGAAAGAGCTTGCCTATTGAGTGACTAAAAAAGCTTCATTAGTACATTCTCAACAATTTTCCTAAGATACAAGACTATTTAGAGTAAATGTCAAGTTACCATAATATAATTTTATTAATTATATCATTTATGATGTTAATATTGTACTTATTAAATTATTGTAGTAAACACATGACTGAAATTAGCCAATGTAGCGCTAATTTTATTGATATTCAAAAGAAATAGTTTGCATATTGGTTTAAATCCGAGGTAAAATGTTATGGCTTCATGTACATGTAGTTAGTATAATGCTAGTTGTAACATTTTTACAACATCACTTTCTTCACATATATACAAGTTACGGGAACAAGGATTATCTGAATGTAATGATGACTTATTTGCATTGTCTTGTCGACTATTTAGTGTTGTCTTAACTTATTATGGTTGTGTGATTAATGGAGTTAAATATTGAATATGTCATAGAGATATGAATAGAATAACACAAAATAATAGTGTGTGTGTCCCTAGAATCAACAACACTTTTTTCTATGGAAAGTTAATGGAGGGCATTGAATAATATTACTTTAATGATTGTTCCATTCAGTTGTTCAAGTGTAAATGGTTTGATATTGGTTTGAGAAAGAAAATAATCAAGCAAGGTAACAATATTTCAAGTGTGTATACGAGGTCATAATGGTATAAAAATGATCAGTAGATATTAGGATATCAAGAAAAAAAAGTATGGTATATTGATGATCCTCTTAATTGATCTAATTGGAAGGTGGCTTCAAAAGTGAACCACTGTTACATTTGGGATATGAATGATGATGATGATGATGAGACTAATGGGGTGGATGCGGTTGATGGGATTGACTCTGCTTCTATAGCGTTCAACATTGGAATTGAAGATATGGATGTCAATTAGACAATATATGGCATTGTCGATGAAAAGATCCTAGAAGATGACATGGAAGGCGAGATCTTAGGTTATTTGGATTCAAATATGGACGGCATCGAGGAAGAGAACTATAGTGATAATTCTAGTTTTTATTCTTACTAGTGTGTATTTGGTGTAATTTTCTTATTGGTTATTTTTGTTAGACTAGACACATGCAATATAGTTTTGCAACATCTTATATACCAATTTGATATAATTGATCTTTTTTGTATTACTATTTTAACCTTTTTTTCTATAAGATATTGTTAGGGTTAGCATTGATACTATATATCACAGTAGAGATAGAGCGGGTGATCCCCCTCCCAAACCTCATAGATAACCTTCTTCATGTGATTCTAGTGAGATAATATATACAAAAAAATTGTTCACCATGAATATATGACTTTAAATAACTATTTAATGGTACTAATATTGATTTTGAAATTTATAGTTGCGACACCACCAATGTAATAAGGGAAGGGGAGAGGCAGAGGGAAATATTTAGATCTATATGATTTGTGGCTGGCTAACAAGAGAAAGCCGCCGCACATAGAATTTGCCGATAAAGATGACACATATAATCTTATAAAGGTGTATAAGCTAAAATTTTCTCATTGTGATGGCAATGCCATAGGGGAGTTCATTCCGTTATTATATAAATCATGGGCTTATGCTCTTAAAAATTTAAGTTTTAAGAGTTTTCCATAACTCGAGGTATTTATATATTGTTGGTTTGAATATATGAACTATATTATTATATACATTAGTAATATCGTATACATTAATTTTATAGCAATATTTTAATCTCAATTATTAGAGACACAATTGCGTGTGGGATCATATTCTGATTGGTCTTAGATGGTTGTTTCATGAATAATATAAGAATAAGAAGAACATGATGAAGAAGCAATGGCTGAAGGATAACAACTGGAAGCCAGATAGTTTTGACCAAGAAACTTGGAACAAGTGTGTAAACTAATGGACATCAGACAAGCCAAAGGGAAAAAAATTCTACTATAAATGTTGAGAATTATAAATCATTTATTAAAATTATTTTATGTGTAGGGAAGGTATGAGAAAAATGCGCAAAATAGGTCTAATTTGACATATCTTAGTCTCTACGAGTCTAAATCTATTTTAGCTTATCCACACACACACACACACACACACACTTACTCTTTAATATTATTAAAGTTTTAATTTAATCAAGTATGGCATGTTGATTAACATATCCATCAATTACTATCGCCAGTCAAGACCTATAAGGATCCACACATAAGGACTGAATAGGGGATCACAGAGCATGTGAGAGAAAATTATGTAAGATTACTAATATTATCTTTTGTTTTATGAAATAGTATTTGTGAATTTTTTTACTAACATAATATTTTTATATTCATCGAATGAGATGGTGATGACGCATGATGAGACTTGGGAAACACTACAAGGGGATGAGGTTAGGATGACTAAGGGCCCCTCTACTAATTATATAGACCTATTGACGAGCAACAAGACCGATATAGTGGATGAGATTTTTGGTCATCGACAGGACTTCAAGAAGGGTGTTGGGTGAATATTGTCAGGTGGATCTTCACTGTCTTCTTTTGATAGTCACCTTCCACAATCAAAGACTAGTACACCATCGTCAATTGTTGTTGTATCTTTTCATATAATAGCAGATATTTATGACATTGTCCAATCTTAGCATACACATATTGATGAATTACAAAGGATAGTGACACAAATACAAGGATTTGCTTCTACCTCTAAGCCATTTGTCTAAATTTAGCCTCTCTATAGTGACTCTCAACATTAGGTTGAACTTTCATATAGTTATTCTAACACCAAATTAATCGTTCCTAAAATTTTCCTCAGTAGAACGATAAAGATGATGATTTATTATAAATAATTTTTTATTTTGAACATTTTTATTTATATTTAATTCAAACAATTCCTTGCTTTATAAATATTTATATGTTGTTATTATAAATATTTGTGTTATTAATTTCTTGACAAATAATTGTTTATAAATATTTCAATATATTTTATTTTATGTGATATTTTATATTTTATAGAATTGAATAAATATATGTGAAATGCCCTAGAATTATTTACTTAGATATACTACTAAATAAGGATTTATTAAGAAGTTAATTTATTTTATTACTTTATTTGGAATAAGAGGGATTTATTTAGGGCAAATTAATAGGAATTTATAAATATTTTTTAGGGGAAAAATTGGAATTTTTGTTAATGAAAAAGGAATTTAGGAAAAATAATTTAAAAATCCTAAATTAGCTTAGAAAGAAAATTTAATATTATTTTAAATAAATGTTTTATTTTGGATACCTAAATTATTCAAATTAATTTATTAAACCCAAAACCTTAAACTTTCATTTTCCCTTTTTCCTTTATCTTTTTCTTTCTTTCTTTTCTTTCTTTTCCTTCTTTCTTTTTTTTTTCTCTCTTCCGCCGGTTGGGCCTGGCGCTGCCCAACCCACCTCTTCTTCTCCTTTCTCTGCGGCCTAGTGTTGTGCCTCCTTCATGTGGCATTTCAACGTCGCGTTTTGACTTGTTTCCGAATGAGATGCTGCGTCTCATTTAAGAACCCAATTAACCGCGCGCGACCGGCCCGGTTCTTCCCCTTTTCTTTTCCTTTCTGGCTGACCGGTCCACTCCTCCTTCTTCTTCCTCCTTCCTCCCCTCTCCTCCGTCGACGCTGCTGCAACTCCCAGCCCCAAAAATGGTGGTGCAGGCCACGACGAATTTGACTGGCCGATTCACCCCTCTTTTTCTCCCTCTTGACTCGCACATTGACTTGGAATGATTGATTATCCTCAACTCTCGCTCGTTCCCTCTGTTTTGCTTCTAGAAGCTTCGACCCCGACCCAAACAATCGCCCGCTAATTTCTACCACCGGCCACCAAAACCCTAGCATTAAATACCATCCAGGTGACCCCCAAAACCCTAATAACCCATTTAAACTCTATAAATAGCCTGGTTGTGGATGTTTTTGAAGCTTCTTCCTTCTCGAAACCCTAAGTGAGAACTGCCCGCCACCGTGACTTCAGACGCATCTTCTGACGCTGATAGCCAACCTCAGCGCCACCATCACATTCCAAATTCTTCATTGCAATTCCCTCTAGCTAACTAAACCATTTTCAACCTTCAATTCTTCTTGCACGGGCTTCCATAACCGTGCAAAGTTTGCTGCTCATCTCGCCAAAATTTTTACCCCGAAACCTTAAATCACCGTATGCCGCCACATACGCCACTTCTGCCACCATATAAACCACCCAAAATCTCCTGCTAAGTATCCTCCACTGAACCATAAGTTTATTTTATTTTTCTCCTTTCCCCTTCCCTCTTTTTCTTCATTTTTACCTCTCTTAGACCCATTTTCCTGCCACCTCCGGGAACCATTGCCGGTGCCACCCATACTCTCCAATTCAAGGCGAAACCCTAGACCTTTTAAATACTTGATTTTAATTTATTGATAATTATTATGATTTTATCCTAATTTTTAATGTTAATTCGATTTTAATTATTATTATTATAATTATTATTATTATTGTTATCAACCATACTTTAATTTCTAAGTTTTTTTGATAGGTCTGGGAGTATTATTGAGTAAGATAACTTAGTATTCTCTAATTTTGCTTATTTAATGGAATTATTACTTTTTTAATATTATTATTAATAATATTATTAATATTATTATTATTAGTGTAACTATTTAATTAATGTTGTAATTATTTCAAGAGGGGTAGAGACCAAAAATTCTAATTAAGTCTCACACTTTTACTTTTTATTAATATTATTAACATTTTTAACATCTTTTCTAATTATATTATTATTATCATATTTATTAACTTTATATTATAAGTATATATATAAATTTAATATCATTATTACAATTTTGAATGGTATTATTATTAAATTGGGGTGGTTTGAAAACCACCTTGTAATTTTTAAGAATTTTGGTATTATTAATATTAATTTTCTACTAATAAAAGTATCATTAATAATATTATACTTCTTTATTATTATTACTATTACTACTATTATTATTATTATTATTATTGTTGTTGTTATTATTATATTATCATTACTATTTTGGTGAAGGGTGGAAACCCTTATATCACCGCCCCTTTTCAAATAGTAAATTAGTTGTATTCTCAAGTAATATGTTGTATAGTTAATTATTATGTAATATTATTTTAATTAAAAACTAAATATTAGAATAAGTTAGAGAATAATAAAATTTTATAAGGGAGCCTAATTCTAGTATAATTTTATATAATAGGTGAACCCATTCAAACCCCTCAAGTGGAATAGGAGTGTGCACTAAGACCGGTGTCATATTAGGTAAGGGTGTTACTAAGGCCATTGTGTGTCTATATGCATTATGTGCTGCATATGCCATGTATTCTATGTTATCATCATTAATTATGTTGTATATGATATGATGTGGAGTTCATGTATGATCTTGGGTTGTTATATGGTAAGTGTTTTAATTGTATGTGATGATATGCGATGTGGCTTTAAGACATGCATGTTAGGGTTGCAAAATAATGATGGGGGATTTTAATTGTGCATGGTGTTAGGGTCTTGCATGGGGGATTGTATTAATATTGCATGAGGTTTGAGTATCACATGATGGTATTGATGTTGCATGAGAATTAGGGTTTGCATGGAAGCGTGGTACGTTGTATGGTATTAGGGTTTTATGGGAGTGTGGTACTTTGCATGAGAATTAGGGTTTATATGGGAGTGTGGTACGTTGCATGGTATTAGGGTTATGTGGGAGTGTGATACGTTGCATGGTGTTAGGGTTGCATGGAAGTGTGGTTTACGTATAGTTAGGGTTTGCATGGGAGTGCGGTCTACGTGGAGTTAGGGTTTGCATGGGAGCTAGGGTCGCATGAGAGTTGGGGTATGTCATGGTTAACTATGGTGGGATGGTTAACTAGGGTTGAAGTGGTTAACTTGAGTCGAAAGGTAAGCATGGTAAGAGTTTGATTTGCAAGTCTTGAAATGAACATATGAATAAGATACTCAAAATGTTAAATACGTAAAGTGGAAGATGTTGAGCCAGGCCCATACCAATCCACCGACATAATAGTGGCAGGGAATGTTTCCCTCGCGACCGATCCACCGGCTAAAATAGTGGCAGGGCATGTCCCTCGTGACCGATCCACCAGCTATAATAGTGGGGGATCCCGAGCTCAACAAAATCAAACCCTACAGTTGCTAAGACATGGGAAATACACTAATTACTTACAGTGGAACACCGTACGAGAAGGGGTCAGACCAATCTACCGGCATATAATAGTGGTAGGGTATGTTACCCTTGCGAGTTGCGACCGATCCACCGGCTAAAATAGTGGCAGGGAATATTTCCCTCACGACCGATCCACCGGCTAAAATAGTGGGGTTCCCGCACTCGTATGGACCTGATAAAGGATATGGTGTGAAAACACATTTGATAAAGGCTTGATAAAATAAATAATCTAAACTATATTGGACCTTGGCCTTCTCATATAACCATTCATGTGCTTTTACGTTAAAGTGTTTGTAATATGCCCTGTTATTATTCTGCATAGATTATGTGTCTATGTGTTGGCCTTAGTGCTCGGTTACCTTACTCAGTATGTAGCGTACTGATCACCCTTTTCATGGGTGCTGCTCATTCCCATGAGTAGAAGACCCATCTGACTTACTGCAGGTAGGAGATGTTTACTTTGATGCGATTGATATCCATGGGACTTCAGGTGGGGTCGAGTGATGATTGGGCCGAATCCGTTTCAGAGTGGCGTGGCTGGACTTCCATTGAGATTTTTCTTCCTATTTTCAATAATTTATGTTAAGCACTTCAAATAATTTTGTGTTCGGAGTTATCTCTCTTCCCTGAAAAACTAACTCTCGTATTTTGAATTGAATAAGGATTTGTGCGTATCTAATTTTCATATTTATGAATTGGAACTATTATTAATATTATGAGTTGTTTTCTTAGCCTTAGCACTTAGTATTGGAACGGTAGGAGTAAACCGGTCTAGTACTAAGTGTGGCGGTAACATCCCTAGAATTTACGGTTTTAAGTTATAAGCATGGTAAAAAAATGTGTAAATTTTGGGGTGTTACAATATGAATTTTTTTGTAGAAGTACAAAATTTTAAAAGTCATCCTTAAAATGTGTATTAGGAATGACATGTTGTGACTATTAAAAATTTTTTGGCGAAGATTTAAATATTTCTGACAAATTTATACATTGTTGTCGCTAAAAAAGATTTTCATGATGATGTGCTACAACAAAAAACTATATTTATTTAAAAAAGTTACCTACTTTTTTTTAAATGTCATCACTAATAAGTGCATTAGCGAAAATAACCAGAACTTGATGTGAACCCAACTATCTCAATCCAAACCTAGTGAATTAATCCGATATAACTGGAATATGCGATGATCATAGTACGAACCTTGCCTGACCTAAACAATAAGATGACGTGAAATTATCCAAATTAAAAAAGATCCGATCTAATTTACAACCGATCCGCAAACAATCTGACCCACCCGATTCAATTGTCACTTATAGTCATCGCTAAAGACTCTTTTCCTAATGGTGAATATTTTCGTAGAAATAGAATTATTGAATTACATATTTACCAATATTTATCACCTAGTTTTTTTTCAATTAAATTATTTAAGCCAGTAAACATTAATTAATGTGGGGTAAGGTAGCTTCCGAACTAAGTTAGCTTCACCAAAATCCATTTCCACACGAGAATCATTGATCCATGCACATTGACTAGCGAAGGCCATTTGGTAATAATCCATGATTCTCACAGGTAACCTGTTATCCACCCACTACTGTACTAGCAGAAAGGATGTTTTTAAATCTCCTAGCTCCGTGGCTCAACAACCTCCAGGCTGGCCTTAATGTGGCGTAGTAGCCTATATACCCACATACTGATCAAAGATCGTAACTCCAACGATGAAGCACAGTACAAATGTTACTCCAACATATATGTAGCATGAGTTGGTTTATGAAGGCCAACAACTTGGTGTGAAAGTATTTATTACTTTTGATGCTTTTGGTCTAAATAGTACTATAAGTTTTCTATTTTAGGTATATTAGTATGGACACTAATAATGACAGTACGAAATAAAGGAACACGGGGAAACAACAGATATCATCGCATGCATATAATCGGTTGGCCGGAGGCAATTAAATTAAACCATCTAGAGCAAGGTAATAGCGTTTATTGATTTCTGCAACATAGGGCTTGTTGCGACTAATCCGTCATCCATATTTGATCGTGAATATTTTTAATTTGTGTTTGGGAAAAAAATTTGTGTAATTATTATTATCCCAAATCGTAGTCTATATAATTTTTTAATTTATAAAAATATATTAATTTTAGTAAATTTATGCACTAAATACAATACAGTCTTATCATACAAAGGTTTGATATAGGCTAGCGATGTCTGGAGGGAGGGAAATTGTTTCCAAAATAAGGATTTTTAATCGTAACTTTCCTAAGCTTATATTTACTAATTTGGATAAAATTACCTCATAAATAATCGGTAAAAAAAAAACACAACTTTCCACAATAGTAGCCAAAAACTTATAATAATAGGTTTTTCAAATTGCGCCTATAAAAGCTAGCTCAGTTTGCAAATTTGAGTATTTAATTAGTGTCGCATGCATGCATGCATGTTCTTTCTTAATTGCTTTAATTAATTTTTTGTTACAGAGAGTTGAATTGAACACTTATTTTTACCTCTTTTTTTCCAGACAATAAGGGGAGGTAGGTAGGGACCTGCTAGACAAATTAAAGCATTCAATGGGCATCGATAATCAATGTGCCTAATGCATTGCGGAAAAGCAAGGAAATGTCTGCGCAACAGGTTGTTATCCATCCATTTCCTCATAAAATACACCACCTCTACCGCCGAATTTAGTCTTCGGCAAAGAAGCCGCTTGATTTCAATTTCCTTAGCAATTGTAGGCCCAACCGGTTTATAGCTTTGTAAGTCGGCTCTAGTTACAAGAGCAATGCCGACAATGGCATCAAACCCTCTAATTAACTTTATTTTCATTGCAACCGCTGAAAATGGCTCTCACTCCGGTATGAATAGGATTACCTTAGTGTTTAGTGCAGTCATCAATATTCAATCTCCGTACATCACGAGAGGGAGTAATTGTCCGGGACTTGCGAAGAATCTGCATCAAGCAAGGATGTCAATGGAAGAGATGAAACCATAGTATTAAAAATCGGATCATACCGGCCAGTCGGATGGGTGAACCGGTCGAGTCATCAGTTATTTTTATGTATCAATTATCAGGATCTCGGAACCAGTGAAAACCGATCAAAAACCGATCGGATCAATGAAAATAGATAAATCGGTCAAAAAACCTGTCACGGAACAAATCAAAAAACCGGTCAAATTTATGTGTAGTTTAATTTTTTATATATTTCACATTTTTAACTTAAAATGTACCATTGACTCGACCAGTTCAAACTACTGAGCCGACCATTAAACCAGTGAACCAATAATGATATCGGTTTAATTATCAATCCGATTTAAAACTATGTATGAAATATAACATTGAACATATTAGCTCCTTATTTAAGCTTGAATAAATTATTTCTCCATTTAAATTTGAAAGGATCTTGTTACGACCCTTGGCACCGGGTCACACCATACCTACGCCAACCCTTGGCCAAATCCCCTTAATACAAAAAAGAAAAAAAGAAAAAGAAAGATGATAGGGGTCTTAACGAATCACAAAGTCGATCCACTATCCCTCACCCCAATTACATAAAAAAACCTCTTGTAACTATACTTGACCGGATTCATATACACCGTCTTACCCTTCGTGATCTCACACTACTAAGATATATAAGACAATACCCCCTACCATTTAAAGGGGGTCAACTTCTTCTTATTTATTATTTATTTATCATCATGATCATTTACTTTCATTAGTGATGACAATGGATCAGATTTAGGTTCGATTCGACTAAATCCAGACTCAAAACCAAACCAAATGTATTAAAAAAATCTAGACCTAGATCCCTAAGATCTTACAAGTAAATGGACTTTAAATGGGTTCAAAATTTTTGAAATATAATAAATAATTTATGTAAATTCTAAGGCATTTATGTTCTATATAACTTAATATGTACTTTTTAATAAATAAAAAAAATCTTCAATGTAAAGATAAATATTGTAAAGTTGTTACTTTAATTTTCTAAATAGTATTTTAATACTTTAGCAATCAAATGTCTTACAGATTGCCTACAACGTAAATACGCACATGATTGAAAAAAATGAAGTGTAATCCCAAACAAGATTATAAACAATGACAAGTATAAAATTAGCATGTACTTTTGTATTTATGTAGGTATGTATGTATATACATGGATCTGGGTTTAGAATTACTAGACTCAAACCTAACTCAAATCCGTCATATTATTAATTTTTTAAACCTAGACTAGTTAAAAATGAAATAGGTTTGGGTTGAGTCTAATACCCTTTTCCATCTCTAACTCTCGTTCTCTTAATCATTCGATTGGGTGATCCGACCAAGAAACACATTATCACATCACAATTTCAAATGTGTTTGTGTGTTTTGATGAGTTGGGAAGGCAAATGCCTTACACGAGGTACAATTCAACCTTGTCACAAGTAACAAAGTTGAAACATGCCAAAATAAGAACCCAGAATTGGAAGCTTTGCACCAAAAGATGGAAGCACACCTCTTAACCCAAACCAAAAGGAAACACTTAATGTAATACCCCAAATTGAGGGGAGTGTTATAAGGATTGATTTAGCTACTTATATCAACATTGTATACCATCTTTTTGGTGATTCAATCCTAAGAACTCTACAGTTAAGCGTGTTGGCCGTGGAGCAATTTTAGGATGAGTGACCTTCTAGGAAGTTCTGAAAATTTCTCAGAAAGTGCGTGAGTGAGGACAAAGCGTACTGAAAGGACTTGTGTTGATCTGTGGGGTAGACGATCAATCCGAAAGCACTCCAAGGTAGCCCCCGTATGGTCGTATCGACTCGGGGTGTTACACTTAAGGCTAGCTGAATTCCATCAGTCCACCCCTACACCCAAAAGAAAACAAAAACAAAAACTTGACAAAGCCAATGAGAAGCAAAAGACAAAAAGACAAGACACACCCGATGAACTCAATATTCACAAACCCTGCATACATTAGAGAATTTCTACCCTTAGTTTGATTAATTAATATCATTGATTAAATGGGACAACTAGGCCACCATCAAAGAACCATATATTGTCGCTACTCGAGCTCAAACCAAAATCGAGCGCTCCTTTTATACTTGAAGCTAAGCCTTTGATGTAATATAGCTAAAACAAAATAGGAACCTAGAGCAAGAAACTTAAGACAAATACACCAAATCAAAATTCATACAATTCTCTCAATGGAACCCCCTCTGCGAACACCTCAGTCTCAATTGAACACCTAAACTATAAGACAAACACTAGAGATACCTTTACGAATGCCCTTGTTGAAAACTCCACTCGAAATACTCCAGTGACCATGTAGTTGAATTACCTTAACTAGCACCCCAATTGAACCTCAGTAAGCATCTTCAATTGAGATCCATCACGATCTAAAGAAGCTCAGTTTCGCTTAAAATGTTGCTCTATTCCATCACAATAATATACCTCCATGTTTTCCCCCAGCTTCTATTTGGGCAAAGCCCTAACCTTGCCTCCCCCAAATCTGTTGAATCCATGCTAATCAAGTAGCTTGAGCTTCGTTTATACTAGTCCAATCAAAAACCTATTTGCTTCACCAATTTGCTTCCATAAAGATGATCATTTACCCAATCTAACAATCCCTTGTATATTCCAACAGAGGATGTTCATCGAGAATTATCCATTCTCCTCCCTTCATTTTCCATCCTTGACGAAATAGCCTTTCATTGGCATTTCTTAGCCAATATTAAACTCCTCCTGACATATTGTAGAGCTTCAATGCAACCTTAACCATTAGTTGCTAATAGCTATAATTCCTTCCCTAATGCCCATATAATTCTCGCTTCTTCCCGTATGCTTCATTTGGCTTGGGTGAATGGGGCCTAACGAAGGTAAGTCAATTGATTCACTCCATTTGAGAATGGATTTTGTTAACGTCAACTAGGTAAATCAAGGTTAAAGTTTTACCCCCGTTCACCTTGGTTAATTTCATTTTGTTAGCTTCTTATTTCGGGGGTAACAAAGGTGAATGTGAAAACATAAGTAAATTTACTTTGATTAACCTCAATCCAAATGGAATTTTTAAAATATTTTATCCCTATTCACCCAGTTTAGGTTATCATTCAAACTCTATTTTAACAATTCACCCTAATATACCTTCATTCCCTTCACCTAGGTTTATTTTAATACTTATCATCACCATGATTCACCCTAATCCAAAAGAACTATTAGTTCAACATTGCAATGTCCCTTTGTTTCCAATCAGCAGTTTTGATTGGGCTATAGTCTATATATTAATTATTAAGACCCCCTTCCTTATTCACAAACCCAAGTGGAGAATTGGGCTCAATTGAATTAGTCAAGGTTTGGTCCATATTTCTGTCCACCATGTTCTCATCATGTGAGAAGTCTCTTAAATTTAAAATCTATACTTTTGCCATCAAAGCATAATAACAACTACTTCCTCAATCAAAATATCCTAATCATACCTCAATTTTTCCCCATTCAAAAAAAAAGTTGTGATTGTCGTTCTATTTGCCTTACTTCATTTTCCTATCTTTAAGGACCGCGTATGTCATCTAGGAGCTCCATTTTAGCTAATTGGTCTATTATGTGTCCTTCCTTTGCTATAACATCAGCCAAATAAGTTTCCACATCCATTGCAACACATTGGTTGCCACATGTTTTAGGCTTCTCATTCTTAGCCAACTCATCATCTTCTTCCTCATGCTCTATTGTTTCGTTGGTATTACTTGCCTCTAGAATAATTGATTTTGCCGCCTCTATTTTCCACTAACTATGTCATGCTCTATTGTGGTTTTGTCCTATCTCCTCAATCGTGATGTAATACTCTTCTATATCCATACCAAAAGTCAAATTCTTCAAAACAACCAATCTACTCAGAGTATTAATGAGGATGGATTTTGGTGCCATTGACTCAACGGTTTTCATATAGGTATTGTAAAAGATCCATTGCCTCCATGGTTCAATAATATTTATAAAATTAGATTGATAACATGCATGAGGAGACACACCATGTATTTGAATCCTTGTTCATCTAAATTCACATCTTTCCTCCTTACTCCATCTCCATCTTCTTACACAGCTAAAGAAGTGTAGTAGGAATTCCATCTGGTGGTTTAGAATATTCTCTATATCCTTTAAATTCACATCCTAAGATGTTAAAATGGTTTTCATGGTTTAATCCAACACATAATATCTATAGGTGGCAATCGAGTTGGGAGGGTTAGGTTATAGTGGTTTGGGTCATTCTCAGATTGTGTTATTTGCAGATCATTTTTCTTTATGGGTCGGTTGTGTGTTAGGTCACATTATTTTGGATTTAGGTTATTTTGGGTTGCCTTATTGTTTTGTTCTGGTTAGGTTAGATTTGTTGTAGATCCATATTGTATCCGGTTAATTTATCAGGCTTTGATTGAGATAGTTTGATTTTGAGTCAGGTCGGGTTTGAATTATTTTGGTTTTGCTTATCGGATTGGGTCTAGGGATGTAATTGGGATGGATTTTACCCAAAATTTGATGGATTTTATCTGCCGAATACATAAAGAGATATGGATGGTGAAAAAAATACTTGTTAGGTTTGGGTACGGATATGGTATAAGATATCTATATCCGTACTCGTACTCGTATTCATACCTATATCCATATTCGTATCCATTTACCAGATACATAATAACCCTTTTAGCCTTAATTTTAAAATAAATATGGTATAAATTAAGGTTAAAATTATCATTTGGTTTAACTCTAAATGGGTTTATCCATCAGATAATGGATTTATCAACTATATAATATCCATTAATGGGTAAATGAATTATTCGTCCAACAACAGATATCTAATGGATACAAATATGGATGTGTTAGTGAATACCCTTTTGGGATACATGTATAAATTTGGGTACAGATTTTCTTATTGGATACAGGTATTGGTGTACCTACCCTGAACCCTCTCAGTTTACATCCCTATCAAGTCGAGTTTAGGCCAAGCAAGCTCGTATTCGGGTAATTTCGTGTTTGAGTTAATTTGATGGGTTAAGTTTGGGATAATTTGACGAGTCAGGTTTTTTTAGGTTTTAATAGGTCGAGTTAAATTCATGATGAGCTAATAATGGATCGAATCACTTTAGGTTTAGGTCAAATTGGAAATTGACCACCAAAAGCAATCAAACTCATTAGCCTCATAGGCAAGAATTAGGTTTAACTTCATATAAGTATGTGATTAATAATGTATTATTAATTACTATTTCTTTATTATTATTATTATTATTATTATTATTATTATTATTATTATTATTAATTCTTAATGTTGTGCTTCTACGCAAAAATAAAATGGTAAAATTAGAATATCATTGATGAATACGTAAGTTCATATGAGTAGATTTGAGTTGATTAAAAAATGTTGTGTTTTCTTAATAATTTTTCCACCTTTTAAGATCTCATAGGACTCGCTTGAGTTTAACCTGAAAATAGCTCTTTTATGTTATGAATTGATAGCATTCTCCACTCTTATGACTTCTCATAGGATTAATGCATTTACTTAGCTATTTTCAAGATATGTGCAGAAACGGAGCTACCCCAATGTCTCAAAGCATCTATTCACCCTACCAAGACCGCAGGAGCCGTTGCCCAGGTCACCATCACAGGCCCACATGCTGGTAAAAGAAGAATGTATGTTTTTTTTTTAAGTTAGCAGCATTCACTTGAGAGCACTATAGGGCATTACCACCTGACAATAAGGTACATTCGTCTGACATTTTGGTCCAGCCGACCATTGTAGCACCAGGGGACCTTTATCCCATATGCATGGATGCACCTTATAAATACCCCAGGATCGAAGCAAGGAGGATCATTACGGGATCGAGGAAGAAAAATTAGGGAATCCGTAGAGAGAGAAAAATAACAATGAAAATGGAAGAGTAGTAGAGAGAGGGAAGAAAGGAGAAGAGCTCCAGCAAAGGTGCATTGAGAAGGAAAAAGAAGAAAGAGCGATTAGGCTAGCTAGGGTTTGGATTACCATAATCTCCCCAGTCCCTTCCCTTCTTTCTCTTCTTTATTTTATGTTAGCTGGAAGAAGTTTAGCATTGGCTAGCTTCTTCATGAAAGGAAAAGTTTGAAAACCTTTATTGTTGTAATCTTAACATTTCTAATCATGTTTAGTTAAATGATATTTTATTTTGTTAAGCTGCAATTGTTAAGGTGCTGAATGTAGGCCACATTAGGCACTCATCTGAATTCTGCATCAACTGGATAGTGTGCAAAAATTACAATGACAAATGGTGATAAGGTTGGTACCGAAAGGTGAAGAAACCCTGTCATTAATCCTTTAACCCTCACTATGCCATATTTCTAGGGCTCATGCACCATGATGGAGACAGCCTGAGAGCATGTTTCACCATTGAATGAAACCCAATAAGTCGAGGAGGATTAATATCCATCGAACTCGACATGCTATGAATTGTCATAGGGTACACACATTTAGCGTTAACAACTCTCCTCTTATGACTCTACCTCTTGATTTCCCTTACATCTATCCTGCATTTAATTTGTTAACTCCTTGAGCATTCAATTATTTCTTATTTTTCCAGCATCACCCTATCAACATTTAGTTACATTAGTAGATTCATAGGATACTCGACTTTGGCTACAATCCATTTAGCATATTTCATTCCTCTTTGTCTCTGTGGGATCGACATCCTCTCATCTCTTTACTACTTGGGGTGACCGTGTATACTTGCACGACTATGTTGTGTTTTCTTTATTATGCTTACCCTGCTAAAAACTATTGAACTAAACATATACAAGCACACACCAACACGCACCATATGTTCACAATAAAAGTAAGAAAAATAAGTAAAATTTAAATGATAATATATTTTAAAAGCTTTAAATAAATAATAAGACATGTTTATTTTTATTTTTATCATAACTGGTTAAGATCAAATTCGATTTTGTTGAGTCGAGTTGGGTTGATAGCGGACTGGATTGATAGCGAGTCGGATTGATGGTGGGTTATGGGTTGAGGTCGGATTAGATCACTTATATTTGGGTCAGGTTTGGGTCGAGTAGGGTCAAGCCAACTTTTTCTAGCTCTAATAATATCTTAACTTATGTAACATATGTGATCCAAGATCTAACCCTTGGTGTGTTGAGTAAATAATTAATAATTTTCAACCCAATCCATCGTATCCCATGAGTTAGACAGGTTGATTGTGGGATACCATGGATTAATATATAAACACACTTATCACCACCTCTACCTAGAAATGGCAATGGGGGGGGGGGTGGATCGGGTCAGGTTGTATTGGGTCAGATTATTTATATATCATTTTTTCTTTACAAGGTTGGTTGCAGGTCGGGTTGGGCTATATCATTTTGGATCAAGTCATTTTGAGTAATTTTATTGGCTGGTTATGTTTTGGGTCATTGAATATTTGGGTCATATTAGGTTAATTTGTTGGGATGGGCCGAGTTCATGTTGTTATAGGTTAACTTAACAGATTTGGTTATATTTGGGCTAAGTTAGCTCGCACTCAGATGATTTTGAGATCGAATAGAATTAGGTTGGGTCACGATAGGTATCGACGATGTTAGATCTTAGTGGAAGGCCTGAACAGAGTCTGGTTAAGGTGGGGTTGTAGTTGGGTTGGACCTAACTAGAATGGGGTCGAACAAAGTCACTTTAGGGTAAGATATGATCAAAGTAGAGTTAGTTGGGTTTGGGAAGGCTCGAACAAAAATGGTTCATTTGAGGCCCGATTAAAATGCAGTTGTGGTGTGGTGATTTTGGTATAATAGATGTAATGTAATATTCACTAACCTACAACAATTCATAGGCTAATCCATACTAACTTATCTTAGTTTATAACATATAATTGGTTGATTCATATAAACTTTTGTAAAATATTAACCGAGTATATCTAACCCATAAATCTATTTTTATGGATTGGGTTATATAAGTCATGACTAACTGAATTCATTGAACACCCTTATACATTACCATGGGAAATATGTTAATCAATATACAATTACAAAAATAAATTAATAGTATAGTTTAAATATCAATAAGGTCTTAATCTATTGATTAAAATTCAGAACCAAGAGGTTAGTAAAGTAAGAGCTAAGTTCGAGTTCTATCTTCTGTTAACATATTGTTGTATGTATTAGTGTTATGACTAATCTTTATATATATATATAACTCCACCCAGAAAATTCATTGTAGTGATTAAGGCTAGTTGTTGGGTGTTAGAGATTCCGGATTCATACCTCTGTCTTACTCTCTTGATAGTAGAAATAATAATAAGGTAATTATAATTATTTATATAATGTTTTGTATTCATATTTAGGAACTTTTTGTGAAAGAAATAATATATTTAAAAAAAATCTAAATATCACTGTCCCTTTTTGGGTTTTCTCTTCTTTTTTGACAATTCAAACCAATACGTTAGGGGAAAAGGGGATTTGCCCCTAAAGATCTCCCCCACCTTTAAAATTCAAATACTACTTGTCACATTATTAAGATAAAATGGAATAAAGATAGTCACGGATAACCCACCTGCAGGTACATATAATTGCTTGTTTCCAACCATTCACATTATGTTTACTTTACCAAGCTCGCTTCAGGTTCACACTACCTGGCAATAATGAAAACAATCATATCTCTCACAATACGTGTCCTTCTGTCATCGGATAAGAGCGTTGTGCTGTGCGCGTCCCTTTTATTTTTTCTCATGTGTCTCTCACCTTTTTAATTGCCTGTGCCATCATCTCATCTACTAGCTATTAACCCGACTTTACACCAAATCATCCAGAGCAAGATGCGTCCGCTTTTTCACTTTATTTCATAAATACCGCACTACAATATGGTTTTCGGCTTTCTCCCCCTCTGTTTGTTCAGCAGTTTATTAGTATTACATTAATAAATGATGAATAAATTAAAAATCAAATAAAATGCCTTCCCTACATATCTTTCCGGCGGATCTGCACGGTTTGCATCATTTTATTAGTGCCGCATCAATGATTCTGAAAACTGCTATCAACTGCTTAGTTTGGATTCTTAGGCCAGTAGGTCCACTCCTTGCTAATTTAATTAGCATGGATTACTATAGTCACAACAATTAATTACTTGAGTTGGGACACCGAATTTAAGAAAATACCATACACATAAAATAACTAAATTTTCATGGTTGAATAGTTAAGGACTGAGAGATATTCTGTTGTTATATGTTATGAGATAGTACCATTGGCAGAGTTGGTAATAGTTGATCTGATCCGTCCAATCCGATCCGATCAGAGCGAAATCTGACCTGATAAGACCTAAAAAATTTAACAATCCGACCTGATTCAAACCAGACCCGACCCGACATTGACCCGATCCGGTACTGATCCGATAAAAATTAATCCGACCCAGATCCGACCCAACCCGATTCTAATCCATGATCCGTCATAGACCTGACTCGATAGCAACCCAACCCGACATTAACCCAACCCGCCTTTAACCCGACCCGACCTAACATTGACCCGACCAGACATCAAAATTCAATAATAATAATAATAATAATAATAATAATAATAATAATAATAATAATAATAATAATAAATTACACATATTTTATTATTCATTTAAAGTTTTTAAAAATATAGTGTTTTATAAATTATACTTATTTTTCATACTTTTACCCTAGACATTCTTATTTATTAATGATGTCTTAATAAAATTTTCCACACAAAAATACAACATTAAGAAGTCATAATAATAATTTAATAAACAAGTGACAATTAAGAACATATTTTTAAATACATGCTTATATGAAATCAAAATTAGGTTAATGAGTTGGAGAAATTTTGGTGGTAAAGGTGTATATTAGATAATTTTTTAATATCTTTTATCTTCTTTACCTAACTACTTTTATAAGTTCATAACTTGTCAACAAACACATGTCCTATAATATCAAATGAACTTATACACATAATTATTGATTTATTATATTATATGTTATTACTAATGATATAAAATAATATTTTTCTCTAATTCCATCATCCATGACATGTATAACAAGTTAACAACTAACAAGTATCAATATGTTATTTGAATCATTTTGATCAATACTCCATGTTTTTATATAAAATAAAATGAAATATATAAAATAAATTTATCTTTTTTTAAGTAATCAAATATAATATTGTTAAAAATTATAAATATCTTTATTATTTACCTTTGTAAAAATAAAGTACATATAATATTCTTATTTTATTTATCTATACTAGTAATCTTATGATTATCTCTAATATTTACAATGTAATAAATGATAATTATATATTGTATAGTCATGCTTATGCTCATCATTATTTTATAAAATTATCTTTTTTTTAAATAATCAAATATTTTACGTAATCAAATAAATATAATATATGGTAAATATCTAATATTTTTACTTGTAAAACTTATAAATATTTTAAGTAATCAAATATAAAATTGTTAAAACTTATAAATATCTTTATTATTTACTTGTAAAAATAAAGCACATATAATATTCTTATTCCATTTATTTATACTAGTAATGTTATGACCGTCTCTAATATTTACAATGTAATAAATGATAATTATACATTGTATAGTCATATTATGATCATCTTTATTTTATAAAATTATCTTTTTTTAGTAACTAAATATTTTAAGTAATCAAATTAATCAAAATAAATGATAAATATCTTTGTTAGATTCAATCATACAATATTTTTATTATTAAAATTTATAAATATCTTTACTTTTTACTTATAAAAATAAAGCACATCTAATAGTCTTAATTCATTTATCTACAATAGTAATCTTATGATTGTCTCTAATATTTACAAAATAATAAATGATAATTACCTAGACCCGAATTTGACTCAACTCGACCCGACCCGACCCATCAAGTTAACCCGTAACTACTCAAATCCAACCAGTCAAATTACACGAAATGATCCAACCCATCAAGTTAACCTAAAACAACTCGGACCCAATGAGACCAACTCGTCATATAATACGAAATGACCCGAACGGGCCGAAACTACCTAGTCATGTAAACCAAAAAATGACCCGAAACTAACTCGACCCTACCAGTTAAGTTAACCCGAAATGATCCAAACCCGAGTTTGCTTAATCCGAACCTGACACAAGCCTACAAATTAACCCGGAATGACTCGGACCTGAAAGGATTTGATCCGGAATCGACCCGACCCAAACAAGACAATGACCCGAATCCGAAATGACTCGAACCCGACCCACCTGATCCGATTGCCATCTCTAACCATTGGTAGTTTAATAGACATTTTGAGCTTCAATCTTAAATCCATTCCTTTGAACCAATAGCCCCCACCTCACAAGATAAAAGAAAAGGCTAAATTGTTTGGCTTGATTTTGTAGGAATCTCCAATTTAAAGTAGTTTATCTTTTATAAATAATAATCTGTGGTTTTTTGTTTGTTTTTTTAATGAAATTAGAAAAATATATTTATTGGTTATTGTAAAAAATAAAAAATTTCAGATTGAATTCAAACGTTATATCTAAGATTCTTTTTATGTACTTTATTGAACAGAAAAAAGATATATAATAAATAAATCTAGCCTATAATCTATTAATGCATTTATTGTAAGTTTTGATTTTATTGCTACAATTGTCCATGGTAGGAATATATATATAGATAAAATGTTTTTTTTAATATTGAACTAAAACCTTCCTTGAGTAACTTATGTAATTACTCTCGAGTCTCAATGCGTCGTTACAAACAAGGTTACTTGCAGAAGACGGACAAGTATGAAGAAATATAAATTCTCGCTTGATACTTTGGCCAAAAGCTGCGAACTTGTCAACCAATGTGTTGCCCTCCCTCTACATGAGCTCCACTTCAGTTTTAGAACAGAAAAGTGTCACGCGATCCATTATCATACTAGCTAGGGCTGTTCACGATTCAAATATCCGATATTTCGGATATTTGATTGTCGGATATTTGAAATTTCGGATATCTAAAAATGATATTTGATATTTGATTTGAAAATTCGGATATCCGGAAGATCGGATATTTGAATTTTCGGATCGGATATCATCGGATATCAAATATATCCGATATTATTCGAATACAATTTCAAATATAAAAAAAATTACCAAATGACAAATATATTTTATATTATCCGATTTGTTGAGCGAATGCTGAGCAAATATCCGACTTACTCAACAAATATCCAATGTTAAAACTAAAATAAGAAAGGAGTGGATGGAGTATATCGGTATGCAGAGTATTTTTATTTTTATAAATATCTAAAAAGGGATTATATTACAAATATAATTTTAATTAAATTAAATTTTGCCTCAAATAATAAATAAAGTAAGTAAAAATTATACACAGACACATCTAAATTTATTTATATACAATTATATATAAAATAAAAAATTATAAAAAATATATAAATATTTTTTCTTCGGATCAGATATTATTTGTATTTGTCGGATCGGATATTTGATTTGTTTGACTTTTCGTTGACCGGATCGGATATTTGATTTGAAAAAAAATCGGATCGGATATTTGTTTTTTCGGATCGGATCGCTTCGGATATCGGATCGGATAAGCAGATATCGGATAACATGAACAGCCCTAATACTAGCGCATGGGCGAGTCGTCATGCAATTAGAAATAGAAAGAGTAGCTTCTTTGGCATCACAGTCGATCTCTAAGTGTTTCGCCACTAGAGACCTAGCAATCATTATATCGTCTTTTAAAGCTTAAATTTCAGCTTTCCGGCTATCAAGAACGGGGTGTTTAAGTAGATTGTTATGATTTAATCTAATTTATAATATCTTACTTTATATAACTTATGTAATTTATGGTCTACTATGATGAATTAGAGTAAATAATTAATAATTTTTAATCCAATACATCACAATTAATGGGTTACCATAGATTAATAAATAAATAAATTTATCACCATATCTACCTAAAGATAATAATCAGATAGGACCGTATCATTTGAAATTCTGGCCATTTGAAGTTATTTTATTAGTTGGATCAATTTTTAGTCATTGTAGATCCGTGTCATATTAGACTAATTTGTTGGATTGAGTTGGGTTAGGACTTTTCTGGGTTAATTTAACGTATTATGTCAGGTTAGGGCTAAGCTAACTTACGTTTAAGGGATTTTAAGATCGAAGAGAGTTGGGTCGAGTCATGATGGGTATAAGTAATGTTAGATCTTAGTGAAACAGGCTCAAGTTGAGTGGAGTAAGGTGGATTAGAGTTGGGTTAAACATCATTAGGGTGAAGCCAAACGATGTCTCTTTAGGATAGGATAAGGTCGCGTGGAGTCAGTTGGATATAGGGAGGCTTGAATAAAAACAGCTTGTGTAAGGTTTGATTAAAATGGAATTGTAGCGAAGGTGATTTTGGTATAATAGAAGTAATATACATCAACCCATGACAACTCACCGACTAATCTATACTAACCCATCTTAGTTAATAATTCATTTTAGATTAATTCATGTGAACTTTTATAAAATATTAATCCAACTAATCTAACTCATAAATCTATTTTCATAGATTGAATTATATAAATCATGATTAACCCAATCCCTTTGTGGTTTTTGATGACTAACCTAGCACCAGCTTTTTTTCCATCATTTTCTGAAGGTCCATCTGTGTTGAGCTTCAAAAAGGTCTTGTACGGAGGCATCCATTTAATTTATTTCACTAGTCTTGTCTTCGTATTGCTGTTCAGGAAAAATCTAGTGTCACTTGTTTACACGCTACTAACGGGTCGTGTCCTCCTTCTTATTTTCCTTTTTTCTTTTTAGTGTCGTGGGTCGTGTCGTGTCCCTGATTGAAAATAATAATGATGGCGTTTGACGGTGTGCATAAGTCCATGTTTGAACCCGTTTGGAGCATACTGTTGATTTGAAGTGGGCTTCAGGCCACTATCCCTTGCATCTCCTCTCCCCTGTACCAGTTTGTAATCCTAGCTATTTCCCATTTTTCCAAGGCCCAAAGTGATGATGATATCGTATTAAAGTAAATGGGGTCGAGCTGGGTTCAATATTTTACTTTACTTTGTTTGCCAAATCTATTTTTGAGTTGGAACTACGTTAAAATAGGTTAATGTTCAACCTACTTAAATTTAGATATGTGTTAACTATTAAATATATGGTTATAGCAGGTTAAGGTTTATGTTTTGAAGAAAAATCCTATCATCCTTCATTATTTTACCCAATACCTTAAATGAATTATTATTAACTAGTATAGTAAATAGAAGGATAGAAATGTCATCTCAAATATTATTTAATGATATTCGCCTCAATTTAAATAAGGTTACAACTTGTTCGGTTGGGTAAATCTAATACATGTTCAAATAACATTTTAAGTTCATCTTAGTAATTTAATATAGCCTACATTTTCCTCTTTCCATACAAATTTTAATTGTTAAATCACTTTATATTTCTATTTAGTTTAAAAATATGTAATTAATTTTGATTTGATATATCTTGATAATTGTAATTAAGTAGTAATTTTGATAATATTTTATTAGTAAGACATATCAAAAGTTTTAAAACTTTTTTTTATAGCTATTCCCCAAAGAATTACATAAAAATCTAGCTATGTTACATGCCTCTTTTCCCCGATTTCCGAGATGCTTCATTTATTTTATTTTATTTTATTTTATCCCATCTATCTATCTAGCATTGTAAGTAAGGATGTCAAAAACCGAATATCCATACTTTTTGAATTGGATATCCACTCCAACTCTCTAATTAGTTCAAATATTTAAATTTTAAGATGTCCAAGAATATGGATTGAACATGAATTAGATATTATATATATATATATATATATACTATTTATATAAAGTTATTATTTTATCAATTTTAAATCATCAAATATATCAAATAGTTATATGAAATCATAATTTTATTAATTTTAACTCTTTTATAGGAAGCCTTTAAAAAATACAAACCATATGCTAGACAAGTTTCTTATTTTGTTAAAAAAGAGTATTGAAATATTATTTAAAAATTTTGAACCTCAAGATGAATGAATTTTAAAAACTTACCGCTAACTAAAACTATATATTATGATATATTATTAAATGATCAACAAAATTGACTATTTTTCATATTGGATAATTCAGTAAAAAAAATGGATCGGATATCCACTTTGGTCTACTTTAATTATAATCATATCAAATATCATAACCATTAGGCTGGTTTTTTCAAATATCAAGTTGATTTGTTAAATGTTTGTCTCTTTGAACATCCCTAATTGTGCAATTGACATAGTGCACACAAATGCACCACTAACATGTAGAACAATAGGAGACACTTCAAGCAAATTAAATAACCCCCAATCCAACAATGATCTTCATCTCTCATCCACCAAAGAAACAAATTAAACTTCATAAGACAAGTGGATAAGCCCACATGACACACATTTCCCTTCTTGCTTTGTATCCCTCTCTTCTAGCTTCGATCCCTCCTCTTTAACACTCTACAATATGTGTTTTATAGCAGCAGCATTGTACGGTGTCCCCTTGAAAAAGAAAAAGAGGAAATGCAAGTTCTCGTCTTTAGCCTTGTGTCGGGATTCCTCACTAAGAGGCTGTTTGTTTTAACTTTTGATAAGTAATTATTTATAAAAGTAATTATAAAAAGTAATTTTAAATTAAGATAAGTGTTTGGTTTTACTTATCAAAAATTATTATACAAAAGAATGAAGAGATGGATGCCATTAAATGTCTAAAATCCATGCTTTTTTAATCACGTTTACTATTCTTTCATACTTTCTTCCCTCTAAGTCGTGCTTTTGCAATCTAGCCAAGCTGAAACAAAGAGTTATATATGAACTTGTTCGTATTCAGTAGCATCAATGTCAATAGGAGTGAATACCATCACTAGCATTGGTCTATCGACGAGCGGATAATACTATGTCCCAAAATAGCTTCTCACGCACTTACTACTCCCACACCCACCAACCCAAAACCCCTCATCCCCTTCATCAAATCTAAACTTTCCATTCTCATGGTTACCCACCACTTTCGCAACCAAACTCCTCCACTAACTGAGCATCACCCTAACAACCAAGACCTTCTTATGCCTAGCCAAGTCATGGATTTGAATACAAGATCCAACGATGAGTAAATGAAGGAATCTACCAAGGCAATCACCAAGGTTAGATACGCCATCACACCGGAAAAATGTGATCCTGATGTAGCGAATGCGGTGGGCCGACCTCCATATGTCGTCCAATTCTTGGGGTGCTCTAAGATAGTTAAGTTTTTATTGGGTCGGGTTTTATTTATAAATATGTCTTCGGCACTCACTTAAGGCTATTTTGGGTCATTATATTTAGTTTTGGGCCAACTTCTCTTATTCCCGCTAAGAGAAGGGCTAGGATATTGCATGCCATTGATACTACTGAGAAGGCCTTGCAAAAGAGAAGGTGAGTTATTGAAGAAAATAATAAATGCGATGAAAGAAACAATAGATTTAAGAGAGGTTTAATGGAAAAGTGTATCCTATGTATGGTAGCAGGATGCTTGGTGCAAAAAGGGTGCGACACAATGATAATTTTGTATGTTAATTGAAGTTTATTTTAAATGATGTTAGTGCATAGGTGCTTGTGCATCTCATAAATTTTATTTTTGTCAGAAATTTAGAATATATTATTTTTAAAGGTCATTACAAATACATATGTAGTTATATCAAAAATTTCCTCACATTTTTTCCCATAAGAAGACACCCATATTGATATACATCATATGCAAAAAAGAAATACACAAATTTATTTGAAGATATTCACATCTTACAAAAGAAGGAACATATATATGTATTTTGAAATGAATATACACTTTCAATACTACAATATATATCTTCTAAAACAAGAATACGCAATTCACACGATAATAATACTCATATTCTATGATAAGAATACATTTCGTTTATATATTTACATTATTCTAATACAATACTACTTATGTTCAAAATCAACAATGCATATATTGAAGAGCATAAATACACATATTGCAGGATGATAATATATATCTTTCATTATTTACAAAAGTCTAAAGGTAGAAATACACATGCCATCAACTTAAGAAATGAAACATTCTCATGGGTTCAATTGAAGCATATATGCACTTTATTTAGTTGTGTTTAGAATTTATTCAATTCACATGCAAAAGGTTAATTCAGGAATTTAAAATAATCTTCAATGATGATTTTTTTTTAAAAAGTTTATATTTGGAATAAAAAATATTTGACGGCTAAAAATTGGGATGAAGGGATAATTTAATATATGTTGTAAATATTCTATTTACATATTATGGATACACACGTTATGACGTTGTATTATATTAAATCATAAGTTTAATACTCCCATTAGTATTATAAATTATTATAGTTTTCTCATTTTCAACTCTACGTATCTTACACATTCTTTTATATTTTCTAACTTATTTTCATAATGGATGTAATAAGTATGTATATTATATATATGGGATATTGTGAATTGTAATTGTAAGAGAAGACTCATGCGTATCAATGAGAATTAGAAGTCGCATTCTCTTTTCCTCTCCATATTATTATATTACCTCTCTTTTTGAGTATCAATATTACAACATGTTATCAACACGATTATTCTCTAGATGAAAAAAATATGCTTTTATTTTTATTTTGTTCGGAATGTTAGCAAATAACCATGGAGTTGAAGTTAAGTTTGATTGATGCTTGATAAAAGGGAATGATATATATTCATTAGTCATCATTGTATATGAATATGATTATTATGTGTCATATAGGGCTAATCTACCCTTTTTATTTATTGTGTGAGATTTCAATTTTTGTAGGCACATGAAATGTCACATATGTGACATATCTTGCAATCAAGTAAATTTCAAGAACATCTATCGCCCACTTAATCTAAATTAATTAAAAGTTTTAGGGAGGGGGTATAGTATGATCCTATATTTGGTTCAGGATAAGGAATTTATTTTTATCTCCCCTTTATTTTATTCTTATGCTAATTGATATTCTTATCAGTTTTAATTGTATATATTAGCAATATGTAATTTAATTTGATTGTATGTATGATGACCTCCTTTCCAATTATAAGATGGAGGGTAGAGATAAATGATGGTAGAAAGCTTAAAGTCTCCTGTTTATTAAACCCAAATTCAATCTAATATGATCAATTGAAAGATCAAAAGTGATGGCTTGGTGGCCACATAGCCCATCACCATATATAAATCTCCATCACTTGAAGATGACGGAAATCCATCTAAAGTGGTAATGTTAAAAAAATTACACATAAGTTTCCTATTAAGCTTATTGTCGAAAACTTTAAAGATTTGTTTCATCTTGGTTTAATCAATATATCTAGTTGAAATATAGCATAGCAAAAGTTATTTTTTGCTTATTGTGTTAATTGTTCAAACATAAGTTTGAAGCTAGTGATGATCATTTTATAGGGCAAGGTTTTGGAAGTTTGAATAAAAAGGGAAGGCTTGAATTTTATGTTGGAAATTGTGATATTCCTCATAATAAGAAAATGAAAAAAATATGAGGATTTGATGAATTAAAAGCATGACATTCAAGTTGTCATGACAAAGCAATCTAAACTAGTGAAATTCAAGTATAATATTTGTTTGGAAGAATCAATCATTGCCATTATATATATTCTTTGACAAGGAATAACATTTTTAGGATGTGATGAATTGGATGGATCAAAAAATTGAGGTAAGTCTTATAAGATCCTAAAAGTTTTACTAGAATTTAGTCCATCTATAGCTTCTTTTATGTTAAAAAATGCACCAAGAAATAACCAAATGACTTCTCTTGATGCTCAAAAACATATTGCTTATGCAACTGAAATAAGTGATGAGATTGTTATGGATCTAGGTGATTATGTTTTTGGCATATTAATTGATGAATCTAGTGATAGAGCTAAGAAAGAAAGAAAGAAATGGTTGTTATTTTGCATTATGTGGATCATAGGGTTTTTACTATGAAAAGATTCATTGGTACTGCACATGTGGCTAATACAACTATTGTGCCACTTAAAGAAACATTTGAGTTGGTGTTAGTAAAATATATGTTATGATTATCAAGATTAATAGGATAGGGCTATGATGGTGCAAGAAATATGAGAACGGAATATGGCAGTTCAAAAACAATGATTAATAATGAAAATAATTCAGCATATTATGTTCATTATTTTTCTCATCAACTCCTTCAACTTCGGTCGACACTTGTTTTCGTTGCAATGTCTCATAAAGATATTGATTGATTGTATTTTATTATTACTGGTTTTGTTAATGTAATTATATTATTTAACAAACATCAAGATATGCTTTGAGATAAATGTGCTATTGAATTAGAAGAAGCATTTGATCTAGGTGAGATAAAAAGTGGTTGCGGATTGAATCAAGAATAAGCTCTTTCGAGGGATGGGGATACTTGTTGGGGGTTCCATCGTAAGTCTCTTTGAGTTTGATTATGTTATTTTATTCAGTAGTTGAAGTACTTGATTTTATAAAAAAAAATATTTAAAGAGTAGACATAAAGGTGAGGCTAGAGTCTTTAAATATCTTTTACCTTTATTTAAGTGTTTGTTTTTTTGTTACATTTGATGAAGAGAGTTCTAAGTATTACAAATGATTTGTCTTAGATGTTGTAGAAGTCTTATCACGAAATTTTGAATGCCATGAAACTTGCACAACTTGCTAAACAATGCCTCCAAACCATGAGGCACGAAGAATGGGAAGGTCTTCTCACTGAAGTTTCTTCATATTGCTACAATAGGAATATTGTTAAGGAAAATATGTATGAGTACTATGTTAAGGAAAACAAGTCATAACTATTAGCTCCATTGCTCACAAATATGCATCGTTATAAGTTTGATTGGTCTATAACATATTAGACTTGTAATTGAGGTATCTTGAGTCTCATTTTAATATGATAGGCACTACGTTGTTATCTTATGTAGCATGCTTGAATCCGTCAAAGTTATTTTTTGCTTTTGACAAAGAATCATTGATTAGATTGAGAAAGTTTTATCCCAAAAAGTTTTTTTAATGTTGATCTTGTGATACTGGATAATCAATTTGAAAACTATATTTTGGATGTTTGACCTAATGATAGATTTTTTTAATTGAAAGGGCTTAGTGATCTCTCAATGAAGTTAGTAGAAATAAAGAAGCACACTATGTATCCTTTGGTTTATATGCTTATGAAGCTAGCTTTGATTTTTTCCAGTAGCTACTGTAATTGTTAAAAGAGCCTTTTAGCAATGAGTTTTATCAAAAATAATTTATGAAAATCACGTGTGTGATGAATGAGTACATAATTGTCTAATGTCATATATATATATATATATATATATATATACACACACACGATGTATATGACTCCATTTGTAATGATACTATTATAGCTCACTTTCAAAATATGAAACCTTAATGAGTAAAATCATAAACAAATATCTATGTATGATTATGGATAACATTAAATATTATTATTATTATGATTTTTGTTGTTATTTTTCATTTATATTTATATTTGATATTTGTTGGGAACCAATAAATTTTATTTTCTAGCTTCGTCCTTTGGTGTATCGATGTTAATTTTACCAATGAAAAGACTTGTGTATTCATCTTTAGGGATGACAATAGGACAGCGAGGGAACGATGATCCTATCCTCATACTCGAACCCAATAAGTAGAATAATTTCTGAAGTCGACCCAATTCCTAGTTTTTTCTTATCCATACCCAAACAAATCTCCTACTAATTCCTCAACCTTAAAACCTGAAACCAAATCCCATTTTCATAATTTATTTTTAATTTATATTCTATAATATATATATATATATATATATATATATATATATATAGAACTATTTGGGGTGAGTTTGGAGATGGAAAACCCAAACTTATCCCTAAAAAATATTTAGATAAGAATCCCCAATCCCATACTCAATCCCCAAAATCTCCCATTAAACCCAAATGTGAACAAAGAATCCCTAACAAGGTCTCACACCTATGGAAAGAGTTTTCATCTCTACTCATATTTCCATTACCCACTTTTGACGCAAAGGTTTGTAGTTATTATCTCCATTTTTTATTTTCTAATTTTAATAAAAAGGGGAGGTAGTGACCAATTATATTATAATTAGTCCTAGAACTTATACAACTATATAAGAATGACATTCTCCTTGTGAGTTCAGGGCTCCATCTTGGATTTTTCATTCTAGTTCAAGTTCTATATAAATAGTTTTTTTTTATATAATTTGTTTCATATATATATATAATCTAAATGAAAATTATGTAGTGAGAAAAATAGGATTGGGTATCAGAGATATAATCAAATTTCAAGGATGGGGTCAGATTTAAGTTAGTAAATAAATCAGGGATGAAAAATATATCAATAATTGGATCAAGTATGAAGATTTTTTTATGTAAGAATCAGGTTGAAATTTCAACAAGTAAAAAATGAAAATCAAGATAAATTAAAAAAATATTATTAAATTTAGATAAAAATATATGATTTTAGTCATCCAACCGTTTCATTTTCATCCCAATGTTTGAAAAATCATTACACAAATTATATTAAAGGCCAAGAGGGGGATTACTTAGGATGTGGATTCCTAAAGGGCATCTATTTCTCGTACCAACGAGGTAGTCATCACATGGATGAGGTAAGAATTGCTTTTGTTTTTACTGAATAGAAAGTTTATATCAATAGACTATTATATGTGTTTACCCTTTTCCCCTCAGCACACATAGCAGTAATCTGATTGCCGAAGCAATATATATAATAATTTAATATTGTTGAGGACTTCAAGGTTACAAATTTCCGGTCCGTGTTCAAGAACAAGATGAGTTTTAGAGACTAATGTAGGATATGAAGATTTGTACAATTCTACCATGCTTGCATTTGTAGTAAGCTATTATTATTATTATTATTATTATTATTATTATTATTATTATTATTATTATTATTATATTATTATTATTATTATTATTATTATTCATCTTTCATAATATATAGAAGCCCAATGTAGGAAGAGCTATTTTTTAAAAGAATTCGGACCAAGCCTATGCCTCGATTTATATTATTTTTATATTAATTTATTTTCTAAAGAAAATAGTTTTGAAATAGGATAGTACGACATATATATCATGATAGATGTTGCCAATTGTCATACTTATTTTTTTAAATAGAATCATAAATGTATAAATAATGACTTATTTATCTATTTAATCATGGTTAGCAACATTATTTGTATACTTTTTATTGATACTTCATGATTGAAGTTGAGGAATTGTTTTTATTTATTTATTTTTACTTTATCTAGAAAGGTACAACCCAAATAATTAGTAAAAGAGATACTACTAGAGACATGTAAGCATTACAATAACTTATGTCCCTCACCATGTCAAAGAGAAATCTATCCTTAACCTCCATAGGAGGGACCTCATAGATATGTTGACCATATGGTAAGATGTGCCCCAATTGTGCCATCCCATAAACTACATGGTTACTCTCCCTGTAGTGATGCACCATTCTATAGCTTGAGAACTCATGCCTAAGACCTCTGTAGGCATCCATAATTGGATCTAAACTATGGCGACTATTGTTACATAGATAAATAATGATCCATGGATTGCTACAACCTTAAACCTTCTAGACTCCTCTATTATGTGCCTCTTATAAACCATGATGCATACCCCATAATTGTGTTACCATAATATATATAAAGCCAAGATTTGTAGCGAAGCCAAACCTCCACCTTCCAATGTAATCTCTTGATATACACTTCCAAAAGATATTCAACTTGGATTAGACTTCGCTTTACAATCCACATGGATTGTAAGGAAATATTCTTGAAGTGGTTGTTAGTCTAATCTATGGCATGATTCATGGTTAAAATATAGTCATACACATGAATTCATGCACTTTATAATCAATTAACATGTGGAACCCTAATCACATCTTATTATTTATCTCTATGCAAAATTGGATCAGTAATATATATGTTAGTAGTTACATAACATGTATCTCTTAGGATTGATCGGATGAATGACATCGAAAGGTCACAATGTCACAAATATGAAGAACATGAATCGATGGTTCTAACCAAACCTCCACCTTCCAATGTAATCTCTTGTTTTATGTAGAAATTTTTTGATTAAAAGAAAAATAATGTGGAAGCAAATATAAGAGCAGGGAGTGCTACTACCACACCTAATATAAAACAAATGTCTATCATTTATTTCATATTAGGTGAAGGGCTAAAAAACTGTCCAAAAAAACCTGAAACCACATCTAAAATAAATCACTAAATCCAAAACATTACTAATACATTTAATGAAAAGTTCTTTAAAATTATCCTTGATAAATCAATAGAAAATATGTGTTTCAAAATCTTAATCAAACAATATAAATATAAATATTCTTTTACAACACCAAATAAAATTACAATTCTAGTAGATCATAACCAAAAAATCCTTGAAGGTGAAAACTTCGATTAGCTTATCTCTTAGCCCCAAACAAGAGTAACTACACACAAACACCTACACAAGTGTCATATCAGTATGACAGCGTAGTGAGTAAACAACACTCACCACATAGCGATAGCTGGTTTGGCTACAACCAACATGTAATTTAAATTCTCTTGTTGTCAATTGTAATATTGGTAAATAAGGGTATCGTTTAAGGCCAAGGATTGAGGGCTTGAATAAATTTATCTATTACACAAATAATAAAATGAAAGCTCTAAATTACATTAAAATAAATAAAAAACAATTATGGGGGGTTTAAAATAAAAATTAATAAAAAAAAATAAAATCAAATAAGAAAATAAATATGGGTGAATATCAATATAAAGAATATTCTAGGGAACTAAAAATTCACCACTAGACTAGGTTTAAATATAATAATAATTTCTAAGTCATATTTTAATCACAAGAAAAAGACCGACCAAGTTGCAAGCCAAAAACATATGTATACACATTGTATTACTTTCCTAAAATGATTAATGCGACAAAATGCTTATAACACCTCCAAAAGTAACTATCTATTTTTTTTGTTAAATGTGGAAGTTAAGATAATAAATCATCAGATGATACCGCCACACTTGGTAACAGACCAATATCCTTTACCATTATTTCACTTAAATTTAAGAACACAATTATAAATTAGAGCAACGAAAGAGTTAAAGAAATTAAGTACCATTTCGAATAGAAGCCACTATTAGTGCTTACACAAAAATGTCAGTGAAAAGGAATACATGAGGAATATAAGAAATACAAAAGCTCCCGATTCAAGTCATCGGATAGAATCTCAGATAACCCTACTCTCTCAACCTAAAGGATAGCCTTAAACAGATCCTGCAAGCTAACCTACAAATGCTACCATCCATTGAATAAGTATGGGCCTAAGAAATGAACCCTTTTGTACAATAGTATTGAGTAACCTATTATACAAGACTAATATACAAGGCCCGCATGGAACACATAAAATACATCACAATAATACATGAACATTTAATTATGCATATATTAATTAAAATGTGATTATTATTAATATAACCACATAACTTCAAAACCATATACTACCAATGCTTGTTCATTTAGAAATAATCAAAATTTACTAATGGAGCATCCAAGCGATGCTCTTTGTAGTATAATTAGAAAGCCACATCCTTCTCAAGTTATAACCATAGTGACACTTCTCATAATCATACCCACAACTTCTTGATATCAACATAGCCAATACACTTACATCATCACATGTAGGCACAAAGGCTGCTACCAAACAATATGTAGGCACAAAGGCTACTACCAAGTTATATGTAGGCACAAAGGCTACTACTAGACCACAAGTGGACATGAAGGCTGCTATCAAACCAAGCTAATAATCATTTACATTCAAATATCAATCATTGCCATTTTTATTTACTCAAGGGGAGATCAAACAAACCTGGAGAAATTAAGGTACCCTAGTCATACTAGCTCACAAGGGCAACATAGTATCCTAATAACTATTAACCTAGGGATGTAAAGGTATTTTGGTCTCACAAGTACACGAAGGTACGTAGTACCCTATGGACAAGGAAACTTATTCTATAAGTATGCACCCCCCACGTAGGTCCGTAGAACTAAATAGAGTAAGATATAGGGCCTGGTTGGGGCATTAAGACACACTAGCAAAATCCAAAAACAATCTTGGACTAAACCATGTCTTTAGGATAGTGACCCCTAAAGAGCCACCATTCCCAATCTCGAGGTCTTTCATTTTAAGTATTCATATTTTATAAGGGCGACCACAAAAAATACATATTAATCACGTATATCTAATTCTTTATACTTAACCATTTTTATTCGTTTCCAACATTATGAGGTAACTAAAGTCAAGTTAGTTATCAGTGACAACATTATAATTCTACTAAGGCCATCCTAGGCTCGATTACTCACACTTAGGCACTTTAGATAAAAAATGACTAAAATACCCCTGAGGCTAAATTCACCACTTTACCATCCATTCACATTACAAATTCCATTTTATTTTATCAACTTGCGATAAAAAGGATAACATACCATAGTTAAATTAATTATCAATTAATTAAGTTACCCAACACGCCAAATGATCATTTTGCCCTTATACATCATTTTAGACGTAAAACCCTAACATGCGGTTCTAGAACATTAAAATACATATTCTCATACTCAACAACAAATAATACACATTCTGTATGTTAATGAGAATGATTATCATGGCATACCCCAAATTACCAAAATATCCCTAAACTATACAATAATAATAATCATGTTGAAATAAGTAAATCTAATACAACAAAACCCCTATTCTCATGATTAACAATGAATAACACACATAATTCATGCTTATTTGGATAATCACCATGGTACACGAAAAATTGCCAAAATACTCCTATACCATATAATATTGATAATCATGCTGAAACATGTGTCTCCAAATAGCAAAACCCTTGTTCTCATACTTAACATCACATAATACTTATCATGCATGTTTATTAGAATAACCATCATAGTACCCTCAAAATTACCAAAATGCCCCTAGACCATATAATGTTGATAATTATGCTAAAACATGTGTTTCTAAGACAACAAACCCCTATTTTCCTACTTAACATCAATTAATACCTAGCATGTATGTTTATCAGAATAATCATCTTGGTGCATGCAAAATTTTCAAAATATCCTTAGACCACGGGTAATCATGCTAAAACATGTGTTTCTAACATAGCAAACCCCTACCACCATGATTAAATGACCAAATTGCCCCCATGTCACAAAGTAATAATACTTTTACTACAAGTGTACCTAAATATACTTAACCTAACGTTTTCACACACACACACACACACACACACACACACACGTATCATATAACATCACTTCCCAACATTAAACCCATTTTAACCACACTTTTGCACACATGACATTTTATATAGGATAACATGCCTTCTTTTTTAATTTTCCAAGATAAAAATAACAATCACATAATTATTTGTAGCAAGTCATGTCTAACGCTAATTAGATGTCAAAATCCTAATGTGTTATCATACGATATTCAAACATTTTAGAGGAGTATAAAGGTTACCTGATTTCCAGTAAAAGCAAACTTTACGGGTAGCCATTTAAAAATAATTAGGCTCCATTAATAAAGTTTTTGTACCTAAAAATAACATCACAAATACCATATTAATATTTGATCGATGTGATAATAATTTTTATTAAAAAATATTCATTAAATATAAATTTACCCAACTACCCTTATATATATTAAACATTGCTAAAATTAATTTAGAGACCAAAACATAAATCACGTTGCATGTGTAGTGTGATCCATGCACGCAAAGGAGGAATGGTTCGATGCAAGTGGTTGAAGGTGGCGGTTTGGGGTGTTAATTTGGACGGTGGGTGCAAGAGGAGAGGTGGTGATGGTAGTGATTGGATGGTGTAGTGTAAGAGGGTCAAAGGCGGCGATAACAACAGTGTAAGTTGCTAGAAGGGGCAGTGTAGAGAAGGGAAAGGAGAAGAAGAAAAGGAGGAGAAGAAGGAGGGAATGTGGTGATGGGGTGGTTGCAGAGTGATGGTGCAAGAGTGGGTGGTGCTGTGCCTAAAGGTAGGCAGGTTGGGAGGAGCTGCGATGTTGGAGGAAATGGAGGGGGATAAGGAGGCCGAGAGGAGGTGGTAAAGGCAGGGTGGTGTGCCAAGGGAAGGATATGGATGCAAGTTTGCATGGAGGTGGTCGGTGGTCAGTGAAGGTTTGGGCCGTGTAGGGGGACTGCAAGGTGGAGGTGGTGGCTTTGAGTGGAGGGGGAGGTGTGGCAACGGTAAAAATTATCGTTACCCTAGACATGACTACAGAGGTTGTGAATGGTGACATGAGGGTAATGATAGGTAGGAAGCACCATAGGGAAGCAAGAAAGGAAAACATGGTGACAGAGGAGGAGGAAGAAGAAGAAGGGAAGGAGGGAAGAGGGTGGTGATCGATGGAGGAGGCTAGGTTAGTGGTGAGGGTGATAGGTGTTGCTACAAGTGGTGGTGAGGAAAAAAAAGGTAGGGGAAGAAGAAGAAAGAAGGAAAGGAAGGTCGGGGGAGAAAAGAGGCAAGGCATGAAAGAGAAGAGAAGAAGGGAAGAAGAAGAAGAAGAAGAAGAAGAAGAAGAAGAAGAAGAAGAAGAAGAAGAAGAAGAAGAAGAAGAAGAAGAAGAAGAAGAAGAAGAAGAAGAAGAATAGAAGGAGGAGGAAGAGGAGGAGGAGGGGGACCTTAGGCTTGTGGATGGTAGGGGAGAATTGTTGGGAGACTATAGGAAGGATATAAGGTGTAAAAGAGGTTAACGGCTGGCAGGCACAATGTTGTAGGGCTGGCTAGTGTAAGTAGGGCAAAGGGGTGTTGTAGGGGCTAGAAAGGGAAGAAAAGGGGTGAGAGGAGGGAGGTGGTGCTCGCGTGGTTTGGCTAAGAAAGGAAAGAAGATGACAAAGGTGTGAAGGGGTGCAGGCACGCTTGAAATACCCCAAAACCCTAATTTTAAGAGTTATAGCTAGTTAAAGATTTATTAGAAAAATTAAATAAATAAATTATTTTATTAAAATAAAAGGGAACTAATTAAGGAAAATCAAGAAGAAAATAATAAATAATTTAATTAGGAAAAATTAGGGTGTGTTGCTAATTAAAATGGAAGTTAAGGAAAACTTATTCAAAATAGCCCAAATTAATCTAAAAAGGGATTTAATTATTATTTTCCAAATATTATTATTTTAAATAATAATCCAAAAATACCAAATGCCTAAAATACCAAAATGCATCCATTTTCTCTTTCTTCCCTTTTCCCTTTTCTTCCTTCTTTTCCTTTTTCTTTCTTTCCTTTCCTTCTCCTTTCTTCTTTTTCCCATCCTCCCCGATTTGGGCCTGCCTCCCCCGTGGCCTAATCCCTTCCTCCCCTTTCTCCTTCGGCGTGGCCCCGCCTGCACGCCTCAACTCCCTTTCCTTCATCTGTCGCTAGACCGGTCCTTTTCTTTTATTTCTCCCTGGACGGCCCGGTCTAACCTTCTTCTTTTTCCTCCCCGATGCGTGCCTGCACCTTCCCCCGACCCGCGCCTTGATTTTTGCCTCTGATCACGCCTGCTGACCGGCCATCCTTCCCTTCTCTTCCTCGCTGATTTACCTACCTTTTCAACTTGACCAACCTTCCCCTTTCTTCTCACACGCCCATTCCTTCTTCCTAACCCAATCATAGCCTACCATGGCAGACCTATGCTAGCCTACCATCGTCGGCCGGTGTGCCCCTATCCCACTTGCCCCCTGTTTTCCCGCTTCCCTCTATCGTTTCCCCCTCCATTTGATCTATAAATACCCCATAAGCAGCCCCAAAGTTGGATTTTCGTTCGCAACCCAGAAATCCCGACCCATGTGCCACCGCTTGATCAGACACCCTCGCCGTTGCCATCGCTGTCACCCAGCGCCGCCGCTCGCGCCACCCACAATACCACTCCCTACGTCACCCTATACCAAACTACGCCACCCTCCGCCCTCGATTTGCCTTGCATAAGCCACCCCGGCCATGCAAAGTACCCTTCCTGAGCAGCCACACTTCCACCCCCACCGCCCTTCGCACCACCGTTCGCCACCACTCCCACCGCAACCACCACCCCATACACCTCCCAAAATTTCCTACAGACCTTCCTATACATTTCCCTCCCCTCCTTTTCCCTTTCCTCCCTCTACTCCTCCCTTCCTCCCTTTCCACCACCCTCGGCCACCACAACGCCACCTCCTGCACCGCCACCTTTGGCTGCGCCACCACCTCTATTCCAACCCTCTCAACTTGGGCAACCTCAACCACCCTAAATTCCACCCTCACTCCCTCTCTCCTATTCCCAACACTCAACTAATTCTCTATTTTCCCTCTTTCCCCGCCGCCGCCGTCGGTGTCGCCGGTCACCACCAACCGTAGGTGGTACCCTAAACCCTCTCAACCCTTAAACCCTAATTATGCAAGACTTATTCATTTTAATTATATTATTTTGTTATTATTATTATTATTATTGTTATTATTCATATTTATTATTATTTATCATGCTTATTATTATCCCTGAAATATTATTATTATTATTACTATTTTTACCATTATTTCGAATATTGTTATTATTATTATTATTGTTGTTGTTGTTGTTGTTGTTATTATTATTATTGATTCTAGATTTGGCATGATATCATTTTATTGATATAAGGGAAGGATAATCAAACCTTAATAATATTATTATTCATTATTCGAATATTGCTAATAATATTTCTAATGCCCTTATTATTATTATTATTATTATTATTATTATTATTAGTAGTAGTAGTAGTAGTAGTAGTAGTAGTAGTAGTAGTAGTAGTAGTAGTAGTAGTAGTAGTAGTAGTAGTGGTAGTAGTATCGCTATTATTATTGTGGTAAAATATTCAAACCCTTATATTATCATTATTTCAATTATTTCAATTATTATTATTATCCTCCTTAGCAATATTAGTATTTTGTTAGTGTTACTATTATTATATTATTATTTTATCTCTAACCCTATTATTAGCCTTATGTTACGGGACGCATCGAAAGGTTGGTATTGAGGTTCTACTGACCCCGAAATAGTCTAGAATATCCTTGTATAATCTAGATAAGTATGGAGAAATGTATAGGGTTCTACACTCTCCTAGATGGTTCTAGAAGGTTCTATAGGGGAATATCTCTATATCCTTCTCTATTTGTGTAGATAAGTATGGATAATTCTAGAAACCCTAAAGGAGACTCTAGAAACCCTAATGGACTATTCTAGAACCCCTAATGGGCTTATTGGGCCATTCCAGAGAAATCCATTAGGCCCGTATCTAGAATCTTCCTGGGGGAGGTGAAGGGGTGGATTATCTCCTATGAATAGAGGGGGGTAGAAGCATTTGAGATCATCCCACAAGAGTTGTATTTTCGGAGCTTCTCTCTCTATAATACAATCTCCCTTTCTCTCTCTAAAAGTTCTCTCTTGAGTTCTTGTGTGAAGATTTGGTGTGGTGGTCTAAGAGGCGTCTCTAGCCTAAGTGTTGAATACACTTGAAGGAGGAAGGCTAACTTAGTCTCTCAAGGAGGGGAAAAGACTAAGGCCGCACGTAGCTTGACTTGGTGAAGAGTCGGTGTGTGACACTTAGCCTTAAAAATACTAGGGTTTCTATTACTAGGAGTATTAGTATTACTATTATTATTAATATCTCTATTTTTTCTATAACTAGTGTTGGTACTATTATTAGAAGAAATAAAGCTATTATATTTAAAAATATAAATATGGCTATAAATGTTAGCAAAAACCTATTTTGACTAATAAAAATCTAGTAGGCTAGCTTGAGGATAAGAACCCTAATTTTCACTTATAAAGTTTCCTTTAATAATAGTAACCCTAATCTTAGAATAAAATAGGAAAAGGAGTATTTTTGGTAGGAGGGAAACTAATCCTTAGTTTTTCCCTCTTATAGGTGAAACCAGTCAAAACCCTAAAGAGGCATAGGAGCGTACTCCAAGACCCGTGACATGCTAGGTAAGGGTGTAGCTAAGGCCTTATGTGTGCTATGTGTCCTATATGCCTTGGATGCCTGTGTAATGATATGTTGTGTATATTGTACTATTGTTATAATTGTTTTATGTGTAGTGTAGCTTGGAATTGAGGTATGCTCATGTGCTTTCTTATGGCATATGTTTAATATGTATATGACGTGAATTATGATGTGATGTGATGTGGCCCTTTAGGACATGCATGCTAGGATATTTAATGTGGTAATGTGGGATGGAAGGATGAAAAAGGAAAAATGGGAAAGTAAGATAACCAAGGGGAAGTAAGTTGGCTAACGTAGGTAGGATTGAATTAAATATTCCATGATCCATGAGTGGATGAATAAAAGGGGACTTTAAGCAAAATAAAGCGGATGAACTTTGCATGGGAGAATCTAGGGTTTTGCATGGGAATTTTAGGGTTTTGCATAAGAACTTCAAGGGTTTGCATGGAAGGGTTAGAGTCCGCATGGGGGTGAACTTTACGTATGGAAAGTTGCTCTGGGGTGTGAGGAAGGTAATGGAAGAGTTGTTTGGGTGATTGGAAGCTTTGGGTGCAAAATAGTACGTGGGACAGTATAAGGGTGCATAGGAGATCGAGCTAGGGTTTGGGAGGAAACCCTAATTTGAGAAGGTGGAAAAAGGAAAAAATAAATGAGGGTAAGTGGAGTATGAGTTGAGGATGGATGATCGTCACGTTTGGAGCGACCATAGGTAGCATGGGAAACTAAGAGTGGAAGGTGAGAAATAGAGGGGTGACATGTGGAAATGAGGATGCTAGGGTTTGGCATGGCCATCTAGGGTTTGGTGTGGCCACCTAGGGTTTTGTGGGCACACGTGTACTTACGAAGTAACGTAAGATGATGAGGGTTGAATCAAAGGGTTGTGATGTGTGGGGTGTTAAACAATTTGGGTTGTGTGAGGCAGGGAAGTATGGGCCACATAGGCCCATATTAAGGTTTCTGGAGAAAACCCTAGGATGAGGCAGTGAGTGGACTTGGAGGTGTAAGGTAGTGGACCTTAACCCATACACTTAGGAGTTGGGCCTCTAGTGTGAGTTAGGGAAATGAGGAAAGGATGTTGGGGCAAGTTAGGAGGTACAGGAGTCTCTAGATTTGGGACGATCCCTCTTGGAGGATAAGCATATATGGAGTTGGTCATGCATGTCTAGGGAGAAACTTTTTGAATAAGACACGGTAAAACATTAATCATGTAAAGTGGAAGAATATTGAGCTGGGCACAGACCGATCCACCGGTATATAATAGTGGTTAGGTGCGTTCTGCCCTATAAGTGACTGATTCACCGACTATAATAGTGGGGTATCCCTAGCTCAATAAACCAAACCCTAAGTTTGATAAGACATATAAAATATACTAAGTATTTATAGTGGAATACCATGAGAGTCGGGGCCAGACCTATCCACTGACATAATAGTAGCCAGGAGCATTTTGCCCTGGAGACCGATCCACTGGCATATAATAGTGGTCAGGTGTGTTTTCTCCTACAAGTGACCGATCCACTGGCTATAATCCGTACTCGCATGGATTGATAAAAAGTATGACGTGAAATGAGTACCGATCAGAGATTAAATAATTAGCTTATCCAAACTATGATTTGGCCTCTATTTATTTGAAATGATTGTATGATGTTATGTTATCATGCTTGGATTATGTGCCTTTGTGTGTTGGCCTTAGTGCATGGTTATCTTGCTCAGTATATAGTGTACTGACCACCCGTTTTATGGGTGCTGCTCATTCCCAAGAGTAGAAGGCCCCTCTAACTTTGTGCAGGCTAGTGATACCATTTTTGATGCCTTCGATGCTTACGAGGTATCGGGTGGGGCTGAGTGTTGAGCATGGACTTGGCTCAGGGATTGAGAGCAGCATGGTCAGACTTCCTCTTTAGGCCCTTTTATCTTGTATTGGATTGCCCAGACTTAACTTTTATCGTTTTTAGACTTTGCTCCTTTTGAGGAATCTTAACTATGTACTCTGGATTGTAACTCTTTTTCATGCACTCTGATTTCTATCTTATAACTGTTTTAATGCTTTATTGAAGTCTTGCTTTGAGTTTGAATTATGATGGTTTTAAACTTCCTTAGCCTTATGGTTAGTACGAGAACGGCCGGGGGCCGGGCTTGTACTGATCACGGTGGTAACAACCCCAAAATTTACAAGTTTTGATTTAATTGCTTCCGCTAAATCTTAAATAAAATAAAATTTTTTAGTAGTGAATTTTTGGGTGTTACAAGCTAAGTGCAGGGAGAGGAGGTAAGGAAATGTTTGGGTAAGAGAACAGACGGTGTATGGAAGAGAAGAAAGGAGATTAAGCTAGACTATGTGGGAAAGAAAAGGAGAATAGAAGGGTTAACCTGTGAAAAGAAGAAGAAGAAAGAAAGGGTTGGGTTGGAGCAAGAAAAAAAGGTGGGGAGGGGAATGGGCTGGCCCGAGAGGAGAAAAAGGAAGGGAGAAGAAAGAGAAAAGGGAAAACGAAGAAAAGGAAGAAAAAGGAAAAGGGAAAAAAGAAAAATAAAAAGAAAAAGAAAATATATATAGGGTTTGAAATAAACATTAGATTAAATTTAGGTTATTAAGATAATATTATATTAATTTATCTAATAATTAGAGTATCAAATTAAGAAAAATAATTTCAGTAAAATTTATGGGTTTAAGGTTTATTTAAATAAAAAGAGTAAGATAAAATAATTATATGAATTTATTAAATAATTTATCTAGATGTACAAGTTAAAGGTTAACAAAAGAATTAAATCAATAATTAAAGATTAAATTTTTTAGATAAAAGGTTAAACGGTTTAATTGAGGGTTATAAAAACTTGTGGTATTACAATGCCAATATTAAACCTATTAAATTATAGCAGCATAGTCATAACAAACAACTTCTGTATTTATCTAGATTTAAAGTATTAAACACATTTGGAAGGATGTCAATTTGAGTATCCGAACTAGTACCTCAAGCATGTCTAGTTGCATTTTTCTCCTTTGATCCATACGTATATAAATGTTTTACAACTTTGGTTAGAATCAAAAAACTATTCAGTAAATTGTTATCTGACCTAATTTTAATTTATATATATAAGTTCTAACATGTTCACATAGCCACCTTGTAAGCATATAATCCTACATACTATCACTATGAGGGAACCAAAATGAGACCTGTACTATATAAATCATACTCAACATAAATTATACATATAAATTATAGTAGTTAAATTATAATTAAAGGATAATCTCATGAAATAAAGAAAATTAATATTCTCAAACTATAATCTAATGCTTCAATTTATCCCTAGTAGAAATTATTTAGTTAGTCATAATAAATAAATAATTTACAAAAAAAATATATATTAGAAATAGAAAAAAATAACCGAAATTAATTATTTGAGATCACTTTTCTCTCTCCTTTTCCTTTCTCTTGCACCACTCTTTCTTTCTTCTTTTCTTCATCGGCGCCGTTTTTCCTCACAACTTCCCTTCTTTTACTTTTCTACCCTGCTTGTTCCCTACTCCTAGTCTCATCACCTATCTTATTCTTTTTTTATTTCTCTCTTGTCATGCATGACTATAACTCTCCTATCATCACTCTTCGCTTTTCCTCTACTCTCCTATGTCGTTCTTCTTTCATTTTTTTCTCTCATGCCTCACCCTTTACTTTTTATTTCTTTTCACGCCCTCTTCTCTTGTGCCCCATTTTTCCAACCTTTTCTTTCATCAGGCCTTGTTTTTAAATAAATAAAATTATATCTATAAAATAAATTTGATGGAATTAATAAATTATCTTATAATTTAAGCCCATTATTTTATATCATTTTAGATCAAATAATTAAACATATGATATTATTATCACTTAAGCACAAAATTATAATTATCCTTATATATTTTTCAAATAAAAGACCAAAACTTAAGATTAAAGGGTATAAAATATGTAAAAATGTGCATTCATCAATACCCCCACACTTAGATTTTTTCTTGTCCTCAAATAAAAATGATTTGAGATGATAAATAAATAAAACTAACTAACTACTTTTGTAGGTCTCACAATTGTACTTAGTATGGACACCAATCCCTTTAAACCCCTAGCTAGGTGACCCTTAGAGTACGAGTAAGGTCTCGTGAGGATTTCATAGATGATATACCCACAATTCAAATAGGAAAAACACACAACTAACACTGTTGACTAGTTATCTTAGAATCTTTTACTGAATGATAGATGATATACTCTCTCTCTCTCTCTATCATATTCATGGATATAAATGTAAAAGAAAATTACCCTAAGATATGTGAGATATAAGATGATAAAATAGTAAGCAATTCATATATAATCAACAAAGAAGGCTTATATTTTATTAATAAAACCTCATAAAGGATATCAAATACTACCAACTGGATCGATCTATATACTTAACTCTGGTGACTAATCTCCATCAAATTAAATGTTTTCCATCTCAAGAATTAAACAAGGCTTTATTATAGGTTATAACGGGGTTGGGTAAAGAGTATTCTAGGGTTGTGGTACTATAATGTCAAGAACTCTTATAACTCTAATAATTAGATGAAGTATAAGAATAAAATCCATATCATTGATGATCAGTAACACACACCTCAACCTCATCACCAAACTAGAATAATGAGATAATAAAAAAAAGAACATAAATAGAACTTTCTCAAAGTCATCTCCGTATCTCCCTATTTTCCTTAAGCCATGTCATTCATTTTTTTTATTTTCATTTTTTTATAAATAAAATGGATGAAAACACAAAGAATATATATATTTTTGATTTCCACCACCAAACATAACTAGTTCCTTTCTCAACATATGTATATATATTTCTTCCATATATTATCACATACATTACCACTCTATTTTCATAATATAATGAAATGATCCCCTTCCACCAACTCTAAGCAAAGGTAATGATAAGGCCCAAGGATTATTTAATGTGGATTATGAAGAAAAATATATAGTCACTATATAGGCTCAGAAGAGCTTCTATAGGGTGTACATTATGTGTACACAAATTAGGACACAAGCTATTTGGTCATGTGGCAAAAATAAATTGCCTTTATCATTTTCTCAATCGGAGTATGTGTTGACTATAAGCTTTGAATATCATAAGGGTAAGTTTTAGTAATCTTTAGAGTCCATTACAAGATCAATGACAAGTAATTTGATCAAAGCAATTAACTAATAACTGTATATGAGGTTTGCAAAGAAAATTTAAAACTAAGATAAGTAGATAATTTCATGTGAATTCACTAAAAAAAGAAGGAATCTATAGCTCAAAAGCCCACTATGGGATGTGATAAATCTCAACATGAAATGTTGATGGTTGGAAAATTGTTCATATTATTGCTCCATTCATATTTAGACATGTAGACATGTGTTCCCTACATCAAAATTAGCACAACAAAGATATAGTCATAATTAAATAGTTAAGGGCTTCTAAGACTCTAAACATACCAAAAATACATTAAAAATATGCATGAATTTTTTTTGACATATACACAAAGACACACTAATTCATGCAAGCATACAAAAACGCTCACAAACACCCCCACACTTAAATCACACATTGTCCTCAATATTTAGACAATTAAATGAACATGTAATTTAAGTATAGAGAGATAATAAATAAATAGAAAATAATAAAGGGTAGGAAACTCACTATCACATTAGGTTTCCTCCCAAATAACGCTTATTTTTATGTTTCAGCCTGACGTGATCTCAGTTTACTTAGTCAAGGTGGGCGCTTCAGGTAGTTACACCTCTTCAACATTATTCTCTGTAAATGCCTCATAGTATGCCTGTGACCATTTACCTTGAACTTGTTTTCTATCTTCTCTCTTTTGATGTATATGGCACCATGAGTAAAAATAAAAGGACCAAGCCATATAAAATTCTACTTACCTAGGAACAAGTGAAGTTAAGAATAGTAGAGTAACATTATTAATCGATAACAAACGACTTCCCATGAATAATCTTGTCATAAAAAGCTAAGATCTTCTCTTTGTACACCATACCTCTCTTAAATACATCATGCCTTATTTCTTCAAACTCATAAAGTTGTAGCTTCCTATTCATTCCAATGGAGTCTATACTCACATTCAAGTTCTTCACAGCCCTCCATGCCTTGTACTCAAGCTCCATGGGTATATGGCATTATTTTCCATACACAAGTTGAAAATGAAACATTCCTATGGGTAGTTTATAGGCATTCCTATAAGCCCACAAGGAATCATATAACCTTTAGATCCAATCCTTTCAATTTGGGCTCACGGTCCTCTCCATTATCTTCTTAATTTATTGGTTAAAGACTTCTACTTGTTAATTAGTTTAAAGGCAATAGGGTGTAGAAAATTTATGTGTAACTCTATACTTGCATAGCAAAGCTTCAATTGTCTTGTTGCAAAAGTGTAATCTACCATCACTAGTGATCACTTTAGGCACACCAAACTGGGAAAAGATGTGAAATTGGAGGAAACCTATAACTACAAGAGAATCATTAGTACAAATGTCAATTTCTTCCATCCTTTTCGACACATAATCCATAGCAAGAAGAATATAAAGATAGCCCTTAGAAGATAAAAATTGACCCATAAAATCAATACCCCACACATCAAAATTTTTGAAACCTATAATAGAGGTTAAGGGCACTTGATCTTTAGGACCAATGTTACATGATCTTTGACATATGTCACATCTCATGCAATAAGTGTTAGCATGAAATGCCCTGAGAATTTATAATTTTAAAAATTACATTTAAATGAGGTTTTATTATGAAAATTAATTAAATTAATTATTTTTATTAAAATAAAAGGAAATTAATTAGGGAAAATTAAGAAGAAATTTATAAGTATTTTAATTAGGAGAAATTTGGGTATTTAAACTAATTAAGGATTTTATTTTAAAAATTAATTAAATAAATTATCTTACTTAAAATAAGAAAGAGAAAATAGTTCCAAATTAATATGAATTTTATAAAAAATTTAATTGAAGAAAATTAGAGCGATTTGCTAATTAAAATAGAATTTATGAAAAATCTTTTAAAAATCATAATTTAGTCTAAAAAGGGATTTAAATCTTATTTTATTTAAATATTATTATTTTTAAATATCCCAAATATCCCAATTAATTTAATTAACCTAATCCATTATTTTTTCCTTTTTATTTTTCTTTCTTCCTTTTTCTTTCTTTTTCTTTCTTCTTCTTTTCTTTTTCTTTTTTCCCCTCCCCGATCTGGGCCAGCTTGCGACCCAGTTCCCCTTCCTCTTCTTCCTTTCCCTCGGCCCAGCCCAGCCCAGCCCGCGCAACTGATCCTCTTCTTTCTCCCTCGTTGCGCGACACTTCCCTTCTTTTTCCATCAAAACACGTCGTTTGGTTTAAGAACCTTAGCCCTCGCACCTGACTTCCCGATTCCCCTTTCTTTCTTTTCTTTTCCCCTGGGCCGACCGGTCCACGCAACCCCCCAATCTTCTTCTTCCCATTCCTCCCATCGACCACCAGCCATTACCGTCGACGCTTGCAACTCCAAAAATCTCACCATCGATACTGCCGTTTGACCGGCCTTTTCTCACTCTTTTTCCCTGCTGATCCATTGACCCCGTCACCAACCACATCTCCCCTATTCTCATGCATTTTTCCCTCTCCTGGCCTGTGCAACCCCCTACCCGAAATTTGCTGCCACTGGCCAACCATCGCCGCTGGTGACCTTAACCCTACTTTCCCTATTCCCTTATCGTCCCTCAAACCTCACCCTATCATTTAAACCCTATAAATACCCCCTTACACATCCTTGTGTCAAGCCTTTGAATTCTACCTCGAAAACTCCCCTTGCACGACGCTGCCCCTTTAGACGCTTCTTCCACCGCCTTCGGCCAACTTCGTCTACCAAACTCTTCCTTGCACTGCCCTCTAACTAACCAAATGCCCCATATCCCTTGATTCTTCCTGCTCGAGACACCCCGGCTATGCGAAGTGGCCCTCCCGATCAACCCTCTCTCCAACATCCGCCACCCTTTGCGCCGCCTTTAGCCACCTCTTCTGCCACTCTTTTTACCTCTCATTCTCTTCTGCAGACCCTCCTCTACCTTCCCCTACCTTTCTTTTCCTCTTCCTCCCTCTCCTCCTCTCTTTCTCTTCTTCTTCCCCCTTCGGCCACCACCACCACCACCGTGCGCCCCCACCTTTGGCTACACCGCCACCCTTATTCTGCTCCTTTCCTTTTGGGCAACTCTAAACACCTCAAACTCTCGCCTTCATTCTCCTTATTTTATTCCCAGCCCTCAACTTTTTCCCTTTTCTTCTTTTTTTTTGGCCACCGCCGCCGTGCACCACCGTCGGTGCTGTCTGTCACCACCAGCATAAGATTGAACCCTAGACCCTCTCAACCCTTTTCCCTATTTTTACAAGCCTTAATTGATTTTATTTCATTTATTTGAATATAAATACTATTATTATTATTATTATTTCTATTTTTAATTTGTATTATTATTATTATTAGTATTAATGTTTTGATTATTATTTCTGTTGAGGGCTGAAGCCCTATTTTATTTTTTTATTTCAATTTTATTATTATTATTCTTATTGTTTCTATTATTACTATTATTGTTATTAATATGTGTTTATTATTATAATTATTATTTTTATTATTACTATTTGAATTACTATTATTATTATTTCATTATTAATATTACAACTACTTTACTATTAGTTTTGCTATTATTATTATTATTATTATTATTATTATTATGCGATTAGTATTATTATTATTATTATCATTATCATCATCATCATCATCATCATCATCATCATCATCATCATCATTATTATTATTATTATTATTATTATTTTTTCATTGTTGGTATTATTATTCTATATAGTGCTGAAATCCTATTGTGCCTATTTTGAATTATAGTAGTAGTATTATAAAGATCAAGTCTTATTATTATTAATATTATCATTATTTTTATCATTAGCATTTATTATTATTATAAGTGTTATTATTATTATTTAATAAGTTATTATTTTTCAATGTGGGGTAGAAACCCTACTTCTTTTTATCTTCAAATATTATCCTTACTATTATTACTATTATAATTATTATCATTTTTGCAATATTATTATGGTTTTTATCATTATTATTATTATGACTAAATTTTATTATTTATTTTACTAATTTTATTATTAGTATTATTTTGATAAAGGGGTCGAAGCCCTTATTTCACTTTGTTTTTAAATAATGTCCTTTTTATTATTATTATTGTTACTATTATTATTATTATTATTTATATTATCATTGTTATTATTTTTATTATCTTTGCTATTATTATTTTAGTATCATTATTATTATTAGGGTAAAGTCTTTAACCCTATATTATGAATTTCTATAATATTTCTATTATTTCTTATATCTTTAGTAAAGTTAGAAATTTGTTAATGTTATTTTTATTAATATGTTATTATTTTATCAAGCCCTAAGGAGGCATAAGAGCATGCTCCAAGATCGGTGTCGTTTTAGGTAAGGGTGTTACTAAGGCCTATTGTGTGTTGATGTGCATTAAATTCCTTGTATGTTATCCATCCTATGTTATTATTGTAATTATTTCGTATATGGTATGACGTGGAGTTCAAGCATGTTCTTGTGTTTTTATATGGCATGTGTATTATGTATATGTGATGATATATGTTGTGACCCTGTAAGACATGCATGTGAGGGTGTTGATGTGGTTTGTGTGGGAGAAAGGATGAAAAAGGAGGATGAGGAAAGAAGTTGACCAAGGGATATGTTATTATTTAATGATTCACGAGTGGAAGAATAAAATGGAAAATTTAGGGTTTCATGTGAGAGAATCTAATTTATGGTTTGTATGGGAGAATCTAATTTATGGTTATGTGGGAGGATCTAATTTATGATGTTATATAGGAGAATCTAATTTATGATGTTGTATGGGAGAATGTAATTTATGATGTTATATGGGAGAATCTAATTTATGATGTTGTATGGGAGAATGTAATTTATGATGTTGTATGTGAGAATCTAATTTATGGTTTTATATGGGAGAATCTAATTTATGGTGTTATATGGGAGATCCTAATATATGGTTTTGTATGGGAGGATCTAATTTAAGGTTTGATATGGATGAATCTTTGGTTTTGTATGGGTTCAATTTAGGGTTTGGTATGGATGAATCTTTGGTTTTGTGTGGATTGAATCTAGGGTTTAGAATGACAGAATCTTGGGCTTTGCATGAAAGAATTTAGGGTTTCGTATGGATGGACTTAGGGTTTTGCATGAAAAATTCAAAAGGTTGCATGGGGTGTGTAAAGTCTGCATGGGAGTGAAATTTACGTATGAAAAGTTGATTTGGGATGTGAGGATGGTAATGTAAGCATTGTTTGGGTGGTTGAACACTTTGGATGAAAAATAGTACGTGGAGCAATATAAGAGTACGTAGGAGACCGAGCTAGGGTTTGGTGTGGCTACTTAGGGTTTTTGTGGTATCATGTGTATTTGGTGATTAAAGTGTAATTATGAGGATGGAATTTATGATTTGTGATGTGTGAAGTGTAAAGGGAATGATTCATGCATGTCCAGGGCGAAATCTTTTGAATAAGATACTTAAGACACTGATCATTTAAAGTGGAAGATTATTGAGCCGGGTCCAGCCGATCCACCAGTTAGGAATAGTGGTGTGGACTATTGTCCCTCAAGTGACTGGCCTACCGGCAATAATAGTGGGGTGACTCGAGCTCAATAAATACAAACAAGAGTTTGCTAAGATACTTAAAAGATACTAATTACTTACAGTGGAACACCATGTGAGCAGGAACCAGCCGATCCACCAGTTAGGATTAGTGGTGTGGACTATTGTCCCGCAAGTGACCGATCCACCGGCGAATAATAGTGGTGTGGACTTTGTCCCGCAAGTGACCAGTCCACCGGCAATAATAGTGAGGTGTTCCTATACTTACATGGATTTGATAAAAGGTATGGTGTGTATTGATTTCCTATAAAAGATTAATTGAATAATTAATTTGGACTATAATTGGGACTTTATGTATGTACCCAAATGATTGTTCGTTATTATGTTATCATGATGGATTATGCTCTTTTATTTCTTTTACATTATTTATGTGCTTATGTGTTGGCCTTAGTGCTCAATTACCTTACTCAGTACATAGTGTACTGATCACCCTTTTCATGGGTGCTACTCATTCCCACGAGTAGTAGGCCCTTCTGACTTTGTGCAGGTGGGCGAGACATCAGTCGGGGTTGAGTGTTGAGCATGTTTTGGTCCGAAGTTTGAGAGTAGTATGGCCGGATCCGCTCTTCTTGTTATTTATTTCTATTATTCTTTTTTGTATTAGATTCTTCTCTTTATGAGTGAACATTTTGTATTGAGTTTTCTAGATGAACCTTTTATCTTATGAAAGTATTATTTCTTCTTTTTCTGGAACTTTAACCATGTACTCTGATTCATGATTCTTTTACTTGTACTCTGATTTCTATCTTATGATTGATTTTACTCTATTGGTTTGTAAACCTTCATGCGTACTCTATTTTTAATACTATGATCTTTCTATTCCTTTTATGAACTCTTGGTTTGAGTTTAATGTAAATCTTTTCTTAGCCTTAGCACTTGGTACTAGAACAGTCGGAGAGAATCGGTCTGGTACTAAGTGTGGCGGTAACATCCCCAAAATTCACAGGTTTTGATTTAACAGTTTCTATTTTAATTACTTCCAATTTGAAAAAAAAAGTAGTGAATTTTGGGGTGTTACATAGCATCTCTAAATAGTGTAGGCCAATAAAAACTAGCTTTAATAACCTTGAAGGAGATATTTTTGGCACCAAATTGTCCTCCATAATGCAAAGTATGATAATGTGATAAAATATGCTCAAATTCAGAATTAGTCAGTCATCTCCTTACTACACCATCGATACTAATTTTCCACAAATGGGGGTCATCCCAAACATATTGGTATGTGTCCTTTCTAATCTTAGTTCTCAAAGATTGTAGCATGTTAGTATGTAGCGTAAGAGTAAGAAGATAGTTCACAATATCAGCAAATAATGGTATCCTTATTTGTACCCCAAAGAACTGCTCATTTGGACAATTCTCAATCAATGGTATAGGTTCACCATATTGAATCATGAAACTCAAATGATCCGTTACTGCATTCTCACTCCCTTTTTTATCCTTAATCTCCACATCAAAATGTTGTAGTCAGAGAACCCAACTTATTAATTAGGGCTTTGATTACTTTTTAGACAATAAATATTTCAACATTTCATGGTAAGTAAAAATGACAACTTTAGTTTAAAGTAAATATGATCTAAATTTTTTAAGAGCAAATACAATCACTAACCATTCTTTTTTAGTAGTGGAATAATTTAATTGAGCGTCATTAAGAATCCTTGAAGCATAGTAGATGGCATATATCTTTTTAACCTTTTGGTCTCCCAAGAATACACTAATCACATAGTTAAAGGTATCACACATGATCTCAAATGGTAGGGACCAATCTAGAAGTAGCATCACCGGGGTTGTCACTGGGAGCTTTTTGATTTCATTAATTGCTTGTCAACACTCCTTACTCCAATTGAAAGCCACATCCTTCTACAAAAGGTGTATCAATGGTCATGCAATTCTAGAGAAGTCCTTTATGAACCGTCGATAGAAGCCTTCATGTTCAAGAAAATAACTCGCCTCTCTCACACAAATGGGAGAAGGTAAGTAGCCCATGATATTTGACTTAGCTCTATCAATTTCTAGCCTCTAGATGAGATAATATAACCAAGTACAATTCCTTATTTCACTATAAAATGACACTTTTTCCAATTAATTACAAGTTTAGTTTCTTTACATTGTTTCAAAATTAAAGTCATATTATTAAGGAAAGATTCAAAATTATCACCAAAGACACTAAAATCATCCACAAAAACCTCAATAATATTCTCAATATAGTCAAAGAAAAACTAACCATACATCTTTAGAATGTAATAAGGGAGTTTCGTAGCCCAAAAGACATGTGTCGATAAGCAAATGTGCTAAATGGGCGTGTGAAAGTCATATTCTCTTGTTTATCCTCTACTATGTGAGTTTAGTTGTAGCTAGGGTATCCATCAAGAATCATATTCTCTTGTTTATCCTCTACTATGTGCTAATAGGAATGATCGGCTAATATCTTTAGCATTCGGTCAATAAATGGTAATGGGAAGTGCTCTTTCCTGATTGTGGCATTCAACTTTCTATAGTTAATACATAGTCAGTGTTCAGTCACTGCCATTTATAGGGAAATCTCATTACCCTAATTATTTACTATAGAAACCCCCCAACTTCTTAGGTATCACCTAAATAGGTGTCACCCATTTATAATATGAGATGGGGTAGATGAATTCACAATCTAAGAGCTTGATGATCTCTTTCTTTTCTACTTCCATCATAGGGGGATTAAGCTTGTGTTAGGGGTCCTCTAATAGGCTTAACTCATTCTTCAAGAAGTATATGATGAAAGCACATGGTAGGACTAATCCTTTTGATATTAGTTGTGAAGCTTATCTAGGAGTTGGTTTTTGTATTTGCATTCACGCCTAAAAAAACTTTTATCGAATAAAATATATACTTCTCGATCAATACCATGTGATTGAATATTTAACCCAATACCATGTTGTTGCTAAATTCCATCCAATAGTTGTATTGTGAGCTTTAAGGACTTCCAAAACCTTTCTTTCTTGCTCCTCTGTCAATTTTGAATATATAATTATTGAAAGGGTCTCGTTATCTCTGAAGTAGCATACTTCAAAATGATTTGATAATGGCTTGAGCTCTGATGTAGGGCCTTGATTCATATAAGGTATAGTCTTGTTAGTAGATAAAGGAATCAACAAAGGAGGGGATATATATTGATAAGGAGGGTTTTCCTCTATGTGTGCCATGACATGCATAAGATGTGGGGAAAGTATCATATGTATTTCTTCTAAAGAAATCTCTTCCCCTTTCTCATCCAGCCTTAAGCTTTTCACAAAAGTGGTTTCCAATGGATCATCTTCATCCTCATCAAAGTAATCATATACCAAAAGGTCAATGGTGTCAATAGTATAATAAGAATGGTCATCCATGGGACACCTTATAGCCTTGAAGATGTTGAAGCTTAAGACTTCTCTATCAAACTCCATGGTGAGAGAACCAGTATGAACGTATATCTTCGTACAAGATGTTCTCATAAAGGGGAATTTCTAAGAGCAACAACATTAGCTACTTTCATATATATTTAAAATATAGAAGTCCGCTGAAAATATAGTTGTACCAATGTCCACAAGAGCATCTTCTACAAGCCCCCTTGGGGAATGCATTAGAACTATCACTAAGTTGGATGATAACATTGTCTTTCTTAAGCTATCCTAAACCTAAGGAATCATAATAGAATATGGTATAATATTAATAGATGCAGTTATATTAGCATGGTATTTTCAAACCTATTGCTACCAATTACACATAGAACAATAAAGTTTCTAGGATCTTTACACTTTGGAGGTATCTTCTTTTGTATGACAATAGACAATTGCTCAATCATCCTTACCACTTCCTCTAAGGTTTTCCCTTGGAAACCCTAATATAGCCTATGTGGTCTACCCTCTTTCTATCATACACGACCCATACTCCTTTTGCTCTCAACTCATCACCCCACTCAATCCACACCCAAAATCCCAAATTTACTTTCCTTTTTGCGCGTGTGGCCACAAAACCCTAGTTGGCCAACCTAAACCTAGCACCTCTCCTTTCTTAAATGTTCTTCACCTTCACTTACCGTCTCCCTTTCCCCATGATACACATTTACTCTCCATGTGGCACTCTCCCACTCTAACCCCATACTCCAACCCTTCCATCATTTTTCCCTTCCACAACTTCCCCACTTAGGGTTCTCCTCCCAAACCCTAGCCAAGTCCCCTATGTGCCTTTATACCCACCTACGTACTATTTTTCACAAATGAAATCCAATAACCCCAACTACTCTCCCCCCACCATAATCAACCCTCAAGTTAACTTTTCCCATGTAAAATTCATCCCCATAAAGAGATTAACCACCCCATGCAACCCTTACTCCCCATGCATATTTTAGTCCATCCTCTTAATTTGTTCACATTATTCCTTTATTTGTCCACCTATAAGTCATGAGATCTTTAGGCCATTCTTACTACCCTCTAGTCAACTCACTTCCCTTACTCCTTTTATCTTCTCACAACCACATCACACTACTTAAAGCCTCCTAGCATGCATGTCATAGAGGGGGAATATTACATAATCATAATACAAGTACAAGTCACATTTCCCTAATACACATTCTATAAAAGCACATAAACTTACCTTAGCTCCATGATTAGCAAGCTATGATGCAAGTGCATAGTTACAACCACATAAAGTACACACATATAACCATTACACATAACACATAGTACATATAATACATTTTCTAGGCCTTAACCACATCCTTATCTAAAATGACACCGGGCTTTGAGCACACTCCTACGCCTCCTTAGGGGTCGGACTTGGTTCACCTATAAGAGGGAAACACTAGGGTTAAATTCCATCTTATTAGTTTCATTATTCCCTACTTTAACTTTAGTAAAACTAGTATTAGTGATGATCACAGTAGTAGTCTTAAGAGTATAAATAAAGGTATTATTATTAAAGTAGTTAACGACACTATCAGGGGTAATATTAGCCCAAAAATAGGGTTAGGTAGTCATAATAATCATGGTAGAATAATGATAACAATAATATTAATAATAATAATAATAATAATAACTTGGATAATAATAATAATAAGGCTAAAATAGTAATTATACTCAAGATAATTCATACTTAAGTAATATTAAGGGTTAGGGCACAACCTAGGTGAAGGTGGCAGCGACATCGATGGAAGTGATGGTGGTTTTGGGAAAAGTTGGCCTTTTAAGGCTGGAAGAGAGAGATGGAGGTGATGGTTGTGAGGTGGTGGACTCTTTAGACTAAGAGAGTTGCAGTGATGGTGGTGGTTTAGTAGGGTGGTGTCACATATGGTGGTGGTAGTGGTGGCCGAGGGTGGTGGAGAAGGACGAAAGAGGAATGAGAGGGAGAAAGGGAAAAGGAAAGGTAGGGGAGGTAGAGAAGGGTCTACTGGGTCGAGTGTGTGGTAGGGGAGGTGGTGATTGTGGCAGAGGAGGCGGCGCACGACAACGAGAGGGGCGGCGATGAGGTGCAAAGGACAGCTCTAGCTGCCTACTTTGCATGATTGTGGTGGGCTATGTAGGGGAAGTTAAGGGTAGCGAGTGGCTCGTTTGGTGGAGGGTGATGCAGGGAAGGGGTTGGGTGGCGTTTTGGGTCGTGGCATTACACTACGGCGGATGGGGCGACGTCTAAAGTCACAGCGAAGGAGATGGTCAAGCTTTTTCTGGGAAAAGAAAAGAAGGGAAAATGGGGGACGATAAAGGGGTATTTATAGGTCAAGGGAGGGAGAAGAGGATAAAGGGGGAAGAGGAAAAGCTGACAGGGGTGGCAGGAGCTCGTCGACCGGAAATGGCAGGCCGGTACGAGCCTATGAAGGTGCAGAGTGCAGGCGGCAGGTGGGGAGAAAAGAAATGGGCACATGCACACGAGGGAGGCAGGTACATGGGGGTTTATCTTGAATTGGAAAGGAAAGGGACAAGGGAGAGAGAAGGGAGCATGCCGGTCGTACAATGGTAGGGGGAGGGAGGACGGTGGTAGGATGCATGCACAACCTGTAGCGCGAGGAAGGGAGAAAGGAGGAGGAGGAAGAAGGGGCTGGGTTGGCTGGTTCGGGGAAAATAAAAGAAAGGGGAGAACTGGACGGACGAGGGAAGAAAAAAAAGAAAAGGAAGGTGGGCTGGGCTCTGCGTGGGGGAGAGAAGAGAGGAGAGGAGAGGTTGGGCCGCACAGGTAAGGCCCAACCGAGGGAAGAGGAAGAGAAATAGAAAAGGGAGAAAGGAGAAAAAGAAAGAAAGAAAAAGGAAAATAGGGTAGTTAGGGTATTTAGGGTGTTTTTGGTATTTTTGAATATTTGAAAATAATAAAAATTAGTAAAATAATAATCAAATTCTTTTTTATATTAATTTAGAAAATTTTAGGTAAGTCTTCCTAAATTTTATTTTAGTTAGCAATTTACCCTAATATTCCCTAATTAAATCCTATGTTATTTCTCCCTTTTTTTTTCTTAATTACTCCCATTATTTTATTAAAAATATTATATATAATAAATCTCACCAAAAAAATCCCTATTTTTTCATAATTTTCTAAATTAGGGTTTGGGATATTGTATTACCATTCAAAGAGCTCTAAGAAATCTACGGAATAGCGGGTCGGTTGATTGATCGTCTCTTTTTGCTTCTGTGCTCTTACTTTTGCATGTTCTCCCCTTCTTTTGTTGTGATATATTCTTCCAAATACCATAAATGCTTCTTAAACTTGTTTAGAGAACTCTCACATGTTTTTCCACTCATTGTTACCACCACATTAGTTTACTCAAAGATTCCTTTTAGATTATGTATGGTACTACTGAGAACTTTCCCTAGATCATGCAATTGGTTCAACTTAGTGACCACTTCTCCTATTTTATGTTTTATATTTAACACTAGTTTGTCCATGTTCCATTGGATTTGTATAAGATGATTCTATATATTTGTTAACAAATCAAAATTCTTGTCATATTTTTTTAATAATTAGAGCTTGAGTTTGAAATGATCCTCCTTGTAGTTGATAAAAATCTGGTGCCACTTGGTTGAAACTTTGGGGGGGGGGTGGGGTTATTATTATTATTATTATTATTATTATTATTATTATTATTTTGTGGGCATTTATCATTAGGATGTCCAATTGCTGAACATACTCTACATGTAGTAACAACTTCAATAGTTGTGGCAATCTGTGAAACAAGAGTAGTGAGTTAATTAAGTCTATCATCAAGTTGACTTACAATTACCTCATTTACTCTTGCATAGGTAGAGAGATCATCGTATTGTTGAACAATAAAAGCTCAATTTTTCAATAAAGCTTGAGCTAAAGTGGGATATTTATCCATGAAAGAACCACCACTAGCTGAATCTAACATGTTGAATTGGAGTGAGTCCCTCATAAAAATATTGTCACAAGTTCTATTCCTTCATCCTATGTTGTGGGCATTGTGATAGAAAGGCATTGTATCTATTATAGTAAGCATGAAATGTCTCATTAGGCTTTTGCTAGATCCCTATGATACTTTTTCTCAGCTAAAGTGGGATATTTATCCATGAAAGAACCACCACTAGCTGAATCTAACATGTTGAAGTGGAGTGAGTCCCTCATAAAAATATTGTCACAAGTTCTATTCCTTCATCCTATGTTGTGGGAATTGTGATAGCAAGGCATTGTACCTATTATAGTAAGCATGTAATGTCTCGTTAGGCTCTTTCTAGATCCCTGTGATACTTTTTCTCAGCATTGTGATATGTGAAGCAGGAAAATACATGTCCAAATATGCACTAGAAAAGTATCCCAAGAGTATATTTATCTCGTAGGTAACTCATAGAGACAATCCTTAGCATCATCCACCAAGGAAAATGGAAATTCCTTAAGCTTTAAGATTTGAAGTTTTTCATCCTTAGGGCACATGAAAACACATACAAACTGAAACTCCTTCAAAAACTTATTATCTAGGAAGTCCATGGAAAGCAAAAAGTTAGTGAAGTATGCTATACTTGAGCTCAAAATCTCTTTCTTTTCCAACAGTAGGCTCAGGATAACTAATACATGTAGGGACCACCTCTTCTATATTCCTAGTGGCTGTCATAGGAGCAATGTAGAAAGGCTCTTTATTTGGTGATGTGATGATATTTAAAGCCTATGCTTCTACTTCTAATGATGATGAAGAACCCAGAATCTCATCTGTATTTCCTTGTGATAAGGAAGAACTAGAAATATTTTGATATCTAATGGCTTGAATAGATTCCTCTAATATAAGGACAAATGGCAAAGGCTCTCCTTGTGGATTTCCTCTTGTATGTATTCCCAAGAGAGTGCCTACAATGAGAAAAATATCATAAATGAGTAAACCACAGAAGAAATAAAGAAAACACAAAAAAGAAAAAAAATAGTAACTCAAGAAAAGCACGTACAAGACACTAAATAAATACTCATAAAATAAAGGCGAAGTTACCAATCTCTGACAACGATGCTAAAAATTAATGTGGCCATAGCTGACACCAAATTTCAACTCTCTTGTTGTCAATTATAGTATTGGTAAATGAGGGTATCATTCTAAAATGGAGATTGGGATAACTTACCTAAATTTAGTTGGCACACAAATAAAAAAATAAAAGACTCTAAATTACAAAAAAATAAATAACAAGAAAAACACAATTATAAAGGTTTAAAATAGAAAATAATAAAAGAAAAAAAATCAAATAAGAAAATAAATATGGGTGAATACTAACATAAAGAATATACTAGAGAAGTCGAAATCCGCCACTAGACTAGGTTGAAGTATAACAATAATTTGTAAGTCATATTCTAATAATAAAAAAAGAGAATCATTAAGTTGTAGGCCAAAAGCAGGTTTATACACCTTATATTACTTTTTCCAAAATGATTAATATGACAAAGCATCGATATTAAATCCTATTAAATTGTAGAAATATAGTCGTAACAAGCGACTATAATATTTAACTTCATTTAAAGCATTAAGCATATTTTGAAGGATGTCAATCTAAGTATCCAAACTAGTACCTCAAGCGTGTCTTGTTATTTTTCCTTCTTTTGACCCACACATATCTAAACGTTCCACTACTCAGGTTAGATTCACAAAACTATTTGGTGAATTGTTATTTAAGCTAGCTATAGTATATATATATATAAATTCTAGCATGTTCATATGGCCATCTATAAAGCATATAATTATACATACTATCACTATGAGGAAACAAAAATGATTCATGCACTATATAAATCATAATTAATAGAATCACACATATAAATTATAGCAATTAAATTAGAATTAAAGGATAATCTCATAAAATAAAGAAAATTAATATTACATCTTAAACCATAGTGTAGGAATTTAATTTATTCCTACCAGAAATTATTTAGCCTATCATAATAAATAAATAAATTACACAAAATATATATTAGAAATAGAGAAAGAAGTAATTGAAATAAGTTATAGATAAAAAAAATTTAGCAACTTATTCGGATGAAAAACTACTTATTTTCATCCTAAATAAATTATTCTGGGTCATTTTTATCTCTCCTCTTTCTTTCTTCTACACATGCCTCTCTCTCTTCTTTTCTTTTTCGGTGTCGTCATTTCTCTACATCATCCCTTCTTCTACTTTACTTTTTTTGCTTTTCTTCCCTACTTGTCCTCTACTCCCAATCCCACCACCTGTCTTTTTTTTCTTTCTCTCTTTTTTTTCTTGACTTTGGCCCTCTTGTAGTCACTCTTCTCTTCTCCTATGCTCTCCTACACTGGTCTTCTTTTGTTTCTTTTTGTGCCTTACCCTTTGCTTTTTATTTCTTTTCATGCCCTATTCTCTTGTGCCCTGTTTGCCCGACCTTTTCTTTCACCAAGCCTTTAAGCCAAGCTTTTTTTTAAATGAAGAAAAGTATACCCACAAATTAAAATTAAAGGAATTAATATATTATCTCATAATTTAAGTCTATCATTTTATATCATTTTAGCTCAAATAATTAAATATATAAGATTATTATCACTTAAGCATAAAATTATAATTATCATCATATATTGTTTAAATAAAAGACCAAAAACTAAGATTAAGAGGGTATAAATATGTATTCAACAATAACATGTCCACGTAGATCCACATACTTGGCATAACAGCTAAAACTTGAATGACATGCTCTCATATATGTTCATGAAAAATAGAAGAACAAAATATGTAGAATAATAAGAGTAGTAAGAGAACATGACTTAAGATCAATGTATGACCCATAGAAAAATATGCAATCTTAACTAAGTGTGAATTCATAGAAGAACGTGTTGTTGTACATAGAAATATGCCATCATGGTAGAATGTCATGGAATATAATAAAATTCATGAATTACAATTAAATTTACATTACACACTCACAAGAAGTCTCATGGCATTATATATCTAGTGAATTATGGATAATAGAAGGATTCACACAAGAATATAATATGACATAAGAATAGAAAAACTTACTACAACAGAAGATTATGGTACATTCACTTGCATACAAATATTCATGTCATTCATTACTATTTATACTATTCATTTACTTCAATATAAACCTTATACTTAAGTTCATGTAACTACTTTTTAATAAATACCACCAAAAGATAACATGCCACATGACCCAATTCATACTCCTACTTAGTTTTTCATAGATTTTATCACAATCCAATTTTCCTTGTATTTATTATATTTCACATGATATGATAGTTCACTTATATAATCAATTCCACTGAAACATATATATAACAACCCATTACTTTATTCATGAAATTTTCAAGTACAGAGGCTACATGATACCTACAAATATGCTACCACATAGAGATGTTTAACACCATATAAAATAATTGTTAATATCATAGAGACTCAAGACATCCACGAATATCATTTGGTACCCTAATTCCTTAAGTATGCACATTTCTATAGGGCTCGTAAGTCACTTATAAAGTAGAAAGAGAGACTTGGATTGAGGCATAGAAACCAATAACAAACATAAAATACTCTACCACAGTGAGACAAATTACACCATACAAAATAATATAGAAAACATCCATTGCATGACCCTACCTCGGAGCCCATCTCGAGGCTAAATGAGGTGGACTCTATACAACCACCACCCGACCCAATACGGGTAGTCAACATAACTCATTTGTACCTTATTTATTTCATTTATCACTTGAATTATTAACCAGTTTTAGAGTATATATATTCCAAAATTTTCACTACTTAAATCAACACTTTGGTACTAACTTACACAATTACCAGTCAATTACACACAAAATTCTGTCAAATCGCTTATTAAAATTTCATGTGCTCTCTTAATTAAATCCAACCATTCTATTATGCATCTATGTCGTCGAACATACATAAAATCTACTCAACACCATAAGCACATGTAATAGATTTTAGAATCAAAATAACAAACATGCATGCTTACTACAACCATTTCATGCCAAAAGTCAAAGGCAAACACACAATTGTTCAACCATCCCATGATTGCATTATCATACTCAATTTAAAACCTCAAGCACTTAAAATGGAACATACTATTAACATTCAAGCCTCAAACCACTTATTAAAATAAACTTGATAACCTAACACAAATTTCTTCACTCGTATCATGCTCGTAAATCAATTCTTAACACATGGGTCTTATGACATTTTATGAAAACTACACAATAGAACAATCAGATTTACTAACAAGACCATAATCTCATAATAAAAAAATGTTTTATCTTCTAAGTGTTTAAGTGTGTTTACCTATTATCCAAAGCTCAACAAGAGAGGAAAAGAGGGGCACCCTAACTTCGGAACCAACTAGAGTGTCTTTCCTGGATTGTGTTTGAAAATCATAGGATTAAGTTAGAAAAAACTAATGGAAACATTATATAATAGAATACAAATAAGTTTTATTAAATCAAATTATATGATTAGGTTTTACAATCTAAAAAATCAAACCAATAAATTTTGGAGAATTAATCAAAATGATAAGACAAAAACATAACTTAATTAATTTTAAATCAAAACAAATATTCAACTAAGTAGAAGAGTCCTAATCAAAATAATTTCAGTAAACCAATTATTGAATTAGGGTTTTAAAACTTGAATTGCAAATAAAAAAAATTTAATTAACCCAAATTGATGGTGTTAAATGGAAATTAAGGTCATTTCAAACAATCTTATAAAATTAATTTTTGAAGAACCAACATTAAAATGATCAATTTTATAATTTTATTCTGAAAGTTAGGGTTTTAGGTCCAAAAATACAATTAAGTCAAATATTACTAATTTATTTAAATAGAAGGCTTAGAAATGAAATTAAAAACATTTTATAATATATTGTATATTAAATTGTTTAAAAATAACAAAGTAAATGTCCGGTTTAACACAATTAGGGTTTTTTGGCTCATAGAGTAAATTTGGTCAAATCTTACTAAAATATTTGAATTGGCTATTTGGAAATTAAACTAAACATATTATAATGTCAATTATATAATCAATTTAATATAATTAACTCATAAATCAATCCAATTTAAATCCATAAAAGTTTTGACTTAAAAATCTAATTTTGATTTATTTTACACAAATTTCTCAAATTGACACTTCTAAAATGAAATTAATTACATTTCAAAGTATATTGCACTATTATTTTATAAAAATAGCTCAGTTAGATAAATCCAATAAACACAGACATAAATGGGTCAAAAATCCCAAATTTTATAAATCAATCATATAGCACACAATTAACCCATCCAAATCAGTCATACAACACACAAATACTGAATATTGTAGCTAATTTAGCTTAATTATAGCCAATTGATATAAAATTTTAATTTAAAATAGAATTGGGGTTTGAATAATTTGTACCAAATGAAATATCATAAAATGGAGTGGTCAAGGACTGTTGGAGCTTCACCGGAGGTGAAGCACCACTCATCAATGATTGGTTGCGCTGGTGGCCAGACATCGTTGGTGTTGCTTGCAGCTCTGCTCCTTGGTGATGCTCACTATTGTTGTCCGTTAGTTGTTGTGTTGTGTTGGTAGTGACAACGACGTGCTAGAGCATCTAATTGTGGAACGGATTTGTGGTGGCGGCCAACTATTATGGCTACTAGAGTGGTGGTTAACTATTTAATATAGTGGGGGATCATGAATGTTTAGGGGTCAAGTTTCATTTGCAGAAAAGAAATGGGAAAGGAAGAGAAAAATGAGAAAGAAAAGGTTCGGGTTGTGTTGTTTAGGATTCTTATACAAAGTATCTCAAACATAATAAATGGTGATTTTATCAAAAATTAATTTAATAAATTTTTTGGGGTAAATATTTAGGCAAATAAAATTTCTTTTTATGGAAGTTTAAGCAACCAAATTTTATTTAACGCATTTTTAAGAAAGTATTCCATAAAAAAAATGAAAAATAGGAAGAAAATTAATTTCAGAAATAAAAATATAAACAAATCATGGAAATATTTTTTATTTAATTTTTTTCAAATATCTTAATGATCTCATAAAAATAAGTAAATTCAAAGATGAAAATATTTTCTATAGATAAAAATTATTAAAATAATTTTACTACTTTAGAGGGATTTTATAATTTAAAAAAATTTATTTTTGTTAACGAAATATAACCCTATAATAGAGTCATAATCTCACGATGAAGTTATACTCGAAAAAGAATTAAAGTATTAAAAATCAAAACATGTGAATAAAATAAAAGTATATACTAAACATAAATCAATTCATGTAAATTTAATATAATCGTAGTCACGAAAGGATTTATCTAGAATTATACACAATGACAAACAATTAAATAAATTTCAACATAGATTCAAAACCAAAAATAAAATTGAAAATTTAACAAATACATAGAGAAACACAATTTAAATAAAATAGACCTACAAAAATAAAATTAAAGGTCAAACTCATAAATTAACCTCAACGGTTGATAACAATTAAATTTCAAGAAGTGAAGTGTTACAACTAAGTTGAATGTAGGAAATTAGCTAAATATTAAAATGATTAACAAAGGGTAATGAACCCCTTTATATTTTTGATCAAGGTAAGAGAGAGATAAAGAGAGGGAAAATATGATGGGAGGGTTGATTATAAGAAAGGGGAGTGATTGGCATATGTGAGATAATATAAGATAGTTTGTGGAAAGTTATTGAAGTGATTCTGGTTAGATTTTTGGGTGTAAGGAGATCAAAAATTTGAAGGCCTCTCTAGCCCAATAAATTCAACAATGATTGAAAATAGTTTAAGCAAAGTAGAAAATCCAATAAATGGTTTAAAATAAAAAAAAACAAATAGCTCCCAAAACTCATGAATAATTAAGGAAATGTGAGGAATTAATTTATGAACCCAAATATATAAGAAAATTAGGCATAAGAATTTATTTGAGGTTTAAAAAAATTGAGAATATTTAAAATGGTAAACATCACCCAACTCTAGTAAACTAAAAAAGGTTAACGTTCGACCGCCTGAGGCCCTAGATGATAGGGTTAGGCACACTATTAACTGGTCAACTAAAGTTAAGGCACATTCAACCGTCGGCTGGCTTAATTGAAATTTAGGGTTTTGAAAGGGTAGGAAGGAAAAATTGAGAATTTTAGAGGTATGGATAAAATATCCAAACAAGGTTTAAGGTTAGAGAAGATATAAGGAGGCTAATTACCCTAGAATTAGGGTTAGAATAATTTGGGGTATTATATGTTATGTTACAAAAAAATGAACCGATAGCACTTATAAAAATTCATGGAGAAGGATATTATTTACCAATTTTTAGGTTTGGAGGAACCTTTTCTTCATATTATGTCATTAAGACCCCTATGATCTTATTAACCTTTTTAGGCTCAAATGATAACCCATGTAGATCTAGGTTGTGTTAGCTTTTATATGCAATGAATTAGTTGTTGACTAGGGTGGTACTCTTCTTGTTATCATCCCTCTAAGTTCCTTGTTTATTATCTATGTTAGCTAAGGGTATTCTAGGTTAGGCTAAGGCTATTGATTGTTTCCAAGTTGAGCTTTAATAAAATAATTCTTCTTATGGTCTAGAGTCACTAACCTTATAGGAATATATCATTTAATAGTGGGCTCATTGGGGTGATTCAATTCAATAGACTTGCTACCAAAATTATGTGCTTGCTTAGTAGGCGGGGCCTTGTTAAGGATAGGATCTAAAGTATTTCTCAATTTTTTGTCCCATATTCTAACTTAAAACTACACTCATTTCTAAAATGAAATTTATATCTTCAAAATCACTCAAATTACTAAAACTAGAAAGTGGCATGATCTTTGTTCACTAGGGCTTTAGTTTATGGCTACTCTATCATTAGGTCACCAAATTCCTAAACCTTTCGGCATAAATTTTTTAGGTTTCTCACTAGCCAAATTTCTCCTTGAGGTGTGTTTCTATTTTAATTGGTTCACATGTCAACAAGCATTGTTAGAAGTTATCATCCATGGACCAAAATGTTGATCATCCTCATAGTTTTCCTCTATTTGGCTCTAAATTTTCTCCACTACCATTGTGTCCTCACTAAGAACAAGACCTCATATGGATGGACTAAAATTATCTCCTTTAGTGAACTTAAAGGACAATTACCCAAAATTGAAGTAAATCATGTAAATCCCTTTGTATTTAATGCGTGTCCCTAAGTAAAATTTTAAGAGGACGAATTTTTGATATCCAGTTCCACTAAATTATGAAAAACTTTCCCCAATACACCTCAATATCTTGGTTACCAATATTCATAAATTTTTTGATGGAATTTTTGATTCCCTTAAGATTATTTAAATTACCACATACCTCCATTTGTTTTAGTTTTACAATATTATTAGCCTTTTGATTTTGTTTCATAATATAAGTTATTTTACAAAAAGTATCAGTAATTAAATGCTTTATTTCCAATTCTTACTATATATTATTATTTTTCTAATCAAATATATAAATGTAATAAATTTAATATAAGGGGCATATTAGTTAATATATATATATATATATATATATATATATATATATATATATATCTAAAATATGATGCTTATTAATTAATATGCATGTGATGGAGGCTATTGATTCCCTATATTCTAGAGTCCATCGATGCATTAATTGTGAGGTATTTAATCAAATAGCATCCATGGCCCATTGGTAACGATGTGTTTGTAGTTAGCATGCTTCTAGAATTTGACAATGTAAACCTCTTCCTAAGATCTATAAATTCATATGTACTTTCTAATAACTAAAGGCCCTGTAGTTTATGAATCAAAATATCTTATTGGAATGAACACTCTAATGGTTTTATGATCATAGACTTATTCTACGGCCCATAAAAATACTATTTCTCCACAACAGCTGAACCCACTTGTGGTCAGAGAGTATCCTTAATATCAGGGTCATCACTACATACTTCTTCATCCATGTTTTCAATATCTTTACATTCCTTATCATAGAATTTGTTGTATTCTACCTTGTTGACTTAACCTATAATCATATCCTTGAAAGAGACACTATGTAACAATAGATTCTCATACTACTGCAACTAAGTGACATCAGTTGGTGGTAAGGATCTAGCATCTATGGCATCCTTATGGACAACTATACCATCAACATGTTCTTCCATGGATACCTCAACCATCTCTAGAGCCAATTATGAAGAGGGTCTCATTTTTTTGCGAAGAGTTAGCATAAAGGGTGGGATATGGACATTCTTCGAGATGTAAGCATCAAAAGTAGGATTTTTTGTGCAAAAACATGGAGCACAAATGGAGGTTTATTTTTACATTCTTTTATATTTAGTTAAAAATGAGAAATTTTTATCATAAAGGAAATAAGTACACACACATATATGTATGTATGTATATCTTGAAAGATGTTATTGTTTAAGAATTATTGCTAATCAATTCTCCCACATTCTAGGAAAAAAATTTGAAAATCCTCCCATCATATATTTTTGCATCATCAAAGTTTAAGATTTTCTTAACTCCTATTCTTATAACTTACTCTTGATTTCATTTTATCCAAGAATACTAGTCATACTAAGGGGTTTTATATAATGCCACACATATTTAGGGTTTCTTTGATAGTTAGGGGAAAAAATCCGATGTAATACTTTTTATAAATTTCTCGTTACTTTGTTATAAGTATAAAATTGGTGTTTAATGTTCAAGTTTTTACTTTTCAAGTTATATATTAAATTTTTAGGTCTAGTATGATTACTGCATAAACCACTTTTAATAATAAAATATTAATATTTGTAGCAACGAAACCATTGAGATGAGGGTAAGCAATTTTAACTTAAAGTAGGGAACATGACTTAATAATAATTTTGTGAAAAAATCATTATAAAAACATCAATGTTTGAGATTGGTGGTTATAGTTCATGTTTTAATAACCATTCTGGCAAAAAAAATTATTTAAAAGTTCAACATTTAATAACAGATATGGTTAAAACTATTATCAAAACCTTATGCATTAAACCCTAACAATGATAACATATCCAATTTACATTAACTTGCAAACATACTCCATCACCACTCTACAAAATAGCTCACACCCCCTCTAATGTGTCTTTCCACTATGAACTTTGGTGCTCCTTAACTTCTCTATTGTGCCTCTAGCATCCACTTTCTTCCTTTGTGACCTCTCCTATGTTGTTCATTTGATGTTCAGCAATCAACTCATATTCTTGCTTGAGTACATACTACTACCCTCTCAACTTGCAGATTATGGTTTTGGTTCTTCCTTCGTTGACACATGTTTTTGCTATTGTACTTCATCCATTACAACCACCACTATTCCCTAACCATTCTTTGATGGCCTTCTCTTTTCCCCTATAGTGCTCTTTACCCATTCTAGGCTGGTTAGTTCTTCTCCTTTCCCCCCATATTTTTTTAAGTAAATTGAGTACAATATGTAGCCTTTCTTGTTGGAAATGACACTAATGGTTTTCTTTTTTAAACCATGGCGCTTATATATGGTTCCAGTATATCTTGATGGACAAAATTTGTAGTTTTAACATTTTTTTATGTACTTTATTTATATTTATGTGCATGGTTCTATAGGATCTTCCTAAAAAAATTGGGGTTTGATTATATACAACCTTATTTTCAAAATTTAATAGATCTTGCTCTAACATGGATTTGATGATTATATGAACATAGCTTTTAGTTTTGTAAATAAGGATCGATTGTTGTGGTATATTATGTTTGCAAGTTTGATTAAATGTTTAGTATCTTGAGGGGAGGATAAGGATGATTTTTTTTATGAGTGTTAAGAGATAAGGTAGATATGGAGGACATACAAATAGTTACCATTTTCTTAGTCGGGAGTGGGAAAACTTGATGAATGAGAGAAATTAAGAGTATTTTAAGTTGTATGAGCAAAGAAAGGTTGTTATTGTTGTTTATTAAACATATGTAAATATTTTTTATTATTGGTGTCGTGATGCAATATATATTGTGTGGAAAACACACCCTAAAATTTATCAAAACACTCAAAATTAGTTGTGGTAAAGTTGTGATATAATTGTGGTACTACGACTCTTTACCAAAACACCAAAAATTAGTATACTATTTACCTTAGCTATATGTTCATTAGCAAACATTCTCTTCACCAAAGCATGCATTACATGTTGTTGCATATTATGATGTCATTCTACTTGCGTGATTATACTAATGTTATTTCAAATATTTCATCAAGCTTCTTCCTGTATGGTTAGATATACTTTTTTTAGGATTTGGTTAGTAATTTACCATAGATTGATGTTATTGATCAAATTAACATTTTTATATGGTACACATATATTAAAAATCAAAGGCAAAGGAAATAATGTCTACAAATTGTTTATCTAGGTAATATGAATAAGGGATGGATTTTTTCATTGGAACATGTTGAGGACTTTAGTATATTAGTTTGTCCCCATTTATGATGTTTTTATATTTAATGTATTGGCGCTAACAAACTGAGAGATTATTTGTATGTGTATATAATTTATAGAGTTTACACTCATTGGATATCATATGGTGATGCTATATATGATTGTATTAATAATGAAGATATAAAGGAAAATTGCAAAGCCATTTGATAATCATGAAGGAGATTCATTAGAAGACAGAACTCAAAAGGTTGATAAAAGTATTCAAGAATGTCCTAAATTGTTCAAGAGATTGTTGAGTGACTATGAAAAGACATTATATGGTGATTGTAGGACATTTATTAAATTATCCATTTTTTATGGCTGTACAACTTGAGAGCATGTAATGGTTGGAGTGATAAGTGCTTTACAAAATTATTGGCACTTTTGAAATACGTAATTTCTAATGATATTGTTCTACCTAATCTTACTTATGAAGATAAAAAGATTCTTTTATCCATGGGAATGAGTTAATAGAAGATACATGCATACTCTAATGATTGCATATTATTTTGTGATAAGTATGTGTCCTTGGATATTTGTCCTTATCTTGAATGCAAATCACCACAATTCAAGAAGAACAAGAATCCAACCAAGGTATTGTGGTATGTTCTTATGGTACCAAGATTTAGGTGAATTTTTAATTATGGCTAATATGCAAAGAACTTAACATGGAATACTAATGAGAAATATATTATGGGCTTCTTAAACATCCACAAGACTCCCCACAATGGATGGCAAGTGATGACATGTTCCCCAAACTTTGTGAATAAAATAAGAAAGCTATGTCTTACACTTTATGAGGATGAAATGAATACACACAATCAAGGCACATATAATAAATGGCCAGTGATTTTAGTGATATACAATCTACCGTTGTTGCTCTATATGAACTGTAAATATATGATGGTGTATTTACTTATTTTATGGTCAAGTCAACCAAAGAATAATATTGATGTTTGTTTAGTACCTTTGATCGATAGGTTGAAGTTCTTGTGGCTCACGTGCATTGAATTATTTGATTTATACCATCTTAAGAGAAATATTAATATTTACTATAAATAAATTTTCAAAGTATGGTGAATTATCATGTTACAATGTAATTATACACACCCAATATATGAGTAGAATACTTAATTTGTTCAGTAAAATCATATCTAAAAGAATGTTTTTCTTGGACATCGCATATTTTTACCAAAGAATTATTATTATCATAGATAAAGGAAAGCTTTCAATGGCATGTTGGAAGAAGGGGAATCACCAATCTTTTTGATGGGTTGACAAGTACATTTGAAGATGAAACATTTGATAGTCAAGTTTAGAAAGAAGAACAAAATTGTGGTTCCATCAATTGAGCAGAAAAAGGTGTCTAGATTCTTCAACTTTTCTTATTAGGAATCTTTATATATGATACATTCCCTCTATGTAATGCATATACAAAAAGTATACATGATAGTCTTATTGGTACATTATTTAATGCTCCATGAAATACTAAATATAACATTAATCCTAAATGGATATAGAGGAAATGGGCATTAGATAGGAATTGACACCAAGAAGCAATGGAAAAAGAACTTATTTATGATTAACTTTTTATACTCTCTCTAGAAAAGATAAAGTTATATTTTATGATATCTTTGTTAGTGTCAAATTTCCAAAAGAGTATTATTCAAATATCAAAAGGTTCATGGTGATGAAATAGTTGAAACTAATAGGTATAAAATCTCATGATCGCCATATTTTGATGTAGCATTTGTTATCGATTAATATATGTGAAATTTTATAGAATTTTTTTCAAATTTTATGAAATGCCCCAAAACCCTAGTTTTAAGAATTTTAGCTAATTAAGGATTTATTTTGAAAGTTAATTAAATAAATTATTTTATTTAAAATAAGAGGGAGTAAATAGAGCCAAATTAATATGAATTTTATAATTAATTTAATTGGAGAAAATTAGAGTAATTTGCCAATTAAAAGGAATTTAGGAAAAATCTTTCAAAAATCCTAAAATTTTCCTAAAAAGGGAATTTAATATTATTTTAATATTATTATTTTTAAATATCCCAAATTACCAAAATAATTCAAATAACCCAACCCACCTATTTTTCTTTTTTCCTTTTTCCCTTTTCCCCTTTTCTTTCTTTCTTTTCCATCCTTTTTATTTCTTTTTCTTTTCTTTTTCTTCCTTACCCCCGACCTGGGGAGCCCGCTGCCCAAGATCCCTTCCCCTCTCCTTTTCTCCTTCGGCGCGACCCGTCTCTAAAACGCCATGTTTTGTTCTTATTTTCCCCCGTCACCAGTCCAGTTCCCTCTTTTTCTTTTCTTTTTTTTCTCCCTAGTCGCTTGGTCCACGAGCGCACTCCTTCTTCCTCTTTCCTTCTTCTTTCCTCCGTTGACCTGCAACTCTGCACAGCTCCCTGGTTTTTCACCACCGATCACACCCCATTGACTGGTCGTTTCTCTTCTCTCTTCTTCCCCTGACTCGCCACCCACTTTAACCCAACTACACCTCCCCTCTTCTCGCATGATCCCCCTCTTTTCCCCTGGTCAATCGCAGGCCATGATGCAGTTGTGCGCCGGCCTGCCGTCGCCGCTAGTGAACCCTAACCTACCACCTTATCCCCCCATATTCCTTTAGCCTATAAATACCCCCTTACCAGCCCTATAATCAAGTTTTGCTTCGAACCTAGAAAAATCAACCCTTTGCACCACTACCCAGTCAAACACCTCTTCCGTTACCATCGTCCAACACCGCCGCCCACGTCACCCCCTAAGCCTTCTTTGCACCACCCTCTATCTAACTACACCTCCCTTCTCCCTCGATTTGCCCTACATGAGCCACCCCGGCCGTGCATAGTCACCTCCTCGATCAGCTCTTCCTTCCACCTTCGCCGCCCTTCACACCACCATTAGCCACCACTCCCATCGTAACCACCGCCTCCTACACCTCTCAACCTGCTTTGCAGACCACCCTCTACCTTCCCCTACCTTTATTTTCCTCTTCCTCCCTCTCTTTCTCCCTTTCTTCCTTTCCTCCCCTTTCAGCCACCACAGCTGCCGCTGTGTGCTGCCACCTTCATTCCACCTTTCTCCATCTAGGCTACCATAAACACCCCAACTTCCACCCTCTTTCTCCCTCTCTTTTTTCCAGCACTCAACTATCTCTTTTTTCTTCTCCTTTTCCAGCCACCGCCACTGCCGTTGTGCACCACCGTTGGTGCCGCCTGTCACCACCAATCCAAGGTGGTACCCTAAACCTTCTCAACCCTTTTACCCTATTTATACAAGCTTTAATTATTTAATTTTATTATATTTCTATTAATTCGAATATTATTATTTCTATTGAGGGCCGAATTCCTAATCTGTTTTTATTATGATTATATTATTATTATTATTATGTGTTATTATTATTATTATTATTATTATTATCATTATTCTTATGATTATTATTATTTATAGTATTATTATTATTTCAAAGTAGGGTCGAAACCCTACTTTACATTATTTTTGATTTATACTATCATCATCATCATCATCATCATCATCATCATCATCATCATCATCATTATTATTATTATTATTATTATTATTATTATTATTATTATTATTATTATTAACATTATTAGTATTAATTTAGGTGAAGGGTCGAAGCCCTTATTCCACCGTTTATTTTGAACTATATTATTATTATTATTATTATTATTATTATTATTATTAGGGTAAAACCTTCAAACCTTATATTATCACCTTTTTCAATATTACTATGATTACTTTTATCCTTAGCAAAATTAGTGTTTAATTAGTGTTACTATTATTATATTATTATTTTATCTAAAACCCTAATCTTAGCATAAATTAGGAAATAATGGTATTTTTGGTAGGAGGAAATCTAATCTTTAGTTTTTCCCTCTTATAGGAGAGACCAACCAAAGCCCTAAGGAGACGTAGGAGCGTGCTCCAAGACCGGTGTCGTATTAGGTAAGGGTGTAGCTAATGCCTTAATTGTGCTATGTGTATTATATGTCTTGGATGCCTTGTATAATGTCGTGTTGTGTATCATGTGCCATTAGTTGACTATTTTATGTATGGAGCAGTTTGGTGTTAAAGTATGCTTATGTGCCTTCTTATGGTATATGTTGATATGTATATGTGGTGGAATGTAATGTAATGTGTTGTGACCCTTTAAGACATGCATGTGAGGATGTTAATATGGTATTGTGTGAGGGAAAGGATGAAAAATGAAAATGGGGAAGCAAGTTGACCAAAAGGAAATAAGTTGACTAAGGAATGTGAGTTGACCTAAAAATTTTAATGATCCATCAGTTGAAGAATAATAGGGGATGAAAGTAAAATGAAGGAATGGGAGAATCTAATTTATGGTTTTGAATGGAAGAATCTAGGGTTTCGTATAGGGGAATCAAATCTATGGTTTTGAACGGAAGAATCTAGGGTTTTGTATGGGGGAATCGAATCTATGTGTTTGAATGGAAGAATCTAGGGTTTTGTATAGGGGAATCGAATATATGGTTTTGTATGGAGGAATCTAGGGTTTTGCATGAGAGAATCTATGGTTTTGCATGGGAGAATCTAAGGTTGTACATGGGAGAATTTATGGTGTTGCATGGGAGAATCTAATCTAGAGTTTCTTATGAGAGAATATACAGTTTCGTATGGGAGAATCTATGGCTTTTCATGGGAGAATCTAATCTATTGTTTCGTATGGGAGAATCTGTGGTTTTGAATGGGAGAATCTAAGGTTGTGTATGGGAGAATCTAAGCACATATGGAAGAATCTAGGGTTGCATAGGTGAATCTAGGGTTTCACGTGGGAAATTTAGGGTTTGCATGAAAAAGTTCCGAAGGGTTGCATAGGATATGTAAAGTCTATATGGGGATGAAATTTACGTATGGAAAGTTGATTTGGGGTGTGAGGAAGTTGATGGAAGTGTTGTTTGGGTGTTTGAACACTTTGGATGAAAAAAAGTACGTGGGACAGTATAAGGGTGCATAGGAGACCGAGCTAGGGTTTGGTGTGGCCAATTAGGGTTTGATGTGGTTACCTAGGGTTTTGTAGTCATACGTATACTTGGTGAGTAAAGTGAGACGATGAGGGTCGAATCTAAGAGTTATTATGTGTGGGGGTTAAAATAGTTTGGGTTTGTGATGTGGAATATGATGGGCCACATAGGCTTAAATTAGAGTTTCTGGAGAAAACCCTAGAGGAAGGTAGTGAGTGGACTTGGAAGTATAAGGTAGTGGGCCTTGACCCACATACCTAGGAGTTAGACTTCTAGTGTGAATTAGGGTATGGAGGAAAGGATGTTGGGGGAAAGTTAGGAGATGTAGGAGTCTCATGATATGGGATGGGTTCTTTTTAGAGGATAAGCATAGAGAGAGTTAATCATGCATGTCTAGGGTAAAGCTTCTGAATAATACACTGTAAAACATTAATCATGTAAAGTGGAAGATTATTGAGCCTGGGCCAACCGATCCACCGGTAAGAAATAGTGGTTAGGGCATCCCGCCCTATCTATGACCCATCCACTGGCTAATAATAGTGGTTAGGTATATGTTGCCCTATGTGTGACCGCTCCACCGGTTATAATAGTGGGGGATCCCAAGCTCAATAAACCAAACCTGAGTTTGCTAAAACACATAAAAGACACTAAGTACTTACAGTGGAACACCGTGCGAGCAGGAGCCAAACCGATCCACAGGTAAGGAATAGTGGTTAGGACGTCTCGCCCTATATGTGACCGATCCACCGGCTATAATAGTGGGGCTCCCGTACTCGTATGGATTAGATAAAATTATGGTGTGAAATGAGTACTAATCAGAGATTAAATAATTAATGGATCCAGAATATAAATTGGCCTTTATTCATTTATTTATCTGAAGTGATCGTATGTTGTTGTATTATCATGCTTGGATTGTGTGTTTTTTGTATTGGCATTAGTGCATGGTTACCTTGCTCAATACGTAGCTGTAACACCCCAAAATCACGACTAGAAAATTTCATGTAAATTTTGCTTTGCGGAAGCGGAAATTAAAGAACGGTAGGTGTTACCGCCACACTTAACATAAGTCCGGCCTCCTCACCATCCTTATGTCAAGTGCTAAGGCTTAAAACAAGTCAAACCAACAAAAAGACGAGAGAGGTACAATACATAATCAAGAGTTTTACAAAAGAAAGATTATCCATAACGAAAGACCATTTATATAATAAAGTAGCTAACTATTTTTAGAAAATAAACAAAAGAGCATACGAAGGTGCAACAATAGTTTGCCTTACACTCATTCGGTCCATCAAAGTTATAAGGAAAAGGGAAAAAGGGGACGGGGCCCACTCACTCCCTTAATCTAACTATTCGCCGAGGTGACACTCCTCATAATTCTTCAACCATTGCATGCCATGGACGTACTCCTCTAAAAAGTGATAGTATCAGTATGAATTCCTCGTACTGAGTAAACCACAACGCCTCCGGAGAGGTAGCATACCCACGTAGCAATCATCATACAAATACGGGATTCAAATAAAACATATGATCACATGAAAATCCACGAGTTCATAACACAAATCCACATCACAATTAACAATACGAATTAGATCAAGATCCCTAGCAAAAGCATTTAAAACATGCTTATAATTTCACAACCATTTTAACTTACCAACGACCATAATTTATAGCATAATAGGAAGGATTATTGATATTCCAAACAATCTAACCAAGGTCAAGTCATTCCTAATCCAATTATTACAGAAGTATTATGGTGGGTGTCTAATCCGGTTATATAATTTATATAACAATTCTCAAGTGGAATACAATCCCATATCTATGACAATGATCGTCAAGGAGGGTGGTACCAAAATAATTCACTCAATTCTAGGGCAAAGCTCACCAAGGAAGCCACACGACATAACAATCGTCCATACTAAACCTCAGATTTCAAGTCCTTAAGTACGCATACTCCCTATAGGGTGTATAGAATACCTATAGAGCATAAGTGAGCCCCTTAACCCGAAGGCCCAAACTATGCACTCGGCAGCCAAGTCCGAGGCACGAGATTCCTTTCCAACTCAAGTCTTTCTCTTTAAGTAATTAGTATCTTATGAAATTCCAGGTTATTATTTTTAGAATATAGAGGTTCATAATATTCAACTTAGCCATCAATCAAACATCCAACGTCACATCCAAAAGACCACAAGGGTCGGAACCATTCCAAGCCAACATGACCTAAGGTTAGGCATCATGCCATAGCTCGAATAATTATCCGATTTAGTTGTTCAACCCAATTGTCCAATTATTTCCAAAATTATTTTAAGGCCAACACTTAATTCAACCAGTCCAATTATTCACTTTAGAACAACTTTTTGCCTTAATGACCAAAATACCCCTCAACCTATAACTACCACATTTTCCTTCACTTTATTATCAAATTTACTTATATAGGATGTTTGTCATGAAAATGCTAGCATAAAATAGCCAATGATACTTTACATACGATAATTTCTTCGGTACGACAAAAGACCATATTATCCCTAACCATTCACCATGCATAGTACACGTATACACTCCTAGCATGCATTTCTAATATCTCATAAATTCATGCAATTTCCACGAATAATTTTCAAATACGAATCATGGTATATAAAATTTATATTTTTACCCCTAGAATATGCGACACATAATAATCACCATTTTAACATATTTATACTCTAAGTTAACATGCTATACGTTCAAAATTATCTAAATTATCCAAGGGACACATTTAATCCATTTATGGGTCTTACCACGAAACATGATAATTTTCGGTTGGACTCTAATCCTAAACATGCACATTTCTCTTTTAGCATAAATCCATACATGTTGTCATAAGCATACACTTTCAATTTTTAGAATACTACCTAAGTATACAAATATTAGCATGGTAACATATATTAGTACCCTAAACATACTCATCTCATTTTATTAGCATAAATCTATATTCGTTGTCATTAGCATACACTCTTCAAATTTTAGAATATTACTTAGGCATATAAAAATTTGCATGATAAAAATATTAATTTACACATCATAATATTCATATAGAAATGAACTGCAACATGCTCCCATTTCCCACAAAATACAATAATTTGATATCTTCAACCTAACATGATTTTTACCTTAGAAAACTAACCTATCATTCTCACATAAAATTCTACCATCTATGGATTAGTTGGATTTACCTTGAGCTAAGAAAATATTAACACCACGAAGCTTCTTCCACAAATAACTTAGGCGGGGTCGAGACTACCTAGAAATGAATAACACCATCCACAACTACGAGCATTAATATTTATGCTAATTAAAATAATCAAAAGACAACCTATGTGAGCTAATACTTAAAAAATGATTAGGAAAAATAAACAAGGCGGCCGGTGCATGAATTTTCTAAGCACCAAGCCCACCAAAAGAGAGAATACTTACATTGGGGATAATAGTGGTTGTTTGGACGAAACACAAGGAAAATACGGGGTTATTTTTGGGCTAAATTTCGGTGAAGGGAAGGGGGAGTTTGGGGCTGCAAACCAAAGTTTAGTTGCTGGAATTAAGGGAAGAGAAAGAGAGGGTTGCAAGGGGAAAATTAGAGGACTTAAAGGGAGAGGGAAGGAGGGTGTTTGCTGTAGGTTGAGAATTAATAAAAGGAGGGGAAAGAAGGGGGAGTAGTGGCTACTGCGTGGGTTAGTGGCCAAGGTGCTGCTGGTGGGTTCTTTTGGGGGTGAGGGTGTCGAACAGGTTGGATGGGAAAGGGGCCTGCAAGGGCAGGTTGAGGCATGGAGAAAGGGAAGAAAATGGAGAGGTAGATGGCTAGAAAAGTTGGGTAGGTGTGGAGGTTGAGAGGAAGGAAAGATAAAGGCTAAAACTTGGTGGATGGCTGGGGTTACGTGCAACTATGGCTGCAAGCTGCTGGGTGACGTGATGGAGGATGGCTGGGTTGAGGGCTGCGGTTTTTTGTAGGGTGGAGTGGCATGGGAAAGGAGGAAAAATAGGTGGATAGATGATTAGAAGGTAGAGTAGGGGTGCAGGTTAGGGGAAAGGAAAGGTGAGGGCTGCAACTTGGGGGAAGGGGCTAGGTTTCGAGGGTTTGGGCTGCAGGTTGCCGAGTGGTGTGATGGAGGGTGGCTGGGTTGGTGGCTGCGACGTGTAGGGCTAGGGGTGTGGCGTGAGAGAGTGGTATTGCAGAGAGGTGATGGGATGTGTTTGGGGTAGAGGGAAAGCTGCAAAAGGGGAGTGGTTGCTGGACAAGAAGGGACACATGCATGGAGAGGAGAAAGGAGGAGATGGGTTGTATAGGGAAGGGTCCTTTGCTCGACAAGTTGGGGAGTTTTGGCTGGGGTTAAAGTGAGGAAAATGATGGGGGTTTTGTTAGGAATTGATTAGCAAAAGTATCCCAATGTATTAGGCTTTCAAGTGTATGGTTATTAGGAAAAGAATTCCACTTAAGCAAGGTTTTATTTTCACCAAAAATATCACTACTATTATTATGATTATTTGTGTTATCACTTCCCCTATTTTATTTTTGTAATTATTTTTAACATTATTACTATTCTTACAATCCTTGTTATCAATACTATTATTAAAAGTGTTATTCATAATAAGATTATTGGTATTACCATCCCCTCTATTTTAATTACTCTCTTCTTATTATCGGTATTATTATTGTCATCAACTTTTATCTTCCTCTACTCATACATACATTTAATCCGGGTTATTTTCATAACTTAACATTTATGGACTTACTCGAGACAACAAGGCGATCGCTTAAAAATAATCTTATGGTTTACTTTGCATACTAATCAAACTTTAAGTCTTGCATATCTAAATTAAGGATTTATTAATACGGGGTATTACAGTAGCGTACTAACCACTCTTTTCATGGGTGTTGCTCATTCCCATGAGCAAAAGGCCCATCTAACTTTGTGTAGGTGGGTGATGCTTATTTTGATGCCTTCGATGTTCATGAGGCATCTGGCAGGGTCAAGTGTTGAGCATGTACCTGGCTTGTGGATCAAGAGTGGGGTGGCCGGACTTCCCATTTATGAATTTCTATATTATTTTTAGTTTTCTAAGACATAACATTTATCGTCTCTAAACTTACTTCCTTTTTAAGGAACTTTGACTATGTATGCTGGTTTGTAACTCTTTGACTTTGCACTCTGATTTCTATTTTATAGTCGTTTAATGCTTATTTAAAGTCTTGATTAGATTAGATTTATATTGATTATTAAATTCCTTTTAGCCTTAGCACTTGGTACTAGAACGGTCAGAGTGAACCGGTATGGTATTAAGTGTGGCGGTAACATCCCTAAAATTTACAGGTTTTAATTTAATTGCTTCCGTTTTTTTAAAAAAATAGTGAATTTTGGGGTGTTACATTTTATTCGCTAGAGTTCTTTAGCGTACTTTACTCCAAAGTTATACATTCTGATAGTTTGGACTCATTGTAAAGAGAGATTGTGATTACTTTGTGCCAGCTTAAATTGTACCCCCCACCACCTTTATTATTTGACATCATGGCATATTTAACAATTCACTTGGTTCATGAGGCAAAAATTTTAGGAATTGTGCATAGACATTAGATGTACCACTTTGAGTGGTTTTTAAAATTGATAAAAGGTTACGTAAAGAATCAATATAAACTATAAGGATATATTGTTGAGAGTTATTTATTAGAAAATGCAATTAAATTTTCCACAAATTACTCATTAAATGATGAAGCTACCATTATTCCTAAACATGCAAAGAAAATAAAAATAGAAGAGACTAGAGGCAAACAATTTAGGTATGTAGATTATGACATGTTCCATAAAGCACATATATATGTATTTCATAACATCGATGATGTTCAATCATAATTTAAAGAACATATGAATTCTTTAACGATTGAAAATTCATCAAAAAATAAGAAGTGGACAATTAATAAACATAATCTTTTCTTTATGGATTAGCTCAGAGATCACATTATTCCGTTGCTCATCGAACATTTGCTAATTCTAAATTTTGAGACCTTACATGGGTTGTCCCAAAATTACTATCATGAAGTTTTATTATATGTTAGTTATGCAATCAACGGTTATACCTTTTATATGAAACAACAAGAAGAGATGTGTACAATGTAGAATGGTGGGGTAACTTTAATGGTTGAGGTAATGCATATTACTAGTGCAAAGGACATGAATTCAACTATATTGTAGCATGATTGAACATATATGGAAGTTAGATTACACTATATTTAAGTCACTATTTTTACATGTTGAGAAGAAGATCTCAATTGAGAGGGGCATAAACAAGACCCATTTATCTTGATATCACAAGCAACACAAGCTTTCTTTTTCATTGATTATGCCGATAAAATATAGTGTGCAGTACTATCTTCGAAGAAAATGAAGGCCAATGAATGTGATGATGAAAATGATACCAATTGTGTGTGTTTAATAAATAACTTTATTTGAAATAAAATTAGCTTGTAAAATTATTTATTTTAATCATTTTATGGATTTTGGAGTATGTAAATTTGGATAAGAGTATTTAATAAATTAAAAATAAATATTTTTCTATTTATCATATTATTTTATTTGAATAATTTTCCAAACTAATATTTTACCAAATTTATCCTTTTTAAACTTATATATTAGATTATAATAAATTAAATTATTAAATTAAATAATTTATCAAGAATATTACATTTTATGATTTTATAAATTAATGTAATTTATTTCCCCTATTTTTCCATTTTTTCTTTTTCTTTTCCTTCTCCTTTTCTCCTTTTCTTCTTTCTTCTCTTTTCCTTTTTCTCCCCCTTGGGCCGTCCTCCCGCCCAGCCTGCTCTCCCTTCTTCCTGCGCATTGGGCCTTCGGCCCGTCTCTCCTGCGTCCTCCCTCTTCTCCTTCGCGCACGCCCGAACTCCAGCCCAAATGCGTCTTTATTTTCTTCTCCCTAGACCGGCCGGCTCCCTTCTTTTTCTGCGCCGGTCCAGCCGCCCCGTCCCTTTCTCCTTCTCCTTTCTTCCTCCTCCCATGCCCGACTCTTCTTTCTGCCATTGTTGAGCACCGACCGCCACCCTGCACCTGCCACCACAACCTTCTCCCTCTCCCTCTCTCTTCCCCCGTCGTTTTCCTTCCCTTTTCGAGCCAAACCAGCCCTGGACCACAGCCTCGCATGCTCTCTCCCTTTCCTTCTTCGTCCCTCTTTCTCCCCTGCCACCCGACCACCACCTGCCACCTGCAGCACCGATCGCCGACCATCCCTGCCCCTCTCTTCTCCCTTCTATTTTTCTCCATCCCACCATCCCTTCATTACCACATTTTTCGAAGCCTATCATCCCCTTCCCGAGCTCCCTCCTCTCTCTTTTCTCCTCCTCCCATTCGCTCCCCGTTCTTCTTTTTCCGCCGCCCTCCGCCGCTCGAACCACCAAGCCCAGCCCCTGCGCCGCCTTCTGCCACCGCCTACTACCATCCTGCACCACCACGCCGCCCCTCGAGCCCTACACCTCCTCCCTTCTCTTCCTCTTCCTTTTTCTTCCCAGCTTTTTTCCCTTACCGCCGAGCCACCTGCAACCGCCGCTTCCGTCGCCGTCCGGCCACCTCTTCCGCCACCCAACCCACCATTCGACACCCTGCAACCCCCTCTACAACCGACATGTCTTAGTTGGCCAAAACCAACCCTTGCACCCCTCCATTTTCCCCTCTCCTTTTCCTTCCTTCACAACCCCTTTCCCTCGACCCTCCTCGGCAGCCAACTTCGCCGCCTTGCCGCCGTCTCCGCCGCCCTATGCCGCCGTGAAACCACCCTTTGCCTCCACCTACACCCCCTCTTCACTTCTGCACCATTCACTTGCCTTAGAACCTCCCCCAACCACCTTCTTTTCTAGCCTAAATACCCTAACCCGAAAATAATGTATTTTGCTCCCTTCACCCTCTTTGAGCCTTTTTCCCCCATGGGTTTTGCATGAGACTCACGCTGCTCATACAGCATGAGCTCCCCTTCATTTTAAAAATTATGTGGCTAATTTTTAAGGTATAATGGTATTTTATGTTAAGTGTTTTATTAATTAAAATTTATAAAGTTTTATACTTGGATTCTTATTTCTAACATAAATATGATGGATATTATTTTTAGGTGTTGAGTTGCTAATTATGCTTGGTAAGATTTGATATTTTGCGGGACTAAGGTAACCGTTAATCCTCCCTTAAATATATGGAAAAACGCATGCTAGCACATTTAGGGTTTAGTATGATTTTATGCATGTTTTGTATGCTTAGCATGATATGTTTATGGTTTCTTATATTGTTTGTTAAAAAGAAAAAGCATGATAACTTTTGTGCCATATGTAGGTATGTTAAATAAAGAAGGAGTTGGAATATGGATAGAAATGTTAAACACTTGTTTATGATGTACCATGTTGTTAATGCATGAATGATGTTATTATTTAAGGGTATTTTAGTAATTATGCTTATGAGGTAAATAAATCAATGTGTGTAGTTGCTAATGAGTATTATGTTGAAAAATGACAAGTTGGTGGACTTAGATGATAAAAATGAAGTATTAATATCATTATTTTATGTAGTGTTAGTAAATTCATAAAAATGGTGAATAAAGGGGTTGAGTGGAAACTTTATAAGTGGAAAGGGTGTTTCGGTAATTTTGAGATAAAAGAATAATATGGTAATTTTATGATTAAATGGCCAAATGATAATTTACAAGTAAAGGATAAAATTGTAAGTTGTGAGAAAGAAGGGTAAAATGGTAATTTTGGAAGTAGGGGTAAAATAGTAATTTTGGATGAAGGAGGGCATTATGGTAATTTTGGAGGTAAAGGGGCAAAATCGTAATTTCATAAGTAAAGGGTAATATGGTAAATTTTATAAGTGAATGGTGAAGTGGTAATTTATAAGTAAAGGGGTAATATGGTAATTTGGGAAAGAAGGGAAAAATGGTAATTATGTATGGAAAGATAAATACGGTAATCTTGGATGTGAAAGGGTAAAATAGTAATTTGTAAAGTAAAAGATGTATGGTGGTAATTTTCATAAATAAAAGGATATTATGGTAAAATTGGATGTAAGGGGGTAAAATGGTAATTTTGTAAATAAAAGGATATTATGGTAAACTTGGGAGTAAGGGGTAACGTGGTAATTATGATAATGACCAAAAGTAATTTAGAAATTAAATTATGATTGTAGAAGGGTAATTGGATAAGTATGATGCTATAGAAGGGTAATTTGGTAAATTAACCAATTGAAGGGCATTATGGAAATTTTAAATATGGAGAAGGGTAAAATTGGTAACTGTAATTATGAAGAGGGGTAAATTAATTATGAGGAAGGTTAATTTGGAATTTATAATGATTAAAAAGGGTAAATGGCAATTAAAATAATTGAGAGGGTTAAAATGGTAATTATGATAAAGGAGAAGGGCAATTTGGTAATTTGTTCAACTAAAGGGGCAATTTGGTAATTTAGCCGATAAAAGGGTAAAGTGATAATTGTTTAACCAACTAAAGGGGCAAAATAGTAATCATGATAATGAAGGAGGGTAATTTAGTAATTTATCCAACTCAAGGACAGTTTTGTAATTATAACAAAGGAGAAGGGCGATTTGGTAATATAACCAACCAAAAGGGAAATATGATAAGTGTAGTCATTATGAGGGGTGAATGGTGATTTAAAAAGTGTAAGAGACAATTTGGTAATCTAAAGTGGACAAGGGGTAATTTGGTAATTATGCAACCTTAAGGGTAATGTGGTAATTTATCAAGTAAGGAACGAATACTTAACAATTATATAAGTAAAGGGCAAATGAGTAATTTGTACCTAACATGTCTTTGAGATTGTGGACCATTATAATATGATTCAAATAATGCTGATTAGCCAAGTAAGAGTAGTTGATAATTAGTCTGGCCTTAATGGTTTCTCTGTGATATTCTGGATAATCATCTGAATAAGAAACGATTAATGATATCAGAACGATTGAAAGTGAATAAGTATCGGATTATCGTGCTTTTCGTGATCACCTTAATTAAGACACTATTACTTAAAGTGAAATACCTCGAGATCGGGAATGGTGACTCCTTGGGGGTCGCTACCCTAAGGACGTGGTTTAGTCCACGATTATTCTGGTATTTGCTGGTGTGCCTTTGTGCCCCAGCCAGGCCCTATATCTTACTCTTCCTAGCTCTACGGACCTAGTTAGGGGGTATGCATACTTATGGATTAGGTGTCCTTGTCGATAGGGTACTGAGTTAGCTTTATGCACCAGTACGACCAGGGTACCTTTGCGTCCTTGGGTTCATGGTTAAAGGGTACTGAGTAGCTGATATGCACCGGTACGACCGGTGTACCTTTGTGTCCCGGGTTATCGATCTCCCAATCGAGGTAAATAAATATGATTGATGTGCTGATTAAAGAAAGGAAAGATACTATTATTGAAAGTGAAATATTAATGAGCCGGGCCCAGATGATTATGATATTGAGTACCGGTCCACCGGTTATAATAGTGGCCAGGAGCGTTGTGCCCTGGATGATGAGTTATATGTATCCCGGTCCACCGGTTATAATAGTGGCTAGGAGCGTTGTGTCCTGGATGATGATTCTTATATATCCCGGTCCACCGGTTATAATAGTGGCCAGGAGCGTTGTGCCCTAGATGATGAGTTATCTGTATTCCGGTCCACCGACAATAATAGTGGGGGTCCCGAGCTCAATCAAATCGGTTATGTATGTGAATAAGATTATGGAAAAATACTAATCACTTATAGTGGAACACCATGTGAGTCGAGGCCAGACCAGTCCACCGGCAAATAATAGTGGTCAGGTGCGTTCTGCCCTGTGTGTTTATCTTTCGGTCCACCGGCAATAATAGTGGTCAGAGGCGTTCTTCCCTGAGTGTATACTTTCCGGTCCACCGGCTATAATAGTGGGGTTCTCGCACTCACATGGATATAAAATATGATATTAATTGAATGATGATGGAATAATGGCTTAAGGCCAGAATGTACTGATCTTACACTATGACATGGCTTAAGGCCCAAAGATATCGATCGTGAATTATAACTTGTGTTACGTGTTATTGTTACGTATGCACCTCTCATTATTTATGTGCGTGACTTGCATTATGTGCCGTATGCGGGCCTGTCTTTAAGTGTGGTATTAAAGGGTTACTCAGTACCGTAGTACTGAAGGGATTCCCTTTATGGGGCCCCTGCCTATTCAATGGGCAGTGCCCTTGCAGGTATTTTCAGGTGCTACTCAAGTGGGCTACGGGAAGGAAAGTAAGGAATTTTTCGGTATCATGGCTTTTTCTCTTTCTCATTTAAATTCTTGGTTTTAAATGTTAACGTTGTTAAAGTGACCACCATTGGTGGATTTTATTCCTGAAAACGATTTGATGCGCTACTCTGATTTAAATATGTTGAAGTTCTTGCAATTTACTCTGATTTATGCATGTTGAACGTCTTTCAAATTGAATTTCATTTTCTTAGCCTTAGCACTTGGTACTGGAACGATATGAGTGAACCGGTCTGGTACTAAGTGTGGCGGTAATACTCCCAAAGTTCACGTTTTATTTATCTGCTTCCGCTAATCTTCCTTTTAATTAACGAAATTTTTCAGTAGTGAATTTTGGGGGTGTTACAGTGTGTGTGTGTCACAACTATACAAGCAACTCAATAATTCAACGATTATAACAATGACATTATTAAGGAGAAAATATATGTAAGAGATGATCATTGTAAAGTGATATATGTATCAATCATGAAACCAATCTAAAATCAAGGAAGAATAAATAAAGGGAAAGGCAGTAATGAATGTAACAACACAAAATTATAATAAATTGAAATACCCCAAAATTCTAATTTTGAAAATTATGGCTAAATAAGGATTTATTAGGAAATTTAATTAAATAAATTATTTTATTAAAATAAAGGGGAATCAATTAAGGCAAAATAAGGAGAAAATAATAAATAAATTATTTAGGAAAATTTGGATATTTTACTAATAATCATGGAAGTTAGGAAAAAATTGCCCAAAATAGTCCAAATTAATCTAATAAGGAATTAATTATTATTTTTTAAATATTATTATTTTAAATAACCCAAAAATTCCAAAATACCCAACCCACCTATTTTTCCTTTTTTTTTCTTTCCTTTCTTTTCTTTTTCTCCCTCTTTTTCCCTTTTTATTTTCTTCCTCTCCTTCCTTTTTCTTTTTTCCTTCCCCACCTCGACCTGGGCCATCCCGTCGCGCGGCCCATCTTCCTCTTCCCTTGCGTGGCTCAGGCCCGCGCCACACCCTTCCTTTTTTTTCTTCTTCCTGACCGATCCGGTTTCTTTTTTTTTTCTTTTCTTTTTTTCTCCCTGAGCCGCCCGGTCCCGACCCTTCTTCTTCCTAGAGGCGTGGGCGGCAACCGAGGAGCTGCAACCCAGCCCTCTGCCGGCCACCATTGCTACCACCGTCCTTCCCTCCCTCTCCCTTCGCTTTCTTTCACATTTTCGACTCCAACTGAAATGCCCCGAAAATTTCTAATTGTATAAACTACATTTAAAGGATATTTATTATAAAAAATTATTTAAATAAATTATTTTTAAATTGAATTAATTAGGGAAAATCAAGAAGAAATTTATAAGTATTTTTATTAGAAGATAATTTGAGTATTTTAGCTAATTAAGCATTTTATTTTGAAAATTAATTAATTAAATTATTTCATTTAAAATAAGAAGTCGAAAATAGTTTCAAATTAATATTAATTTTATAAATAATTTAATTGGATAAAATTAGGGTGTTTTGCTAATTAAAAAGGAATTTATGGAAAATCTTTTAAAAATCCTAATTTGGACTAAAATAGGATTTAAATATTATTTTATTCAAATATTATTATTTTTAAATATCCAAAATATTTTAATTAATTTAAATACCAAACATAATTATTTTTTCTCTTTTCCTTTTTCCTTTTTCTTTCTTTTTCTTTCTTCTTCTTTTCTTTTTCTTTTTCTCCTCAACGAACTGGGCCAGCCCGGCGGCCCAGTTACCTTTTCTTTTCCTTCCTTTGGCCCAGCCCAGCCGCGTGACGCTATTCCTTCTTCCGCCCCTCGATGTTCCGCGTTTTGCTTCATTTACCACTAAAACTCGGCGTTTCATTTAAATGGCCCCCATCGCGGCGACCGGCCCGGTCTATCTCCCTTCTTTTCTCTTCTTTTCCCGGCCGACCGGTCCAGCCACCTGCCTTTCTTCTTCCCCAGCCTTCGCACCTGCCAGCCCCGACGCCAGCCTGCAACGTCCGCCGCCCGCCCTGGTTTTTCGCCGGTGATCTCGCCATTTTGACCGGCCGTTCTCCTCCCTTTATCTTTCCCTTGATTCGGCGACCACACAGACCCAACCAACTCTCCCCTCCTCGCGCGATTTTCTCTCTTTTCTGCCAACCCACCCTTGCCCCGTTTTGATGCCGCCGGCCAACCTTCGCCTCTGGTAAGCCCGAACCCTACTTCCTTATACCCTCACCGACCTAAATAACCCTAAACTCTCCTCTAACTCTATAAATACCCTCATAATATACCCTGGTTCGAGTTTGGATTTCCTAACCCAGAAATCCTTCCTTGTCGCCGCCACTCCTGATGCCTCGTCCTCCGCCTACGGCCAACTTCGCCGCCCGTTCTGGCCACCCGTGTCATCCTTACACTTCCCTCTAGCTAACCAAATCTACCTCAACCTTCGATTCTTCCTGCACAAGCCGCCCCAGCTGTGCGAAGTTCTCTTCCCGATCAACCCTGTTTTCTGCCTCCGCCACCTTGGCACCGCCATTAGCCACCTCCTCCGCCACTTCTAACACCTATTAAACCAACTATTAACTCCTACTAATTATCCTCTACAACCCCATATAAATATTTTAATTTTCTTCCTCTCCATCACCCATTTTCCTAATTTTTGGCCCCCTTAGACCCATTTTTCGGCCACCTCCGGGAACCACCGCCAGTTCCACCTACATCCTCCAACTCAAGGTGATGCCATAGACATTTTAAGTACTTAGTTTCGAATTATTTATAATTATTCTAATTTTAGCCAAAATTTTAGTATTAATTCAACTTTAATTATTATTATTATAATTATTATTATTAGTAATATTGACTTTATTCTAATTTCTAAATTTTGGTTACAGGTCTAGGAGTATTATTGAGTAAGATACAGTAATTATCTCGGCCTTTACCTATTTGCTTAGATTTTTACATAATTGATGTTATTATTAATAATATTTATAATAATATTATTATTAGTATAATTACTTGGTTGATACTTTGATTATTACTGGAAGAACAGAGGCCTTAAATTTTAATTATGCCTCGCATTTATAAAATTTATTAACATTATTAACATTTTTCAACATTATTTTGATTATATTACCATTATTACCTTTATTAAAATATAATATAAGTATATATATACATTATTAATTTTATTGTCACAATTCTGAATAATATTATTTGTATCATTGTGGGAAGGTTAGAAATCCAACTTTTAATTTTAAGAATTTTGATATCATTAATATATAATATTCTATTTATAAAAAGTATCATTAATATTATTGTACTTTATTTATATTAATAATTATTTTTATTACTATTATTCTTATTATTGTTATTATTATCATCATCATAGTTATGTTATTATTAAATCTATTTTGGGAGAACGGTAGAAACCCTTAGTTTATCACCTTTTCAAAAGAAAATAAGTGAATTAATTATATTAGTTCCTATAGTTAATTATTGAATAGTAAAATGTCATCCTAAAACCAAACCTCAAAATAAGTTAGAATTATATAAGAGAGTATAATTCTAGTATGCTTTGATATAATAGGAACCCAATCAAATCCCTAAGGAGCCGTAGGAGCGTGCTCCAAGACCGGTGACGTTTTAGGTAAGGAGTGCTAAGGCCTTTTATGTGCTTATGTGTATTATGTGTTTCGCATGTTATGTATCTAGTGTTTATTATTATTAAATATTTTATATGTGGTATGACTTGGAGTTGAAGTATGTTGTGCATGGTATGTGTATTAATTATGTATGATGATATGTGTTGTGAATGTGAGGAAGTCGATGTGGTTTGTGTGAGAGGAAGGATGAAAAGGAGGATGGGGAAAGAATTTGATTAAGGAAAGTGAGTTAACCTAATTTTATGGTTTTATAAGGAATAATCTAATGTATGATTTTATGTGTGGGAGAGCATAATTTATGGTTTGTTTGGGAGAATCTAATTTAGGATGTTATTTGGGAGAAGGTAATTTATGAGGTTATATGGGAGATTCGAATTTATGGTTTGTTTGGGAGAATTTAAATTAGGATGTTAATTGGGAGAAGGTAATTTATGAGGTTATATGGAATTTATGATTTATGATTCGTGCATGTCTATGGTGAAAGCTTCTGAATAAGATACTTAAAACATTAATTATCTAAAGAGGAAGATCGTTGAGACGGGACCAACCGATCCACCGGTTCGGAATAGTGGTTAGGGTTTTTACCCTATGTGCGACCGATCCACCGGTTATAATAGTGGTTAGGACATGATGTCCTATGTGTGACCGATCCACCGGTTATAATAGTGGGGGTTCCCGAGCTCAATAGTCACAAATCAGAATGCTTAAAAGATACTAATTACTTACAGTGGAACACCATGCGAACCGGAGCCAACCGATCCACCGGTTAGGAATAGTGGTTAGGACGCGTAGTCCTATGTGTTTCCGATCCAACGGCTATAATAGTGGTTAGGGTATGATACCCTATGTGCCTCCGATCCACCGGCTATAATAGTGGGGGCTTCCGTACTCGCATGGATTTGATAAAAAGTATGGTATGAAATGAATTCTGATCAGAGATTAATTTAAAAATTAATCCAGTCTACAATCGGGCCTTATACTCTTACTTGGATGGTCGTAAGCACCTTATGTCATTGTGTTGGTAATTATGTCCTTCTATGTTCTGCATGATTTATGTGTTTGTGTGTTGGCCTTAGTGATCAAGTCACCTTACTTAGTACTGGACCCGTACTGATACTACCTTGGTTGATGGGTCCTGTGATGATCCACCGATGGTGGGGAGCAGACCTCTTGTGCAGGTTTAAGATCAGAGACTGTTTTGGGGTGGCAGGCTTGATTTGAGTGAGTAGGCAATCCGGAATTTGACCCATCGGGTTTTATCTTGTTTAAATGTATTTCTATTTGGAAGTTACAAGTGTTATTTGAAACTTCAAGGATATTGTAATTAACTCTTAATTTCTCGTACTCTGATTTTATGTATGATCTTTCGAATCCTTTTATGAATTGTTAATTTGAATTTAACGTAAATCTTTTCTTTAGCCTTAGCACTTGGTACTTGAACGGTTTGAGAGAACCGGTTTGGTACTAAGTGTGGCGGTAACATTCCCAGAATTCACAGGTTTAAGTGTTTCTATCATAATTGCTTCCATTTTAAAAAAAATATTAGTGAATTTTGGGGTGTTACACCAACCAACCTATTCCCCTCTCCCGAACACCCTGCCCCTTTCCCTTTCCCTCTTCCCTCTACCTTGCCTGCTGCCATGGCAGTGCCGCCTCAACTGCCACCACTAGTGGCATGCCTGGCATCTGCACCTCCTTTGTCTTCTTCCCCTTTTCATTTCCCACCCAATCGACCTATAAATACCCCATAGGCTGCCTTAATTAGAATTTTAATTTCGAAAACCCAAAAACCGCCCCTTCTCGCCGCCGCCTATCTCCGCCTGCCAAACCACCCCGGAACTGCCCCTGGCATCACCCCCTACCTAACTAAACCCTCTTCGTCCCTTGATTTCCCCTGCACAAGTTACCCCGGTCGTGCAAAGTTGCCCTCCCAAACAACCAACTTCAGCCCCTACCACCCTTCGAACCGCCGTCCGCCGCCGATTCCACTGCCGCCAACGCCACCTTTACCCTCCAAAACAACTAGGGGAGCCTCCTCTACCTCCCCACACCTCCCTTTCTCCCTTTCTCCCTCTCCTCCTCCCTCCTTGCTCCTCCTTCCACCACCTCCAATTCCCACAACCGCCGGTGCCACCACTACCCTTAGGTGGTTCTCTAACCTTCCCAACCCTTAAACCCATTTTATACAAGTATTAGTTATTTAATAATATTAATGTTATTATTATTACCATTATTATTATTATTATTATTATTATTATTACTACTACTACTACTACTACTACTGTTATTATTATTATTATTATTATTATTATTATTATTATTATTATTATTATTATTATTATTATTATTACCATTATCATTATCATTATTTTCTTGCTAATATTGTTAATACTAACTTTATCCATTATCACCTTTTATTATTAATATAAATATTTGGACCCTTATATTATTATGATCATTCAGTTACTATATTATTGTTATTGTTATTATTATTATTATGCTTAACATTATTATCATCATTATTTTTTATTATTATTACTACTATTATTATTATTATCATTGTTGTTGTTATTATTATTACTATTATTTTTATTATTATTAATGTTATTGAAACCGAATTTGGCATGTTACCATTTTATTACTATAGAAGAAGAATACCCAACCTTAGTATTATTATTATTATTATTATTACTAATATTATTCCTAACGCCTTTGTCACTAACATTATTACTATGGTATTATTATTATTTATTACTATTATTATTGTTATTGTTTTGGTTACTATTATGGTGACAAAAACATTTGAACCCTTATATTATCATTATTTCAAATATGACTATTATCACTAGTACCTTCAGTAATATAAGTACTTTGTTCGTATTACTAATATTATATTATTATTTTATCCCTAAAGCTATTATTAGTCTTGGCCTTAAAAATAATAGGACTTCTATTTCTAGGAGCATTAGTATTATTATTATTATTATTATTATTACTCTTATTATTATTATTATTATTATTATTATTATTATTATTATTCTTACTATTTTATTATAACAAGTATTAGTACTATTTTTAGAAGAAATAAAGCTATTTGATTTAATGATATAAATATAATTATGAATAGTAACATAAGTATATTTTGACTAGTAATATCTAGTAGACTAACTTGATGGTAAAAACCCTAGTTTTCACTTATAAAGCTCCCTTAATAATAGCAACCCTAATCTTAGACTAAAATAAGAAATAATAGTATTTTTGGTAGGAGGAAAGCTAATCATTAGTCTTACCCTCTTATAGGTGAATCAAGCCAAAACCCTAAGGAGGCGTAGGAGTGTGCTCTAAGCCTGGCGTCATTTTAGGTAAGGATGTAACTAAGGCCCTTGTGTGTTGTGTGACTTGTATGCCTTTGATGCTATATATATTATGCTATGTCATGTATCGTATGATTGTCATTAATTTGTCTTATGTGTAGCGCAGCTTGGAGTTGAGGTATGTTTATGTGTTTCTTATGGCATGAGTATGATATGTATATATGGTGATTATGATGTGATGTGATATGACCCTCTAGGACATGCATGCTAGGATGATTGATAATGTGATATAGGAATGAAAGGATAAAAAGAAAGAAGATGGGAAGTGAGTTTGCTAAGGGGGATATGAGGTTGACCAAAATACCTCATGATCCATGAGAGGAAAATAAAGAGGAAGAGATGGACAAAATGAAAAAGAGATGGGAACCATGCATGGGAGTTCTGGGTTCGCATGGGGACTTCGACAGTTTGCATGGGGTGGATAAGACTTGCATGGGAGTGATCCTTACGTGAGAAAAGTTGTTTTAGGGTGTAAATAAGATAAGGGGAGAGTTGTGGAGTGATTGGAGACTTGGGACGAAAAATAGTACGTAGGTTGGTGTAATGGTGTATAGGGGACCCGATTAGGGTTTTGGGAGGAAGCGGTAAGCTAGAAAATGTGGAAGTAAAAAAATGACTAAGGGAGAGTAGAGTACGGGTTTAAGAGTGGGAATTTATTTAATAAGGGGAGAGTATGGGTGCCATGGGAGAGAAGAGATATTGGGTGAAAAAAATAAAACAAAAGAGAGAGGTTACTTGTGGGAGAAGAAAGGTACTAGAGTTGAAGTGGCCAACTAGGGTTTTTTGGTCACACGTGAAATCGAGGGGTAAAGTGATATGATTTTGGGTTGGATCTAAATGAGATAAGGTATGGGATGATAAACGAAGTAATGGAAGTGTAAGTGAGAGAGAGTTGGGCCACATCGGTCCAATTAAGATTTTCAAGGGAAAACCCTAGAGGGTGATAGTAGGTGGAGTTGATATCATGAGGTGTCGGGCCTAACCCACACCTGTAGGAGTTGGGTTTTTCATTATGTGTAAGAGTAAGGGGAAATGGATGACGGGGCATGATAAAGGGCGCAGGAGTCTCAAGATATGGGACGGGCCCCCTTGGGAGAATAGAAGTAGAAGGTTGTTGATATGCATGTCAAGGGTGAAAAGCTTTATCCAATAAGATACGAATAAGATACTAATCACTTAAAGAGTAAGATTGTTGAGCTGGGCCCAGACCGATCCACCGACATAATAGTGGCCAGGTGACGGGGTGTCTTGGAAGCCGATCCATCGACATATAATAGTGGTTAGGTGCGTTCTGTCCTATAAGTGACCGATCCACCGACATATAATAGTGGTTAGGTGCGTTATGCCCTATAAGTGACCGATCCACCAACTATAATAGTGGGGGATTCCGAGCTCAACAAACCAAACATTACGTTGCCAATGAATCATGAGAAATATACTATGTAATTACAGTGAAACACCATGAGAGTCGGGGCCAGACCGATCCACCGGCATAATAGTGGCTAGGAGCGTTCTGCCCACTACCAGAAATGAGGCTTTTAACGACCAACAAATTTCGTCGCTAATGGCCAAATTTTGGTTGCTAAAGCTAATAACGACCAAAAAATTTATTGGTCGTCAGTGGTCGTTATTGCTCCCTCGTTAAAGGCTTTAACGACCAACTGAAATTTTTTGGTCGTTAAAGTAATAACGACTACATATTATGTTGGTCGTTAACGCAATAACAACGGCGTATAATTTTGGTCGCTAAAGGTAATAACGACGACACAAAGTGTTGGTCGCTGAAAGTAATAGCGACAACTTATAATATTGGTTGCTAAAAGTAATAGCGATAACGTATAATGTTGGTCGCTAAAAATAATAACGACGAATAAAATACACTGTCATAAATAATATTAACGACCAATTTTTCAGTCAATACTAAAATTCATTCATCATTTGTGACATAATTTATTGGTTGCAAATGGCATAATTATATATTCAATAATATATACAATCAACATTTCAATATTCATCTATAACCCTACACCTATATGGATATACATATATCCATTTCAATCTTTTCAAAACCTGTACATGTATGCATACATATATCCATTTCAATATTCTCAAGACCTGTACCTATATGCATGCATATATATACATTTTGATCTTCTCAAATCCTATACTTGCATACATATATATCCATTCTAACATATGGATATAATTTTCTAAATATCTGTTTATAATTAAATATTCATACAAATAATTTGTATCAAATGTACGGTACAATTTTCGGCTATGATCAAATATAAATATATTACAAAAGAGCTACAATATGTCGTTGCATTACAAAAATATCATGATTAACAGCCGCATAAGAATTAATCATTCTATCCATCGAACACAATAGACTTGATAAGTTTATCAAAATAAACTGGATCTGTAACAATAGAAATATAAAAATAATAATTAATATAAGTATCAAATAAACAATGACATATGATATCAAAATAATAAAAAAAAAACATTACGCCGAATAATAAAAACAAGAGTATATCATTACTCTTCAACCCAAGATATATATAGCCACCACAATTTGAGCTGGAAGAAGGTTGTGCATTGGTGGAGGAAGTGGTGGTTGCAGCAAAAATGGTTGAAATTAGGAGCATAAAGTCTTACCCTCTAAAACATGATAAATAGAGAAAAAATGAATTTACTTTCTTCCCTTCAAAGGTCATCGGTATGCAATAAAAAGAAACATATCCACTGATGCATCCTATCAAAATTATTAAAATATTATTATACTATTTATTATGATTAAATAAGAGAATTTTTATTCATTGCCCTATTAGATTGGATCTAATAGGGGATATTTTATATTACACTATTTGTTAGAATCAATTAAGAAATTTTCAATTGCTCTATTAGATCATCTATAATAGGGCAATTTTATTATTACCCTATTTAAGGCCAGTGAATACTACTTTCTATTAATGGTTTTATTCATTGCCCTTGAATTATTGCTCTATTTCAACCTTCTTCCTAACTAAGTAAATAAAAAAAAGATTATATAAACCTGAATAATATAATAAACATAGTAGCAACCATCATGTTTTGTCTGCCGACATACATGCCTCCAGATAGCAATAAGCTTACAGCTTCAAAGACTATGATGCTTACGTGGGCCCTGCTCAACACTTGAAAATACAGGAATTTGGAAGCAGATAATATGAATAGGTCTACTAAGCTTCCTCCACCCCATACTTCCTAATATTAGATTACTGTTGTATTACCTGGGAGGTGTTTGCTCTTATTTATCAATAGAGAAGCAAACCAAATATCCCATTATATCATAAAATCCAAGATCTCAGTGCCAGAAAAATAATAACCCGGATAAAATTGTCTGAATGTATGCCAGATGAATAACTTTTAGTAAAAGACATTATATGCCATACGGAACCCACTTCAAATTACCTAAAAGGTACATAAAGTGAAAAAACCAATATCAGACCACTGATATCACCAACTGAAGTCATATAAAACTTATCATCTTAAAACAAGATCTATTGACAAACAAGAATAGTACAAAAAAGTCTAGACAATGCTTCTAGTCTTTAAAACTAATAATATTACAGTTCTATTATCATTTTTATAATGTGGAAATCATCTAAATTTCAAGTCTGAAATCAGATCTGTATATTTTCAGCAAAATAGTACAAAAACGTCTAGACAATGCTTCTACGGTGCATAAAAACCTATAAAAACTTAGCTAACTTTATTCTTCATTGGCTATACTAGAATTTCCCTTATATTTCAAGTCTTTGAACATGTAATTCGCTAGCATAATGGCCAAATATTAGATATAAAATCTGAACTGAAATGGAACTAAAAAAATATTCATACTAACACAAGCTCATAACTTACCTTAATAAAATGACAACTCATTAAAAAATAGATCTGAAATTTGAACTGAAATCAAATAAAAAAAAATAGGTTCATGCCATTAGAAGTTTATAAAAAAATAGCTTGCTTGATACACATGCGAAAATAGAGATTTTAATGTCCAAATGATCTTAAATTCAAACCAAACTTAATCATATATGTCCGGTAATTTTTTCCACCACTTATGCCATGTTTCAGCCTTCATATCATGCAAAAAAAGTGATGTAAAAAAAAAACCCAGACCTGAAAGTTTGACTGCAGAAATCAACTCAAAACTTGAAATTGCTATCTCCAAAAATGCTTAAACCCCTCCTCTAAACTTATGCCACTTGATTATACTTTTAATATACTGAATTCTTAATCATATGATAGGTCTCTAAACATGTTTATAAGGTGAAAACAAGCTGATTTTATATCAGAAATCAGATTTGTAAAATTGTTGTAGAAATCAGTCTCAAAGATGAAGGAATCATATCCGAAAGTGCTTATGAACTTAACCAAACTACTCTAACTTGATTCGGCACTTTTTATGCACTTTGTGTACTATATCCCCAATTATATTACAGGTGTATTGTCATTTTTATAATGTAAAAATCATCAAAAATTTAGGTCTGAAATCAGATCTATACATTTTCAGCAAAATTAGTACGAAAATGTCAAGACAACACTTCTATAGTACATAAAACCTATAGAAACTTAGCTAAATTTATTTTTCATTATCTATACTAAAATATCCATTATATTTTAGGTCTGTGAACATGTAATTAGCTAGCATAATGGCTAAACATTAGATCTAAAATCTGAACTAAAATTAAATTAAAAAATAGATTCATACCAACAGAAGCTCATAAAAATAATTTTAGCTCAACTCAATTTTACCTACACATTTCTAACCTTTTTTTACTTATTATAAAGATTCATAATTTTTAAAAGAAGGTATTCTAAGTCTACAGAGAAAAAAAATCAGGTCTAACAAGCAGGAAAAAAAAACAGATTATATGTGCACTGTCCATAGCTATATAGTTAACTATAAAATGATTCAACTTTTAGCTTCATATCCTAACTCAAGGATGATTAAACATGATTTTGATACCCAATTGTCACCCTAACTTCTCTATTCGTGATTCAAATTGCAGTAGGTCATACGTAATTACCAATTTATCAAAATGAGATTGAAAAACATAAAAACGTTATCTAAGATATCAAGAATAGAATTTTCCTATATCCTAACCCTAAACCAAACCTCAAATCCTAGAAGATATATTAGACAATGAATTTGCAATCATTATGATTATTTATGAACATAGAAGATATATGAACGACATAACCTTACATCCTAATGAACTTCCTACAAACGATAAGCATGAAATGACGGTAGCATAGAATATCTACATAACTTCATTTAGCCTATTGAGAGTAATAAGTTGGTAAGAATGAAATGAAACTAGTCATATAATTTGATAGGTCAGCTTGGATCCCTTTTTTCTTTTTCTTTTGATCAAAAGGTAAAAGTATATAAATATATAATTTTTAATAATTACTACTTCACTAGGTATCCCTAGGAAAGGAAACATACTTTAACTAACATTACAAAAGGTAGTGGATGCTTTTTCACCAACCACCAAGTGAGGTTTTGCACTAACTTCTGCCTAGTTCTAGACTTGAATTTCAGCATAAAATGACAGGAAAAGCAGAAAAATTAGAACCGAATTTTTACAGTAGAAAATATTAAATAACATGAAGAATTTACCTTCAAAACTACTTAAAAACTTGTCCAAACTTATCTCACTTGGTTGCATTCTTTGTATACTGAATTCCCTTGTGTAATCAAGGACTGTGCTCATTTTTAAAAGTAAAAATAAGCCCATTTCAGATATGAAAATTTAGACCTGCACATTGTAAAACTAGTGTAGAAATAGAACAAATGGTGCATAAAAACCTATGAAACCTTAGCTTACTTCATTCTCATTTTATGCATTAAATTTCCATTATATTTTAAATCAAAGCATCAATTTTGACGTCTGAAATGCCTTCAAATCAACCCTAACCTAGCAATATATAATCAAATCATTTTGCACTAACTTTTGCTAGTTCTAGACTTTAATTTCAGCATAAAATGACAGGAAAAGTAGAAACATTAGATCTGAATGTTTATAGCAGAAAACCATAAATAACATGAAGAACTTACCTTTGAAAGTGCTTAAAAACTTCTCTAAACTTATCTCAGTTGATTGTGTTCTTTATATAATGGATTCCTTGGTCTACTCAATGTCTACTCATTTTTAAAATTAAAAATAAGTTCATTTCACATTTGAAAATTCAGACATGTACATTTATTGCAAAACTAGTGCAGAAACATGAAGAAAGTGCTTTTACGGTGCATATAAACCTATGAAAACTTAGATAACTTCATTCTCATTTTATGTATTGAATTTCCATTATATTCTGGAGCAAAGCATCAATTTTGATATCCAAAAGTCCTTAAATTCAACCCTTACTTGGCAATATATATCCCAAATCTTTTGCACTAACTTCTACCTAGTTCTAGCCTTTTATTTTAGCATGAAATGATAGGAAAAGTAGAAAAATCAGATTTGAATGTTTACACTAGAAGACAATACATAACATGAAGAATTTACCTTGGAAAGTGCTTTAAAACTTATCTCTCTTGATTATGTTCTTTGTATACTAGCTTTAGATTCCCTGGTGCTTTGACAAGAAGACTAGATGACCATGGTGATGTCTTTTTGGATATTTTGATTAATACCTTGCTTTTTGACAATTGTATTAGACAAATGATTGTACAATTGATGAATTATGTATCTTACAATGATGATCAAATTCAATTTGCTATTGGTGTTTGTATTTAATTAGTATAAGTAGAATTAAAGTTTATTATGGATATAATAGGTTGTAAGGTGATGTTTTATATATTATTATTGTAATAATGTCTTATCATTAGCAATGATGTCATTGCCAAAAATAACATATAATTATAATAAATTATTATCAACAAAATAGTTATTGTAGAAATTAGTAGATTATTGGCAACAAAATAGACGTTGGAAAATACAGTATTGACAAACAAAAAGGTTGTTGCAGAAAATAGTATATCAATGGAAATGAATAGATTGTTACAAAAAATAAAATATTTGTTCAATAAAATGGTTATTGCAAAATATAAGAGATTTTTTTTGCAACAAAAATGTTGTTGTGAAAAATAGTAAAGCTTCAAAATTCATGATGATCATTTATGACAAGAAAATCCTCTTTAGCCACAAAGTTATTGTTGCTAAAAACATCTTTTTTTTAGCAACGACAACAAAGTGTTGCTAAAAATAGCTTTTTTTTTTAGCAAGGATAGCAAATCGTTGCTAAAAACATCTTTTTTTAGCAACGGCAACAAATCGTTGCTAAAAACATCTTTTTTTAGCAACGGCAACAAATCGTTGCTAAAAAACATCTTTTTTTAGTAACGATAATAAATCATAGCTAAAAACATCTTTTTTAGCAACGGCACAAATCGTTGCTGAAACCTTTAGTTACGCTATGATATACTACGAAGGCTTGCCGTTGCTGAAAATATAATATTGTTGCTAAAAATATTTTTAGCAACGACTTTTTTTGTTGCTAAAAATCAAATTTCTTGTAGTAAGGACATAAAAAAGAGATTATATAACAATATAAAGTAATGAAGAAAAACTTCAACACCACCACCCATCAAAACCCTTCCTAATATTTTACTTTCAAGATAGCATCTATCATATACTCAATTAATTAAAACAATAAACGAAACATCCAATTTAACATAAATATGGTTTTTTAGCCTGGACTGTAAATCCGGTCAAATCTTGTTAAAATATTTAAATTGACATGTCGAAAATGAAATTAAACATAATCTAATGCAAATTATATAATCAATTGAATAAAATAACTCGATTACACAATCCAATTTAAATCCGCAAGAATTTTGACCTAAGAATCCAATTCCGATTAATTTCGCACAAAAATTTCAAATTGATAGTTCTAACATGAAATTAGATACATTTTACAGGATATTGTAAATTCAATTTATCTAAAATAGCTAAATCGGATAAAACCGACAAATCCGGATATAGCCGGGTCACAAATCCAATTTTCACAAATCAACCATAACCAATACAATTAACTACTCTAAATCATTCATACAACACATATATATACAATTAAACAGCTAAAATACCTTATCATAAGCTAATTCATCTAAAATTAATCAAAACATAAGTTAGGGTTTGAGTATTTATACCAAACGTATTGCAGCGAAATTGGAGGGAGTGAGGGGTGCTGGACCTTCGCCGGTGGTCAAGGACCACTCGCCGGTGACGAGCGGCGGTGGAGGAGGACGGACGGTGGCGCGCCGCGGCTGTCGTCGTGCGTTGCTGGTGGCTGCTGCTGCTGCTCCGTTGCTGCTGTATCGACGACGAGGAGGAGGTGCGGCTGTCTGCTCGACCGGCGGTTGATGGCGTGGTGGTGCAGTATGGGAAGAAGGAGCAAAAACGGAGACGGTCGTGTGTGGCCTTGATGGTGAGGTCGTCGAGCTCGAGCAGGGTCGGGGAGGGAAGACGCCTGTGCTCAAATTTGATATAATTTGGCACAGGCGCGCGTTTATGTGCGGGAATTTTTTTTTTTTTTTTTTTTTTTTTGGTTTCAAGGGCCGAAACTAGCAATGATGCGGGAATTTTTTTTTTTTTTTTTGTTTTGATCGGCCGAAACTAGCAATGATGCGGGAATTTTTTTTTTTTTTTGGTTTCAAGGGCCGAAACTAGCAATGATGCGTGAATTTTTTTTTTGTTGGGGCAATTAAGTGTTTTATATTTTTATTTTTTTGGATTTTAGAAATTTGAAAAAAATTTATTATAAAACATATATATAACTTAAATTTTTTTAACGACCAATAAATTAATAATTAACGACCAAAAATTATATTAGTCGCAATAGATATACCATCAACGATGACTTTTGACGATGGTCGTTAATAATATATCAATAACGATCAAAAAAAAAATTGGTCGCTAAATTGGTCGTTAATGGTCCTGTTTGTTGTAGTGGCCCTAGAGACCGATCCACGGAAAAAAATAGTGGTTAGGTGCGTTCTGCCCTATAAGTGACTGATCCACCGGCTATAATAGTAGGGTTCCTGCACTCGCATGGATTAACAAAGATGATGGTGTGAATCGACTATATTTACCAGAAATCTAAAGAATAAGTCTAACTAGACTATAGCTGGCCTTCATTATATGTGTTACTGTATGTTGTCTATATGTCCATGTCATGTGTGTTACATTGTATGGTTTTGTATGTCAGCCTTAGTCGCATCTGTTACCTTACTCAGTACGTAGCGTACTGATCACCCGTTTCATGGGTGCTACTCATTCCCACGAGCAGAAGACCCTTATGAGTTTGTGCAGGTAGGGGATGACGTCTTCGATGCCTACGACACCTACAAGGTATCGCGTGGGGCCGAATGTTGAGTCTAGACCTGACTTGGGGGATCGAGAGTGACTCGGCCGAACTCTATTTTTCTCTTGACTTGATCATATATCGTTTTATTTTCGTTATGTCATGTCATACGATGTTTTATGTTTTTGGAAAACTCTAGTTGCTTACTCTTTGGGTTGTAATCCTAAACCGCACTCTGATTTCTGTATGACTTGTGTTTTTATTAATGACTTGTGGTTGATGTTGATCTTGTTTAGCCTTAGCACTTAGTACTGGAACGGTAGGAGTGAACCGATCTGGTACTAAGTGTGGCGGTAATGCCCCCGAGTTTACGGTTTTGTCATTTTACTTTGGTGAAACCTTTTTATTAAAATGAAATTTTTCAGTAGTAAATTTGGGGGTGTTACATAAATACTATGTTGGTGCTTATTATTTTAACTACATTATATATATATATAAATATATACATTGAACATCTGATATGTCGAAGCATTATTTTAAGTTATTTATTGGGATTTTGTACTAAAAAAATTATTAATATTTTGTAGAGACATGACGAAGAAAAAGGTCATTGTTATGGATAGTAGCAATGAAGAAGGGAAAAGGGGACCTACAATTTGAGGATAGTGATAAATATGAGAAATAGAGGAGAGTGGGTGGATATGCAATAGGACACTAGAAATCTTTCTATTGGTAATTATGCCAACTTTTTTCTTATATATAATTCATTGATTACTTACAATCATGTTCTTGCCAGTATCTCAAACTAGAAGCATGTCGACAAAGGACTTTAATACGTTAATTTTAATATGTGTGTTTGTGTGTGTGTGTCATATTTTATAGAAGCAGTTCATCTTCCAAAGGAGAGGAAGAAATGGCTCATTAGTCATTGCTATGAGTGCATGAGGACTTTTAGGAGTTACGTGGAAAAGAGAAAACTTAAACCCTAAGTATGAATCTAGTAAATGTTGTTGTGACTTTTGACAATAGTTGTGTGGAGAAACAATTATCAAAACTAGGTTTTAACAATAAACTTCTTATTTAACTGTAATTCAAACAAAGATTTTGATAATAGCTTTATTAAAAGGCCACTCCGACCTTCTTTATACACTCCTTTGAAATTTTTTATGATGACTTTGAAAACGCTATCAAAACTTAAACAATGGGCATTTCAATGGCGCATTAGAACCATGATCAAAGGCCTCTTATAATCGTTATTAAATCCTATTTTTGTAGTAGTGTATCCTATGACACTGTTTAGTAAAGCTACTCAACCATTTATTTGAGGTAAGGTCACCTATTATTTTCTAAAAATTTTAGAACTATTAGTCATTATCATTTATTGTAGTCTACAATAAAATCTTATTTTAAAGAGGTAAACGGAATTACAAAATGCCAATATATACAATTTAATTTTAGCACATTAATTTTATAAACGATGAGTTGGTAATTTTTATAAAAATAAATGATAGGAACAAATAGGAAAATAGTGGGATAGAAAGAAGGTGTCGGAGGTAATGTTGTGACTTGTTTAATTCATTTACCATATTATTTCTTATTTCTCGCTAATGGTGAGCCTAGAATTTGTGTCCATAGTTCACTCTAAATTTATGTTTTACAATGAACCAAACTCATGTAATAATTGCTTGATAGAGATAGTTTACTCGCTTGCCGGTTTATCCAATCAACATATACGTTTCAGATCATCCGAAATATACAATTTCGTTCTTAAAGACTTAAAACATGATAATAGCCTCTTATTCTCCACAATTGGTACCATGCATGGAGGTTCATACATGTCAATAAAACACCATCACAACCTTTTATTTATATCCTTGCTGCATAGCCTTGTACGAATTCTTGAGTGCCTCATCATACGAAATAAAACCCATGAACCAAAACTCCTGTCCATTCTTCGTCTGTACCACTATGTACTTTTTACTGTGATCCAACGGATTACAAGAAGGATATACCGCTTTCAACTGCTCCACCGGAACAACCACCTGATAATACGCCTTCTTACCTACCGGACCGGGTGGCACAGCCGAGTGCAGATGCGCTCCACCTCCACCACCATAATACACCGGACGATCACTGCGAAACGCCATTCTCTTATTACTGATATACAGAGTGCCCATGAGTGGACCAGTAGTTGTGGACAAGTAACATGCGTAGGCATCTATGAGTGTCTCACCGCTGATACAATAGCCAAATGCTTGCTGGAAGGATTTTTTGTAACCGCCATCGGCTAGCATTTTTGTGCGTGCTACCGCCACATCCGCGACGCTTGGAGCTGTCCTGAGGTGCTGGTAGATGTTTTCAAGCATGTGTTCGGCTTTTTTGGTTGCGCCTTCGACTTTTCTGCCGAGTTGAGTGAGACTTCCGGTTAGGGTGTTGGTTGGTTTTGGTGGAGCGGGGGTGATGTGGACGTAAGGGTTGTCGTAAGGGTAAGCTGTGCCGATAGCTGGGCAGGTTGTATTTTGGGTTTCGTTTTTGGTCATTATTATGAGATGATCGTTAGTTTTTGCTGTGGTTGTTTGAGGGAACTCGATCGTTCAATTGGTTTTGAGCTCTCCTGGAGCACTGCAGTTTGAGTTCTTATAAATTGATGATTGCTGGGGCTGAAACTGATTATTTGTGACGCGATAAGAAGGAATATTTCAGTACACTATAAACTATGCAATCTAGAAGAATGGAATCGATATGGCTTTTACCAACGGAAGAGAGAACATATGCTCACCGCCCATATAACCGTTCATTAATTTCGCAAAGCCGGATTCTCCCCATTTTTAATTATATGGTTCGCTTCACTTGCGATGTTCAATTTCATAATTCTTTTATACACCAGGGATGATAATTTTTTTTATAGATTCAAGGCCCCATTGGGTATTTTCCGTTGGGATTCAGGTTCGGAGAAAGAATTTAGAGATTATTAACAGTCTTCATTTTCGAACCCACCCTAAATAATTTTTTTATATATATATATATATATATATATATATATATAATTTTTTATAGAATATAAATTAAAAAAAGGTTTGAGGTTCAAAGATGGGATTGGAGATCGGGTCTAAAATCGATTTTCAGGTATCGGATCGAATTTCAAAGTTAGAGAATAAATCAAAAATGAAAAGTAGATCGAAAATCAGATCGGGTATGAAGATTTTATCCCTGCAGAGATCAGGTTGGAAAGTCCTCAATAAAAAAATATCAAAAATCTGGTTAGTTTCGGTGATTATTTTTTTTATCGGATTTGGAGATGGAGATGGAGTCCCTGTCCCCAACCCGGCACATTGCCATGTCTAGTATACATGCATCAAACATGCATGCATGCATGACAACATGATATGGAGCATAAACTTAAACCACTTATACTCTTTCAAATGATCTCGTTCGATACCAGCTTTACGCGGATAAGCTCCATGTGTATATCTAGGTCATAAAAAGTATCTTAGGTCAGCTCAAGTTTTGTTTGTCATTTTAAGCAACCATATTTAATTTCACCCAGACTCCAATTTAATTACACTTGTTTTATTTGTTAGTTGCCTCTAGAAATTTTGGTAGCCTAGCAATTATATTATTTAAACATAAGTTCATGAGTCTAACACGACGAGTCATTAAAAAAATAACAAATTTTTTAATCGGGCTAAAACTATATAGTAACTGGAAAACCTCGAGTCAGGTTTATTTTATTTTTCTATTAAAATAATTGAGATCCCAAAAGTTATACAGAAGCATATATTTGGATGGAGAAAGTGTTTAGTGAAAAGTTTGACCTTAAACTTTTGAATAGAAAATATTTTTTTCCTTATCCTTCTTTGAAATTACTTATAAAAATTAGTTATATATAGTAATAATTTATTTTAGAAATATTTCAGATTAAAATTTTATAAAATAAGTCATTATTCTACATAGTTACTTTTAATAAGTAGTTGTAAATAAGTCAAAGTATGTTCGAGAATATTGCTATAGAATAAAAATTACACGCAATTTTAGAGAATAAGAATATGCTAATGTGGAGGGCAACATCTAAGTGGGAAGCAACTTTCGGAGGAAGCCTTTGGTATTCATCACAAATAAGTTTGGTATTTAGAGAGAGTGAAAATCAATTAGGAACGGAAGGGATATCACGACTAGTCTTGAGTTATTAGTTAGGAATGCTTATGTTTTTATAAAGGATATCATAATAACAATCATTGTTTTATTATTTTATATTTCTATTACAGTGGTTGGAATACTTATACAAGGAGAGGAAATATTTCAATATTTCCAACGTTTGTGTCTTAATTTAATTTTATTTGCCTAGATCTAGTTGTGTTTTTGGTTTGTATACAAAATTAATCTTTATACATCAAAATCCTTACAAGTTATTGACGGATTTGGAATTCAATATCGACTATATGTTTGTTTTAGACTGTGTTTGGGAAAATATTCCCCCCCCCTCTCTCTCTCTCTCTCTCTCTCTCAAATTTTAGTTTTTTTGAAGAAAAAATAATACTAATATTAATAAATTTACATTTTAAATATAATAAAATATTAAATTATAATAACGCATAGCCGACATCAATAATATTCCACGACAAAGGTTTAAGCTTTCTAGCTAATAATATGAAAGGCGCATTGGAACCTTTTGTTACTGACCAATATTATATATATATATATATATATATATATCTTTGTCTATTTTTGGCTAAAGGTTTTTGTACGATGCTCTTTAGCATATCACGAGACACGCCAAAGAAATGGCCCCTCTATTAGCTTGACATTTTCGTTCCCTTCACCTAATAATAATGAAGAAAGATTATGTTCATGTCCACTCACCATTAAATTTAAACAAAATAATTATTCATCTATTGTAAGTATTTTATTTATATATTATAGATGTACATGTTATGAATTTGTACTTTTATTAAATTATAAGTTTAATATTTCCATTAATACCATCAGTTATAATAGTTTTTTCTATTATAATTTAAATTTCTCAACTCTTTATATCATCCACCTATTGTTATATTATCTAACTCCTTATAATGGATGTAATGAGTATTGTTATTATATATATGAGATATTGTGAATTGTAAATGTAAGAAAAAAGAATCGTATGTATGAATGAAAATAAGAAGGTTCATTCTCCATTTCTCTCTTTGATTTTATCAATATTACAACAAGTTATCAGCATAATTAGCCTCTAATTTATCTCTTCCCCTTTTATAGTACACACCATCTCATCAACATAATCTTTCAGAGATTAATTTCATTTTGTATTAAGATTCATCTTGCATCTTCCTATCAAGTATTCGAGACTAATATATGAATGACTATTCGATGGAGTTGATCTTGTTCAAGACGTTGGGGTGCCCATAAACAAATGACCATGGAGTTAGTGTCAAGTTCGATTAGTGCTTAATAAAAGGAAGTGCTCTATATTCATTAATATAAAATTCTATATGAATATGATTATTATATGTCACATAGGACTAATCTGCCATTTTTATGCCTTGTGTGAGATCTCAATTTTTTTATGCATATGAAAGGTCACATATGTGACATATCTTACAATCAAGAAATTTTCAAGAACATCGACCCCCGTTTATTTCAAATTGATTAAGCATTTTAAGGGGTATATAGCATTATGGTTCTAGAATTGACTCATAATAAGAGAATCTTATTTTTATCTCCACCTTTACTTTAATATTATGCTAATTGATATTTTCGTCAGTTTTAATTGTATATATTGGCAATATATAATTTAATTTGATTGTATGTATGATGATCTCCCTTCCAATTATGAGATGGAGGGTAGAGATAAATGACAGTAGAAGGCCAAAAGTCTCACGTTCAATTAATTCAAAATTGGATCTAATATAATTAATTAAAAGATCAAAAGTGATGGATTAGCTGCCACATCGTTCATCACCATCTGTATATCTCCATCACTTGAAGATGATGGAAAGCTATTTAAAATGACAATGTTAAAAAAATACTTAAGTTTAAATATGATGGATTAACGGTCTCATTGACCATTACCTTATGTGTGAAAGTGATGAATTGACGGTCTCATCACCAATCACTACATACATATCTCATCACCTGAAGTTGTTTGGAGAAAATAGTGCAAACCTCCATTACCCTAAGTTAATGGAGGGCCATCAGAAGTTGCTAAAATATTTCTATAAACCCAAAAGTAGGGATGGGTGATTGCATAAGTGTTGGTAGAAGCATGAAGCTCCCAACTAATTATATCATATACAAGTATGTACTTGAGGTATAGAAGGATATGATACAATTGTGGTGGAAGATGAAAGCTTCACCTAATGATTAAAGGGTCCCGAAGACCATATGCATAATTAAATCCCAAAGATCGAATGATTAAATGGTGATGAATAGCTTATGCGCAATTTGATCAAGGATATCAAATAGTCGAAAGTCTTCCAAGACATATGTAATACCGATAAAGAAGATCGGTTGATATTAAATATCTCAAGTGTTTTTTGATTCAGAAGATCGAACTATTTGGTGGTCTATAGACCCGTGCAATAATTTTACTTTTTCACTTTCTATTTATGTAGTTTCTCCAATTTTAATTTACATAATATTTAAAGTTTTTGTTCTAATCACAAAGTAGTGATGATGACTTTTTGCATAATTTATCAACCACTTATTCATGAGACTATGTGTCTACTTTGCAATTAGTAGTGGTCAAAACCTACCATAGTCAAGTCTTCTCGTAGTTCGAGTATTTACAATATTCTCCCCATTATATTATAGTTTTAGTGGGTAGATATATTTTGATAGTTGAAGCTTAAAGCTTCCTATCCAATAATTAGTTTAATGGTTGAAGCTTGAAGCTTTCTGTTCAGCTATTAGTGTAATGGTTGAAACATGAAGTTTTCTATTTGATATAAGTAATTTAATGATAGAAGCTAAATGCTTTCCATGTCATAGACTTGAATATGATCTAGATGATTAATTTATCTATTTAAAATGCCATTATACATTCTATTTTTAAGATGAAGTATTTTATGAGCTTATGATTGACAATAATGTACATGTATATGTGTCATAATAAACATATTAAAGAGTTTCCTAATTTAACGTTCGAATAGCAAAATTGTGCATGATATTATACCTAAGTTTCTAGAGAACTTACTATGGTATATTTGATGGTATTATTACCATCAATATTAGCTAGAAGTAAGCCTAATATAAATGAATAATATATGCATTTGGTATATTTGAAAAATAAAAAGGTGTCACTAACTAGAAGTTAGTGGACCATAATAAATTATATTTATGGCATGAGAAGTGAGATCACATTAGTGCAGAAATGAAAGAAAATATCATTGAAACTTGTAAGAGCACCTACTTAGAATCCTGAAGATCCTTTTTAATTGTTGATCTCATATGAATGAAATATTATTATTAGCAATTTTATAAAACGCAAAATCTCCTATGTCCTTCATAGAATTCAAGTTGAAACATGTGGATCATTTGAATTTACCATAGTATATAATGATGTATCAATGTAAAGTCACACGTTATATTTTACAACTAATATTATTGTGTTTGCACAAAAGTGAATGTCCATCTAATTGGGGTTAAAATGCAATGAATGCTTCAAGTTGAAAGAAAAATGATATAATAGAGTCATTAATTATGCATTTGATTTGTAGACCCTTGTTAGGGAGGTCTAGAAGTGAAATGCTAATAGGCATGTAATGATTTTTCGTATCTGCTAATCACATATCACATTATCCCTTAAGCTAGGTCCATTGGAGTAAACATAATGCTTATTTTAAAAAATAGGATGAGTCTTATATGTGTCTATGCTCTCCTATGAGTATGAAATTAATCCAAAAGGAAGGATAGAAATGTTTATTTCCGTGGCTTCGAGGTGAGGGAAGAGGATATTGAGATTATAAATAAAGAAAACACTTAGAATATGTCTTCCATAATATATAGACCCAAACAAAAATCAAAGTGCACTTGATGATATTTATGCTTTCTTGATGTAGCTAACTATAACATGCATTTATTATGGCCAAGAAATTATGAAAGTTATATGTGTTTTGACTAAATTTCCAACTCACATAGAAGTCCTTGTGGTAACTTCAAACAAGGTGATGACAAGTATGGTATAAATACTCTAAAAGTATATGATATGGATCCAAAGAGGCAAACTTTCTAAAGAGGATTTATAATCTTTGAAAATGATAGAAAATTTTCCAAAAAGAGTCGATATGTTTTTATGGAGAGAATTTGAGAATAGATTATGTCAACAAATGAAATATTAATGAATTATCCTTATACTGGTGTAAGATAGTATGAGATAGACATCAAGACATTGGTGATGTCTTTACCTAAACAACTATAATTAATAATTGATAAAAATGATAATTATTCTTGATTCATTATGGAATGTCATCAAATAAATTATTATTGAGTTGGAATAGTCAAATGTACTCGCTTAATGAGCCTAATTTGTATGGATAAGAAGTCCAATATCTGAAGGTGTCATACCAATTGACTATGAGTGGGTGTTCGTAAAGAGATAATTTAAAAGTCAATATGGTGATACGTATCTTTGTGCAAAAGCCAGGTTTTTATTCTTGATAGGGTTTTTACTGGTAAAGTTTTCAAATATAAGCACAATTAAAGTGTGCTTGTACATACTAACAAATCATACGTAATATGACATATGAAGGAGACATACTAAATTAAGGGGAGAAAACTATATTATTTTCCTTAGATATAGTTTTGTTTCACTAGGTTTTCCTAGAAATATTTTTTATAAGGTGGTATTTTAGAGATTTACTCTTAAGGGAGAGCATTGTAAATATCAAAAGATGTACATTAAAGGAGGAGTGTCATAAATATCCTATGTAGATATTATGGATGTGCAAGTTATAAATTTTTATTGTATTAAATCATAGGTTCAATATTTCCATTAGTATCATAAATGGTAATAGCTTTTCCTATTATTATTCCAACCCCTCAATTCTACATATCCTTCACATTATGTTATATTCTCTTAATCTTTCTCATAATGGATGTAATAAGTATGGAAGTATATATATGAGATATTTTGAATAAAAAATGTAAGAGAAAACTTATATGTATGAATGAGAATAAGAAGTTTTACTCTCCGTTCCTCTCTATATTGTTCTATATCTCTCTTTGATTTTTTGTTCATTTGGATCAGAGTGAATCGAGGTGAGGGTAAGCATTAAAAGTTAACCTAGATGAAGGGAATGGAGGTAAATCGAGGTGCATTTTTTAAAATTTTATTTGGATGATATTAACCTAACCTGGGTGAATCGAGGTGAATGTTTTAAAAATTCTGTTTGGATTGAGGTGAATGAAGGTTAATTAAATAAAACAAATGAAGGACGAGACACATAACAAAAGAGAGTATACGAGAAGAGGATGGTGATTCAATTGATATAAATTAGAGGCATTTTTGTCCGGTCAAGTCAAAATATTACTTATATGTTAACATTCACCTCCGTTACCCCCAAAATCGGGGGTTAACAAAAATGAGGTTAACCGGGGTGAACGGGGGGTAAACTTTAATCCTGATTCACCGCGTTGAAGTTAATAAAATTAGTTCCCAAATAGGGTGAAACAATTAATTCACCTCCTTTCACCCCAAAACAAACATGCCATTTTTAATATTACGACAACTTCTTATAAAAAGACAAAGAATTAGTGTAACATTTTCCCAACTCACGCACTAATGGCAATGCTTTGACTTGTGTATGCATATAGATTTGTTAGGTCATGAAAGCAACCATAAGATTCATCACATTGCTTAGTGCACCTAAACTTTTGTTTCTATAAGAACTTTTCTAATGACCCAATTCTCTCTCTTAGGAGTTAGAACACTTTTTAACTTCTTCAATATGTATCCCTACAATAGGAAAGAATCTATTCCGACTAAGGACCTGAAGTCTTGGCAATTTAAGATACATTTTCAATCAATCATGTTTTTAAGATAAAGAAAAAAACATGCAAACATTTTTTTTGATTTATATTCCCTTTTCATATGTTTTTTTTAAATAAAAAATAGTTCTATTTTTATGTTGAGTGAAAATATTAAGATTATACTGTAAGATAATGAGATGGTATGAATTACTATTTAAACACATATAATATTATTATTTGGACACTAGAGGTCCCAATTTTTATTATCTCTATCTCTCCTATTATTTAATAGCATAATACCTTTATAATGTCATTATATATATGATGGTTTGTAATTCTCTTCAAGAGTTTTTTATTAATAAAAAATATCAAAAATTAATTCATGACACAAATATATCAGGCAAAACCATAGTCACGTGAAATACCAACTAAATAAATAAAGAAATAATATGTCATGTTCTATAAAGTAATTAGAAATGGTGTTTGATTATATAAACTAAAATACTCATCATACATTATTCCCATCCCTAACCCTTTCTTCTCTACTGAATCTCCATCTCTTCAGTTGTCTATGGATAGCCAGAAGCCTAGAACCCCCTTTCAACCAAGGGGAATCAATGTTCTCTCTATTCCCATGGATACGACTGTGTCTCTAGTCTCTTCCCCCCACTCTAAGAAATAAGAGTATGATCTCGAGAATCCCTAGTTCCAAGGTTAATCCATTTGAGTGGGGTATGTTTATAGGATAAGTTTCAAAAGCTTATTATTCTCAATAGGTTGAAAAGGCTTAGAGGAAGGCCAAAGCAGAAGAGGATGGGCAATGTGAATATGATATAGTCATTCCTAATGCTTCTTGGTCTCAAATTCATTTCACTACAAAGGAGAAGCAATTCTCATGCCTATGGAGGCGATCTCTTATTGTTAAGACGATGGGAAGGAATATCAGATATGAAACACTTTGTTAGAAACTTTGAGATCTCTAGGTCCTTGATGGGACTTTCAAAGTGACTGAATTGGTTTTCCATTTTTATGTGATCAAATTCCAGAAGTATGCTGAGTAGGAGCACATTTTCACTTAGGATCCTTGGTTGATTCATGGTTAATATTGAAGAGGAAAATAGACTTTCAAGTTTCCACTACCTAAATTTCCTTGGCACTTGATAGGTTAATTTACCCAAACCTCTCATAAAATATTATAGTGATAAAGAGAAGTTGAAGGTGATTGGCAATTTGATTGGTTCCTTATTAAAGGTTAACACTAGCACAAATTCCTCATCCAGGGGTAAGTTTGCATGTATTACAATAGATATTGACTTGGAGAAGCCATTTCTTTCTAGGTTTTACCTGGGCTCATCCTTGTTTAATTTAGATTATGAATGTATAGGAATGATTTGATTTCACTATGGTAAAGCTGGTTGTCTTCATGAAGTGTGCCCTTCATCCCTAGAGGTTGTTTCTCAAAGAGAAGAGGAGATTGCAATATGATCGACTATGAATAAGGAAACTATCTAGGGTAATTATTCTTTTGGAAAAGAATCTCATTCCTATCCTTGTGTGATGGTCATTGACATAAGTAGGAGGTGATTTTTGATAGGCTCAAATTTTTTGGTGAATAAATATAATTTGGAAAGTACTATAGTGAGAGGATCTTTGCTAAAAAAAAGTTGGGAAAAATTGTTGTTTCCCTATGCTACGTAATGCTCTTTCTTATACTGTAGATTTCTTGTTGGTTCAAAATTTCGACGAATGACTTTAATTTGCATGTACTTTAGTTAGAGCATCTTCGCAAAAAAAATTGGGGAAAAATATTATCACCTCATGTTATTTTAATGCTCTTGCTACTATTGAGGAGCGGTTATCAATTAAGGAGGTCTCTATTCCTAAGCCCCAAGTAAATCATGGCAAGAATCATTGACAAATTACTACTCCCCAAAATAAGAAGGCATTGATGGCCAAGAATATTATTGATCCTAATGTGGCACCTTTAGATCCAAGACATAAAAGATGCTTGATATTTTATCTATTACAAATTAAATTATTATTTTTTACTTAAATATAATATAAGGCAAATAAAGTTGATTTTTAAATTTTAAAATAAAACTAAAGCAATTTTAAATTAACCTCTAATTAAAAAAACTAGAGAAATAATTTAGAAATACTTGTATACAATTATCCTATTTTATCAAAAGTATAAAGTTTGGATTTACTTATCAAATATCTTTTAGAAAAATAGGTCCATTCAAACATGATGCAACGAAGTAAATTTTGATGTTTGAATGGCATCAAATTTGATTCTAACTTAGCCCCATATGCCTAAAAAAATTAAAACTTCTAGCAAGTTTCAGCCTTAAATTCTAATAGAAAATAACATTTTAAAAAAATGAGAAATGAGACTTGGTAGTTTTTTGCATATATCGGTACAAACATGAAGAAATTACGTTTGAATGTGCATAAAAACCTATCTAAAGTTATCTAACCTTATTCTCCACTTTGAAAACTACCTTCTTCTTTTTTACGAAAAGGAGAACATAATGTCTGGTTATATATTAATATCACAAAACATCCCAATGCCTAATGCATCATTACAAAGGAAATGACCCAACTCATGAGGGTTAATAACTAGAATCTATGCTTGCTAGCTTATCCGCACAAATATATAATTTATGAAACATATGAACAACTTTACAATATTTTTTCTCACTCAAGATGACCCTACTTTCTTGGATGAGGATCGTGTTGACAGCCCTTGTTATCCAAAGTATCCCGAGTGACTAAGCTCACCGTTGTTATAGAATCAAACTCAAGAATAACTCTATAGAAGTCTAAATCTCAAGAAAAACAAAGGCCTTGATATAGTACCAATAACTTTACGGTCAAGACATCGGTAATGCAAATGTGCATAATGAATCCATACAACCATATGCCTTCATGATAGCATATAATTCTGGATGCACTTTCCTAGCTCAAATGTCTAGCCACACATCCATCCACATTAATCTTGACCCAGTCGTCTGTGGGAGGAGTTTATTGATTGTACTGCTTTTATCTTATCCTTCCCGATGTGAAGAGGTTGTACTTTCTCCAAGCGACCAACACCTCTTTCATTTGCTTAAGGATGAAACTGCCAACAGTAGCAAGCCTATGCCTTCCATCAAACACCTTGGCATAGCACCATTTCCATAACCACCAACAAGCTATAGAAAATATAAATCACCATGTAATGTGCAAAATGAGCTGGCTGTCATCCCTTAAGTTTCTCTCCAACTAGAAATGAAAATTTCACTAAAAAAACTTAGAGTGATGAGTAAAGGGGATGAGATGATTCCACACCTATTTAGCATAGGGACATCCTTAAAGCAAGTAAGCCACACTTTCCTCACAAGACCAAAAAAGTGGGAAAGCAACACAATTTGTAAGACAACGATTGGCTCTTTGTCCTTTCTTTGGCAACTGGTCTAGTGTAGCATGCCATAAGAAATTTTAAATGCACTTGGCCATTTAAAGCTTTCAAACCACCTTCCAAGTGAAGTTGTAACCGCTAGGTAACAAGTCTAGCAACATTTGATACCCAAACAATGCTAAGTAGCCACATGAAGCCGACTTCCCCATATAAGCTTATCAAGAGCATTGATATCTAGAAGGCAAAGAATACCTACAATCCTTAGCATAAACAAGCTGGGTAGTAAATGTGCAATATTATCTCATTTTCACCTACTTGTGCTTTAGAAAAATTTGGCCACAACCTTATCTAGATCTAAGTCAATGATGTTCCCTAGTGCCTGATCTTTTAAAGGTTTATTGTCGACCCATGGATCCATCTAGAACTTGATTGTACACCCATTCCCCACACTCCATATGGTTGCTTGGAAAATCACCTCCAACCCCTTGTAGACACTCTTACAAGTCAAAGACACCTGTTTCCTATGGGCTGCCTTCAAAGGATTCGACTCAAAAAAATATTATGCCCTTAAAATTTCCAGCCAAGGCATCTTGTCCCTAGTAAAAACCCTCCATCTAAGCTTCCCAAGTAATGCAATGTTGGTAGTTCTTGTTCTTCGAATCCCAAGTTCCCTACAATACTTGGAGAGGCATATCTAATCCCAAGAGACCTAGTTTATTTTCTTTCTAACTTTGGTCTACCCCAAATGAATGTCCTTGCGATACGATCAATCTAGTTGCAAATGTCAATTGGCATTGCCAACGTTTGAGCTATATACATAGAAATGGCAACAAGGAATGACTTTGCCAAAGTTACTCTTCCAACAAAAGATAACTAGTTGGTTTTCTAGCTTGCAACTTCCTCTTAAACTTATCTAACAAGTGAGAAAAATAATTATTCCTCACCCTACCATGAATCACATGGACACCCAGGTATCTCCTAAAGTTTTCAATAATCTATATTCTACTAATAATCTACAACCTACATCAGATATCATTGGAAGTATTAGGGGAGAAAAACATAGAAGATTTGTCATAGTTGATAACCTGCCTTGACTCCCTACCAAATTGCTAAAGCATATTGAATATCCCAGTCATTTGATCCACAATTACTTCTACGAAGAACATCAAGTCATTAATAAAGAAAATATGAGAGACACTCGATCCATTTCTACTAGTAAAGATCGGTTTCCAAATTTTATTGATCATAGCCTTACAAATATGCCAGGAAAGTATCTCCATGCACATAACAAATAAATATGGGTTGAGGGCGTCACCCCACTAGACACCTTGATATGGTTGAAAGGGATTTGATATCATATCCTTCCAAGTGACTCTAAAGCATCTAAGTTTGACAAAATTCATGATCAATGGAACCATTAAATGTGGAATACCAAACTGAAGAAGAGTATCCTAAAAAAAGAACCAATTTAGGCAATCGTAGGTCTTAGAAAGATCCAATCACCATATAACCTTTATTTCCATTTTTTTTTCAAAAAGAATGCATTAGCTCTTACACAAGGAGGACATTATCAATGGTACTTCTCCCTGGAAGGAAACTAGCCTATATTAGAGAAATAAATGCATCAAGAATCGACCTTAGTCTGTTCACAATAACCTTTGTGATGATCTTGAGAGAAACATTGATAAGACTTATAGGACTAAAATTAGAAACCAACTCAGGGTTCACCTTCTTAGGAATGAGTATGATAATCATATCGTTTACTCCTTCTGAGATAAGGCCCATTTGCATCACAGAGTATACCCATTCATAAATATGTTGACCGACCACCTCTCAATTATTTTGGTAAAAAAATGGTGAAAAACCATTACTCCTTGGTGCTTTAAGCGAACCCATGTTAAAAATCTCTAATCTCACCTTTTTCTAGATCAAGGGGCAAAAGGAGACCTACTTTGATCTCCTTAGTTAGAAAAGGGAACTTGAAAGGTGTAAAGTTGCTTCGGTATAAAGAAAGAGGAGTCTTGAAAAGATATGGGTAAAAGTCCACAATAAAATTCATAAATGTGGTATTGTACTCAATCCACTCACCCTATCATTCAAGAGGCCAACTTTTTTATTCCGGCCACATCTCACACAAAAAAAAAAAGGAGTCTTGAAAAGATTTGGGTAAAAGTCCACAATCAAATGCATAAACGTAATATTGTATTCAATCCACTCACCCCTATCATTCAAGAGACCAACTTGTTTATTCCGACCATGTCTCACATTCTTTAAAAGATGTGTAAAATTTCATAGAATACTACAAGTATTTAAACATGTATTTAGCTAGAAAAATTACCAAAAATCTTATCTAAATTTAGGTTACTAAAACTGAAAGTAAACATGGATTCATAAACCATAAGCAACTTATAACAACAATTTCATCTATGTTCATTTGAATCTACACCTTTCTAAATTTTTTTCCTTATAAATTAGACTCATAATTGTCAATAAATATTATGAGATTGTAGAAAAATCAAGGGAAATAGGAATATAATGAAATTATATCATACACACATACTCTATATCTTTGTAAGCAACTAAGATACGATTTAACATTCAACTATAAAACCTAAATTTTGGTTGAATAAATGATACATGCATTTTATGCACTATTTTTATACTATTAATCATCATATGTTGCATTAATTTTTCTTTAAAAAGGCCAATTTAATATCTCTTTAACCATAGGTACTCATTTGAGATCAATCATAAAAGGAAAACAAAAATGAGGTGTTTTAAAGAGTTTTGTAAGTAAAAAGGTCACTAGAAAATTTCTCATAAAATAACAAAAACAATCTTATATATTTAGAGAATAACTTTTTAATCTAAACTCTAATTGAATTTATTTCAAATTGTATTTGAAATATAAGATCAAGAGATACAACCATTATAATTACAATTTTTTTTTAAATCGGATTGGATCATGGTAAAAATTGCGTTAGAAGTTGAAGTTGTCAATCGAAAAATGTTAAAAGTTACCTGGGGATGGGCAGTCGACAACCCATCCATTGGAGGTCATCTGGAGCCACTAGAATAGCCATGGTGGTCTTAACCACAACACATAATTTTTTTAAATATTTTCCAACTTATATATTATTTTCCCACATACCTAATACATAATATTTTGGCCTTTTTACACCTATATATACATCTTTAACTCAAATCCCACAAGAGATAACAAATTTAGAGCCTCTAAGCTTGAGATTCATAAATAGGGTTTCATCTTCATCTTCATCCTTTGTTTCCATTGTTCTTCATTAATCCATCAAATCGTACTTCCATTCATTTAATACGTCCTGAATTTATTCAATCCAATCATCATCTATCCCTAATTCATTATTCTTTTCGATCAATTTAGCCTCCATTATAGGATTTATAATCTAGATTTTTTCACCTATATAAATTCATCCATATCCATAAATTTTCCAATTTGTGGTTCCATTCCTTTAGTTGATCCACAAAATCATCAATTCCATCTTTACAAACTATTAATTTGATAATCTCATGCCTCAATTTATAAAAAGAGCATCCAATTCACATCAACATTAAAGTGGATAAGAAGGACTATTCATGTGAGGAAGAAGACCAAGTGGTCGACCGAGGTCATTTAACCGCATTATTCCACTGGTTTTTACTTTGGTTTTTGGTTTTTTATTTTCCTATCTAATTATATGCCTTGTGTAATTCATTTATACATGATAAGTGGTTAAAGTTATTATTTTTAGGGATAAGATGGAAACCATAGACTATATTTTGAGATTTCAATAATATTTTCTATTTTTTTTCCTAATTGTTATGAGATTGTCCTTTAACTTTACTTTAATTACTATCATTTATATTTGTGATTCTGTCAAGTATGATTTATATAGTGCATGTTTCATTTTGGCTTCCTTGTAGAGACAATATGTAGGATTATATGCTTGCTAAGTGACTATATAAACAATTTATAATTCATGTGTATATATTGTAGTTAGGTTAGATAACACTTCACTTAATAATTTTATGATTCTAACCAAATTAGTGAAACGTTTAGATACATGTGGATCAAATATGGAAAATACGACTAGACACATTAGAGGTACTAGTTTGGGTATTTAGAATGACATCATTCCACTTATTCTTAATGCAATTGATCTATTTAAATATAAAAGCTGCTTGTTGTGACTACATTGCTAGAATACAATAGGATTTAATATTGCTACTTTGGCGTATTGAATTAAATTAGAGAAGTAATATAAGGTGTATAGAGTTGTTTCTAACTTGCAACTTGGTTGATCTCTTTCTTGTGACTAGTAGGTGACCTATGAATTTTTTTTTTATCTCAACCTAATATAGTGGTGGAAATCAATTTCCTAGGACATTCATTATTAATACATTGGTCCACATTTAGTTTCTTATTTGGTTTTATTTAGTTTTTATTATTTTCTATTTTAAACCCCCATAATTGTTTTTTTTTTCTTATTATTTGTTTTTTTTTTGTGATTTATAGTCTTATATTTTATTATTTGTGTGATAGCTAGATATAGATGAGTTATCCTAATCACTGACCTAAAATGATACCCTTATTTACCAATATTACAATTGTCAATAAGAGGGTTTAAATTGTATGGTGGCTACAGCTACACCAATCAACATATTTTTTTAATACCCAATTGAAGTCATAAATATCTCCATTTATAAATTAAATTTCAAAAGGTCTTACATATTTACAAGTATATCAAAATCACATAACATTAAGTTTAAAAAAATGAATAGCATCTACATCATGCTAATCAGAGTTATAAGCATATATCAATTATTATTTTACCTTAATACCTATTGATTTTTAGTAATTAAACCTAACTATTATGTTTATAAATCAACAATTTATATATGAACATAATCTTAGATGTTATGTCAATAAGTTCTAAGACTCTATAAGATGCAAGAAACTACACTAAGAGACATCTACTAATTCAAGATGAATTTAAATGCAACGTTTCTTATCCATTTTATATCCCGACTTGAAAAGAATAAAACTAATTAAAACTCTAATAAACCAAGCATAAAATAAACAAAACTAGGTATTTGTATTTGAGTAATCATGAAATTGAGCATATAAGTGTAAATATATGTTCAACTCTCTTGCCAATGAAGTTAATTTATCAACTTAGCTATAGAAAACCTACTTGAAAACTTCTCCCTAACCTCTTGTACTAACTAGAATCAAAGCAGCTTGATTATAAACTCATCAACACATAAATTAACTTCTTTTTTCCATCCTTTATTTTCCACATCAATATCTCTAGTTTTCTGATTCAAGTTCAAATATTTCTCGAGTGACTAATAACATCGAAGTTCCCTTAGAAATTTTAACTACTAATTGGGTAGGTTTAAAAAAAATTCTCCTTTAGTAACTTACATTAGAATTCATTAAAAAGAAAGAGTACTTATATGTTATGCTACACCAAAGGAGGGTTAGTATTTTTTTAAGTATAAATTAGAGTCGATTAAGTCTAAACATACACTATGGTAATCTAAATTGACTATGGCTAGCATGCTAAAGGTTTGGGATTCCTTGTGTATGTAGCTTAAAATTATTTTAGGATAGTTTTGAAAATAAAGCATTGTTATATTAGAGATTGCTGCCACTTTTCCCATGAACTAGTTAAATCCTAAAGAAGTTATTTTTACTTTACTTTTTTCCCTTTTTTGAAACTAAAAATATCTAACAAAGGATGGCATACACAAATGTCTTTTTAGCATGAAATATACTCCATTTAGCGACTCAAACACATAAACACAAATAAAATCATTATCCAACTCATGTAAACAACTTTATTATTGTAATAACATGTAGAAAAATCTAATCATCAAACCAATAACATGCATTAAACTTTCATGGAAATAGCATAACATGTAATTTAGGAAGGAAAAAAAAGCAACTCATATTATTGAAAATTCACCATGTTTAGCTTACCATATGAACACCAAAACCAAAAGTTTTTCTTCTATCCTACACACTTAAACTTTGAATTATCTTCATTGCAAAACAAAAATAAAGGAGAGTAAAAATAAATAGTATGTAATTTTTTCATTCAACTCAAGTATAACCAAGTAATTTTAATCTCAACAAAGCCTATGAGTGATATATTAGCAAAATATAATATCTAGCTCAAGATAAAAATATAGTGCATTTAATGGACATATAAGGTAAGTTGATAATGAAATAAAAGCTAAGAAAATATTATTGTCTAAGTTTGAAATTGCATGAAAAAAAAGAGGTAAGGGTAGAAGAATGTAAATCTTGTTTTCTTCTTCTTATTCTCCTTGGGTATCCTTACAAGCCACACATTTGGGCTACGTAGTTAACTCGACATCTTTCTCCCTCTTTCACATGTTATGTAATCGAATCTCTTCAACAACCTAAGCATGAGTATAAAAAGGTTTTAATCTATGTCCATTAAATTTTAAAGTCTTGGAAGTTTACAAACTTGTAATTTCCATTACACTAAGAGGATCAACATTAGTGATAATAAAGGGACCTAACCAACCATCATGATTGAAGTTTAGTATGAAAAATTTTAACTTAGAATTAAAAAATAACCCTTTTTTCCCCAATAGTAAATGTTTTCATAATTAAATCTTTATCATGAAAGGATTTTGTCTTTTCCCTATAAATCATTTGATTATCATATACTTCTAACCTTAATTCCTCAAGTTTAGGAAACTATAATTGTCTTTCTTTTTTAGCTAACTCATAATTTAAACTACATTATTTTACTACGTAATATGGTTTATGCTCTATCTCAACAAGAAGATGATACTATTTTCCACAAAATAACTTAGGCATATGTATTGGAGTTTTGTAGGTGGTCTAATAAGCCCAAAGGGCAACACCTAGACATGTACTCCAATCCTTCCTATTTGAGTTCACCCTTCTCTCCGAAACATATTTGATTTTTCTTTCAAACATTTTTTCTTGTACATTAGTCTTTGGGTGATATCAAGTACAAACACAATGGGTTACATAATATTTTTCCAATAAAGCTCTTAAGGCCCTATTATAAAAGTATGTGCCTGACCACTTATAATAACTTTAGGAATAACACATTTGTTAAAAGTATGGATCTTAAGGAACTTATTCATAGTTTTAGAATCATTTGACTTAAATGTTATGGCCTTTATCCTCTTTGAAGCATAGTTAATAACAATTAATTTATAAACATTACCAAAAGATATAAGGAAAGACCCATGTAATTAATATCCTATGCATAAAAAATTTCACAACTTAGAATATCATGTTGAGACATTTTTAGCCTGTGGGATCAATTTCCTATCCTCTATCATTGGTCACTTGTCTTGCAAAAAAAAATATGAATCTCTATATAGTGTAAGCTAATAAAGTACACACTCTAATAATACCTTATGTGTTATCCTCTTGAGCTCAAAGCGAATACAAATCTCTAATGAATGACAAAAATCAATATAGATCGATGTTTTGTTTTTGGAACATACCTATGAAAAATCTAATCAGAACATGATTTCTATAAATAATGATCCTCTAGATTTTATTTACAGATTCAACCCTAAATTTTATTCTTCTACACTCTAAATCATAGGCTAATCTTCTCTAGGTTTTATACAATTGAGACGATCTACCACTACATTTTATACACCTTTTTTATCTCTTATTTCTAAGCTAAATTCTAGCAATACCACTTTAATAATCTAAACTGTGATTCTATTTTTCTTAAAATGGTATTTAAGTGTTGCATGGTTAGAGAAAACAAGAACTTTGGTCCCTAACAAATATAAGCAAAATTTTCTACTGCAAACATTTCTTTTTTAGTTGTAGTGTAGTTGCATTATGCAGGATGAAAAAACTTAGATGCATAATATATGACATAAGGCTGTTTATATTTCCTTTGACCCAACAGAACCCCCCAACTAATTTATCACTAGTGCCACACATGGCTTCAAAAAGAAAATTCCAATTAGGGGCATGAATAATAGATCTAGTAGTTAAGATCCTTTTCAATACATCAAAATTCTTTTTGTGATTATCTTCAAACAAAAAAAGGATTCTTTAGTGAGCAATGCACATATAAGAGGCACAGTTTTTGAAAATTATTTGATAAACATTTGCCTAAGAACTAATCTAATTTCTCTAACACAAGTGAGGTAATAAAGAGAGTTGATGGATTTTATCTTTACATTAACAACCTTTAAGCCTTTTAAACTTACCAAATGCCCTATGACTACACCTTGTTCTACTATGAAGTGATAATTTTCATAATTCAAAAAATATTTATTGTTAACGCATTATTGAAAAATAAGTGAAATATTATGGAGACATAAAAAAATGAATCACCAAAAATAGAAATATCATCCATAAGCACTTCCATCTCATGTTAAAAAAAATACTCATCATGCACTTTTGGAATGAGCTCGAGGTATTAAAAATTCTAAATGAAAACGTATCAAAATGGTAAGTAAAAGTGATTTTATCTTGGTCTTCATATGCTATAGCAGTCCATGTATATCCTACATAACCATATAATAAACACAAGTATGATTGTCCTGTCAGTTTTTCCAACATTTGATCAATAATAGGAGATAGTCTTTCCTCATTGCTTGATTTTACTTCCTATAGTCTATACACATTCTTCACCCATTTGACACCTTAATAGGGACAAGCACATGATGTGCCAAATCTGTAAGTGCACGGACTCATTGTAGTATAGCAAGATTGTATCTTATAAGGACTTCTTTGTTAGATACTGATATTCATCATTTCAACTATCTAGACTAAATACTAATGAAAATATGGATATAAATTATGAAAATGAATGCAATGAATAATGAAATACAAAATATAGAAAAAAGATGAAAAAACCTAGGATTAAAATTCAGTCTCAATTTCAGTATACATCAATAGATTAATGAAACATTTTACTATAGTTTGAACAAGTGGGAACAACTAGCCTTATTTGATTCGCTAGTATCTTTCAAAGACTAAGAACGTATTCAACTTTTGTGACTTATAAATTAGACCAAACCCATTAAGTTTCACTAGTTTAGTAGTCTCAAAGAAACAAATGTCTTCTTGTGATTGATTGTTCTCTCATTCATATGCTAAGTTCCAACATTGATGTCAACCTTTCTGTTATAGCCAATATCCAATTGAGTCAAATTATGTTGAATAAAATTCATTCCAATAATATCTAACATATGAAATGACACATAAGAACTATATATAAGTTATACACATCAATCTAGCATCATGATGCCAAAATGAACTTAATTTAACCCTAGTGAAAACACTCTGCTCATTCATAATTGCAATAAAATGCAAGAAATAAAATATAGGAACACAAATAATGATAGATATAATAAATAAAAAAGAGAGGGTTAAAGAGATAAAACTACATATTAAACGTATTGAATATGTTGTCAATAGTACATACAAGAGTTAAAACTAAGACTAAAACTAAGATTTCAATGATGAAATCAAAGTTAAATTGAGGGAGTTTTTTTTTCTTAAAAAGAGAGAAGAAGAGAGCCTAAGAACATATAATTTTCAAATGAAAAATATGTCTCTGAGAGGATCGAATTGTGGGTTTAAAATGGATAATTGCTTGCTACATGGCCCTAGCTTGCATGGACAGACCATGAAGCTAAGTCTCTCTCATTGGGTGAGTAATATATGATGCATGGTCGTGCCATAAGAATACTTGTTATTTCCAATTAAAATTAGTTAGATTCTTTATATTAACTTGTTGCGCCGATCAATTGCTTGTAATCCGTTGACCTTACTAGGGGTGTAGGTAGTTAGTTTGAAGTTTTGTAATAATAGATGATTAACTACATAGATCAACATGAGTCATTTTTTAATGTGTTATTATCAACTCACGCACATCCATAAAAATTTCTCCAAATTAACCATGCTTAAGTATGGATTTCTTTCATGATAGATTTTCTAAAATTAAGGTACACACTATCGATATGGGCACTCATATTAATCATTTTAAATCTATATCATATACCACTAACTTGGAGGTATCACATTCAATCACAAGCATGCTTCTCCTCCATAACTAATTATGGAAATCAAGAGTAAACAATGGCTAAAATTGAAACCTCAAAAAAAATCCTAAAATGTAAGAAGTGAATTGAATAACAACCGTCTATTGAACGGAAAGCAAAAGTGAGGAAATTGAACAAAAAAAAGAATTGCATACAAATCTAGAATTGAATAAATAGAACCAGAAGTGAGGTAATTTGAACCCAATTTTTTTTATAGAAAAACAAATTTAAATAGAGGGGACTAACTATAAATATGATAAGTAGAGAAGAGGAAGAAAAAGATAAGGAAACTGAATGGATAATTTGATAACAAAACTGGATGAAGAGGAAGGCGACGACAAGCATATGGGATGTAAGAATACAAAGGAGTGACTCCACTATTGCTACATTCCAAATTTGTCAAATTGATTGCACACTAAAGAGGTTTGTGTATTTATAGGGTTGAGAATAACTAAATAAGGTGTTATAATGTAACATATATTTTTATACATGTGTCCTAATCATAAGAACTACTATCTTCATAAAATTTAAAAAAGAATCATAGGAACTACTAGACCCTCCATAAAAAATTTTAACTATGTGAGAGGAGCCTAAACTTAGTATTAATACTCAATTCATTTGTGAAAAGAAAATGGATTTGATACATTATGATCAATTCTCAATTATACCACTCAAACACAAAGAAAACCGATGCACCATTGAATACAATTTATAACTCTTATCGCTTAAAATGTTATGTGTGACCTGACCATTGTGTTGTGTTGTAATTCTAACTTTCTTATGTATCATTTGTTCTTATTGCAATTTTGATGTTGTCCTGTGACCCCATCAAAACCTCACGGGCCAGCCTTATAGACAACACTGTTTGAAATTTTTTTATAGGCTCAACAAGAAGCACTGTTTGAACTATAAAAAAAAAAGAAATTTTGTTTGAACTTATCAAAAAATTGGAAATAGGATCAAACTCCAATTCATAACAACCAAATAGGGTTGACCTTAGAAATATTGGGGCCTTAGGTGGAGATACTAAATAGTCTTTTTAAGTTAATTTAATAATCATCAAGAAAATATAAATTTAAAAATAGGATAAACATTATTTGGAGATCATGATATCTGATTTAATTTTATTATGTATCATGTATTTTGAATAAATCCAATATGGTCTTACAATATTATTACTTTTACTTTAGTAGTATTGGATTTTTTTTAGTTTTATATACCTAAAACCATAAATATTTTACCATCATATATTTATCGAGAGTATTATAAAATTTTGGTTCTTCTTGTAATTTCTTATATTTTTATTTGATTTATAGGATACTTAATATTTTTTAAAGCTTTTTAAAGAAACTAAATAATCAAGATACTTGAAAAGTAACTTAGAAAAAAACAATAATGCTATTAATGTTAATATCAAGATACTTACTACATGTAAGAGAAATATGAATAGAAAAGACAATATTAAATCTCTGGATTTCTCACAAAGTAACCCATCAAGCCATATCAAACCACTAGGCCACAAAAATCGCTTGTTCAACTAATTGCCTTTACGTATTTATATAAGTGATAATTAAAGGCACTAATATTGTTTGAGCCCTAGGCCTAAGGTTGGGCTTGCCACCAAAACGGGCAACTGTTGATTTTTATCATAAACTCCATCAATGCGCTGCTACTACAAAGTAACGTCATGCAAAGGGCAATGCTAAGTGAAATAGGGGGTCAACTCCACCTTTTGATTAAAATCTTCTCTAAGTTAACAACACTTCAAATGTTATTCATGCAAATTCCCGCTCATTATCTACGCTCTAGACATACATCCTATCGGTATATAACAATGGCAGAACATCAAGATACTATTTTGTTCATTTTTCTTGTCCCCCATTGGTGGGCAAGTTGAGTTTCTTTCACATTTTATAATCCCTTACCAAATGGCTTGTTTGAATTTCCATTTGGGGTTGTTTTGTGTGGCTAGTGGGCTAGGCTATATACCACACACGCATGCACACGTCACCACCTACTCCTCTAAGCTAGGCATGGGTAGGTCATATATCCAGACAAACCTTATTTTCCTGTTGCTGAAATTTTGAACTACTTTGAACCTTTTGCTAGGTCTTATTTAGTTGTATTTTTGGTGCTCTGGTCGATTTTATCCTCTATTTTTTTTCATGTGAGGAGTGGAAAATGTTCCGCTCTTCCACAATTTTTTCTATTTTAACTGGTTCTTCAGTAATTTTTCCATACATAGAAACCCACATATTTTTTTGAATTTTTCTCTCATTGTCTCTTTGATCTTCACAAAATCACTTGGCATTGAATTTACATTTTCCATTCCCCTTATCATGGGATTGGAAGTGTTGTGCTAACCTTAGGGGTGAACTAGCTAAAAAGGGATTTGCACTAAAGTCTAATCGAATTTCACTTCAGTACAGTGAAGTATTTCATGCCACCACATCAAACAATAAGTTTTTATTTCTTGCTGTCTATTTCAGTCATATATTTCTACTTATACGCAGTAATTTACCAACAATATAAAGTGATATTCTAGTAGTTTACATAACATCTTACGTTTAGTTTACTACTGGCGTTGGGTAATTGTTTGTTATTACTCCGATTTTGAATTTGAATTTATGGTCCATTGGATTTATTTGTCTTGGAATTAACTGGGGTTTGTCATTTAATTCTGTGTTGATATTTTGAATTCGCTGGGTTGGAAATTTTTCTACTTTAGTCGTTCAAGTTTGTGATTCAGTTCTAATATATTATATCGCCATTGTTCTTGTGTGGATATCATTGATCGGTGTTGTTGTGCTTTATTGCTTGTTAAATTTCTTTTAGAATGTGTTGTGGTACGAGTTTTAATTGGGATTTATTACTGATTGCTACTGATTTTGTAATACCCCTAAAATTTACTATTAAAAAATTTCGTTTTTAAAATTTTAAGTAGAAACAAATACGATAAATTTTGAGGATGCTACCACCACACTTAGTATTATACCAGTTTTCCTCCACCATTTAAGTACCAAGTGCTAAGGCTGAAAATATACTATACATAAATTCAAGATACAATCATAAAATAGAGTAGCGTGATAGTTAAATTACGAGAAATAAAATCCATTATTAGTGGTTATAGAATAAAATCATTGAAACGGGAAATGTAGGAGTTTTAAGCAATCCAAAAATCTTCTCGGATAGTCCTACACTCTTAACCCAAGAGTAAATCCTAAATAGTGCTTGCGAGCTAACCTGCAAGGCCACTACCCATTGAATAAGTAGAGGCCCACAAAAGGAACCCTTTAGTACTATGGTACTAAGTAACCCTTTATACAAGACTAATATGTAGAGACTACATGCAACACATCAATTTCCACACATCAAACACATGAATATGGAATATACATATATACTCATATACAATAATCATTCAAATGGCTACATGCATCAAGATTATATGTCACAAAGACTCATTCACTTTAAAGTAAAAAAACTTACTAAAGGAGTATCTAAGTGATGCTCTTTTTAGTATATTTAAATAGCCAACATTATATTCAACCATACAACATCCACCCATCTTAAAGGTAGGCCTGTAAGCCTATCAACACAACACCATACACCAACCCATCCAAGCAGGCACCAAGGTCGTTATCATATCACATCGGTAAGTTATAATAGTTCGTTCATTATTAGCTGGACTTAAGCCATTAATTTATATATTAATCATCTCTCAAATTATATCCACTCAAGTTCGGAGACCCCACTATTATAACCGGTACATATGACATAATCCAGGACAGAATGTATCTAACCACTATTATAACCGATGGATCAGTATGTATGATATAATCCAGGGCAGAATGCTCCTAACCATTATCATAACTAATGGATCGGTAAATATGATTTAATCTAGGGCATAATGCTCCTAACCACTATTATAATCGGTGGATCAATACATATACTACACACGGTCCCGACCTATGTGGTATTCCACCGTAAGTGATTAATGTCTTTCCATTTAATTATCACACCATTCCATTTTATTTACTCGAAGGGGGAGATGTAACACCCCCAAATTTACTACTGAAAAATTTCGTTTCAATAATCGGCGCACAGCGTTTCAGCGAAATGAGGGGGTGAAACGCTGCGTTTCACTATGGCGAGGGTGGCCGAACGGCGCTGGGCCGCGGGAAGGAGAAGAAGAAAGGGGATTGGGCCGGGAAAAGGGGCAGCCCAAACGAGGAGAAGGGGAGGAAAAAGAAAAAGAAAAAGAAAGAAGAAAAGGAAAAAGAAGAAGGGAAAAAGGAAAATAATAATATGGGATATTTAAATTATTTAAAATATTTGATGTATAAAAAAATAATATTTAAATTCCTTTTTAGGCTAAATTAGGATTTTTAAGAAATTTTTCATAATTCCTTTTTAATTAGCAAACACCTTAATTTTTTTTCTCTAATTAAATTACTTATAAAATTATTAAAAATTTTGAAACTATTTTCTCCTTCTTATTTTAAATAAAACAATTTATTTAATTAACTTTTTCTTTAAATAAAATGCTTAATTAGCTAACATACCCAAATTCCTCCTAATTAAAATACTTATAAATCTCTTCTTGATTTTCCTTAATTAAATACCCTTTTATTTTAATAAAAGTAATTTGTTTACATAATTTTCTAATAAAACCTCTTTTAAATATAATTTATAAAATTAGGAATTTTCGGGGTATTTCATCACTACCCCCTTAAAAACAGACTTCGCCCCCGAAGTCTCTGGAAGCGCCTAGGGTTAGGGTCAAAAATGCTCTAAGTGGCTAGAAAACCAAACTAACACTAATAAATATATAAACTATCCCCTTAGGAATAAACTTACTAAAGAAATTTTAAACCCATGAAAATAGGGACACCATATAAAAACAACACTTAAAAAAAAACTACCCCCTTAGAGACGAACTAAGGGTTGTTGTACCTGGGTATAAGTTCAATTTAAATACTAAATATTAAACATTAATATTGGGAGAATTTAATCAAAAATCTATTTATCGAAAATCTATTTCGAAAAGATATGAAGGCTCAAAATTTAATAAAAGAGTTATATAAGAATTTGGAAACACTCTCGGAAGGAATAACCGATGAACATAAAAATATGTATTATTTATGGAAATATATCATAAGAACTCAAAATTTTATTTAAAGAATATAATAAAATATTTAAGTTGAACTCTAACACCCCGAAACCAATTTAGTCATGTCCGAAATTATTTTTCTGTAAATAAGAAAAAAAACATAGAACAAAATAAAGCTGATTTTGGAAAGATATTCCCGAATACGTCTTCTAAATTTAAAACTTTCCAAAAATATTAACGATTGAAATGAGTACTTCAGAGTCGAAAATATTTTCTATTGATAAAATCATTATAATAAATTTAACTATTCAATAGGAATTCTATAGTTTAATAATGTATTTTTTCAACAAAATATAACTTCAAAATAATGTCGTAATCACATGACAAGGTTTTAATCAAAAATAAATCTAAAATATAAAAATACGAGGAAGGACGGGAATACATATTATTAACCAAAATTCAAACTCATGAGAAATTTAATTAAATTTAAATATGAATTTAAATCGTTGATAAATCCATAAGACAATCAAAATTAAAATAATCAATTGTGTTCATCAAATTACGTTAATAAATTCATTAAACTTAATAAATCTGGGTTTTAAAAAAAATACGGGGTATTACATCATTACCCCCTTAAAAAGGAAGTTTGTCCCCGAAGTTCGGGAAAACCTAGGTAGCGGAGGCTTGACAAAACAATTGAATAAAATATTGATCGCAATAAATAAGTTAAGAGTAAATCCGAAGAAAGGTAAAACGATGTTTACGAAACCAAACCAAACAAGGTTGAATCGAAACAAGGCATAGGAAGTAAAATAAAAGAAGGAAAACTGATATTTAGGTAGATCAAATACAATGGAAGTCAAATACAGAAGAATTACAGACTTAAAGTCAAACAATTTACAAAAATATTATTCTTTAAAACAAGGTCTTACAAAGGAATAACAAAAGTATAACATGAAGTTCAAATAGATTCATGGAACGAAAACTCTAAAGATTGCACAACTCTAATAACACTACTAACGCATAATATGCACATAAAACTTTACACACTGAGTTATCTTTATAACATCGTTCAAGAAACAAGGCTAACACTTGGCTCAACGACTCATAAAATGCCCTCTTACACATCAACCGCACATACCTAAGTCAAAGGATATTCTTTCCAAACCTCAACCTTAACATTATCACAATTCTAGATTTCTCCCAATTGAAATGATACATCTACTTAAACATCACTATTAGAGTTCCAAACATAATTTCTTACAACTCCAAAAGTGAGATTACTCAACCAAAATAGATTATTAGTTATGTCTCATCACCCTATATCCGGTAAGGTATACCTTAAGGTTTTTTAATCCGCTAAACCTGCAAGACTAGGGTTAACCTAGTGGGGTCACTACCCCCTTAAGAGCAAACTAATTACCAAACCATAATAATCGCAATATATAAAATGCAGACTTCACAAAAATCAGGCACGTAAAACAACAAATGATCATATATAAGGACATAATTACAACAACAAATCACAAGGCGACTTACACTACCCAATCTCACTATCCTCACAAGCTAGTCCGGATCAAAAGAAAAATCACTTGAAAGAAGTTAAAATACATTTTCGGCTAAAACAATTAGGATCGTGAGAACCAAATCTCGAACCGAAATCCGATTCTCAACAACCAAAAGCTCTGATACCAACTTGTAACACCCCCAAATTTACTACTGAAAAATTTTGTTTAAATCAAAAGGTTTAGCGGAAGCGAAAGAATTAAAACCGTAAACTCGGGGGCATTACCACCACACTTAGTACCAGACCGGTTCACTCCTACCGTTCCGATACTAAGTGCTAAGGCTAAACTGAACAATCGTTAAGTAAAAATCCTCAAAACATAGGTACATAGTTAACATAGATCATTCACGAAAACACGAGTCAAAAACGGTTAGAATATCGTTTAGGAATACAACTTAAGAGTACAGTTTCAAAACAAAAAGCGTAGTACAAAATATAGCTAAATAAAACAGATCCCAAGGGACCAATATCCGGACCGCCTACTCACTCAAGTCAAGCCTTCCACCCCAGATTAGTAATCGATCAAACCTGCATCAAAGGTCTGCTCCCCACCATTGGTGGATCATCACAGGACCCAGTCAACCAAGGTAGCATCAGTACGGGTCCAGTACTGAGTAAGGGCGCAGGTGCGCTAAGGCCAAGCATACCATCGTACAACATAACACACACAGCACAATCACAAAAGCAACATGTAATATTATGGATGTTGTAGGTCGGTTATGGCCCAATCCAACTTCTTCTTTTCATAACTCTGATAATTAGTCGATTCACATCATAATCGTTATAAATCCATGAGAGTACGGGAACCCCACTATTATAGCCGGTGGATCGGTCACTTATAGGGCAGAACGCACCTAACCACTATTATATGCCGGTGGATCGGTCTCCAGGGCACAACGCTCCTGGCCACTATTATGCCAGTGGATCGGTCTGGCCCCGACTCTCATGGTATTCCACTATAAGTATATAGTATCTTTCCCATGATTTAATTACAACATACTGTTTGGTTTGTTGAGCTCGGGATCCCCCACTATTATAGCCGGTGGATCGGTCACGTATAGGGCAGAACGCACCTAACCACTATTATACGCCGGTGGATCGGTCTCCAGGGCACCCCGGCACCTGACCACTATTATGCCGGTGGATCGGTCTGGGCCCAGCTCAACAATCTTACTCTTTAAGTACTTAATATCTTATTCATGTCTTATTAAATAAGGTTCCACCCTTGACATGCATATCACTACCCTCTACTCCTTCCCTTCGAGGAGGTCCGTCCCATATCTTGAGACTGTTCTCCCCTTCTCACGCCCGATATCCATCCCCTCTTACTCTTATACATAAGGAAGCGTAATAAGGGCACACTCTCTCGAGAATGCGGACTAACCCTATCACAACGATATCGGTCCCACATGTTCTCACCCCTCTAGGGCTCCTCCTTGGAAAACCCTAATTTGGCCTATATGACCCAGCTCTTTCTTACTCATCCTAACTTCACTTTGTGCCTTGTCTCGTATCCCGTTTCTACTAAGAAATTCCCAAATTATATCTCTTTGTTCCCCAACTCCGCATGTGACCGCCAAACCCTAGTTGGCCACACCAACCCTAGCACTTTACTTCCTCTCCAAGTAACCTCCCTTTCTTCACCCCAAATATCTCTCTCCTTTAGAAAACCCATACTCATCCTTTATATAAGTGAATTCTCACTCTCAATCCCATACTCCATCCCTCTTTGATCATTTTTACCCTTGTACTCTTCAAATTTCTCATTTCCTCCCAAAACTCTAATCGGAACCCTTAGACACCCTTACCCCGACCAACGTAAAAATTTGCACCCAAGCCTCCAACGGGTCCATAACTTTGACATTATTTCACTCACTTCCTCAATCACCTTTCCTCACGTAAGATCCATCCCCATGCATAATTTAAACACTCCATGCAGGCTCTCCAACACCTACCTACACACAAACCCTAAATCTCATACAATCATTAACTCCCATGCAAAACCCTAACTCCACCATGCAAACCCTAATACCACCATACTGACCTTAATACCACCATACAAACCCTAATACCACCATGCCAACCCTAATACCACCATTCCAACCATAATACCACCATGCAACCATTAGTACCGCCATAAAACATTAATACGATCATACAACTTCAAGACTCCCATCACTCTAAGACTCTCCAAAACTCTCACTTACAACCCAAATCAACTTTTCCCATGTAAGGATCACGCCCATGCAAGATCTAGTTCCTCCATGCAAACTTTTCAAATGTCCACCTTCCCGTTGTTCTTTTATTATCATCCCATGCTACCAAAACCCTAGCATGCATGTTCGAGAGGGCCATATCATGACACATCATCAACATCAAATATCAACATAGAACACGCCATACTCATATAATATAAGGCACACACATCATACCTCATTATCCATGCTGCGCTACACAAAACAAGTTATTCATAACACATGCAGAATACACATTATCAAGGCATACTCATCATTCATCAACACGTTATAATACACATAGCACAAGGTCATAGCTTTGTCCTTACCTAACACGACACCGGTTTTGGAGCACGCTCCTACGCCTCCTCCGGGTGTCGACTTGACTCGCCTATAAGAGGGAAAACTGGGGTTACTTTTCCTCCGACCAAAACACTATTCTTTTCTATCTTACCCCTACTCTTTACCTTACCATTAGGGCCAAGAATAGTAATATTACTTTTATAAGTGAAGTATGGTCAATATTCTCAAGGTAGTTAATCAAGCTACTACTAATAAAAGTAGCTACAATAATTTAAAGTAATTTTAATGACATTTATTACCAACGGTAGTAGTTCAATGTTACTAATAATAATGATAATAGTGAATAATAATAATATTAATAATAATGATAGTAATAATAATAATAATAATAATAATAATAATAATAATAATAGCAATAATAATAGCGATCATGATGTTAAAATAAAATACTAAAGTTATGGGCCACTAGTATTAGTAAGACCAATAGTTATAAATGTTTCAAGGTTAGGTATAATAATAATAATAATAATAATAATAATAATAGTAATAATAATAATAATAATACCAATAGTAATAATAATAATGATAATAGTAATAATAATTATATTAATAATACTAATAATAATATTATTAGTGGTAATAATAATAATAATAGTAAGAATAATATTAATTATGCTACTAAAATAATTAGCACTTATATAATAAAGGTTTAGGGGTTGGGGAGTTTAGAGAACTACCTAGGGTGTGGGTGGCACAGGTGGCGGCGCACGGCGCACGGTGGCGGCTGCGGCGGCGGCGTTGGGGGGAGAAAGAGGGTAGAGAGGTGGTGGAGGGGAAAGGAAGGAAAAGGAGGGATTGGCAGGGGAAATAGAGGGCCTAGGAGGGTTGGGGAAGTTCCCTTGGTGGTTCTGGGAGGCAGAGGGGGCGCTGGGAGTGGCGGCACGGCGGTGGGCGGCGGTGCGAAGGGTGGCGGGGTTCGAGGTTGGCTTGGTCGGGAAGGGCACTTCGCGGGCTTGGGGCGGCGCGTGCAGGGTAAATCGAGGGCTGAGGGAGGCTTGGTTGGGTGGAGGGTGCTGCAGGGAAGGGTTTCGGGGGTGGTTAGGGCGGCGGAGATGGGCGGCGGTGACGGGACGGAGGTCTGAAGAGGGGCGGCGAGAAAGGGGATTTCTGGGCTTAATTTTCGGAAGAGCCCGATGCTGGGGCTTGTGTGGTATTTATAGGCTCAAATTGGGGGGGAAATCGAGAGAGGGGGCAGAGAGAGGCACGGGCAGGCGAAAAATTGTCACCCCGGCCGTCGGTGGCAGGCGGGGCTGGTCTGCCATGGCAGACCTACGTTTCGGTCGGGAAAAAGGAAGGGGCACGAGCAGGCTTGTGTGAGGTGTAGGGGTGTTGGCCTGTCGGATAAGGCTAGCTGGAAGGTCGGGGAGAGAGAGAGAGGGCGTGTAGGCGGCGCAGGTGGCTGGTCGGCGTAGAGGGGGCTGGGCGGCGAGTTGCAGCGGCACGAGGGGGGGAAGAAGACAGGGAGGAGGCCTGGACCGGCGGTCCGTGAAGAAAGAAAGAAAAAGGGGGGGGGAAACCGGCCGGTTCAGCGGACATAAAACGCCTTATTAAAACGCGGCGTTTTGGTGGTTATTTGAACAAGGCGTGGCGTCGAGGAGCTGGCAGGCAACGGCTACTCAATAATCGGTGCACAGCGTTTCAGCGAAATGAGGGGGTGAAACGCTGCGTTTCACTGTGGCGAGGGTGGCCGAACGGCGCTGGGCCGCGGGAAGGAGAAGAAGAAAGGGGATTGGGCCGGGAAAAGGGGCAGCCCAAACGGGGAGAAGGGGAGGAAAAAGAAAAAGAAAAGAAGAAAGAAAAAGAAAGAAGAAAAGGAAAAAGAAGAAGGGAAAAAGGAAAATAATAATATGGGATATTTAAATTATTTAAAATATTTGATGTATAAAAAAATAATATTTAAATTCCTTTTTAGGCTAAATTAGGATTTTTAAGAAATTTTTCATAATTCCTTTTTAATTAGCAAACACCTTAATTTTTTTTCTCCAATTAAATTACTTATAAAATTATTAAAAATTTTGAAACTATTTTCTCCTTCTTATTTTAAATAAAATAATTTATTTAATTAACTTTTTCTTCAAATAAAATGCTTAATTAGCTAACATACCTAAATTCCTCCTAATTAAAATACTTATAAATCTCTTCTTGATTTTCCTTAATTAAATACCTTTTTATTTTAATAAAAGTAATTTATTTACATAATTTTCTAATAAAACCTCTTTTAAATATAATTTATAAAATTAGGAATTTTCGGGGTATTTCAGGAGATCACGAACCTCAGAGACACAAAGGTACACCGATCAGCACAGTATCCTACTGGCTATCAACCCAGGGACGCAAAGGTACCCTGGTCACACTGGTGCACGAAGACACATAATACCCTACCAACAAGGTCGCCTAATCCATAAGTATACATACCTCCTAAATATGTCTATGGAGCTAAATAGAGTAAGATATAGGGCCTAGGTGGGGCACTTAGGCACACCAACAAAATTTAGAATAATAGTGGGCTAAACTACGCCTTTAGGGTAGTGACCCTTAAAGAGCCACCATTTCCGATATCGAGGCCTTTCACTTTAAGTATTAGTATCTTAATTAAAGTGACCACGAAAAACACATTAATCACATAATTAACCATTTTTATTTGTTTCCATTATTATGAAATAGTCAATATCAGGATTATTGTCCATGTTAGCTTAAGTAGCTCACTAAGGTCATCCTAGGTTCCAACACTCACACTTAGGCACCTTAGGTCAGAATGACCAAAATGCTTCTAAAACTAAGGCTATCTCTTTACCATCCACTTCCATCACACAATTCATATTTATTTATAAACATGCCATAAAAGAGTGACATACCATAATTATACTATTGATAATGAAGTTAAGTTACCCAATACACCAAATGATCTTTACACTTAGAAACCTATCATGCACTTCTAGAACAACCAACACATATTCTCATGTTTAATCAACAATTAATGCATTTCCTATATGTTTATGAAAATAAAAACACCGCATACTCCAATTTACTAAGTTACCCCTAAACCATGCATATTCATTATAATACTCTCCAATTTACTAAAATACCCCTAGGACTTATAATATTTATGATCATGCTTGAACAGGTGATAAGAAGGCCATAACCCTTATTACCATATTTAACATTAATTTTATTCCGTTCATGCATATTTATTAGACCAACTATCATTTTACATATAAATTTACCAAAATGCCCCTAAACCATATTTTATTAAATATCATGCTCAAATAAGTAATACTAAGATAATAAACCCCTACTATCATATTTAACATCAATTTATACTTACCATGCACGTTTATTAGTCTACTCACCATTTTACATGCAAAATTACCAAAATGTCCCTATGTCATTTAATATTAATACTTACACTCCACATGCATCACTAACACCATAAACCCCTATTATCACACTTAGCACCAATTACCATTTATCATATATATTTATTAAGTTAACTCCCATTGCACATGTCAAATTACTAAAATACCTCTAGGTCTTAAAATATTAATATTCATGTCCAACAAGCATTATTAACTCCACAAAACCTTTATTAGCATACTTAGCACCATTTTTTACTTATCATGCCCATTAATTAAGTTAACCTCCATTTCACATGCAAAATTACTAAAATGCTCTTAGCACATAAAAATATTGATAATCACACCAAAGATGCACTACTAACACCACAAAACCCTTTTTAACACATGTAGAACCACTTGTTACATATCATACATATTTATGTAGGCACCCTCCATTTTATATGCAAAATTACTAAAATTCCCCATAGGTCATAAAATATTAATATTCATGTTCAACATGCATTATTAACACCACGAAACCCTTATTAGTATGCTCAACATGCATTTTTCATGATGGACCATGTATTTTCAATGTCACAAACCCATATTATTATTAAAAACACCATGTAACACTTAGCATGAATTTTTATTAAGATTATTAGCACCGTACATTAAAATTACCAAATTACCCTTAGGCTATAAATATTAATATTTCTACTAACACTTATATTATAATCCATCAAACTCCCATATACATTATTAGCATCAATTATAACATGTTAGGCATCTCATTTAGGTTTAAACATCATGATGTGTCCAAATGACCAAATTGCCCCTAGGGCTCATATTAGCATTATTTTCACTACAAGTGTCCATACTTACTTAGCATAGAATGTATATATACATATCATCCATTATCAACATCAACCCCTTTATTAACCAACCTTTTCACACATATCACACCACATACTAGATAACATGCTTTTCTTTATGTTTTACAAGATAACATTAATAATTATGAGATTGTTAGTAACACATCCTGTTCACATAAACCACATACCAAAAACCATAATATGCTAACATACAATAATCCATACATTTTAGTGAGGTTTAATAGTTACCTTATTTCCAACAAAAATAAAACGTAACCTGTATCCCCATTTAAAATGCTTAAGCTCCATTTAGTAAACTTTTATACCTAAAATAATGTCACGAGTAACATATTATTATTAGATAAGTAAAAGAAGGATTTTTATTAAAAAATTACTTATTAAATATATAATATTACCAAACCATACTTTACCTCAATATTAGCTAAAAACACTAAAAAATCATGCAGCATGATCATGCAATGCATGAAGGGTGAGGGGAAGAGAAAATGGAAGAAGGGGTCTTAGGTAAGAGGGTTGAGGAGAGTGATGGAGGATTGTTGGTGGTGGTTGTTGGGTGTAGGGGTAAGGCAAGGTGTAGGTGGTGGTTGGAGGTCAAAGTATAGTGGCTTTGGGGCAGCGGAGATGGCGGTGGAGGCTGCAGGAAGAAAGTGCAAAGAAGGGAGGGAGAAGAATGAAGGAAAAGAAAGAGATGAGAAGGGAATTGTAGGGGGATTTTGGGTAACGTGAGGTAGGGGTGTTGGGATGGTGTCAGGTGGCTGAGGCGAGGCTACGGTGGCGGCAACAAAAGAGGGGAGAAAAGTTGGTGAAGGGTGGTGGTGTAGAGGGTATTTGAGGGAAGAAAGGAGAGAAAATGGAGGGGAGTAGGCTGCATGGTGGCTTGTGATGGCTGCTTGGGGTGGTGTAAGGAAGAGGTAGGGTGCAAGAGTGGCTGGTTGGGCGGTGGATATAGTGGAGAGGGGCGGCGAATGAAAAACAAGGGAGAAAGAGGGAGAGAAAGGAAAAGAGAGAATCAAGAAGGAGAGAAGGGAGCTCGAGGAAGAGAAGTGAGGCAGAGGAGAAGAAGAGAAGAAGAGAGAGGTGTGCGGTGCAGGGTGAGGTGGGTGTAGGGAGCGCCGCATGAAATACCCAAAAACCCTAATTTAGGAAATTGTGGTAAAATAAGGAGTTATTGGAAAAATTAATTAAATAAATTATTTTATTAAAATAAAGGGGAATTAATTAAGGCAAATCAAGGAGAAAATAATAAATAAATTATTTGAGAAAAATTAGGGCATTTCACTAATTAACATGGGAGTGGAAAATTTTAATCAAATTATCCTAAAAGGAATTTTATTATTATTATTATTATTATTATTATTATTATTATTATTATTATTATATATATATATATATATATATATCAATATATTTTAAATAATAATCCAAGAATATCAAAATATCCTAAATACCCCAACTAACCTATTTTTCCTTTTTCTTTTCTTTTTCTCCTTCTTTTCCCTTTTTCTTTCTTTCTCTCATTTCCCCCTTTTGTTTTTTCTCCTCTTTCCCCTTGGGCTAACCCCACCTAGCGGCCCAATTCCCCCTTTTCCCCCCTCTCCTCTAGCGCGGCCTAAAGCCCGCATCCCTTATCCATCGCCTAGCCGCCTGGTTGGCTTCTCCCTTTTTCTTTTCTTTTCTCCCTAGACCGCCCGATCTAGCATTTCCCCTTCCTTCTTCTTCCCCGATCCCGACCTACAAACCTGAAATCTGTAGCCCTGCACCACCCGATCCACCTATAGAACTACCCCTACATCACCATCTACCCAACCACACCTCCCTCCTCCCTCGATTTTCACTGCACGAGTTACCCGGTCGTGCAAAGTTACCCACCCGAGCAACCCCTCATCGACCCCCGCCGCCCCTCGCACCATCGTCCTCTGCCAATTCCACCGCAACTAACACCCTCTCTACCCTCCAAAACATGCAGGGGAACTTCCTCTACCTCCCTATACCTCCTTCTCTCCCTACCTCCCTCTCCTTCTCCCTTCTCCACCCTCCACCACCTTCATCCACCACACCCGTCGTCATGCACTGCCACCTTTAGCTGCACCACCACCTTCATTACACCCTTCTCCACTTGAGGCACCCTCCACCACCTCAATCACCCCCTCATTCCCTCTTCTCTAGCCTATACCACCATCTCTTCACCTCCGTTCTCCCTCCACCGCCGGCACCGCCATGTGCCGCCGCCAGTGCCGCCACCATCCTTAGGAGGTACTCTAACCTTCCCAACCCCTAAACCCATTTTATACAAGTATTAGTTATTTTTAATAAGTACCTTCCTTATTATTATTATTATTATTATTATTATGTTATCACTATTATTATTTAACCTAACTCCAGAAATATTCCTAACTAATGTTATTATTATTAAAGGTCTACAACTTTAGTATTATTATGATTATCTTTATTATTATTATTATCATTATTTTTCTTGCTAATACTAACTTTGGCCCATTATCATTTTTATTATTAGTGTAAATGTTTGAACACTTGAATTACTATTACCATTTTGGTTATTATTATTATTCTTAACATTATTATTATTATTATTATTATTATTACTATCATTACTACTATTACTACTACTACTACTACTACTACTACTACTACTACTACTACTACTACTACTACTACTACTACTACTACTACTACTACTACTACTACTACTACTATTATTATTTCCATCCCTTTTACCATACTTGACCATATTATCACTAAGGTAACTACCATGATGATTATTAGGACCTTTATTAGCATTATTCTTAAGATTGGAACTATTATTATTATTATTATTATTATTATTATTATTACCTTGTCATTATTGTTAGAATTTCATATATCACTAACCTTACTATCACTACTAACATTATTATTATTAGTATCATTATGATCACTACTTTTATGTTAATAATATCAATATTATTATTATTACTAGGGTTTGGGTTGATATTAGTATTATCACTACAACTACTATTATTATTATCATTAGCGAAATTGAAGCTATTACTTTTAATAATATGAATATCGCTATAATTACTTTAACATTAACCAATGTATCTCCTAAGACCTATTTGATTAATAGTAGCATGATTAGTTACTTTAAAGGATAATAACCCTACTTTAATTTATAAAACAACTATTACTATTATTAACCCTAATAGTAGGCCATGATAAGGGTAAGATAGGAAATGATGGTAATTTTGGTAAGAGGGAGATTAACCCATAGTATTTCTCTCTTCTAGGTGAATCAATTTAAAACCCAAACGAGGCGTAGGAGTGTGCTCTAAGCCCCGTGTCGTATTAGGTAAGGATATGGTTAAGGCTTTTATGTGTAAGAATATGCTATATGTGTTGGTTTGATGGGTGTGCTTTATATTTTATATTATCATGTTCTTGTGGCAGCTTGCTAGCATGGAGCTAATGTAAGTTGTGTGTGTTTATGATATGTGTAATGTGATGTTATTACTTGTACTTGAATTGTGCTTATGTAATAATGCCCCTTATGACATGCATGATAGGAGGTCCTAAGTAGTATGATGTGGTTGTGAGAGAAATGGAAAAGAAGGAGGAAAGTGAGTTGACTAGAGAATGGTAATGATTGCCTAATTATCTTATGACCTATAGGTGGAGAAAAAGAGGAATAACGGGAATGAAATTAGGGGAATGGATTAAACATGCATGGGAAGTTTAGGGTTTGCATGGGATGGTTAGCCTTTGCACGGGGATGACTTTTACGTGGGAAAAGTTGATTTGAGGATCGAGTAAGGTAAGGGAAGAATTATTAGGGTGATTGGAGTCCATATGTGAAAAATTGTATGTAGGTTGATGTAAGGATGTATGGGGGTTAACTAGGGTTTTGGGGGGAAACCCTAAGTGAGAGAAATGTGCAAGGGAGGAAAAAATTGTGGAAATGGTTAGAATGAGGATAAAGGATGGAAGGGGTGTCACATGGAGGAAAAGTGAGTCAAGTGAGAAGAATGTACGTGTGTGTTGAGTGAGTGGCATAAAAGAAAGGAGAAGTACTAGGGTTTTTAGGGAGCTAACTATGGTTTTTGGTGATCATGTGTGGGAGTTGGATAGTGAGGTTGTAATGTCAAGTGTGGGTCGAGAGAAGTGATGGCTTTGGTAATAACAAAGAGTTTTGGGTTCATGGTGAGTGGGGGGAAGATAGAAGGAAGTCTCGGGGATCCTGGGTTGTTTTGGATATGTGTCATGTGGAAGAGGCGATGGTAAGTAAGAGTGATGAATGAATAACATCGTATTGGGAAAGAGAGGTGCTAGAGTTTTGGGATGGCCAACTAGGGTTTCGTGGCCACATGTATTATATGGGAAGTAAAATGTAGTGCTTGGAGATGAATCGAGCAAGGTGATAAATTGGAGGAGTATGAGTTATATGGGATAGAGGCAGATTGGGCTATATAGGCCAAATTAGGGTTTTCTTGGAAGAAAACCCTAGAGAGAGAGTGTGTGTGGCATTGAGTTGATTCAGAAATATGGCAAGTGGGCCTCGGTGTTGAGTATTTTTGGTAATGAGGAAAGAGTGAGAAAGGATATTTGGATGTACTAGAATAAGTAAAAGTCACAAGATATGGGACAGGATTGTCGGAAAGTCGAGTGGGTTGTGCATGTCTGGTCGGGGTTGTGTGTGGAATAAGATACAATAAAACACTAAGCACTTAAAGTGAAAGATCATAGAGCCAAGACCCAGTGAGCTTATATATTCTCTAGTCCACCAGCAATAATAGTGGTCAAATGCATTTTTCCCTGTTGAGTGATTTTTTGGTCCACCGGCTACAATAGTGGTTAGGAGTATTTTGCCCTGCTAAGTGTTTCCGGTTCACCGAATATAATAATGGGGGATTTCGAGCTCGATAAACCAAATCGTGTATGGTAATAAGTCATGGAAAGATATTATATACTTACAGTGGAACACCTCGTGAGTCGGGACCAGTGATGATATATATTTTTCGGCCCACCTGCAATAATAGTGGTTAAGTGCGTTCTACCCTGCAGAGTGTTTCCGGTCCACCAGCTATAATAGTGGGGTTCTTGTACTCATGTGGAATTAATATGAGAAATATGTGAACTAGAAGTATAAGAAATGTAAAGATACTAATTATTTATGGTGGAACACCATGTGAGTCGGGGCCAGTGAGGTTATATATATACTTTTCGGTCCACTAGCAATAATAGTGGTCAGGTGTGTGTTTCCCTACTGAGTGATTCTAGTCCACCGGCTATAATAGTGGCCAGGTGCGCTCTGCCCTATGGAGTGTTTTTGGTCCACCGGCTATAATAGTGGGGCTCCCGTACTCTCATGGAATTAACATAAAAGAGATGTAAGATAAATCATTAATATAAGTTCAGCCTGACCTTGTAAATCTGGATTGTTGTCTTACACACCTTATGTGTTTATTCTCTTACATGGCCTTACTTGCGTGCTTCAGTACGTAGTGTACTGACCACCCGTTTCATGGGTGCTGCTCATTCCAACGATTAGAGGGCCCACCTGAGTTTGTGCAAGTAGGGGATGCCATATTTGATGCTTACGACACTTATGAGGCATCAGATGGGACTGAGAGTTGAACCTGGACTTGGCCTGGGGATAGAGAGTGATATGTTCGCATTCTATTTTTCATTCATTTTACTTTGTATCGCCTTCTTTTAGCCTTGTTTTATCGTAATGTATTTCCTGTTCCTTTGGGAACTTTAATTATGTACTCCTTTAGATTGTAATCCTTTGACATGTACTCTGATTTCCATGTTATGAACTTTCCAGTTCTTTTATAAATTCTTGTTTTAAGTATTGACTTAAGTTTGGCAATAATCCTTTTCAGCCTTAGCACTTGGTACTGGAATGGTAGGAGTGAACCGGTCTATTACTAAGTGTGGCGGTAATATCCCTAGAATTCACAATTTTGTTATTTCACTTCCATTAAACCTTTTCATTAAACAAAATTTTTCAGTAGTGAATTTTGGGGGTGTTACACCGCAGGCTGGCATGATAGGTAGGGGGTATAGGTGTACGATAAGTATGGGTAAAAAATGGAAGGGGAAGGCATGTGAGGAGGGAAGGCCAGGGCTGTAGGGTTGAAAATGGCAAGGGAAAAGGACGATAGGGGAGGAGGTGGAGGTGGAGGTGCAGGCTGGCATTTGTAGGCACAAGAGGAAGAAGATGTGCGAGGGGTTAAGGGGTGTTTGGCTCGGGGTGCTACAAGGGAAGAAGACGGAAGAAGGAAAGGAGGTCGAGCAAGGAAGGAAAGAAAAGGGAATGAGCAGGTCGGCCCGTGCGGGAGAGGAGAGAAAAAAAAGAGAGAAGGGAAGGTGGGCTGGTCCAAAGGGGGAAGGAGGGAAAGGAAAGAAGAAAAAGAAGACGGCTAGGGCTGGCCAAGGTGGTGAAGAAAGAAAAGAGAAGGAGAAGAGGGAGAGGGCTGGCCCGGCGGAGAAGGAAAGAAAAGAAAAGGAGAAGAGAGATGGGATGACCCAAAGAAGAAGGAAGGAAGGAAGGAAAGAAATAAGGAAAAAGGAAAAAGATTTTTTTTTGAGTTATGATTAGAAATTAGGCTAAATTAGGCTAATGGAGAAAATATTAAATTAATTTATCCAAAATTCAAAGTATTAATTTAGGAAAATAATTTTGGTAAAATTATGGGTTTGGAAATTTATTTAAATAAAAATGGTAAGATAAAATGATAAAAATATTTATATTCATTTATTAAATAATTTTATCTATTTTTGTAAATAAAAGTTCCATAAAATAATTAAATTAATAATTTAAGATTAAATTATTCCAAATAAAGGGTTAGGTATCAAATTTTAGATTTTTAAAATTTTAGGGTATTACAAGTTTCGTATCCAAGTTGGTGTACTGTACTCGTGCTATGGCTATTGCTACTATTTCTAGAGTTGTTCTAAATATGCCAAAGGTTGATATACTAGTTACAATAGATGGTCTAAGAGGATGCTGATTTTATTTAATGCTCATGATGTTGATTATGTTTTATTCATTGGTTTATTTGTCAAAGAAGTTGTTGCAGCGACTCCTACTACCACTCCGATCACTCCTGCAACAAAGAAATAGATAGGGTAGATAAGGAAAAGTATGATAAGGATAACAAGTCTTTATGGTGCCACTTGTTGGCTCGTATGATAAATAAGTTGTTTGATACTTTGATATGAGTTCTACTAAGAAGATTTGGGATCTGTTGAAGAAGTAGTATGGGTTTAATGGAGTTGGTATGAAGAGATATGTGGTTGGTAACTTTTTGAGATTTTGAATGGTTTATAACAAGCTAATCATGGAGCATGTACCTGAGTTTGAGAACTTGATTCCTATTGTGGTATTTGAGGGGATAAAGATATGTCAAACATTTCAGGCTATTGTTTTTGGCTAGAGAAGTTTCCAACTTCTTGGAATGAATACTAAAATCACCTAAAGCATAAGAAAAGATATCTGACTTTATTGGAGCTAATTAGCCATATGAGGATTGAAGAGGCCAACCGACTAAAAGATAAGCTTGTTTCTTATGTTGTTAATTATGTTGATGCTAACTTGGTTGTCTCTAGTGTTGATAAAGATAGGTTCAAAGGAAAGGTAAATATACGCTAGAAGAAGGGGAAATAAAATAATCCATCAAACTTTAAAAAGGTGATAAGATACAGAAGAAGAAGGTGACCTACTAAATCTATGGGAAGACAGGTCATAAGGCATACCAGTGTCACAAGAGATAGGGTCAAGGAATCCATACTCAACAAGCACTTACACCTCTAGCTCCTTAGGTCAATGTTGCTAATTCTGAGGATGTGATAGCTGAAATGGTGGAAGTCAAATTGGTGAACAACAAGGAAAATTGGATTCTAGACACAAGTGCTTCAAAGCATTTGTGTGCTAGTAGAGAGATGTTAAGGAATTTTGAGGATACTAATCAGAGCGAGCTTGTCTACATAGGAAACCAAGCCACATTTGGAGTTCTTGGCAAGGGAAATGTTATACTAAAACTTTCTTTTGGAAAGAAACTATCATTGAGTGATATTTACTTTGTACCTTCCATGTGTAGGAACTTAGTTTCTAGTAGTTTATTGATTAGATCTATCATGAAACTTGTATTTGATGCTAATAAGGTAGTGATAGCTAAAAATAGAGTATTTATGGGAAATGGGTATTTAGCTGATGGTGTGTTTGTACAGAACACCGTTCTATTTGATTTGAATGCAATGACTTTTGCTAGTTCTACTTATTTGTGTGAGTCTATTGATGTTTGACACGGTAGACTAGGGCATGCAAACATAGATTCCTTAAACAAATTTAAAAGTTTGAAATAAATTGATGTGAAAGACACTAATTATGAGAAGTGTCCTATTTGTGTGGAAGATAAATTTACTAGAAAGTCGTTTTAACATGTCATAAGCATAACAAATGAACTACTTGAGAGTAAATGAGGTAAACGGTATTATGTAACCTTTATTGGTGATTACTTGAAATATACTAAGATTTACCTCCTTATGTATAAAGATAAAAATGAATGTATGTTCTTAAAATAAACCAGAAGTCAATAACCATTTAGACTGTAAGATAAAGAGTCTTAGGTCTGACAAGGGTGGTGAATATGGAACTAACTTCCTAAAGATAGTTTGTGATAGTCATGTTATCATTTATGAGACCAGTGACCCTTACACCCCACAACAAAATGGCATAGATGAAAGGAAAAAAAAAGGACTCTTAAAGAAATGATGCTTTTGAGTTCTAGTATGTCCGACCATATATGGGGAAAAGTTGTTTTGTCTACTTTCTTTATTTTGAACCGTGTTCCTCATTAAAGGCTAGATAAAACACCTTATGATCTATGGAAAGTTTTTGTGCCTAACCTAAGGTTTTTAAATGTGTGGGAAATTTCTGATTTTAGAAGGACTAATGTGGGAACTTAAATGTTTGATTGTACTTTTATTGGTTATGCTCAAGACAATGGTGCTTATAGATTCTTATGCTTAAGTAATCATTCAATTTGTGAATCTAAAAATGCAGATTTCTTTGAGTACGTGTTTCCCATGAAAAATAATGCATGTGATATTACTAGTTCTTCTAATGCAACTCCTTTGCCTTTAACCGTGACTTCTCCCTCCATTACTATAAATGATGATGTTGTTAGTGAACCTAAGAGAAGTAAAAGACATAGGATAGAAAGTAGTTTTGGACCTGATTTTGTGACTGCTTTTCTTATTGAGAATGATGATATAGATAGGCTCAATGAGGACTTTGTGTATGCCTTTTTTTTTATTAAAGAAGATCCTAAATCATATAATGAAATAGTAACTTCAGTTCATGATAGTTTTTGGAAAGAAGCAATTAAAAATGTGTTAGATTCAATAATATATAATCACATATGGGATTTAGATGACATGCCTAGAGGGAGTAAACTAATAAAATATAAATGTATCTTTAAAAAGAAATTGAGAACCAATGGAACCATAGATAAGTTTAAGGCTAATTTGGTAGCAATGGGTCATAAACAAAAGAAAGAGGTTGAATTTTTTGATACTTATTCTTCTATAACTAAGATTGCCACTATACGTTCTTTAATTGCTTTAGATGATCTCCATGGAATTTTAGTTCATCAAATGGATGTTAACATTGTGTTTGTGAATGGTGACCTTAACTAATAAATTTATGTGGAGAAGCTAGAGGGCTATATGGTTGAGGCTTAGGAGAATAAAGTATGTAGAAAGAGAAAGTCATTGTATGGCCTTAAACAAGTTCCCAAACAATGGTATGAAAATTTTGACCAAACTTTAGTAAGCAATTGTTATGTGGTAAATGGATCTAATTCTTGTGTTTACTCTAAGCTGTTTGGACATAATTATGTGATTATATGTTTATATGTTGATGAGATGTTGATTCTTGATATTAATGTGATTGTGATCAATAAGACCAAATCATTTTATCTTCTCACTTCAATATGAAAGATCTAGGGGAATTTGATGTAATTCTTGGTATTAAAATGAGAAAATAATAATAATTAAGAATGGATTTTCTTGAGTCAGTTACACTATGTTGATATGATATTGGAAAAGTTTGATTGTCATGATAAATTGTCTGTGAAAACTTCATATGATCTTAACATTCATTTAAAAAAGAACCAAGGTTTTAATGTTTTATAAGAAGAACATGCTAAAATCATAGGCAGTGTAATCTTCCTCATGAACTGTACTAGACCTGACATTACATATGTTGTGAGTCAACTAAGTTGGTATACTCACAATTCAAATAGATATCATTGGACTGCACTTCATTATTTACTTAGATACCTTAAGAGTACTAATGATTGGTGTTTGTATTTTTATAAATTTTCTACTATGTTAAAATGATTTATTAATGCTAATTAGATTTCAGATAACGATGAGGTCAATTCCACTAGTGAATAAAAGGCAAAATGGTTGAGGAACTTGTTCGCTAATGTGCCATTGTGGTGAAAATCTAATGTGTCAGTTTTCTTACATTTTAATTCACATGCAGCTATCTCCATTGCCAAGAACAGTGTGCATAATTGAAACATGAGACACATTCTTATAAGATAAGAGAATTATTGAGAAATAGTGTGATCTCCTTAGAGCTTATCAAATAGAGAGAAATCTGATAGATCCTTTTATGAAGGGTCTAACGAGGAGAGTTACCCTTGAATCATCGAGAAGGGTGGGGATTAAGATTTTGGGTTGAGAAAAGTATAGTGGATATCCCTTATGGTCAAACGAAGCCATATAATCACTCTATTACACTACATTCCCATCCCTATGGCAGGTAGTAGTGTTTTATTAGGCAAAACTTAGTCTCTAAATGAGTTTATAACCCTAGTTTGGGTGCCCCTTGTGAGACAGACTTGATGAACCCATTGCTATACTAACTAAGGTTGAACATTGTTATGCTCTTAATGAATTTATAGCCTTGTATGGTAGTGATTGTGAGACACACTTGATGGATTCACTTAGTTGGGTGTGAAGGTGAAGCTTCCTTCTATGAATGACTAATGTTGTCTTTGTAGAGTACTCATGAATACCCAATGTGTGTGCATGATTATTAAAACCGCTTCTTTATTTTTATGGAATATGCATATTTTTAAAGTAAGATATGTATTGCGGGGGTCTCAGTCGTTGTCAAGCTAGTTTAAGATTCATTCACTCGCTAAACAAGATTGTTGTCATATTTTACTATGTATTAATTCAATTATCGTGATATTGATACTTAAGTGTTATTATTCTTTGTTCAGATGTGTTGTGTTTTTCTTTCTATTTTGATATTGGTGGGGCATTGTTAGAGAAATAGTAGAACATCAAACTACTTTTTGCTCTTTTTTTGTCCCACATTTATGGGCAAGTTAACTATTATTATTATTATTATTTTACCTTTTATACTCTATTACCAAATGGTTTGTTTGAATTGTTAGTTTAGGTTGTTTTGTGTGGATAGTGAGTTAGACTATATACCACACACGTATAGACCATTATAGACCTATATAGATCCTATTTTTTTTCGTTGAAATTCCGAATTGCTCTTAACCTTTTGTTTAGTCTTCTTCAATTGCATTTTTGGTGTTCTAGTTGACATTTTTCATCCGTTTTTTTTTTGTTGTTGTTACGAGAGGAGTGTAAGAAATTTCACTTTTCAACAATTTTTTTTTCTATTTTAGTTGGTTATTCAGTAATTTTTTGATATATAAAAACCTGAGTATTTTTTTTTTAAATTTTACTCTTGCTCTCTCTTTGATCTTTGTAAAATTGCTGGATATTAAATCTGTATTTTTTATTTTTTATTATTATAAATATACAGAATCAGAGATATTGTGTTAGCGTTGAAGTTGAACAGATGGAAAAGGAATTGTACCAAAATCCGGTGGAATATTAGTTCACCGCTGTAAAATATTAACGAACATCAAACAATAAGTTTTATTTCTTGTCTATTTCAGTCATATATTAATGCCTATGCACGCTAATTTACCAACACACGTGTTATCTATATATCTTCCCGTCTGCTAGGACCAAGATTACTAGTACGTGAAGCGCAGATGCATCACAGGATCTCCGTCCTGTATCTGATTTTGCAAAATTCTTATGGCAATTTAGCACGAGCCCTTCGAATTGAAGAGACCAGGTTACGACGTTAGTACCAAATTTTGCTTCTTTCAAGAATTGTTTTTGAAGAATTAGGATTAGGTTTTGAGACTAATTGGCGTTGAATTATTGCCTGTGTTGTTTTAATTGCTTTTTGTTTCTCTTCTTAAGAGTTGCGTTCTGGTTTTGGTGATTGTTTATTTGCATGGAATCGAATGCGAACGCAAAACATGGAAAGGAAGATGGCTTTGAAATTGTGTGATTGTTTTATGGATAAGCCCGGTGATGAGGTTGCGGTGGCCGTTCTCTATTTCCGTTTCTCTTTTGACTGGCAAAAACGCGGGGAAAAATAAGAACTGCGTGCCCAATACTTTCACCTGTTCTATTTTTAAACTGGAAGTAGTATCACACTCGGTTGTTTTTGTTGAAATATCGTTTGCAATTTTGAACGATATATTTATACGCTCGACAAACGGGGATTCTTTTAGGTATTTTGCAGGGACGGAGGGTGGGTTGGGGAAGTGTTGTTGCAATAGGAGTTCTTGAACCATAATTCAGATGTTATGCTTTGTCGTGATGCCTATATGTTGCTTTGGCTATTGTGTGTTTCTTTGTTCGGAAATTGTATCTGAGAATTCACGACGGCATATCTTATACCAACAAACAAGGATGTAATATATGTTCTTCTTCCATGATATTCTCGTCTCTGGGAGGAAAAAGATGGTAGATGTAAAACTAATACTGTCTTTAATGAATTTAATAGGATGCAGCAGCTGTCAACCATTGCAGACGCTACCACTACCTTGAGTTACTGGTTGAACTGGAGGGTCTTACTATGCACAGTATGGATTCTTGCATCCATGGCTTTTGCGTCTTATTTAATTTGGAAATACGAGGGTTCAGCTTTCTCAAAATGTAATAAAGGGAAAGCTCAGCAACTGCTACCGCAACTGTTTTGTGATGATGATGCTTGGAGGACATGTCTTAAAGAAATTCACCCCATTTGGTTGTTGGCTTACCGTGTCATGTCATTCTTTGTATTTCTGGTGATACTCGCTTTTTATATTATGAAACATGGAGCTGCCGTCCTTTTCTTTTACACACAGTGAGTTTGTTTCTCATTCTTTACACAAATGTAGCATAGCGTAAAATATGTGTTCTTTCTCATGCGTCTATTAGATCATAAATTCTGCATAATTGCATAAAAATTGTAAGCTAGCTTATGTTGAAACACCATAGACTTTCCTTGAAGGGCCCCTTTGAAAGATTTCTTGGCCAGCCCTTTGTGTGATTTACTGGTTTTCTGGTTTAGTTTATAAGATTATTTTTTATGCGACTGATGTACTGCTGGTGGACTGGCACTAATTACGGAGTGTTCCCCCTTTCCCCTCTTTTTGGGCAAACTCCTAATATGCATCTGAAATCTGATATCTCTTGGTTGCTTTGCAGGTGGACTTTCACCTTTTTTCTTTGGTCGACTCCTAACTAGCCACTACTACTACATCCAAAATCTGATATCTCTTGGTTGCTTTGCAGGTGGACTTTCACTTTGGTTACCGCATTTTTTGGGGTATCCCTTCAAATCCCATTATCGAGAGATTTTGATTGCCATATTTCTTTATTGGATATGATTCTCTATATATCTTGATTCTGTTTTTCTCTTGTTAGTTTGGATCAGTATTGTCCATCTATGGGTGTTACCAGCGTTACAAAATTGGCCAAAGGTTTCGTGTTTGTCATTTGGGGTCAGAGCAAGGGTCCTACTTGTCTCTTGCATCTGGGGAAGTGAACAGTGCTACTGCATTAGGACAAAATACAAGTCTAGATGAAGAGAGTTGTGGTCATGTGGCTGCCGGCATGTGGGGCTTTCTGTTTCAGGTCATGTTCCAGGTAGGTATCTAGCGCTTAAGAATGTGTATTTGCACAAAGTTATCCACACCATGTATTGAATTTTATTGCTATGACCAAATTACATGCCTTGAAGGTGTTCCAAATATTTTGGCCAAGGGCTGGTAAGGATTAGCTGCTGTACTGGACAGTTTACTCAATCAACTATCAAGATATCTTTTCCACCCTCTTGTGCTACTTCATATTTCAGCATAAGTTGTTTAATGCTTTTTTCCCCCCCTTTTTTTATCCCTACTTTAGCAGATGATTGCTGGGGCAGTGATGCTGACAGATTGTGTCTACTGGTCCATAATATTTCCTTTCCTCACTATCAGAGACTACAATTTGCATTTTGTAAGAACTTACTGCATGCTTTGTCCGAATTTTCCCTTCCTCTTATGTGCACGTGATTAGTTTGAATTTAAGATGAGTGCAACAGAGCCTATGCTATCTACTATGCAAAGCTGCCTTAATAGCATTATTGTTGTCAGCTCATGTAATAGTACAAAAAATTTTATGCTAGCATGTGTCAGATAAGCCTCTTTAAGAAGTTGCCTGATGGCTGTGGCACATTGCTGTGCAAATGATTGATAGTAGATTTTGGATTTGGATATATAAATAACCTTTTTTGAACAATTTATTCATATAGGTGCTCATAGTTAGGGTTCCATGGCTAGCTATGCTTAATAAATCCTGTTTAGAGTGAGGAAGTTGGGTAACCCTATTCCACTTCAGTTATGTGCTGATGAAAATATTTGCCCAACCATTTGGCCAGTATTATAATAGTGAAATTGTTTTGAATATTAATTTTTTTTTGTTGGGGGGGGGGACTTTACTGTCAGATGAACTTTTTCTGATTCAATGTGAATAAACCATTGTTTTTTTTTTGGCAAGGTGTTAAATTGTCTTTTCTTATTCCATTCCTTCATTGTAGTTGGGTCTACAATTTCACTCCATTGATGTAAATCAATAATTCAGATCTAGACTTTCTTAATGTTTGACAGATGACGTTTATAATGCATTCTCTCAATGCTGTTTTCCTCATCGGTGATACTGCGCTGAATTGTTTGGTAAGTGACTGACATGGTATTTTTTTTTCATGGAACTTTCTTGCGATTTTGCATTCCTCTTATTCTATTTTTTTTTTCTTTTTTTTTGTTGTTTCTTCTTCCAGCGGTTTCCCTGGTTTCGCATTTCTTACCTTGTTCTTTGGACTAGCATTTTTGTCATTTCTCAATGGATTATTCACGCATGTGTCTCAATCTGGTAACATTCTTTGCCTTTTTTTATCTATTTATTTATTCATTTATTATTGTTAGAAGATTATGTTGGTTGCCTAAACCTGTTAGTGTAGAGGAGAGTCGAGAAGGTGAGAAGTGTAGAAAGGCTGAATGTATTATTGAGTGATTGATTGATTACAATCGATTTATATGCACACAGGGCACAACTGACTGTTAGAATTAGTTTGACTAACCTAACAAACTTACCCCTGAGCGAGGGGAAGCTAGAGATGTGGTGACCATGCCCAGCAATATATATATCTATGACATTGGTGAGTAAGATTCATGTAGAAGTCGATTAAGGCAGGCAAGCTAGAGTGTGGATGGTTTCTTTGATTTCTAGGAGAGAGGACTACGACCAATATTAACCCCATTTTGTGGAGGGGTGTAAGGGCATGTGGGTGATGTAGGATCAGGATTTTGAGAGAAAATTAGGAAGAACATTCCATTGGAAAATATTCACAATGCTCATAAAAAAAATTTCAATTCATTCAAGTCTAATAATTAACATAAGTAACAAGGCCATGAGTACTAAGGCCATATATATAGGCCAGTCTATTACCATTAACACAAAAGCAATAAAATTCTAAGAATATCATATCACAATTAAATAAGACCAAATAAAATAAATCTGAACTATGATATAAAATTCTACTATAAAATTGTTAGGCACAAACAACCCTCTTTAGGCATCATTTTTTTGTTTATTTTTGGGTAAATATTATTAATATCTTTAGGGTAGATATTATCTTTACTTAGTAGATATGTATTATCTTTATTTAGTAGATGCATATATTATTGTTGATATTATTATTATTATTATTAGTAGTAGTAGTAATAGTATATTAGGGAGCAAGTTAGGGATAATTAGACGATTTAATTGGATTTATTAGTTCTAGGGGTTTGACATGTAAGGTTGTAATCACTATATATATATATATATAGGTCGTATGACCTCATTCATTAATGACGTGAGTTGGGAAATAATTAATGTGTCCTATACAGATTCCCACAAGTCAGTGTCCTACCCCTCTTATTTGCTGGTGCTACCACTGCCTACCCAACCCCTCCAGTGCCCTATATGCACCCCCACAGCCCCCCTTGGTCTCCCTTGTGTTATCTACGTAGGGGCTTGGCAAGGGCTCTGGTTAGTTCATTAACCTTATTCAAATTGTCACCGGACCTTTGCCATCGCCCATCACTGATCTTCCTCCATCCCTAGTCCCCAATTTACAAAACCCTAACCCTAATTTCATTCCAAACAGCCCCCAACATCAGCTGCCACTTTCAATTGCTACCTTTGTGATAGCTAACTGCCGGCTGTTCAAGTTGACCACCAACGAGCTGCCCCCATGGCCTTCACACCAAACTAGGGCAACCATTGTCCCTAATTTGATCTATTCCGGGTATCAGTGACATGTGATATCGCAATCCTCAAGGTAGAGGTTGACTCACTTACGAGGTGGTCCTCCTATGCTTCGTCCGGAAACTATGAGACCCTCTCAAATGTGTGTTTTCACTCTGAGTCCCTCTCCATAGCTTTTAGGATGCTCTGCTAAGTGGTCCTAGTGCTTGGATCAAAGTCCAAGTAAAGCTATTCAAAGGGATGCTTTGATGTCACAAGGCTTTTTGGTTAGGCCACCATTGCCTCAAAAAGCCCCATCAACAACCTCCTTCAAGCCTAGAAACATTAGCTGCAGGTCAAAGTTGAGAGATTGTGATTATCAATTCTTCAAGAGAGATTGAGCAAGCTAACTTTGAGGTGGTGTCTGAGTTGAATGGACAATAGCTTATGCAAAAGCCTAAGCCAGGCCTTGCCTCTTCTGAATCGTCATCTTATAGCTCAAATCTAGAGCTAGAGACAATCCTCAAGGATGCCAAGACAGATGCATTTGATAGTGAGTCCAAGTTCGATTCTTTTGAGCATACTAGGAAAAGTGAATCCGAGCTTGATCCTTTTGAGCACATTGAGGCTTCAACCGTTGATCCTCCCCTTGAGGCCCAAGTGTAACTGACTTCTAGTTCTCTGTATCTTGGTCCATGTTGTTGATCGGCCAATTCCAATTAATGTGCAGTCAGACTACCCTATTAGCTACATCACCCTTGAGGCAGTTTTAGCCTTAAGATTGCAAATAACTCCACAACCTGGTCTCTGGTTTGTGTCAACTGCTTGGATTGAGGGTCTTCTCTTGGCCTTTGTGAGCAAGTGAGTTGATTTGGATGACTCCTACATTATTGTTGATCTCTATGTGGTTTCCTGAGGATGGCATAACCGTAACTCTCGGCACAGGATGGTTATTGCCCATTGTGTGCCTATTTATGATGAGTTGTGCATGCAACAACTACCTCCCATGCCCCGTAGGATGTGTGGTTGGAGGAGGACCAGAGGAGCAAGTGAGGCTTACATTTAATGGCATGATTACCCTGACTTCTTTACTTGTTAATGTGAGCATTGCTTCCATGCCGATTACCCACTTTTCTTTCAAGTTTGAGAACAAGCTTGATGTCGGGTGGCGTTGTTAGGCCTATGGGTAGTAGCTCTCCTTAGGCATTATTTTTTGCTTATTTTTGGGTAAATATCGTTAATATATTTTGGGTAGATATTATCTTTACTTAGTAGATGGATATTATCTATATTTAGTAGATGCATATATTATTATTAGGATAAATTTTATGTAGGTATTTTGACATTTATCTTAATATTTTTTTGTTACCCTATGTTTTTAATAATTCCACTAAGATGCATTTACATTCTAATTTAATTTTACTTGGGAATTAAAAATGTTGTTTATTTTTGCTATTTGGGTAACTGAGTGAGCTAAATTGAAATGTGGAGGTATCTAAGTTGAATTATTGAAAATATGGGGTATCCAAAAATTATTAGGCTAAATATCAAGGTACCTAAATGGAATTCATCATTATCATCAATTCAAGGGCTTTTATTGGGATTTTATTAGTTCAAGCGCTTTGGCCGGTAAGGGTGTAATCACTGTATACATATAGGTTGTATGACCTCATTAATGACATTAGTCGGGAGCTAATTCTTTGACCTCCCCCCCCCCTCCCCAAAAAAACCTACCACTAGCCTCCTTCCCTTGCTCCCTTGGCTATCGATAGCCACACAACCTCCCTCTGCCACTTATGCTACAACCCTCTAATACCCTATTCAATCCCCACTCTTTGAATATGGGTTACTAATGCCGAAATTAGTGAAGGAATGTTAAGAATTCTCTAACCTAAACAATCAATCCTAAATTCCTAAAAATTTGGAAACCCTTGGTGCAACTAGATTCCATTTCACTAATCCTTTCAAAAATCCTAATATCTCCTTATTTAAGAAGCAATGAACTCAACATTAAGATTGGAGTCAATTTCGTCCTGCATAGATGGTAACATGGGCTCCTTCATACCTCTAGTAGGACCAAAAGGCAAAGCAAGAGGCTCAAAGGTGCCTCTATAAGGTGACAAGTCACCGACCTTAAAAATAGGGCTAACACCTAAATTATCAAGTAATCTAGCACATAAGCATTAAGTCATTGTTTCTTTAAAATCTTACTTACTAGGCCCAATGACACATGCGTGTAACTTATTGAAACTACCTTTAGGAAAATTGTTCAGGACACTTGTACCATGCCATAGTCACCCTTATTAAAATTCTAAGCCCTATAATGCACATCAAGAAGTTTATAATATGTATTACTCAACATAATTTTATATTTAATCTCAACATGCAAGGTGGATGTGTAAGAGGGATGGGGACAATCTTGATTGGGCTCTTTCTTGTGAACCTATTGGAAGCATTATCAATTTTTCATAGATGAAATCAGTAGTAGGAAGCATTAAGTTCCACGTGCAAGGCTTATCTCCTATAAGACAATGCAGTAGGTCATCTAAACCCTTGCCCAAGCAATAAAATCGCGGTCGCGGTCGCAATTGCGGTTGTGGTCGCGGTATCGCGGTATCGGAGCGTTGCGAACGATATTTTATATGTCGCGGTTGTCGCGACGCGATTTTTTATTTTTTTTTCACAATAAATATTAGCAAATACCAGTAAATATCGGCAAATATCGGTAAAATATCGGCAAATATCGGTCGATAACTGATATATCGCCGATAAATACGTGAAATTCTAAATCCATTGCGTATCGCCAATTTCGCGTATCGGCCGACCCAAAATCCGATAAATATCGGCCGATATTGCGTATCGGAACCGATATTTAATTGTATGCCCTTGCCTTTTCAGTTTGACTATGATGAGCATAAGTATGTCTTATTGTGGTTCCAAAGTATCCTTTAAAACTAACAAACAAATCTAGGGTCCCTATTCGGCATGATGGAGGAGGGAGACCATGTAAGCAGACTATCTTGCAGTTAATTGACCTAACAACATGGGTTGCATTGGAATTTTTATGCACAAAATGAAATGGACCATGTTACAGAACCTGTTAACTACAACTCAAATCGAATCATGACCTCTAGCAGTCCTAGGAATACCAAGAATGAGGTCCACGCTAAGATGCTTCCATGGCTCATGAGGGGCAGGCAATGGAGTATTCAAGCTCGTGTTTTGTTTCCTAGTCTTTGCTAATTGGTAGGTAAGACATTGAGAAACCACTCATTATACATCTTGTTGTCAAGAAGACCAATAAAATTGATCACTCACTAAGGCAATAGTGTAATCTCTGCCAAATTGACCAATGAGGTTGTCAGCATGTAGTTCTAAATGAGGAAGTCCCAAAAGGAAGATTGGGATGAGTAGTCTTAAGGAGAGATTTGTCATGGATTATGCAATTCACGTACTTATTAGTATGGTTACCACTAAAGACTTCTTGATAGATTGGACCAAAGTCAATGCAAGAAGGATACTCTTCTTTCATCCTATTAAAGTTGGTAGCTTGAAAATGTCATTGTTCCTATCCTACTAAGAGCACCTGCTACTCTATTTTTAGCATCGAAACGATGTTTTAAGGAAAATGTATATAAGCTTAGGAACTCGAGCCACCTACCATAAGTTTTCGAAGTTCTTTTGGAATTCAAGTATTTTAGAGCTTGGTGGTCTGAATACACCCTAGAGCCTTGTGGTAAAAGGTAACAATGCCAACACGATATATAGCTCCTCAATTTTGAAGCATCACAAGCATTGAATTTCTCACCAAAGAATGCTATAGGATGCCCTTTTTGACTTAATACACCGCTTATCCTAACATCACAAGCACCACAATGGAACTTAAAGACCTTGCCAGGTCGGGATGTCTAAGATGGGTTGTACATTTCTTAATCTCGTGGAAATCTACCCTATGGGTGTGAGTATTGAGCATATAGTCAATCCTAATCAAGTGACCACATAGCCAAGGCCTACCCAATAGGAGATGAGCGACTTCCATGGGTAGTATGTCAAAATAGATTTCTTTCCTATAGTACAGCCCCTAGTGGAGGGGAACTAAACGTTGGCAAGTAGTAAGAGTAATCTTATTAACCTAAGCTAAGGTGAAAGAATTGCGTTGAGGCTTAGGCTTGAGGTTTAACCTACTTGGGGCACCCTTAGATATCACACTAAGGGTTTGTTCTCCCCAGCTTATTTTTTGAGCTTATTAAATAAGACCAGATTAGAAATTTTTTTGATAATAATAAAAGAAATATAAAATTAAAGATAATGATTATAATAATGATGGTAATGATAATAATAATAGTTATAATAGTGAGAAAAATATTAATTATGACGTTAATAATAGAAAAATATATATAATAACTTATCAAAAATTTTCATTTAGATCATAACAATAAAAATAGGCTAAGGATAACAAGGCCTGAGCATGCTCCCTTGATCTATCTCAAGCTTTGTGGACTTGTTGTTATATCCATACAATTAAATAGCAATGCCGCTATAGTGTAGCGGCTGTTATTTAGTATTTTTAGGTTAGTTGTGACGTGAAATTATCGATATGATATGGTTTTAAAATTTTATATTTATTGGCTAATAAATCAAAAAATATATCAATAAATCGGAATAAATCCCGATAAATCGCGATTTATTGAAAATTCTTAAATCTACTAAAGAAAATCATACATGATAATATTTTCTTATTCATTTACTATATATATTGGACTAAGTTATTATTGAATTATAATAAAGTATTGCTAATAATTACCTTTACGTGTATTACTAAATAACATGTATTTTTTTCATTCTAAGATAAATTTAGGGTTAATAGGACAATTTAGCATATAATAACTCACTTAAATACTTCTAATATAATATAAAACACTAGTTTATTGAATATTTATATCAAAATGATCAATAAATAATAATTAGAGTATATATTAAAATAAAAATAAAAATTCACGCCGCGATGATCCGTGATCGTGATACATAATTTATTGTTTGCGACCCTCCGATGCCTCTACACCGAGCTTATGATTTTATTGCCTAATTACATCTAAAAAAAAGGTGAAGAATATGGCAGACCGCTTCCTTTTGTTGTTAGGGGTACACTGGGAGCCAATTTCTAGTACTTTTAAGTGTTATTGGACCCTGCATTGAGAGTCAACTAAGTGCTTGTTTAGAACTACTTATCAAAAGTAGTTATCCAAAATAACTACATATTTTTTAAAAAATTTAGTTTAAAAAATTATAAGATAAGTACTTATCTTAGATAACTACTTTTGATAAGTAGTTTCAAACAAGCCATAAATCAAGCCAACAAATATCTTGAATTTATATTTTTGAAAAATATATAGAAATAAGGACTTAAAGAAATATGCTAAATACACCTTAATTCATTCGGAAATAGTTAAATTTTCTTAAAATAATGATCTAACCCCATACAGAACTAAATCGTCGGTGTTTAACCAATGACTACAAGCTTGAAATAACACATACTATTGTATACACAAAATTGATTGAAATAATAATAAAACTTTGAAAGAGAAGGCAGTGGAACCATACTTGCTCTTTTCTTTGACTGATGTGCTGGTGTAGTGGTGAGGGCGGACAATGCTGTGTTGACAATTGGGCACTGATAGAGGTTGACAAAGGCATGTGGAGCAATGGACAACAACACATGATTGGTGGCGTGAGGGACACAATTTGCAACAGTGAATCTAGTAGATTTGACCGGGTTGACTTGATTCACTCACTTAAATTGCTCTCTCTCTCTCTCTCGTGTGTGTGTGTTAAAGTCTCAATTTCTACACAATATCTCTCAATGTCGATTTTGTGCATCGGGTGAAATTAGGGATTGGGATGTTTTCAATTATGGCTCAATTGATTTGATTGGGGTTTCAATTGAGGTTTGATTAGGGATTTTTCAGAGTTGGATTGAAGTTTGGAGGCTTCAATTGAGGCAATTTACAGGAAATCTTTGACTGATTTTAGAGGTGGAGGTCATGGTAGGGTTTTGGGCTAGGAAAATTCAAATTAGATTCAATTGGATGAATTGATGTTTAATTTGGGTTTTGCATGTTTGGCAGCAAACGGTGGGGAATGAATTTGGGCTCTAATACCAAATTGATGTAGGAACAGGATTTTGATAGATAATTAGGAAGAATGGTCAATTATGACCCACAATGTTCATTAGTAATATTCAACTCATTCAACTTTGAAAGTTAAATTAGTACTAAAGCCATATATATAGGTCAGTCTATTACCTTCAGCACAAAAGTAATAAAATCGTAATAATTTCATATGATTCTAGTAATATCATATCACAATAAAATAAGACCAAGTAAAATAAAATTAAACTAGGAGTTAAAATCCTACTTCAAAATCTTAATATTTCCTAAATATTTATTCTTCCAAAAGTTATTATAAGTTCTTAAATCTGCATCAATCCGTGGCGAAACAGCTTGGCTTGGTGACTAGTACCAATTTTATATTCATAGCCATTTGTCACTAAATAATTTATGATATTTTTGTAAAATTGGGTGTGAATTATGTGGATTGAGTTGTGATGAATGCACTGCTTTTATAATTAAGTAGGTAGGTCTACGTTGCTCTGCTGTTGTCATCAATGATTGTACAGAAGTATTTGTATCCATTATATGTGGGTGTCATAAGGACCCCTAATGTCAATATGGTGTAAGATCAAATATAGCATCAGAACGAGTATAACGAATAGGATAGGAAAAGAAAGCTTATGTTATCTAGCTTTTTGACAAACATCATAGGGAACAGTATTATTGGTATTGTATTTGGTAGGCTAGAGTTTGATAGTATGAAGCTTATACAAAGGTAAATGAGCAAGCTTAGTATGACATTAATTGATGTACATCAACAGATTGATTTGTATTACATTGGGAAATTTTACGAAGTATATCAGATTTATAGTAGGTTGAAGGATTGTGTTTGACATGTGAGGTGATATAGATTCCCGTGCAGATTACCAAGTGTCAATGGTCTCTTCATTGAAGGTCCCTGCAAGAAACAAGAAATGGAAATCAAAATCACTTTGCATCACTATGAACTGGTGAGTTTGCTGATAGAAAGAAGATTATAATGGAACTGTGGTACATATTGGACATCTTGAAGTAAGGTTGGAAATATAGGTACTGTCCCTATAGCCTGGACAGACACATGGTGGCCATTTGATAAGGAGATAGAATTAGGTTTGGATAGTGGAGTGAGCGTGGAAAAGAGAGTCCTATCAGAACCCCTATGATCGATTTTCCAACAACCATGCAACTTAGAGAAAGCAACAAAAGAGCACTTGGAGAGGCTGTTATTGCCCGCATAGTTTTCTGTAGTCCCTTGATGAAATGGTCAGAGATTGATTTTGTGCATTGTGAAATGGAGCATAAGTCCTTCAGTTGAAACATGAGTGCTCCGTTAGCTTTACTAATCGATCCCTACAAATCCTTCCATATTCTATAGCAGCAGTTGGGTGTACATGACACTTTTAAGCAATATTTTTGGTGAGAGAATATCCACGAAATGACCATGTCGTTGTGCAGTTTATCCAAGAACTATGAGTTGGTTAATTGATAACTGATTCTGGAAGTTCACCGTTGATTGAAGCCAACCTTCCTTCTGGCATGGAGGGCAATGAGCATGGCTCTCTTCCATGGTGCAAAGCCAGAACCATCAATGATAGGGAGACTAAAAATGAGTACCGGGCAATCTGAAGAATTCTGCAGAAAATGAGGGCTTCAAGAACCGATTTGAATTTCAGTTGATGAAGAGATGGACGAATTGTCAACCGGAGCAAGGTTGTTGAGTCGGCATGACTGAGGTTGAATCGGGTTGAGTGCTAAATTGCGAATTGAGTGAATTGCAGAAATTCAAAATGATAGCAGCTCTGATACCATGTTAGAGGAGAGTCTAGAATCGAGAGGAATAGAGGAGAAATGGAGAAAGGTTGATTGTATTAATTGACTGATCACAGGACACAACTGACTGTAACAATTAGCTTTGACTGATCTAACAGACATGCGAACTGCTTAACAGCCTATAACGGTAATCGACTAACAATAATTGATATTATCCCAACAAAATTGATGTCATCTTGTTTGTTACAGGTGGCCATACCCATTCCTTGACCTGTCGTCTCCTTATGCTCCTCTCTGGTATGTTCTCTTAGATTTACGTGATACTTCTTCGATGGCAGCATAGTTTATCTCTTTCACTTAATTTCTAGGTATTGTCTGGTGGGGTTGCTGCATATTCCATGTTATGGTCTCTTTGTGCTGATTGTGGAAATGAAGGTGCGCTTATTATCCAAATGGTTTCCCCAGTCTTGCCAATGTTTCAAATGAGTAAACTGCTACCAGCTAAGCCTCCAGTTGCTATCGGGGTCGTATTTCTCTGGCCAGTGACCGTTATGTTATATTCTGACGCCGGCAAAGTGCCCAATGCAGATGATCCAACGGTTCAATGCAATTACTGATTATGATTAGAGTAATTACAGATGATGAATGTACAGTGAAATACCCCATCATATTCATAGTTCTCTTCAATGCGAAATTCGTTGATACTTACGTCTTGTACATGTTAAGTGGTTGGTATCGAAGAGCTTTGTACCAATTGGGATTACCAGCCGTTGCTGTTTTGACCTTTCAAAATTTAAGTATTCATGTCGACCATTTAAAAATTACTTATATTTCGTCAAAAAAAAAACAGATCACTTCTATTATTTTGAAAATAAAAAATAATAAAGTACTTGTTCATATAATTCACATAATTTGGATCACTCGACAGCCGGTGCAACGATAGAGTGGTTAAATTTAGCTCTTCTTCAGATATTGCCATAACTCTAATATGATTATTTGAGTCCGTGGTTTTAATTCAATCCAAGTCACTCAAAACAAATTCCCTGTATCCCAAAAGGCTTGACGTTTATTATATAAACAAAGCCATTGCAGGACTCTCTACCCTTCAACGTATTTCTGTCTTTGCCGATGAAATTTTCACTGTCATGCGCCCTACAACTAATTTAAACATGATCACCTTTTTCTTTGCTCCATTTCGAAATTTTCTAATGAAGGCCATGAACTTTTAATTGTTGCAGTCATCGGAAGTTCAATGACAATGGATGCGCAGACACCGCCAACCTTGGAAGATAGTGACTTCAAGAAAACACTAAAACAGCAGTGAAAATTTACTGCTGTACGATTTAGTTCTAGTGAAAACATAATGGGAAAAAAAAGAGAGAGAGAAGAAGATGAAACAGTCTTTTTGGTTAAAAACTATTCATGTTCCATATAGATAAGAAAACATAGATAAAATTTAAATGGTAACTAAACCTAAAACGAAGGAGATATAGAGTAAGGAAAGGTTTTAGTCATATCCATATCTAGGTTATTAAGAGTTGAGCCCATTTGCTTGTTGATTCCATACGACTTGATGAAGGTTCAATTTGACCTGTTTATTTAATTAAACAAGATGAGTTCAAGTTTTATATTGATTTCAAGCCATAGTGGATTTGATTTATTTATTTAGGAGCCAATCATTTATATATTGGTTTAGATCCTCAATTGATTATCATTTAAATTCTTGTTTGAGACTCATTCACATATTTGCTAGTGACCATCATAAATATCATGTTATATATAAATAGTGATTATACATTTAGTTATAATAATTTATTCAAAATAAATATTAGGTATGATAGAGATAAGAATATGAGATGTCTTATTTAAAACTTGTGTGGAAAAATATATATGTTTTTTTATATAAAAATAAAGCTAAAAAAAAGTTTATAATGGGAAAAATTAACAACAAAGGTTTACTCCTAAAGTTGGCTCGTGGTCGATTCAGTTGATCTTGTTTATGAATAAGGTAAGCTTAAATACCAATATCTAGGGCTTGATTGATAACAAGTCAGCTTGACTCGACTCAACTCATCTCGTCTTGTCTAATAACTAATCCATGTTTGAACTATGAGATTTAACTTGATTCGGCTCATTGAGAGCTCTATTATAATCCCAAGAAGTTAGCCTAATCCTTAGCTAAATTAGAAGTATAGGGAAAACTAAGAAAATGACTAAAAAGTTACCATCATTTATCTAATTATCCACTTTCTCTTATACATTTGAGTATCAAATTACATACTTCTCTTTCAAATTTATCCCCAGTAATATATACTATTAAAAAACTTTTGCACAAAAAATTGCTATAAAATAAAAATTGTTCAAAATTTTCACTAATTACCATGTTGGTAGTGGAAAGTTACATTCACAACCAACTCATTTACCCTTTTGTTACATTTTAAATTCAAATTTCATAATCCATACCACATAATTACGTTATACTAATATTCTCAGACCCTTATTATGGTTTCACTTTAAAATTTTCAAGCATGTAATATTTTTTCCTTCTAAATATGTCATATCGCCTTATCACGCAATACATATTTTTTTCTTATTTAATTTTTTGATGAATTTTGGTTTGCTTTGATTAAGTTTTGCTTAAATTAAACTTATTTTGTAAAGGAACATCTATTGAGGTTTTTGAATTTTTCCTTATGGATATCATCAATAACACCAACTTTCTGCTGTTGAGGAAGAGAAATGGGTCACATCCCATATTCTACAAAATACCATAACAATACTTACAAGTTACGAAGAATATAGGGGCTTTTTAGAATATTATTCGTTGTCGTCTTTCTTCTTGTCATTGTTATTGATTTTTGTTTAGTATTGGTACTACATCATTGCTTGAAATTATGATCATAGACATGTGGTGCCTCATCCTAATGTTGCAAACAATTTTCAAAAAAATGTCCCATTAGGTAAAACCATATCCTCTCTAATTGAAGGTGACTTTATCATTTGTTAAGATATGAAAGTAATCCAACTTTTTTCTAAAAATTAATCATTATAAGGTGCGTGACTGAATCTATTTTGGAGGTATTGCCTGCTCTCTAATGTTTGATTTTTTGATTTAAAATTGAATGTTAATGATATCTGATTAATTCATCCTCAATGTATTTCCATAGGTTGTGGTTTGCAACAATTTTTTTATTGATTATGGTTATCTTAATATAATACTATAATCTTCTTTTTTATATATATAAATTTGTGCGTCGTACGAGAGTCAGATTATATTTTGTGGATCCAAACTAGTATTAATAATAGTAATAAAGTAAATATTTACTATGAGAATAAGAACTACTAGTATTTACAACTTTTTTTATATTAAGTGTGATTCATACATATATAGTAACAATTTAATGATGTGTGTAACATTTATAAAAATGTTCAATAATTTAGAATATTACACAAAATAAAAAGAATTTTTAATTTTTGTAGACAAAATATTGTCATTGTGAGAAAGTATTAACCAAATAATTGAATAGTTGAACATAAAAAAAATTAGTTAAACATAATGTACATTTATTAATGTTGTATGATATAGTAGACGTGTTAAATTCTCTCCCTCCATTTGCAAGATTCAAGTGCATGGATTAATAGTACAAATAACACAAATGGGTTAGGAATTCAATATGAAAACAAACAGACATGATATGTAAATATATATATGGATAATGGCACATAATATTTATAAAAAATAGTAGGATTTGATAAGTAGACTAATGTTTTTAGGTAACGAAATCTTTCTAAAAAATTTACCAATACATGAGCAGCTAATATATATACACTTACACCCCTAATTGATAGCATCCCATACATGCTTGTTTGATCGATAACTTTCAAACAAAATTCATACTCAATGCATCTTTAATAGAGTAAAAATGGTTTTCTATTATGAGTATGTTTGGGGAAATGTTTCGACCACAAACATTTGTTTTTCAATTATATTTTTGAAAATTTTAGAGCTCATTTAGTTTACGAAGTTTTATTTCCAAGAAAGTTACTTCTTAGTAAATGGTTCCCTGTAAGTCGCAATTATTTGTGTTTGGTACACCTATGCAATTCCTAAGGAATTTATCAACTTCTCAATCTCAAGCATGTATGTTTGGTTTATTGTTTTATTTCTCAAGCATTAGAAGTTAAACTACAATAGTATCCTTTGATAGTAAAAAGGAATTTCATTTATTTATTTATTTTGCCCAACTATCCTACAACTCTTTACATCTAATTTTTTTCTTTGTATAAACTTTATCATTATATATATATATATATATATATATATATATATATATATATTCAGAATTGAAAATAAAAAGTCCAATGTTATAAACTAGGACAATGAAATTATCATTACTTAATAAAAAAAGGCTTATTGTGAATTAACAATAATAACATGGTTGACATATTTATAAACATTTGTAGTTACTAAGTTGAGAGTATATGCTTTTCGGCAATCATTGTTCAAACAGAGTAAGTCTTCAATTTCTACTGGGCTTGAAAAAAAATTTCATTCTAGCTTTTCTAATATCATCTTGAGTTATGTCTTTTAACTTTTGTAACTCGACAAAGACATCTATTCTTCTATTAGCCTCTGAATCATGTTTGAAACAATGGACAAAGAAACTAATATTTTCTCGAGTGGCTTCCATCACATCTCTTATTCTTTTCATTTTGGTTCAAGTTGTTTAATGACTTCCCTCATTTGTTTCGTTTGTTAATCAAGTGGTTTGAAAACTTCCATTGTCTCCAACTTTGCTTTCTTACTCCTTTTACTATTTGTGGCCATATCGACTTGAGAACCATATCCAATGGTGAGATGATGTGTCTTTTGCTTATTTTTTGTTGTTATTGGCTTTTAATATTTCCCACCACAACAACAACATCGACGAATAAAATAGGAAGAGGAGGAGATGTGATACCCCATCCCCCAAAATTGAGTAAAATATTATAATGATTGATATGACTAGTTATATCATCATGGTATACCATTATTTTTGGTAATTTTATCCTAAGAACTTCATAGTTAAATGTGCTTGCTATAGGATAATTTTTAAGATGGGTGACTCTCCTAAGAAATAAAAAAACACAAAAATTTATGGGAAAACAAGTGAGTGAGGATAGAATGCGCTGAAAGAATTTGAATTAATCTATATGACCAACAAATCAATTAGAAAGCACTCCAATTTAACCCTTATAACTATTATGGGTCAGGGATGCTATTAGGTAGCTACCAAGTGACCCTCATGAGGTTGTATTACTTTGAAGTGTTACAAATGGTATCAAAGTAAAACCACAACTGTGAACTAAACCTGGATGAGTCGGTTAGTAGCCTAGAGGAGGAAGTAACGCCCTAAATTTTACTACTAATTTTTTTTAGTATAAATGTAATATCAAATTTGCTGGGTGTTATAGCCATACTCAACATAAATCTGGCTTACAGTACCATTCTTATATCAAATACAAGATAAAATAGTAAAGACTTAAAACATGATAAATATAGAATAATAGAACTTTTGTAAACATACATGAAGTTTGGATATTAACTTTGAGTATAATATCAAAATACAAAAAAATAGAATCCCATAGAACTAAGATTCCAAAATGGTATTCGGGTAAAAGATAAACACCGAATGACATGACTCTACGCCCAATTCGGATACATAAGAGTCACTCCTCCACACATAAGGCATCATATGCAATGCAATCTTCTAAAGGGTCCTCATCAACCTGCCCAACAGCATAAACTGGTGGAATAGTCTGAAATACCTCTTAGAAAAAACAAAACACTCGAGCCACTATTATTGTCATATGGAAGAGACATAACACCTCATTCTTAACTCATGTAATCTTTTGCTCCAAGTAATTAATATCTTATCCATTAGTATTTATCCTAGAATCATATTCTTATTCACATTAATTATAGAAACCACTATTCTTAATTTGGTGGAACTGATTGATGTATCTCTAAGGGCATAATGCTCCTAAGCCACTATTATTGTCTAGTGGAACATACACACAATATATATCGGACTGACTCATGCAAAATTTTACTTTAAATGATTAATATCTTATTCATAGTTGTTTATATTAAGATCATCATGTAGGACTCATGTAGATGTTCACAACTAGGGCTGTGCAAAACCGGATATACGTATCCGGTCGGATTTTTTTTCCGGATATCCGATCCGATCGGATATTTAGTAACCTATATCCGTATCCGTATCCATTAATAGCGGATATCCGAATAGTCGGATATCCGAAAAATCGGATAAGGATATCGGATATATCCGGTATATCCGATTATCCGAAAAATATTTATTTTTCAACAAAAAAGACTTGTTTATAACTGGATATCCGAAAATTTGATAATTTAAATTGATATATCTGATATCCGATATCCGATACCCAAACATCCGTATTGAAATATCCATATGTGGATATTTTAACCTGTTAGAATTAAATTAATATAAGTTCAAAAATTCAAAGTCCATAACAAATACAATAAATCAACAATAATCCAAATATGCGCATTGAAATATCCAAATGTGGATATTTTAACCCGCTAGAATTAAATTAAAATAAATTCTAAAAATCCAAACTTCATAACAAATACAACAAATCAATAATAATCCAAATATCTGCACTAAAATATCCAAATGTGGATTTTTTAACCTGGTAGAATTAAATTAAAATAAATTCTAAAAATCCAAAGTCCATATTAAATACAACAAATAAATAATAATCCAAAGTCCAAAGTCCATAACGCAAATACAACAATAATCTAAAGTCCATAAATTCATAATTTTCGGGTTAAATAATTATATATATAATTTATTTAATCAAAAAATATTTATATATTTTATTTTTAAAAAATATTTTTGTTATATACTGGATATTTTAATCAGATCAGATAATCCGGAAAAATATCGGATCGGATATCCGCTCCGAAAATTTTTAATTTTGACCGGATCGGATATCCTAAAACTTGGATGAGATTTTTTAAATACCGGATCGAATTTTTCGGATTACGGATTTTTTGTACAGCCCTATTCACAACACACATTTAAAACATGTTAAGCATAACCACATGGTTATCGGGTTATTCCCTAAGAAAAAGGTCCATAACTCCCCTCAGAAACCTTAATTTCATAAGGTGAGCATAAATTATCATTTTATTATTCTTATGCTACTCACCATTATCTTGAAAATTCTGAGTATCGTAATTAGCTTATTTAAAACTTGTTTTCATTTTTAAATCTCCAAAATTATATTTTTAACCCTTATTAACTAAAATATCATTCACTTACCGAAAACCTTAGAATATCATATTAGGTAAATTTTATCTTACACAACCATATTTAATTTCATTACTTTTGAAATAATTGATAATGCCCTCAAAATCTTATCATGCCATGATTATTTTCTATATTATTATCAAATGACCATATTGCCCTTACTTCAGCCAAAATGCACATATTTTTTCAAAGACCTTACGAGTCCCAATATTAATGAATTTCAACCTCCAATATTTATATGAAATACATTACCCCAATTATACATATAGATACCATAAATCTAGATTCATGCCGCCCAATAATATACACAAATGTATAATTTCACATTGTTCTCACTTTTAAGATATCACATAATAGCATTATCATAATCAACACCATCCATATAACATTACAAAATAGGATATTATGTATAAAAATACACTTTGCACATAAAAATCCCTAATTACGACATGTATCCTTACCAATAAGGACACATGTCTTTAAGCACATAACCCTAACCCATCTTCTCTGAGATCACCAGAAAATCATTGTGAAAACAAGAATAAAACACAATTAGAAGTTAAGGATATAGTTGAGGAAAATTTAAGGTAAAAGAGGGTGGAAATGGGGATAAGTGAAACAAGTGGAAACGTTTGGTTTGTATGGGAGTATGATAGAATGTATGGTGGTGCTAGAGTGGAGCATGAAATGTGTTAGGAGGGAAGCATGGTTATGCTAAAGGAATGTCTAAAAGCACGGGAGTAGCATGTATAGGTCAAGAGCATGGGATGTGCATGGGTGGGGTATGTGAGATGCACACTATCTGTGCACGAATCGTACATAGGTCATGCAAGAGAGGCACGATTGGGTGTATGAGAGGGTGCACATTTTTTTATGCCTCAATGAAAATGAAGCAAATCATAGGAGGATAAGGAAAAAGAAAATGATTGGGGTGGAAATGGTTAGGAAACAATGTAATACCCTAAATTTTAGCTAATCTAATCTCGAGTAATTAATCTCTTAACCTAATTCTAATATCAAAAATTAATTGGGAATAATAACCCTAGGAACAATGTTATTATTGCATATGTATATGTTGGAGTTTAACCACAATTTTTAGATATGCTATTAATATTGGAATTTTATGAATTTATATTGAATTTGGTCATTATATGAACCTTGTGGGAAAAGTTATGACTTACTTTTGAAATTAGGGTTTTGTAAGTATCGTGAATAAAAACTCTTGAGATAGGATTGTTTTCGCATGTTTAAGAAGTTAGATTTAGACCTTAAATTTAGGGTATGTTGATAATAATAATATTTTAGGAATATGTACTAAATTTATGGATAAACGATCAATATGAAAGAAGTTATGTCTATAATGTAACATTAGGTTTTCTTAAGGAGATTAGGGACTTATTCCTTAGTGATGGCCTTGATAACTATGTGGTTGTGATTTACATGTCTAAATTATATGTTGTGCATATCAAATCAGTTATGAGAAATATATTAATCTCTTAAAGTAGAAGATCACGTAAGTCAGACTAAGGTGTTTTATGGGTCTACTCTACCGACCGATAATAGTGGTTCGGGTGTGTTTTTTCCTGAGAGGTACATCAGCCCGTTCCACCATATTAAATATAATGGGGCCCAAAAATCAATATGAATTAAATATTATTTTATATAAGTAATTAATAGACAAGACATCAATTAGTTAAATTGAAAGATTACATGAATCAAGATTATGAGGTTATATCCATTCTATTGGAAGATAATAGTGGCTTAGGTGTATTCTTCCTTAAGAAGTGCTTCAGACCATTTAATCTATTTAAAAACAGTGGTCAAGAGCATGTTTTTCTAGTATATGTTGGGTCCATTCCACTAAATAATATTAGAGGCTCAGATGTGTTGTCCTTGAATGATGCTTCAGTTCGTTCCAACATATTAAGAATAGTGGAGCCTTTAAACTCAACCTGTAAAAGAATATAATATGTTATATCTACTAATGAGATGTAAAATCATTAATTAATTTTAGTTTGTTTTATATATCACGCATATATTCTTATTCTCCGAATTGAACTCATGTAATTCTTTGCATCCCTTTCTCGATTGTATTGTTACCTTACTATGTATATTGTGTACTGATCATCATTTTCATGGTTACACTAATTTTCATGAGCAGACGTCCTGAATGTTTGTGTGTTACTTGGATGAATTTTTTGCATATGGTGCCTTATGTATTGAGGATTGACTTCATGTGTTGGGTTGGACGTAGAGTCATATTAACCAGTTATTATTTTTTCCCAGATACCTTTTTTTACTCTTATTCCCAATGTATCTCTTTTATGCATTTTGATATTGTACTCATGAGTTAATCTTCAAATACGTATTTAATTTTATGAATATTCTCTCATTTTCTATTTATCATGTTTTATGTTCTAATTGCTTTGCCTTATGATTGATGTAAGGAAGGTATGGTAAGCCAGACTTATATCAATTACGGTAGTAACACCAAATTATTTTGGTATCATGTTTCTGCTTAATATGATTTTTTTAATAGTAAATATTTTGGTGTTATAGATGACAAGGGGGTGATGAGGTGGTAGTGGTGGTTAGTTTTCTAGGGGAAGAGTGGTATTTGGTGGATGGTGGTGGCAAGTGGAGTTGATGGTGGATGAGAGCAACAAACATAGCAAGAAAGGAAGGAAGAGAAAAAAAAAGATGTTTAGGATGGTTTTAATCGACATATATGTAGCGATTGATGGGTTAGTCTAGAATTAATGAGCCAGAGCTTGGAAGGAGTAAACACGCACATGTTATACTATGATTTTTCGTGATTTAATCCTAATAACTCTACAGCTAAGCATATTTGCTCTTGAATAATTTTTAAGATGGGTAAAACTCTTATAAAGTTTTATAAAGTTTCTAAAAGTTTCTTAGGAAGTGTGTGAGTGAGGAAAAAATGTGATAAAAGGACTTGAGTTAATTTGTGGGATAAGTTAATCAATACAAAAGCACTCTAAGGTATCCCCCGCAACCCTTGTGAGTTCGGGGTGCTATTAGGTGGCTACTAAGTTACCTTTGTGTGGTTTTATCGACTTGGCGTGTTATATGAAAAAGAGAAATATTTGTATTTGTTAATCATTTTACTTTATATCTTCAATCTTACTTCATGGTAACAAAGCATGTTTATTATCTTTGATTGAGGGTATTTGTTGGCTTAATTTTTGTCCAACATCCACCATGACTGAAGTTGATGAAAATCTAATTATGAAGATGCCTTATGTCTCGCTCAATGGACTAAAATACATAGCTTGGAAAATAGCTATAACTTATGTGCATGGAGGTAGATCCAAATTAGGATCTATTGATGGTTCAATTACTAAACCATGTGCAAATAAAATTGCCTACATTAATGACTGGTTGGTTATTGATAATCTTGTTATGTCTTAGCTTCCATAGCTTCTCAACTCTATGGAAGCTAATATTGCCGAAACCTTCATTTTTTTCTAAATCCATAAAAGCCTTATAGGATTTTGTTGTTGAATTATATTGTAGCCAAAATGATGTTGCTCAGATATTTTAGTAATGACATGATATTTCATAAGCAAATCAAGGTCATAAAATATCTATTGGACATTATAGTTATCTTAAAAGAATATGGGACAAATCAAATGTTTATCATCCTGATAATACCAATCCAAAGAAGCTTCTTCAACGCATCAAAGAAGATACAATATTTGCTTTATTACATATCTTGAAGGAAAACTATAAGCATCTCACAAGTTGAATTCTTATTAATTCTCCACTTATCCTCCCTCTCTAGTATTGTTGCTACTATTCAAAGAGAAGAAACTAGGAAAACGTGTATGTGTTTAGGAGAAATGTTGGAAACTAGTATGCTCTCAGTGGTCAAAGCTAAGAACTACGATAAAGCTATTTTTTTATGCAATCATTGTCACAAAACTAGGCATAATACTAACCACTATTGGGTTCTTCATCCTCGCATCAAAGTTAAGAATGAGAAGAAAAAAATGGGAACAAGATAGTGGTTTAGTAGCCGAGCGATCAATTCCATTTAGCCAGTTCAATTATTTTTTTACATCATTATGGCTAACAAGCTCAATCTAAACCCTATTTTCATTTTTCCACTTTAAAATTAGGTAATCTTTAAGCCCATATAAAATCTATATGTTGAATATCTTCCTAGATTATAGATTCAAGAGATATTGATCATATGTCTAACAATTTCTTATTTGTGTATGGCTTTAGAACTATTTCCAATAATAACACTATTTTAGTTGCTAATGATCAGACCATTCCTATCAAAGGAAGTGGGAAAGTTGATTTATTATTAGTTGGTTCAAAATTATATGCTATTGTTGTTCCTTCTTTCCCTGTCCAACTTATGTCCATTGGCAAAATTACCAATTCCTTAAACTTTGATGTTATCTTTTCTATTAACTTTATTATCTTTCATGACCAAAAGATGAGATAGATGATTGGTGAAGGAGTTTTCTCTAATGGTCTATATTCACATAGTACAAATATTCAAGCTTTTTTATAGTGATGGATATGTAGAAAGTTAAGTTTTGCAAAATCAATTGGAACATCTTTTGAATCATATTTTTTTATATCTTTTCCCCTATATTTCTATCAAGACTTCTATTTTTTATGCTTGTTGATTTTCAAAATAAACCCATTTATCTTTTAAATACTCTTTATCCATGTCTAATGAACCGTTTGCTTTAATTCACTCTAATTTATGGGGACCCGCACCCATTAGTTATTATGAAGGACAAATATACTTTGTTCTTTTTATTAATGATTTATCTCTTACTACTTTGATATACCTATGAAAATCTAAGAATAAGGTTAGAATAGTGTTTAAAGAATTTTACAATATTATTCTTACCCAATTCAATGCTAATATTAAGATTTTTAGGTCTAATAATGGAACATACTTTACTAAAAGGCCCTTTATAAGTTTAAGCCCAAAATGGGATTATACACCAAACCATTTGTGTAATAAATTCTCAATAAAATGGTTTAGCCAAAAGAAATAATCGCCATATCTTAGAAATTACTTGAGTTATCATGCTTCACATGAACATACCAAAGGTTTATTAGTCTCATGGTGTTTTAACTACATTATGCCTAATTAATCGACTTCCAAGCAGGATTCTCAAATGTTAGTCATCATTAGGTGTACGTTGTACTTCTTGGTTGGACACTGAATATCTCACATCTTTAGGTATTTTGATGTGTTTGTTATGTGCACGTTCAAGCTATTCATCATGATAAACATGATGTTAGAGCAAGAAAATGTGTCTTCTTTGGATATTCTTCAACAAAAAAGGTTGCATATAATACGATAAATTGTCTAAGAATGTGTTTGTCTCTTAAGATGTTTGCTTTATTAAAATTGAGCCACGCTTTGAAGCACAGATAGACAAGTCTTAAAATTAATCCCAAAATGAGTATTTATTAGATTCCCCCCTTCTAGTTTTTCCTTTAGATTTATAAATTGAACATAACAATCATGTTGAACATGTTTAGTCTAAACCCAAACATAATAAACATGTTGAACCCGATAGAGACGTTGAGGTCGAATATATCCAGAATAAGCCATAGGAGGAGCTAGAAAAACTTTAGGATATTTGAAGATCAAATAAAGAATCAATAGCCCTTATGTGTTTAAAAGACTATGCTCCCTTGAAAACTATCTCATATCCTATTCATGCCCATCTAACTTTTAATAATATATCTCAACCTCATTATACTTATTTTTATGTCATTTCATGAGAATAAGAGCCTAATTTATATATATATATATATATAGGCTTGTTTAAGTCTTGTTTGAATAAGGCTATGTAAGGCATGTTGAAAGTATTAAGAGAAAATAATATATGGGACGTTGTCAAATTGCTTCCTAGAAAGAATACTTTAGGTTGTGGATGGATATACAACATGAAACACAATAGTGATGGGACCATTGAAAAGCCAGGCTAGTTGCACATGGATTAACTCAAACAAATGGGAAGTATTATAAATAGATATTAGCACATATTGCAAAGATGAACACTTTTCGTGTTCTCATCTCACTTATTGTGAATCATGACTAGACACTATTTTAGATGGATGTTAAAATACATTTCTACATGGTGATATTAAAGAATAAGTGTGCATGATTGTTCTTCATGGTTACCCTCTAGAGTCTAAGCTTAGGGTAGTGTACAAAATGAGAAAAGCAATTTGCGACCTTAAGAAGCCACTTTGAGCATGGTATGCCAATCTTAGTTCCACACTTTTTTAAAAATGGGATGCAAAATGAGTAGTGATTATTCCTTTTTATTTGGAATAATGTTATGTTAGTTTATGTTGATGACTTAATGATCACTATAAATAATCATCTTGAAATCTCATGACTAAAGTTCCATTTCATCGTTAATTTTCTATATTTAAAAGGCTCACAGGGAAGGGGTATTTGGATGTGGGAGAATGGTCATGATTTTATTTTTGTTTATACAAATGCTTATTGAGCTTGGTGACCGGTTGATCAAAGGTTTGCCTTATGTTATTGTAATCTTGTTGGGAGAAACGTAGCTATGTGTTAAAGCAAAAAATATAATGTTGTGGCTTGTTCAATTGCAGAATTTGAATATCATGTAATTGCATCCACCACAAGTGAAGTCATATGGATTTGAGCACTTTTGCATGACTTGAGTTTTAACCATCTAATATGCTTGGTGAAAATCAAGTTGCAATTCATATTGCTTCAAATACCATGTTTCATGAATGGACTATGACATATTGAATTATATTCTTGAAGTTTTAGTGCATGAAGTTATTATTATTTTTGTAAGTATCAACAATTAACGTTGAAACTTGCTACTTTGTTGTCAATCGTCTTGTACGTTATACCCATTGATGAGGTTTATTTTAGTAGTCATAATCTATAATATATTACATGCCATTTGGATTTGGTTTCTAGTATTTAGTAAGGATAAGAGATAGAGCTTCACATATGATTTGGTCAATTGGTTAAATTTTAGGTCAAATTTTTCATTTAATATCGGTACCACTTGTTTAATAAAGAGAAAATGGATCTTAGTTGTCCCTAAGAAAACTAATAGGGAAAAGAGAATTAGAATTATGGTTGGAAAGTATTTGATTCAAAGTGTCTCAGTATATGAATGATTGTGTTTTATATATATCCATCAGATCAACATCCTTTAATCTTCATCCTCCCAATTCTCTTATTTCTTGTTTACTCTTTTTGGACCTATATACATTTTTGTGGATGCACATGAAGTGCTTTAGTTGAAATATTATATATTATTAGAATTAGTTTAGTTCTTAGTTTCAATTGATGCAATGTCGTTGATTAGAAAAAAGTAAGATCACAAAGTTGCGGGCATCGATGACTTGCTAACAAGCATAGCTCAATCCATCCTCAAGACTCAAGTGTCCCTTGCATTTTTAAACTACTATTTTCACTTTATAATAATTTTTCATGGGTTATGTAATTTAAATATAAAAATTTGAAAACCATACTGAGATGATCTAAAAATTTTACTTACTATCTAATGGCATGCTTTATTTCAATTGGTATATCAAAAGTATATCAAGCTCTAAAAAATCTTGATTTCTCTTTAGTTTGCGAGAAACTTATTTACCGGGATCTATAATTTATAATTTCTGTCATTTTATTTTATTTTTATCTTATAGTTTTATCAAATGCATCAAATCAATATATGTGCACAATTGGAGCTCCATCATAAATTATAAGTTTACACCTTACAATCAACTTAGCTAGTGAACTACCTTGTTTGATGTTGCATGTTGAATCTTCACTGCGATTTATAGGAATCTTGAATCAATAATGAGCCATTATCCCACCTGGTAATAAAAGAGATGTTACTCCGCTTGATGCAACATTTAACTTAATATCGCCATTAAATCTAAAAGCAACGAATAATGTCTCCCATATAAATGTCTTCCTTGTGCCTTCATATCCACACACAAAGATAATTCCACCTAAATTTTATTCAACTACACCAACTATAGTGTTATAAACATTAAATAACTCATTGGTAAGATTGTATACATATCTATTATGCTCTTTACACAACATAGTGTGTTCATTACACATTCCCTCATGTATCAATTATTGTGACTAGTTAAAAAATATTTAGGAGGTGAGAATGGTATTGGCTCAAACTCTTGTAAGCTCCTACCACAACTTTGTAACAAAATTTCAACCTTTGCTAAGCCATAATGTATTGTTTCATTGTCATCAAAATTATGTTCTAAAAATAAGAAAAATTAAAACTTCCAAAGGTAATCCCATAAGTAACTCTATTATATATTAAAATGAAATAATAAATATTAAAGATGAATCAAAATTACATTCGTGATGTAAGCGCGTATTCTATCTAAATAATATATTATATGTTAGGTAAACCCAACACTCATCCCAAATAACATTGGGTGTAAGAAGAGAATTTGACGACAATAATGTTGTGAACAATTTTCTCAAGAAAGATGCAAATGCCTAGTGACTTGCCTCAACAATACCAACAATATTTTTTTTATCACCATCTAACAACCCCAAAGCATATAAAGCATCATGATATGATGTATACTACACACCATTAATGAATTTTACATCAACATAGCTTCCACGCCCATGAATGACATTAAGAAGACATCTCAACTAATAAAGTTTGCCACTGTTAGGAGCATCATAAAAAATGTGTCCAATAAATATCCTCGACTTCCTTAATTTCCACTTTCATTTATTCAAATCCCAAACAAATTTCATCGAGAACTTGACATAATTCAAGTTCTTTGCATCTGTATATTTGTTATTGGCCTTCATCCAAGCTAGAAGCATATTTTACTTAACTGATAAACAACCATCAACATCACATATCAAATCTTCATCTGCAAAAGTAAATTTTTTTTATGGGGATGGTGAAATCTGACTAGATCCCTCTATTGAATTTTGATTTTAAAGAACCTCCATGGTGCCTTATGGTGCGACCGTAGCCGGCACGCAATTTAAACCCTCTTGTTGTCAATTGTAGCACTGGTAAATAAGGGTATCGTTCTAGGCCGGGGATTGAGAGGGCTCACCTCTAATTAACTAGCTTGAAAATAAAACTAAAAATAAAAATCCTAAATAACACAAAATAAATAAATAAGAAAAATTCTAATGGGGGTTTATCAAAATAATAAAAGGATAAAAGAAATAAAATAAAATAAAATAAACTAATAATGAAAATAATGGAAAATAATGGAAAACTAGCAGATAGGAGAAATATGTTAGGGAAATAAAAATCCACCACTAGATTAGGTTGAAAATATAATATTTATTTCTAAGTCATCTTTTAATCGTGAGAATGAGATCGACCAAGTTGCACACCAAAAGCAGGTCTATACACCTTATATTACTTCCCTTAATTAAATTAATACGACAAAGCGCCAATATTAACCCTATTAAATACTAGCAGTATAGCAGCAACAAGCGGCTCCTATATTTAACTAGATTTAATGCATTAAGTGTAAGTGGAAGGCTGTCAATCTAAGTACCCAGACTAGTACAAAAAGCATGTCTAGCTGTATTTCCTTTTCTTGACCCACACGTATCGAAACGTTTTACCACTTAGGTTAGAATCACAAAAAGATTAGGTGAATTGTTATCTAACCTAGCTGCAATTTATACATATAAATTCTAGTATATTTAGATGGCCACCTAGCAAGCAATTTATCCTACATACTGTCACTTATGAGGTACCAGAACAAGGCATGCACCAAATAAACTATACTGGACAGAATCACACATATAAACGATAGCAATTAATATAGAGTCAAGAAACAATCTCACGAAACAAAGAAAATAAAATTATAATTCAAATCATAATCTAGGGTTTCAAATTATTCCCTAACAATAATTAATCAGCCAACCATAATTAAAGAATTAATTACACAAAAATATATATCTAAAATATAAATTGAAAATAAGAGAAATAAATAACCGAAATTAATTTTGAATTAAAGATCAAGAATTTATTCAGATAAAAATAAATTTTATCTGAAATAAATTCTACCAGTATAAATATTTCTTCTTATTCTCTCTTCTCTCTCGGCTTTGATTTCCGTGCAAAACTCTTTCTTCTTTTTCCCGGCTGGCGGCTGTCGAACTGCTGTGCTGCACGCCTCGAACGCCGTGCCTCTCACTTTCCGTGCGACTCCCTTCCGTGCCGCGCCGTTCCTCTCTGTGACGCCTCACTCCGAGCCAGCGAAGGAAGGCTCTCGCCCCTCTCTGCCTGTCGTTCCTCCCGAGCCTATAAAGGCTCTCGTAACCTGCGTCTCTGCCGCGATGTCAGAGCCTGACGGCTCTCTGCGTCGCTTCCCCTCCTCCCTCTCCCTCACTGTCTGCCGCTCTCCTCCTTTTCTACCGAGCCTTCACGGCTTTATTTATTCGTGGGGTGTCCCTTCCACATCAGCCCTCGCTGCGCTGACTTTTCTTCTCATGTGGCCTGTTTGGTTTGCTTCGTTTCCTGGCCTTTGGGCCTTCGGCCTTTGGCCGTTGGTCCAAAGGTCAAATTTCTTTTTTTTTTATTTTTTTTTTAAGAATAGAACCTGCAAAATAAAATTCAATAAATATTAATAAATAATATTTTATTCTAAATTTACTTAATTTATATCATTTTAGCTCAAATAATAAAATTTATACAATTTTTACCACTTAAGCATAAAACAATAATTATTCCCCTATATTAGTTAAATAAACTACCAAAAACTAAGATTATAAGGGTATAAAATGTGTCAAAATATGAACTCATCACACCCCCACACTTAGCTTATTGCTTGTCCTCAAGCAAGTTATTACTCTAAACAGATAAAATTAAATTAACTAGCCACTTTCGTAGGTCTCACGATTACACTTAGCATGTGTAACAAGTCCTTTAAACCCCTAGGTCACCCATTGAGGACGAGTAAGGTCTCGTGAGGGTTTCGCAGATGATATACCCACAAAATCACACACAAATAAAATGAAAAATCACACCTAAATAAAAATAAATAAAAAAATAAAACTAAAACCATATACCTAACACCCTTAACCATATTTGTCTCAGAATCTTTTACTTTCAAATGTCAAGATTAGCAATCAATCAAAATTCAGCATTGGGAGATTTAAAGAATCAATTTCAACATATGGTTCACACATAAACATGACAGGTATGAACAAATCAATATTATGGATAAAAATCTACCACGCCTTAGTCACATCAAGATTCATCCTCACTATGGATACCCTCTATTTTTTTTCTCTTAGATTCATGGCTACAAATGTTTAGAAATACTCATGTATGTGAGCTAAGATGATAAAAATAACAAACGACTCACATATATAACCAAAGAAGGCTCATGTTCTTGTGGATAAAACCTCATGAAAGATACCAAATATTTGCCAAATGGACCGAACCATATACTTAACTCTTGTAACTAATCTCCAACAGATCAAAGGCTGCTCATCTCAAGAATCAAATAGGACTTACTTATTGGTTGTAGCGGGTTTAAGGTAAAGAAGGGTATGGAGTATTTTAGGAGTGTGGTGCTAAAAAGATCAAGAGCTAGTGGAATCTAGTCATTAGATGAAATATAAGCATATCTCCACATCAACGATCATTGATACATATCTCCAACTTAACACCAAAATAGAACATGAATAGAACGTTCTCAACATCATCTCCATAACTCCCTCTCTTCCTTATTTCCTAACATTTTTTTTTCTCTTTTTTTTTTCTTTTCTCTTTTTTTTTTCAAAATTTTTTTTTCTCCACCAAACATAACCAATCCCCTTTCTTAGCATAATTACATATATTTCTTTCACATACACACATACACAACCATTCTTTATATCCATAACGATATGATTTCCTTCCACTAGCTTTAAGCAATGGTAGAGATATTAAGGCCCAACGGTTATTCAATGTAGGTAATGAAGAAAAGTATTTGTTCCTTGTATGGCTCAAAGGGTTACTATAGGATGTGCATCATGGATACACAAATTAGGTTAAGCTCTTTGGTCATGTGATGAAAAATTCCTAAGCTGCCTTTATCATTTTCTCAATCAGAGCATGTTTTGACTATAAGCTTCGACTAGCACAAGAGTAAGTTCTAGTAATTTCTATAGTCCATTACAAGATCTATGGCAAATAATTTGATCAAAGCAATTAAATATATATGAGGTTTACAAAGAAATTTTGAAGCCAAGAAATAGTAGATGATTTTGTGTAAATTCGCTCAGAAAAAGAAGGTACATATGGTTCAAATGATCACTGAGGAATGTGATGAATCTCAACATGCCATGTCGGTGGTTAGAAAATCATACACGTTCTTTCTCCATTCACATTTAGGCACATAGATATGTGTTCCCTATATCAAAATCAACACAAAAAATCTCCACTTACTTTATCTCGATTTCATGATCCTCTTTTCCATTAGATTTCAAAGATATATTCCTCATTAACTAGTTAAGGGTTCCTACGACTCTAAAAATACTAAACATTCTAAAATTATTAAACACTCTAAAAAAAATCAAAACAATTTTTTTTTCAATTTTTTTTTATATAAAACACACGCACCCCCACACTTAAATCACACATTGTCCTCAATGTGTAAACAACTAAAGAAACATGTAATTTTAAGTATGGAGAAAACAAAATAAATAAATAAATAACTAAAGGATAGAAAAACTCCCTCATGACATTGGGTTGCCTCCCAAGTAGCGCTTGTTTTTATGTCTTCAGCCTGACATGATCTCGGTTTACTCGTTCAAGGTGGATACGTCCACTTGAGAGCTGCTTCACCAAATCCTTCCTTGTGATGATCATCTTTATCCTGCAAGGAAGAAAAAGACAAAATATTAGATTTAATGAAAGATTTGATCCAGCAAGAACGTAACTTACTTAGCATAGAGTTTAAGCTCGTGTGTAGAGAGAGAATGTTTTGCCCAATGTCCATGTATCGTGATCTCTCTCTTGAAGGAAGAATATATTTTCCCATCTCAAAATCTTTAAACACATCCTTCCAACATAACCTCTCCTTTGGAGCATCACGCTTCTTATTAAATGTATCCGAGGTGATTTGATTACTCTCTTCACTCTTGGATCCATCTAACCTGCTAAAAGAGGGGAAACAAGGAGTGTGGTTAGCATAAATAAAATCAAAGTGGTCCAAAGGCTTACCTTGTGTCTCATGGTCATCTCCAAGCAAAAGTGGGGAATAAATGTTCAAAGATGGTATATGGTAGGTGAAAGTGATAGTCTTGTCTACCATATACTTCTCTTTGTTCACTTGATCCTCATTTTGATGAGATTCTTCTTCTACTTTTATAAGCTCTTCTTCCACGTGATCTTGCTCTTCAATGTTTTTCATGGAAACCTCCTCAACTAGCTCATCCTCACATTCAGATATGATATCATCACCCTCATAACTCTCACTTGAATTTGGAATTGAAGTACTAGAGAGCTCTTCTTGTGCTTGTGGTTGATTCATTAGGTTGACCATATAACCTATTTTCTCCTCTATCACTGACACCCTTTCATTTTGCATAATCTGACGTTGCACCAGTTGATTTAGGTTGTTTGTCAATGCTTCAAAAATCTTATCCATTTTTTCTGAACTTGAAGGCTCTGAAACTGGAGAAGATTCTTGTTGAGGATATTGATAATGTTTTGACGCTTCATAATCACATATGTAAGGCTCTTGATATGGCACTGAATAATGATCATTCATTTGTATCAGTTGATTTTGGCTTTCTGCCAATTGGTTTTGACCATATATCAGTTCTTCAAGAATCTTATCCATTTTTTCTGAACTTGAGGGTTCTGAAACTGGAGAAGAATCTTGTTGAGGATGTTGATAATGTTTTGAAGCTTCATATTCGTGCATGTATGGGTCTTGATATGGCACTTGATACTGATCATTCATCCCCCATCCAAAGTTGGGTTGATGCCTCATTCCCGAATAGTATGTGCTTGTATAGGGATCGTGTCCTTGAAAACCATTGAAAGATTGAGCACCAGATTGTGTCCATCCTCCTCCTCTAATAGCTTGTTCATGGTAGGCATATGGATTTCCTTGCGTATGACACACTCCACTTGTACTAATAATTCTAGCTTCAGCTACCTGCAAAACAAGAGTAGTGAGTTTGTTAAGTTTATCTTCAAGACTACTCATACTTACCTCATTTACTCTTGCGTTAAGATTTGAGTAAAGTTGTCCATAACCAAAGGATCCTCTCATAGCCACCTGAAAATACTAACACTTCAAAGGAAAAGGTTAATAAAAAAACACACAAAAAATTCTAAGAAAATCTAAAACAAAACTAAAAGAAAAAATACAAAAACACTAAAAATAAAAACACACTAAAAATATTAGCAAAATAAAGGTGAAGTTACCAATCCCCGGCAACGGCGCCAAAAATTGGTGCGACCGTAGCCGGCACGCAATTTAAACCCTCTTGTTGTCAATTGTAGCACTGGTAAATAAGGGTATCGTTCTAGGCCGGGGATTGAGAGGGTTCACCTCTAATTAACTAGCTTGAAAATAAAACTAAAAATAAAAATCCTAAATAACACAAAATAAATAAATAAGAAAAATTCTAATGGGGGTTTATCAAAATAATAAAAGGATAAAAGAAATAAAATAAAATAAAATAAACTAATAATGAAAATAATGGAAAATAATGGAAAACTAGCAGATAGGAGAAATATGTTAGGGAAATAAAAATCCACCACTAGATTAGGTTGAAAATATAATATTTATTTCTAAGTCATCTTTTAATCGTGAGAATGAGATCGACCAAGTTGCACACCAAAAGCAGGTCTATACACCTTATATTACTTCCCTTAATTAAATTAATACGACAAAGCGCCAATATTAACCCTATTAAATACTAGCAGTATAGCAGCAACAAGCGGCTCCTATATTTAACTAGATTTAATGCATTAAGTGTAAGTGGAAGGCTGTCAATCTAAGTACCCAGACTAGTACAAAAAGCATGTCTAGCTGTATTTCCTTTTCTTGACCCACACGTATCGAAACGTTTTACCACTTAGGTTAGAATCACAAAAAGATTAGGTGAATTGTTATCTAACCTAGCTGCAATTTATACATATAAATTCTAGTATATTTAGATGGCCACCTAGCAAGCAATTTATCCTACATACTGTCACTTATGAGGTACCAGAACAAGGCATGCACCAAATAAACTATACTGGACAGAATCACACATATAAACGATAGCAATTAATATAGAGTCAAGAAACAATCTCACGAAACAAAGAAAATAAAATTATAATTCAAATCATAATCTAGGGTTTCAAATTATTCCCTAACAATAATTAATCAGCCAACCATAATTAAAGAATTAATTACACAAAAATATATATCTAAAATATAAATTGAAAATAAGAGAAATAAATAACCGAAATTAATTTTGAATTAAAGATCAAGAATTTATTCAGATAAAAATAAATTTTATCTGAAATAAATTCTACCGGTATAAATATTTCTTCTTATTCTCTCTTCTCTCTCGGCTTTGATTTCCGTGCAAAACTCTTTCTTCTTTTTCCCGGCTGGCGGCTGTCGAACTGCTGTGCTGCACGCCTCGAACGCCGTGCCTCTCACTTTCCGTGCGACTCCCTTCCGTGCCGCGCCGTTCCTCTCTGTGACGCCTCACTCCGAGCCAGCGAAGGAAGGCTCTCGCCCCTCTCTGCCTGTCGTTCCTCCCGAGCCTATAAAGGCTCTCGTAACCTGCGTCTCTGCCGCGATGTCAGAGCCTGACGGCTCTCTGCGTCGCTTCCCCTCCTCCCTCTCCCTCACTGTCTGCCGCTCTCCTCCTTTTCTACCGAGCCTTCACGGCTTTATTTATTCGTGGGGTGTCCCTTCCACATCAGCCCTCGCTGCGCTGACTTTTCTTCTCATGTGGCCTGTTTGGTTTGCTTCGTTTCCTGGCCTTTGGGCCTTCGGCCTTTGGCCGTTGGTCCAAAGGTCAAATTTCTTTTTTTTTTATTTTTTTTTTAAGAATAGAACCTGCAAAATAAAATTCAATAAATATTAATAAATAATATTTTATTCTAAATTTACTTAATTTATATCATTTTAGCTCAAATAATAAAATTTATACAATTTTTACCACTTAAGCATAAAACAATAATTATTCCCCTATATTAGTTAAATAAACTACCAAAAACTAAGATTATAAGGGTATAAAATGTGTCAAAATATGAACTCATCACCTTACATGATGATATATATCTACAACCATAATACATCTTAATTTTATCTCATTTTTATACTATTTTTGCATCGATTGTGCTTCCATAAAAATATGTAGTAACATGATCATGCCCTTTATCTACATACTTAAATAAATACTTGATAGATCGAGATTGATTACACCACTAAATATTCATATTGTCGAATGTGAACAAAGTCCCACATTGATAAATAAGAGGAAATTAAACTGATATATACGTCTAGTAGGCTACTCCTACTATTACCAATTAGCTTTAGGATGAAACCTCACTTAGATTTATATATGGATATGGTATTAGGTTCTTTCTAACTGGGCTTGGCCTCAGCCTCCTTTTATTCCCAACAAATAGTATCAAAGCCTAGTTCAGAACCTAGGCGGATATCCTCAAAATCTTGAATTGAATTTGTTTAATACTCTATTAGAAAGGCGGAGTTGGCCTAGATAGAGGAAGGATCTCTCATGGTAAGGTGATACTCTGGTATTTCACGTAACACATACCCTCCACCAATGCAGTGGTGAAGAGTAGTTATCTTGATGGAGTATTTTTGTTCCTAGTGATGGGATGTTGTGTGTTAATTTTTTGAGGGGAGGATCTTTGGTGTGAATAAAGGGGATGATTTTTGGGTGTGAAAAAAGTCCCACATTGATAAATAAGATGGAATTAGACCAATATATCATTCTAGTGAACTACTCCTTCTATTACCAATTGGTTTTAGGATGGAGCCTCACTTGGACTTATATATGAATATGGTATTGGGTTCTTTCTAACCGGGCTTTTCCTCGACCCGATTTTATTCCGAACATATATGATCACCATACTTAAGTAACAAAAAATGATTGTGAGGCAAAAAAAATCCTATTATCAAGAAGGATCATATTCTTCTCCGCTATCATGCAATTATCACATCTTCTACACACCGAATATCTATCATCATCAACTGTTTTAGATTCGAATTTTTTTTTAGGAAAATACTTTGTACAAAAGCCATCAATAATACATGGGGAGTTCTTTACCACAACATCACATGGTTCATATATCATATAACCTTAAATTTATGTGTGATATATATGATCAATGCTAAGATCTATAATTTCAATGGAAATTATTTGACCAATGTGTTTCCAGTTGGATACTTGTCTTCTTTTACAAGAAAAAACAATATATTTGCATGTGGCATGCTACACTTCTAAAACTCAAAAGTATATATAACTGCAATTCAAATAAAATAAAATAAATGAAATTAAATACCAAGGTTTTATTTAAAAAAAACTCTACTACTTAAATCAAGTACATAATATTATTATATTTAACTATCTCAAATAAATTGTTATTCTAAAGATCTTTTATAATGCAATCTAGCTTCCTTTTAACAACACGACTGATAATATCCAGAAATCTTCAATATTAAGCCCTCTTTTACAAATAAAATAATCTCTAGGCATTTTGAGTTGTATGTAAATGTGATAAAAAGATATGGGTAACTAACCCATTTACATATATCTATGGCATCTTGATAATTCTAAATCATATATCAAGCAACACTAGTGAATGAAGGCGGTAATATGACCATTTTTCCTTGTGTTTTTAGACTTTTCTCTCCCCTTAAAATAACATTTTTCAACTCGGTGTATAATTTACACATCAAATTTTTTGTTAATGCGTTCATCTCATACACTCCATTATATAGGGCATCAACAATACATTATTGGTGAAGTCTTATGCATGATAGTATGCACGATAGCTCTGAGTCTCTTTCATGTAGACGATAATAAGCAAACTCATTTATGCTTACATTATTCATACCATGTTTCAAACTTCCTTCACTAAACATCAAAATGATTTCTTTTCTATATCTATATTCACCGTAACATCCAAAAATTTACTACTTAAAAATGTTGCTTGGTGGAATCAATTATCAAAGATATCAGGCGTTACATCACATCCAACATAATAAGGCATATGACCAGTACCTAGCCCATGTCATAATTAAGGCCAACAACAACTTGGATGTAAAGATTAAGTGTGGTTGTCACTTAATCTAAGGTCGAGGCAAAACAAACAACAAACCAAGCAAAACAGAAGAAAGAATGGATTTTAATACAATACAAAACATTTGCAATGTTTTATGTCCTAAACATAAACAAAAAGAAAAACCAAAACAAGAGAGATTGGATAACTCCATAACACTCTAACCCACCCAGAGCTGCCACCAAAACCTACACATGCTTGAAAGTAAAACTATCAATACAACTTATTCATAATAATTAAATCATAATGCCTCCAAAGACATAGCGTTCCCAAATTGTACATAATCATTAAAAATGAGAAAATCATGCATATGACATATAATCACATGCAATAATGACATCTAAGATAACAATAGTTTCCACAACTCAACAAATGGTATTATCTATCCAAGCCTTATTAAGGCCAAAGATCAATATGATCACAACATTACAACAACATAAATTATCAAAAAAATTAGTTAAATATTGTTGAAAAAAATGTATTATCATGTACCTTCCTCAGTTTATAACTACTTGATTGTTGATTTTCTATTTACTCTACATAATAAAATTAAATAAAAATTACATGGCTTCATTTTTTTAGATAGGCTATGCTAAAATAATGATTAAATTTTTTTAGCTATCATTATTAATTCCACCATGTCATTATGTTAAAAGTACTAAGTAAAGCAATTAAAATATTAGTATAGGGAAATTATAATATAATCCTACTATGTACGATTCTCTACCTAGGAAAATATAAGCAATAAAGATCTTTTGTGATATTCATACTGTTCAAGTGAACATAATACATGATTTTGCTCATAAGAAGTGAAAAATTATGTGAGATGATTCATTATAAATGGTTACCTATATGTTTCTCTATTCTTAGATATTGTTAGAAATTTAAATTTGTATTCATTGCTAGGTGATATATGAAATATGATATGTATGATAAGTTAGCCATTCTTTCTTAAGTAACTATCCATTATGTATTGATTATTATAAATTTTTTGCACATGTACCCAAATGCCAATGACCATAATGAAGGCTTGAGTATAAGACTTGAGCCTCACTTAAGCCAGTTAAATCACTTTCAAGTATAAAATATATAAAATTTGTGGTATTCATTGATCTATTTTATTTATTTTAGGTGATGCCTTTGTTGTAAAAATTATTGCTAAATTGATTTATATTTTATTTATTGCTTAGTTAATGTGCAAGTCATAAGAATCATTTTTATTTTGTGTGTATGTTGTTGTTTTTGTGTTTTATAGTAGTTGGCTTGCATTTCATTTTTGTTTGTTATAGCATATCACTACTTGCATTTATGTTAATGACTTTTGTGTGTGGCTAGTGTGTTTTTTGTAATTATTATTATTTATTTTTTATAATTAATTATTATTTTATGATAAATTAGTTTAATTTCATTTTTTTTTGTAGCACGAATTTTATTGTTGTTATGATTTTTTGAATTTTGAATGTCTTTGCTTATTTATTAGTTGTTATGTTTCATATCATGAATTTTGTTTTTTTACCTTTTTGTTGTACTTTTCATCTTTGTTATTTGATTTTAACTTTATTTGAGAGTGTGAAGGGTGTCTTAATTTTTTTTTGTCGGTGATATGCTTCTTAGTGCTTCTTTTCTATATTTGTGAATTAAATAAAAAATTATTACTTTTTTTCTTATCAATTTAACAGATTTTGTTGATGTAATGATTTATAAATGTGAATGTAATTTTTGTGGGGAGTTATAGTAAATATCTTGAGTGTTGTATATATATATTTTTTGGTAGCTTCAATCTCTAATTGATGGTTTATATTTTTATGCCATTTATGTGAGTGTTATTGTTCGTTTTATGTTGTTTTTTCTAATTTATTAATTTATCTTTTTATAATTTATTTGTTGTTGATTATGTTTTATTAATTTTGTTAAACATCATTGTTTATCATTTTGTTATTGTAGTATATGGCTATTTTTAAAAAAATTATATTGTAGTATTTGTTGTGAGTGTTAATGTCTAGTGTAGTAAAATGTTGATCACATAGGATAATAAAGTTAAAGTACATAGCCTTCATTTAAATAGTAAAATACATAGTCCATCTATTCTAAAATGGGAAAAAGTTAAATATTAACTACAATTTTATCTAGGAATTTGCATTTTTTTTAAATAGGATATAAATGCTATAGCAACATATAACAAAATAAGATAAAGTTTAGGTCTAATATAACAAATTCCTTCACAAATTAAGATTCTCCTTCTTCACTCTATCTCTTAGCTTCTTGATTGAGGATGTTGAAGACAAATCTTCAATCAACCATCTTTTCCTTTATCATCAACATCATTTATCCCTCATCCAACAAATTTTCCTTCAATAGGTGTAGCAGCTTCATCATTTTGTTGATGTAGGAGCATCCCATAATAATATTTCACTAATTAATTTTTCTAAGATAGGAGATCACGAAGCAATATTAAATTGGAAGAAATTAATTAGATAAAAAAAAGAGAAAGAAAATTGGATGCACCCATGCATAAACCATGCAAGTTATGGTACATTAGCTCCTCTAATTTTCAATCATCCCTTTTATGTTGTGTACCAAGAATTATCAAGTTTTGTGCCATCTAAGCCAAGGAGAAATCAACCATATGATGCATCCATTTTTGAAATAAAATTTGGTATAAAAAATTAAGGGAAGTGGATGATGGATTAGGTGAATAATTCAACCAAGTCAACTCTAGGTAATACCCAACTCAAGGTAATAACCAGCCCAAGTCAACCTACCCGCTGGCTGTGGTCATTACCCTCCCAAATATGATTGATTAAATATGGGAAGTGATTGAATGATTGTAGCTTGATGTATTACCTATCAAGGCAAACATGTATGGTCAAATATTATGGGTAAGGGTGTCAAAATTAGCCCATAACAACCCACATCTATTGGACCAAATCTAGTTTCAATTCAACTCCTTGTTAGCTTGTATTAGGCAACTAGATTAGTTGGAATGTAACAAGGTAGGTAAAGAGGAAGGGTAGAATGAACTTTTTGAACTCATGGCTACCACTGTAAATATGGTTAACCTCAACACAATAAATCACACTACCCCGTTGAACTATAAATCATATTTTCAAGCTCCCTATGCCCCCTACAAAGTTGAGAGAAAATGTTGTTTCAAGTGAAAATTTTCACAGTTTTTATCTCAAGTATTGAGACCTTGAGTGGTATTTGTGAGTTTTTGATCTTTGGCTATACCTTAGATCAAATATTATCTTATTTCTCATCTCTTTTCTCCATTTTAACTTTTAGTGGTCAATTATCCCATAAGTCACCATCTTCCATTAAGCATGTGCCAACTTGTTTAACATATGCATCAAATTGATATAAGAGCTTAAGGTTCACCAAAAATTTCCTAATATAAGACCTCATTTTTTCTTTCTTTACTCATATAAGCCCAAACGCTTCACCAAAAATTTCCTATTCACCCACCAAAACTTTCGAACCCCACTTAACCTCTCCTAATAAAATACATCCTCTTCCTCTATTGTTTTCTTCTTCAAACTCAAGCAAATATGGGTGATGAAAAAAATTTAAGGAGGCTTGAGCCTTGAAAAGGTGCAAACTTGGGAATATATTGATCCACTGAAAACCTCTGAAATTGCATGAGAAGAGTCATTGGCATTTTAGAGAGTCTCATGCAAAACGTTGACACCCTACGCTTAAATACTTCCCCACAACCGAGAAGAAGACCCCATTTTCACCAACAAGAGGTGATCAGATCTAGTGCAAGTGATAATGATATTTATTCCAACTCCTCACCAAGAGATTCCCCATGTGATAGAAGAAGGATACATGAAAGGATAGATCCTTTTCATGACATCAAACCCAAAGTGCCTAAGTTGGATGGATCACTTAATCTAGAAGATTTCCTAGAGTGGGAGATAAGGTTCTTTAAAATGTTTGAAGCAAAAGGCTATAATGATGAAAAAACCTTTAGGATTTTAATGATCAAGCTCAAGGGACATGTGTCCTTGTGGTGAGAAATCCTTACCCACCAAAGGATAACGAAGAGTAAGTCTAAGGTGAAATCTTGGTCAAAGATGAAGAAGCTTTGAAAGGAAAGGTTTTTACCCTCATCCTAAACTCAAGAAATCTATAACAAGATGACCTCCTTGAGGTAAGGGTCAATGATTGTTAAAGAATACATTGAATAGTTTGAGTGGTTAAAGATGAGGTTAGATTTAGATTAACTAGAGGATCACACAATTTCACATTTCCTTAGAGGTTTAAGGAGTGACATTGTACGCAAGGTGGAGTTTCACAAGTAATACACCTTAGATGAGATTTTTCATCAAGATAATAAGGTGGAGGTTTATAAGAAGGAAAATAGAGGCTCAAAGTTTCCTCAAGGAAGGTTAACGAATAACACTTCCAAAGAGGCCCCTTAATCATCCAATCCATTATCATTCCAAATGTTGAAGTGAAGGACAAGGGGAAAGGTGTTAGGTTTGAACCTAGCAAACCAAAATTTGTGAGGTGATTCAAGTGTCAAGGCCTAGGCACTATCAAAATGAGTGTCCCAAAAAAATATTTATGACTCTTTTGGACTTGTAGGAGGCAACCCATGAGGAGGAAATGGAAGAGACCAAATTGGTCCATGAAGAGGAGGAAGAGCAAGAAGAGGCACCCTCGGATGTAGGAGAAGCCCTAATGGTGAGAAGAGTTTTGCACACCAAGGAATTTGGGGAGGAGGAGACACAACGGGAGAACATATTTCAAACCATGTGCATGATCCTTGGTAAGTTATGTTCCCTTATTATTTATGGAGGTAGTTGTGCTAATGTATTCTCTTGCACACTTATGGAGGAACTTAACTTGCCTACCACTCAACATGCCAAACCATATAAGCTATAATGACTTAATAATGGAAGCATGGTTAAAGTGACCAAGCAAGTTGTATTTCCTTTTTCAATTAGAAAAAACTACCAAGATAAAATGGTATGTGATGCAGTTACTATAGACGCTTGTCATCTATTGCTCGGAATACCATGGAAATATGATATGTATGTCCAATATGATGGTAGGAGGAACACTTATTTGTTTGAAATTTTCCAAAAAGAACATTATATTTTCACCCCTTAGTCCTTGTTCCTCACTTGTTATAGAGGACACTGAAAAGTAGAAGGCCTTGTTTCTAGATAACAAGGGGATATACAAGGCACTAGCCAAGGTGAAGATCATGTATTTTTTTGGTTGCTTGAAGTTAATAAAGAAAGCAGAGGAAGTGACCCATAGGTCAAACCTTTACTAGGGGAGTTTGAGAATGTCTTCCCAAACAAACTACCTAGTGAGCTACCCCCATAAGGGAATTGAGCACCAAATAAACTTGGTCCCTAGTGGTACACTCCCTAACAAGCCTTACCATAAGTGTAATCCTAAGGAAGCTGGGGAACTACAAAGGCAAGTTGATAAGTTGTTGCAAAAAAGGTTCATTAGAGAATCCATTAGCCCTTGTGTGGTACCGACCCTTTTAGTACCAAAGAAGGATGGGACTATGAGGGTGTGTGTTGATAATAGAGCTATCAACAATGTCACCATCAAGTATAAGTGTCCTAATATACCTAGACTTGAAGATATTTTGGAACCATCAAATGGAGCTTGTGTATTTTTTAAGATTGATTTGAGTGGATACTTCCAGATTAGAGTAAAGGAGGGAGATTAATGGAAGACTGTCTTCAAGGCCAAGGGAGGATTATATGAATGGATGGTGATGCTTTTTAGTCTCTCCAATGGATGAATTCCTTATGCCCTTCATCTCTAAATTTATTGTTGTATACTTTAATGATATGCTTGTGTACTCCTTTAGTAGTGAAGACCATGTAAAACATTTAAGGCTTGTATTTTTGGCCCTTAGGAATAGCAAGTTGTATAGAACGTTAGAGAAGTGTGACTTCTTTGTGCCAAAATTCACCTTCCTAGGGTTTGTTATATCTAATGATTGTATTTTAATAGATGATTCAAACATGGAGGAAATAAGGTCATGGCCTACACCCACATCCATTACCTATGCTTGATCGTTTCATGTACTTGCCTCATTTTATAAGAGGCTCATGAAAAGATTTAGCACTCTTTTGGTCCTTATCATTGAGTGTAATAAGTAGGGAGAATTCAAGTGGACACAAAAAGCTCAAGAAGCATTTGAGGCAATCAAGGGCAAGCTAAGTGAAGCCTTTATATTTATGCTATCCAATTTTGATAAAGTGTTTAAAGTTAAATATGATGCAAGAGGAGTTGGGATTGGAGCGGTTCTACTACAAAAATGCAAGCTAATAGCTTATTATAGCAAGAAGCTCAATGGATCAAGATCCAACTATAACATGTATGACAAGAAGTTTTGTGCCATTATTAGGGCTCTAAATCATTGGTCTCATTATCTAAGGCCTGCAAAATTTTTATTACATACCAATCATGAGTCTCTAAAGTATTTAAATGTGTAACATAAGCTAAACCCTAGGCATGCTAGGTGGATAGAGATTTTACAATATTTCTCTTTTTTTTGGAAAAAAATAAGAATGTCATAATCAATGTAGTAGTTGTTGCCCTCTCTAGAAGGTATTGTATATTATCCCTATTAGAAGTTTGAGTCTTAGGGTTTGGATGCTTGAAGGAGCTATACAAAGAAGATGAAGACTTTTCAAGCTACTTTGAAGATCGAGACAAGCTTCAAACCTCCTACATCATACAAGATGGATTCCTCTTCAAGAATACTAAGATTTTCATCCTAAAGAGTCCCATTCAAGAGTTTTTGGTACTAGAGGCACATGGCGGTGGATTTGCTGGACATTTTGGGATCAAAAAGACCTATTTTAGGAACACTACTATTTACCTAAGATGATAAGTGATGTACATTGAGTCATAGCTAGATGTGATACCTATCAAAAGTCCAATATTCACTTTCACCAAGGACTCTACACTCCATTACCCGTCCCTTATCGACCTTGGGACCATGTGAGTATAAACTTCATAGCAGCTTTGCCTAGAACTCAAAAGCAAAACGATGCCATTATTGTGGTGGCGAATCAGTTTTCTAAGATGACTCACTTCATCTGTTGTCATAAGATGGATACTGCCTCCTACATAGCTAATCTATTCTTTAAAGAAATAGTGAGTTTGCATGGTATTCCTAATTCTATAGTCTCAGACTAGGATACCAAGTTCCTTAGCTATTTCTAAGAAACTTTGTGGAGGTTGGTTAATACTAAACTTCTATTTATCCCTTCCTACCACCCATAGAAAGATGGTCAAACCGAAGTCACCAATCAGACCCTGACTACTATCTTGCGCAACTTGGTGCACAAGTCCCTCAAGGATGGGGACCTTAAGCTTTCTCATGCCGAATTTTCATACAACAGGTCCCCCACATATGCCACCGGCCATATGCCTTTTGAGATCGTGTATGGTGTTAACCCCATCACTCCCATCAAGCTCATTCTACTTCCTATCAAGGCCCAAACAAATTTTGAATCCAATGACAGAAATCAAGCCTATAAGAAATTACATGAGCATGTCAGAGAAAGAATAAAAAAGGTCAATGAAATAAATAAAAGAAAGGCTAACCAACATCAAAGGGAAAACAATTTTGAGCTAGGAGATCTCGTGTGGCTACATATTAGAAAGGAAATGTTTCCCTTTAGAAGAAAAACAAGGTTATGCTAAGAAGTGATGGATCGTTCAAGATTCTTAAGAATAGTGGAAGTAATGCTCATCAGCTTGAGCTACCATCGGACAAGGGGAATATTTCACGCACATTTAATGTGGGTGATTTACTCCCCTACTTATATGATGAGGCATATGCGTATGAGGAGGAACCTTCACATGATGGGGAGGATGATGCAGGAGCATCCCATAATAATTATAATTTACTAATTAATGATGCAGGAGCATCCCATAATAATATTTCACTAATTAAATTTGCTAAGTTAGGAGATCACAAAATACTCTTAACTTGGACATAATTAATTAGCTAAAAAAAGAAAGAAAAAAAATTGGGTGTACTAGCCCATGCACAAACCATGCAAGTTACATGCATGGCCTATGCAAGGTGGTACATCAATTTCTCCAATTTTTGGCTAGCCTTTTTGTGTTCCGTACCAAGAATTAGCAAGTTTTTTGCCACCTAAGCTAAGGAAAAATCCACCACATGATGCAGCCAGTTTCAAAATAAAAAGATGGAAAGAAAAAGTAAGGGAAGTGGATGATGGATTAGGTGAAGAAATCAACCAATTTAACACTAGGTAATACCCAACTCAAGGTAATGACCAACCCAAGTCAACCCACCTACTAGTTGTGGCCATTACCCTCCTAAATCTGATTAATTAAATATGGGAAGTGATTGAATTATTGTACCTTGATGTATTACCTATCAATGAAAACATTTATGGTCATCCATTATGGGTATGGCTGTAAAAATCAACCCATAACACTCCACATGTGCAGAACCAAATCTATTTACCATTCAACTCCTTGTTAGCTTGCATTAGGTAACTAGCTTAGTTGGAATATAACTAGGTAGGTAAAGGGAATAGGTAGAATAAAATTTCTGTACTCATGGCTGCCACTATAAATATGGGTAGCCTCAACACAATGGAGTACACTACCCCCTTGAACCACCAATCAGATTTTCAACCTCCCTATGCCCCCTATAAAGTTGAGTAAAAGTTTTGTTTCAAGTGAAAAATCTCACAATATTTATCTCACGTGTTGAGACCTTGAGTGGTAGTTGTGAGTGTTTGGTCTTTGACTCTGCCTTAGATCAAATATTATCCTACTTCTCGTCTCTTTTCTCCATTTTAACTTTTGGTGGTCAATTATCCCATAAGCTACCATATTCCATTATGCATGTGTCAACTTATGTAGCATATACATCATTTGTGATATGACCTATGTCTAGAGTAGAGTATAGTAATTAATGTAACTTTCATTCATGAGATTTTAATAAAATTATCAAATTTTAAGTATTAGATCTAAACATTTTCCTCTACTCCATTTTCAAGCTTTGTTAACATGTCAAAGTCATGCACCATTATATTAGTTTTTTGAAAGAAAAAAAATAATCATAGTTTTTTTAAGTAGCCTTAAATCTATATAACCTGACTATCAAAGTGATTGGAAGATTCATACTTTGAAAATGAATCCTAATCAATGTTCATTTTAACAACCGAATATGGTCCAAAATATTTTCCTTTACTTGGATTAAGAAGATAAGTTTTTTTTTAAATCAACCATGGCATCTATTTCTATAGGCATGCTTCCAAACCTACTTTTCTACAATGATTGTAATGATCTAGTCAATCAAAATTAAAATATTAAGTTATTATTTGTTAATTTAAAGTGTTTATTTATCATTTCAATACTTTCCTTCATTTACAAAGTTGTATTCCCCACCAACTCCTTGCACTTCATGTCCTAAAGTAGTAGTGGAACATTTCCACTCCCATCAACCACCCTCATCTACAACTTTTACCTCATGTTGCCATTAGTTTCATTCTTATTGTATTTGTCCCATTTGAATATTTCCTCACTTACCTTTAGCTTTTCCAAATAGGATTTGCATGCAAGGTAGTGCCAATCATCAATAGTCTCAATACCAACAATTCTAATAGTAATCCAATACTTCCCAATCTATACTAAAATAAAAAGAGGTAAATAGATATTTGGGACTTAATATATAAAATTTTATGGATTGCTAATGAACCATATGTTTACCTCATTTTCCTGTAGTTACTCTAGTGTTTTAAAAAGAATTGTAACACCCTAAAAGGTTAACACTAAAAAAATATTTTTTGCATAAGCTAAATATAAAATAATTGGTTGTTATTGTATTCATTAATACGAGTTTGATTTTTCATACCTTTCTCATATCTAGTACATAGGAAAACATTAACGAGTTTGAACAAGATAATAAGAGGATAAGAATAATTTTATAAACATAGATAAGGGTTTGTAGATAATAATAAATAAATAAAAACTCTAAGTACAATACCAATCAAAATACAACAAAGGAAAACTATAGATACAGGATTCCATAAGATATCAGAACAAAAACTCTAGCTAGCGGATAACCGAGAATCTATGTCCAAAACCCAATAATACATATCACTCCTTCCCAAGAAGTTCATCAAACTCTTCAAAGTAATCAAAGCGGTCATCAAAAACCTACATTAACAATTGGGTAGTCTATTCGCACGAATGAGTAACACCCATAAAAAAGATGATCAATTTTTATGTACTGAGTAATGCAACAATACACACCACTAGAATAAGACATGTATAGCACGTAAGGTCATAATGATAGAAAACTATACATCACACTGTACATGACATGAGATGACCTAAAAATGTAATTATATTAAAATTCATACTTAGCTTATCATACAAGCCTATTTAATTGACACGTTGAGACTAGAATAATACTAATAACATTACTCTCCCCTTTCCACACAAATGGGAGAAGGAAGTCAACATCACTAATACTCTCACATCCAAGGTAAAACATACATAGGATGCTATTAAATTTTAAATTCTTAAGTACGTGTACCACCTATAGAACTAATACTCTCACAATGTAGAATATATGAAGGTCCTTTGTTCCATAGAACCAAGTAATTATTTCAATATTTCAAACATTTAGTACTAACTCATTTGCTTTGTCATTTTAAGTATTAATGTCTTACTAGTATATTAATTAATAATTAGCACATAACAAATGTATTTCTTGATTTACTTCATGTCGTTATAAATTTTTTATTATTACCATTTACTTATCATGAGGAAATATGTCTATCAACTTATTACAAGGATCTATAATTCTCATGAATCCATTCCAACAATTGATAAACACTTAGAAATGCATCAATATTATATACATTGGAGCTGCTATGATCACATGAAATAAAGGTAAGTCATATTAGAAAACAAGTACAAAAAGGAACATTTCACAAGAAAAAATACTATAATTCCCTTACAACATTCTAATTCATAATTATACCATAACCTCACCTATAAGGCTCACAAATTCATCAATTTAACACATTATCCCAGCATATAACAAAATACCATATCCAAAAATATGATCATACTCTAACATTTCACACATAAAATACCAATATTACCCTTTGATTATTATTTCCAAATTAAATTATTTTCCTATAATATTACACCTATGCTCCTTTCGTTTGTTCCTAATGTTTCACATAACATACTTAATATTTTTATGATCGAAAAATGCTTATGCCAATATCAAAATTTCAAATAATAACCATAATTCACCTAAATATCTCGAAACTTATTAGTATCATAACTTATTAAGCCATACTTATCCAAACCCTAACATATTATATATCAAATTCAATTTAAATACCTCAAGGGATACAATTTCATAATCATTTCTGACAAAAAATCATGCTAAGACAAAATTACCCTTAAAGCTAAAAATCGCATACAACCCACAAAACTCTACAAGCTTCCAAAGTTCACCAAAATTACATCCAACAACTCGTACATTATTAGCATCTAAAAATGTAATTAGCTTTACTTGAAAAAATCTACAAAACCTCAAAGACAGTATAAAAAAAGTATAATTCAAATCCAAATAATAACCGGTTCCTAACAATAATCTAAAAGTGTCAATCGTTTCAACTATTTTTGCTTTACCATCTCCTATGTAGATGTGTCTTTCATCATCACTTGGCTTGTGGCATTTTAGATAACCCTACATGGAGACATTTTCTTGATCAATAGCACCAGAATCTAACCACTAAGTTCTTATAGGTATTAAAGCTAAATTAAGCTCAAAACATATAAAAGTAAAGGTTTTACCTTTCTTTACACACCAAGTGTGGTATTTTGGACAATCCTTCTTCATATATCCAACCTTCTTACAGGAGAAGAGCTTTCATTTTCCTTGTGTTGTTTCTTTTATATTAGCCCCTTATGAGCAGCTTAGTCCATTCGTTTCTTTCCTTACCTTAAGAGGTTGTAGATAGCTAAACACTCAATCTTATCATACTTCAATCTTTCATCATTTTGTACACAATATGAAATGAGCTCATTAAGAGTCTATTTCTTCTTTTGGGAGTTTTAATTGATATTAAACTAACTAAATTATGTAGGAAGCAAAAAAACCACTAAATGCACAAGTAAAGCATCTTAACTTAAGCGTTAGCGCCTTAAGTTTTGAAGCAATGTTTGAAATCTTCATGTAGTACTCCCTTATGTTTCATTTGTCTCTATACTTCAATGAAATCAAATGTTGCAAGAGACTTCTTGTTTCAGCCTTATCATTTTTCAAAAAAAAAAATCTCAATTTTGGAACAGGAATCCTTAGAGCCAATGATATCCTTAGACACCCCACCCTTAAAGGCTTTTGGGATGCTACACTTAATAATCATTAGACTCATGCAATTTGAGCAATCTCACTTCTCAAAGATCTTTTTATCATTAGAGGAACTTTCATCCATTATATTAGTGGGTTTTAGAACCTAAGTGCATAGTTTAAATCCATGTAGTCAAGGACAAGTATAATATTATCCTTTTGTTCTTTAAAATTATTCCTATTTAGTATGGGAATTGAACTTCAGTTGGAAAATATATCAGTAGCTAAAATAGTTGTACAAAAAACATAACAATGAAATAAATATTCACACTCGTAATAATATATATAATAAACAATCAATAAGTTTGAATATTAAAAAATTACAAGAAACTAATGCAATATCAATATCAAGATGTTGCATAATAATATTAACTATCAGTGACATTCTTGTTGCAATGAGCAAATACTAACACATAAGGCTTGTTAGATAAAATCCCATCTTCGAATTAACTTATCACCCACCTGACAACTAAAGAAACGCCACATACTTATCACCATAGGTGCATATGAAAGTTTGTTGGAAATCTGTCTTCCTTTGGGCCGATTAAATAACCACACAAATAAGCATATACACAAACAACTAACATATTCAATAAACTAATTTTTACAAATGATGTCACTTTGCCAACACAATGTATCAATTTAAATAGTCTATTTACTAATATTACCAATTATTTAAATAGATCGATTCATCAATGTGGTCTAAAAATTGTAAACCTGAAGCCTAACATCATTTAGTTTTAATATCCATAATGATAGTAAGACATCCAAATTAACTTAATGTGCAAGTAAAAACTTAATATGCAAATAAATAGCTGAAACTACATTAATAATTAGTTTAACATACAACCATCAATTAGTTACATTTTAAGGTTTAATGGTTCCTTAATTAAACTAATACACTTTAATGGTTTAATGATACCCATAATTACTAGTTATTTATATGTTAATATTAGTATTAAATATCAATTAATGTACAGTAAAGATAACCTTAATTACTAACCTACAGAACAATAACACAAAAATAAATAAAGCCAAATAAATAGAACTATTATGAAACCATGAACAATAATAGTTACCAACCGTTATAAATAAATTCACATTCTCCTTCGCTTCTAACACACCAATCATTGTGAACATTAATTACTTACTTGATTAATTTAATAATAATTAAAACCAATTAAATAGAACCTATAACCAACCATCTAACCAATCATTTACCTCACGACCAGTGGTCGCCCTACACCACTATATATCATCCACAAGCCACCACAACGACAACCAACATTGGTGCCAAAAGCAAAATGAGCCCGCAACACCAACGAGGACTGATGTATGCTAGCCAGGAGAGTGGCGAACTTAAAAACCCATCAAACCTTGACATACAGAAACAAACGTCAATCGCCAAGGTGCCAAAGTTTTCCAATTGCCGACTAAAGATGAAAACAAATAATCACTGAATCCACGGAATCTCAATCCATCAAAACCAAAGGGAAAATGAGCCGACAAATAGGACATCCAAAGGAAACAAATAATAATTTAACCAAATGACAGTAATCGAAAGCTGTTCATGTATATAAGAGGAATAAACTATATTTGAATCCATATATGCAATTTTTAAAATTAAATATGAAAGAATGAAGCAGTTAAGCTCTTACACCACTTGATAGAATATTTAATTATAGGATCGTATCCTAAATCATCAAAATTAATTAAGACAATCAATACGGAAGCATACGAGAATCTATAACAACAATAGGGATTGATTACCATCAAATAAGATGGAGAGATCGAACGGGTGATATTATGGACTTTCAGATCATACTGACGATTGCTTGTTTTTAATAACCTATTAGAATCAATTAGAACAAAGTCTATATGACCTAATGATCATGATCATATATATAGATAATTGATATGTTATCTACCAATCATTTTACTTTGGTCCATCGATAATCTTAAACTCTCAAAGCATTTAAATATATGGATCCACACTCAATTAGGCACATTAAGCCTATATATTTTTATTTAAGTTAGTTATTTTTATACAGATTTAACTTAGACGACAACTTAGAATTTATATATATCATATATGAACCCAACATTAGATAATAATCCAACACATGACACATGTTAGATAAAACCTAACTAATAAAATCACAATTATCATTTTCTACAATAATTTAAAAAGACAAGTGTCAAGCACTAGATAATAAATTCGTTGTATTAGTAGTATGGAGAGGATTCCTTGTATATAGAATTGAAACTCTTGCATTATAACGAATGTGACATGGACAATTCATCATTAGTTCCTTTTGAAAAACAGCTTATCCTTACCTTTATGCACTGTCTCCATTTAATTCATTGATTCACTAATATTAATAAGTAAGTGCTAAATATTTATGACTTACAAAAAGGAACCAAATTATAATCTAGTCGTCTGAAATCGATATATATTATACTTTATCGATGATATCTTAATTTAATATTTGAAGACTTAGATTAAAATCTTATAGAAAATTTTAGATTTGAGCCTCCTTTTATTGAAATTTCGTATGTCTATAAATATCTTATTGTTACAAATGCCCTATAAATTATTTTACAAAAAGTATTATACTCTTTTCGATAGATAAAATATACCGTCAATTTTTTTTTTCCTCAATCAATTAAATCGTTTCCATAAATTAGCCTATCACTTCATATGTCCCACCATTCTCGATTATGTAAATCTTAAAGAGATTATGTATCGTACGCCATTGTAATGTCCAGAACTTAAGTGTAACTTCGTAGTTTTATGATTTTATCGACGAAAATTATAGGGTAATGTCATGATTATTTATTTATATCAATCCTGTCACTCGCCATTTGACATCTTAGGATAATCATGCAGTGAACGTCATCATCTAAACTCTAAAATTCCACACGAGATGCCAAACTCGTAGATAAAATGAAAATGGTTTTCCACGGATATCGATTAAAAAAATTTTGAAAAAAAAAATAATAATATTCGTCCTCTTTTGGGGCCGTGCATAGTTATATGAATACAGGCACACAGCTCTCGAATAACAGCAGGGAAGAAATAACAAGAAGCCACGTTCCAGACCAGAGGCGTGCGACAATTGGTCCTTTTCGAAAATTTTGAACTGAGTCGACGAATTATTTTAGGGTTATGCCCTGATTGGACAGAATATCTGAATCTTTTGATCCATTTTCCGATTCAATAGTAAAAAAAAAATAAAAAAATAAAAAAATCGGTCCATATTCGCGACCATCGTCCAAACCAGGATGTCCCAAAAATTCTGAGCATAGATCCAGAATTTTTTTTTTTTTAATTTTATATACATATATTATGGATTTATGTCAGTTATTTCGGTTCATTTCAGTCTAATCCGATATTTGTTCCTTTATAAAAAATTAACAAAAGTCCTTAATAGAATTTAGGCCTAGGTCCAGTCAATCTAATCAGATTTTGTCCCAATATACACTCCTATTTTAGACTAAGTTGTTCTAATATCTTCATGTTTGTGTCCCCATTACTAGAACAAAATGAAGATTTCTGGTGTAGCTATAACCCAGATACGAAAATTTCTTTGACTCGCTGTCCTTGTCCAAAAACTATTTCATCCTTCTATGTTTTCAAATGTACACAAATATATTTGATAATTTAAAAATTTATTCTTTTTATATTTTTTTTCCATCTCAATTTTCGTACTCATGGAGCAAGGGTATCTAATTTCAATTATATATTCATAAAAGTTCTATCTATTTCTAAAAATTCTAGCACCATAATTAATTTCAATTAATTTTCGTCAAAATGTTTAAAATATATTGGTGACTTTAATTTTTGAGGAAAAATAATAATTTCCAATGCCATGAATATATTTAATGTTAGAGATAAAATTGATGGATAATAAAGCTAGCTAGTGGGAAAAGGATAATCCAATACTATTACTGAATGAAAAGGTTATGGCCACACTCACTACAAGGATAGGGTAATTTTGGGACAACAATATTAAGGAGGACTTAATGTTGTTGCTATATAATAACATAAGCGTGACAATTCATGACTAACTTTATTTTTTGAAACGAGGAAATGGGATGGAATATGACGGCATTACTTATTAGTGCTCGTTTGGTATGGGAGTAATAGGGGTGAAAAAATTACCTCCATATTTTTTATATCTTATATAATCTATTTAAAATTAAATATTTTTATTCTAATAAATACTAATTTTAGATCCTAATTTGATCTAAAATGGATATGTTATTAAAAATATATTTATTATTATTAAATACTTAATATAAAAGATATAAAATAGAGGAAATTTTTTTTATCCTTATTACCTTCATACCAAACAAGCCCTTAGTAGTAAAATCTGCGCCCCCCCCCACCAAATTTTCCCAAGTTGCAAAATGTTTTTAGGGAAAAAAAAAATAGTCAATGTTGCTAAATTAGCAGCAATATGTTGCCGCTAATAATCGCTAAACATAGTTTTTTTCTGTTTTTTTGGTGCATCGTGTGTCGTCATTAATATCTCCTTCCTTGATAACAAGCTGTCATCGCTAGAGTTTTTGTACGAAAATCCTGGAATGCCCATAAATTTGCTTCTCTTATCTGCTTATTGGTTGATAGTTGATGGAGATTTTTTCTTTCTCCATATATAGCCATTACCTTTCCCGCTTTGCACTAGTAGCTCATACATAGCTCAGTTTATATTTAAGATTTTACCCATTGTTTGTTTAGTAATTAGTTTATTGATCTAATAATTTTTTATGCTTAATTCTTCGGTGGTTTGCAGGTTACCAAAATTTTTGGTAGAGTTGACGCCGCCGCCACTGGAGGTAATGTCGCTGTTTTCTACTGCTGCCATCACTCACTCTATATGTATTTATTATTATTATTATTATTATTATTATTATTATTATTATTATTATTATATATAGATAGTATAGTATACACACACACATAAATGTAATCGCATTATCATTTGGATGGATTGTGATCAAATATATATATGGTGATATTTGTATATGCATGTTGGTAATTTTGACTAAAAGTGTGTTTATATATATATATATATACTGCTGATATAAATGTTGAAATTTTTTAATCATTTAGTGAGTGTAGATAAGGTATGAGAAAAAAAATTAATCTGACAAATTTTAGTCTTCACAGATCTAAATATATTTTAATTTATATATAATATTAGTTATCTTTAATATATATAATCTAATATTAATATCGTTAATGTATAAATTTTGTTAATATGACATATTGAGAAATAGACCCAACAATTACCATCACCAATCAAAACTTATGAAGATCTACATACAAGGGGTTAGCTAGTGGACCATAAAACATGTGAAACATAATTATGTAAGTCATTTAATATTATCTTTTGTTGCTATATGAAATAATTTTTTGTGATTTTTTGTATTAATGTAATATTTTTTTAAGATAAGATAATAAAGCTAAGTCATGAGCCTCCGGCAGCAATGTAGAAGAATGAGGCAAAGATGAGCAAGAGCCCCTCTAATGCTTCTATAGACCCACTGATGATCGACAAAAGTAGGAGAGTGGATGATATTCTTAGTTATCGAAGGAGCTTTAGGAAAGGGTCTAAGATGGTATATTACAAGGTATATCTTTCTCATCTTTTATTCGCAGTTGCCCTCCATAATCAGAGGCTAGTACCTCATTGTTTATTGTTGTCACCCCTTTTCCTATAATGACGGATATTTATGAAATTATCTATTCACAACAGACTCAGATCAATAAATTGAGGCAAATGGTGACACCGTCATAAGTATCTGGATCAACCCCTCATCCACCAACCCACGTTCAATCTCCTTATGATCAACCTCAACACCAGATTCAACTTTCCCAAAGTCTACCCCAATAACATGATGAAGACAACAACAAGAATTTAATATTAACAATTTGGATTTTAGAACTTTTTATTTGCTATGTAATTCAAACAATTTCTAGCATTATTTATAAAATTTTAATATTTCAATTACTTAATGTTTATAAATACTTCTATTTTTCTATTTTCTAAGATATTCTATATATTTTTTGAAAAAACCAACAAAATAGCTAGTACTAATTGCATTTTGTTAAAGAAATAGCTATCAAATGTTGTCTCAAATATTTACAGTTAGTTGCTAATGAATTTTAAAAAAAGGCATGTTGTAAATTCAAATTGACATCACTAAAAACCCTTATGGTGATGCCTTGTAGTGATAAAAATTTTAATTTCCCTAATTTTTCCCACCAAGATTTGAATTTTCTAGGATTTTTTTTAAAGTTGTAACGTCGGTAATTATTCTTTTAGGAACAACATGTTGTGGCTATTTTTTTCTTTAGATTTCCCCACTAATATTTGAATTTCTCTTCTCTTTTTTTTTGCCATTGCTAATTCTCCTTCAGGGAAAAATTAGTGATGGGTTTCTATGGCTAAAAAATTAAAAGTTTTAAAATAATCAACGAAAATTTGAATATTTATGGTTACTAAAAGTGTTAATGAAGACGACATTATTGTCGCCAATTATTTATATATAGCACTGACTGGGCTTTTCTCCCAATTTTTATTTCTAGCTATGAAATAGAAACGATGTTATGGGGACAACAAATCGTTCCTAAAGAGTAGTAGCAACGACTTTGGGTTTATCTACGACAACATCGCTAAAACATCCTTTTTTAATAGTGATTACTTATTGCTGATTTATTTATTCATCTATGAATTTAGAGAAATAAGATAAAGAAAATTTTGTCCTATAATATCATTTAAGATAACTTGTTTATACTAAATAAAAACTCTAATCAAATAAAAAAAAAGTGTATAACAATAAAATGTCTATCTTCAAAATATCTTAATTAATTACAAAAATAATGTAATATTAAATTATATAAATATACACATAAGCTTCCAAATCAACAACTTAATCTCACTAACTAACAGATTAACAAATTTTATTTTAATTAAAAATAATATAACATGCACTATAACACCCCCAAAATTTACATTTAAAAATTTTCGTTTATATAGAAAATCATACACTAAAAATAAGGGGTGCTACCATTGTGATTGGCACAAGATTGACATTTGGGTCAATCTCATACTAACCACAAGGCTAGAGAAATTAAAGGTATTAATGTGAGTAATCAATAAAACCACAATAGTTCCAACATTTCATAAATAAAAAAGTATGTAATTGTCAGAGTTAATACAGAAGTGGAAAGCGGATATAATAACGCCCACTGTGGGGGAAATAAAATGGTAAATAAAATAACAAGGAATTCAGATAAATGTAAGTTCAAAAAACACCCCCTTGGACCCGACGACAAGTACAACAAGCCATCACCCAATCCCGCCCAAGGCATCATAGGCATCAAAGTTATCACATGTATCGTCTCCTACCTATACAAACTAAGGAGGGCGCATTACTCGTGGGAATGAGTAGCAACCATGAAAGGGGTGATTAGTACGCTACGTATTGAGTAATGTAACCATATGGCTAAGACCATGCAAACATGAAAAGGCAGATGACACATACAGTAAGTCAATCCGGTTAATCATAATTATTATAACTCAGACCCATTTTCACACAATCTCAATTTATGTCCATGCAAGTATGGGAACCCCACTATTATAGCTAGTGGATCAGAAACACCCAGGGCAGGACATTCCTGGCTACTATTCTTACCGGTGGATCAGTCTGACCCAAATCTCATAGTGTTCTACTATAAGTGTTTAGTATTTTTTTTTCATGACTTATTATCATTTAAGGTTTGGTTTACTAAGCTCATAATCCTTCACTATTATAGCCGGTGGATCGAAAAAATCTAGGGCAGAATGCACCTAGCCACTATTATTCGCTAGTGGATCGGTCTCCAAAGCAAAATGCACCTAGCCACTATTATCGTCAGTGGATCGGTCTGGACCCGGCTCAATAGTCTTCCACTTTAAATGGTTAGTGTCTTATTCATGTCTTATTCAACAAGTACCTTCTTACTAAACACGCATGCCCCACTTGACTTCTATTCTCACCCTTTCACCCCAACTCCCCTAAATAGCCCCATCCCATATCTTGGGACCTCTACACACCCTAGGACTCCAAGGCTTATTCCTCACTTTTCCCCTACTCACCATGAAATCCAAACCCCTGCACACGTGGATCAAGGCCCACTTTTCCAGCTCTTCGCTTTAGCCTACCATTGCCTACTAGGGTTTTTCCTTAGAAACCCTAATCTAGCCTTTGTGGCTCTAACATCTTCTTATCATACATGACCCATGCTATCCTTGTTTCTAACACCATCACTTCACTCAACCCACACCCAAACATCACAACCTTACTTTTTATCTTCCACATGTGATAAGAAAACCCTAGTTGGCCACCCTGCACCCTAGTACTCCTCCTTTCTTTTACACCATCCCTTCGCCCACACACTCCACCCTCCTTTCTACTTGATTCATCCCCCTTCCTAAGATACCCTCCTAGTCTCAACTCATACTCCAATGATTCACCATCAACCCTCTTCACACACTCCCCTACTTAGGGTTTTTCCCACAAACCTTAGTTAATCACCCATGCACACTTCTACCAACCCACGTACTATTTTTCACCCATCGACTCCAGTCACCCAAAATACTCTTCCATAACCATGCTTAACCCTTAAATCACTTTTTCCCATTTAAACTTTACCCACATGCAAAGGCTAACTGCTCTATGCAAGCCTCACACTTTCCATACTAGATTAACTCCAACCTTTCATTTTATTAGTATTATCCCTTTATTTTTTCACCCATGGATCATAAGATACTTATGTTTTTCCTCACTTCACCCTAATCACTCCACCCTTTTCATTTTTTTAAGCTCTCCACAACCTCATCATACCACCGAAGGCCTCCTAGCATGCATGCTATATTATAGCAACTATACATAAGAGTATGTCATAAAATACAAGTCATATCACCCATATCACACATATGATAACACGTACGCAACTTATAGTAACTCCATGCATAGAAAGCTACACTACACGTATTTTATCCCATACTCACATATAATACAAGCACATATCAAAACACCCATGAACACATATAACATATAATTTAGCCTTAACCATATCTTTACCTAATAGGACACTAGGCTTGAAGCACAAATCCTACGCCTCCTTATGGGAAGGGTTTGGTTCACCAGAGGGGATGTGATAGCTAGGGTGGCAGTGGCGGTGGTAGCGGCGGCGGCATAAGGGTGGTAAAGGTGGTGGTGATAGAAAGATAAGATTTTGGGGTTGAAAAAAGGAAGGGAAGTGGTGTTTTGTTGGGTGGTAGAGTTCCTGGGTCAAAGGGGGTTGTAGTGGTAGTGGTGGCGTGCCACGGCGGCAGTGCAGGCAACGACAACGGTAGTGGCCAAAAGTGGAGGAGAGGAAAGGAGGGGGAGAAAAAGGAAAGGGAGGCAGAGGGGGGATTTCTGGGCAGAGAAGGAGGTAGTGGGGATGGTGGTTGTAGCGATGGAGGGGCGCAAGGGGTGGCGAAGGGTGCAAAAGGGTAGCTTAAGCTTCCCACTTTGCACAAGTAGGGAGAGAAGAGGAGGGAGAGTTAGAGGTGGGGAGGGGTCACGTTTGGTAGAAGGTGGTTTAGGGAAGAGAGTGGGTGGCAGTTTGGACGACGGCGAGGCATGATGACAATGGTGGATGCATCTAAAAGGGCAGTGTGAGAGGAATGTGGGGAATTTTTGGGCAGAGGAAAAGAGAGAAGAAGGAGGGCGAGGGAAGGCTTTTATAGGCATAGGAGAGGAGAAGAAGATAAAGGAGATGAGGACAAGGGAGTGGGATGGTTGCAGGTCAGTGCAGGCTTGTAAAGATGCAGGTTCATAAGGGGCAAGGGTAGTACTTTGGCAAGATTGCAGGGGGTAGGTGGGGATGTTGGGTTGCAAAGGGGCAGGGACTCGTGCAGGGCAATGCTAGCTATACGCCCTATAGGTTAGGGAGAGGGGAAGGTGAGGGGAGAGGGAGAGCCATGGCTGCAAAGCAGCCATGCGCTTTAGCAGATTGGGGGTGAGGTAAAAGACGAGGGAGAAAAGGGAAGAAAGGGAAAAAGGAAGGGAGAAAAAAGGAAGAACATGCGGGCGAGTGTTAGGCTGCGAGAGGGGAAAAGAAAAAAAGGGTTTGGCTATACGGGAAGGAAGGAGAGGAGGGGGAGGGGGAGAAGGGTGGGCCGCACTGGGCGGGGCCCAGATCGGTGAGGAAGGGAGAAAAAGGAAGAAAGAAAAAGAAAAAGAGAGAAAAAGAGAGAAAAAGGGAAAAGGAGAAAAGGAAAAATGAGGTGGTTGAGATATTTGGGATTTTTAAAAAAAATTTGTTGGGGAATAATAAAATTAATAAAAATAATTAATTAATTTTTTTATTAATTTAGAAATTATGTTTATAATTTTCTTAAAATCTATTTTAGTTCAACAAATTATTTTAACCTCCACTAATTTAATTCCTACATTATTTTCCTCTTTTTTTGTTTTAATTATTTTTATTATAATAATATTATTTTATTAAAAATGATATATTTAATTAATCTCATCTATTAATTCCTATTTTATTATTAATTCCTAAATTAAGACTTTAGGGTATTACACGCACCACATCACTCATGGACATCTTATTATTTTAATTACTTACTCTCTTTTTTTCCAAAAATAATTTTTTTTATAAAATTTATTTTGCCCTTTCACTATTCCAATCAAAATAAGGGTTTAAAATAACTTTTAAAATTATAGTAAAAATACAACCACCGAAAATAATAACCTTTAAAATATTTTCAAAAAATGATGGCATAAAAATAACTATTTTCTAAACATACTAGTTTTTTTCTTAAAACTTCTAAAATTGCAAAAAGAATGTCTCCTTAAAATTAAAATGAGTAAATATAATATAATTTCAATTCTAAATATGATGTATGACATCATCGTTAAAAAAATTGAGATAATGATCATCAAAAGAGTTATAAGGTATTAAAGAAGGGTTTAGTCCTCACATTATAAGGGATCGCATATGAGAGGTTTGTTCATGCTACTTGCAACTAGCAATCCTCTCATATGTAAGGCTTACAACTAATTATCAAAAGAAAAGTAACTAAACTTAAGGGCATAATCAAATGATTGGATACAAAAATATGGGAGGAAAATAAGATTCCAAAATTATTTGGCTACAAAAAGAGCAATACAAGTGTCACGTCTAAAAAACCCTCACTCTAAGACCTAACCCATTAGAAATATCACTACTAATTATTACCTTCATCAAAAAGTGCTTGTACATATATAATCCTCTACACAAATTTAGCATCAATACAACACATTACTAAATAAACCACACCTTATACATAGAGATAATATGCTCACATAAACATGACATAACATAATTAAGGCGTATTATAAATAAGCTTGCAATAACACTTACAACAATAACAATTGAATAAATTACATGCAATAAGGGATAATAATCACACTAGGCTCGAACAAACGTCTAAGAATAATTTTCAATGTGCTCAAATAAACTAATTTGCTTATATTTATCTTTTCAACTTTTCAAAATTGAACTTAAGTTAGTCTAGCATACAACTCATGCATAAAATCACATTAGTACCCCCCAATACATGCATATCAATCACAAACATCATTCAAGGTAGACAAAAAGTGACTTGTCCTACATTTCTACAATTATATCATGCTCAAACTTAACCAAATAGGCTTACACTCACATATACACTTAAAATACATGATGTAAATACCTTCATGCTAAATATATAAACTCACAACACATACTATACTAAGCAAGATGCATGCTCCTACACACAATTTTCTACAAGATGACATGTTTATATAAAAAATATCATACATGCTTCCATTGTATGTAAAATCGGAAAATAATCATGCTAACACATAATTTAATATATTCTTGGCATTTAGAAGGATTTGCCTAGAGTGAAATAAAAATAAAATATGTTGAACCTTTTTCATGTGTGTATGAGATCAAAGAGAAATCAAGGTTTTCCTCCATTTTTCACCAATCATAACCCTTCTTTACTTTAGTAAAAATAAAGAGGTGTTAGAAAATGAAAATCTAGAAGGTAAAAGAGGAATCAAAGGTAATGAGCAAAGGAAAGGGAAAATCGAAGCATAGGGAGAAGAGGAAAGATGAGGAAATTCATACTTGGTAAAATTTGCATAAGAGGAGAAGTGAAAAGGGAATAAAGATTCAAAAATGTATAAAACAAGTAAAGACCATCATTTCCTAACATGATGAGGAGGTGTGCCAGCTATAGAGAAGAAGTGGAAGGTGAGAGTCTTACCAACATGGTTTAATTAAATGCTAAGGGTGTAGGGTGTAAGATAGGTAGGTGTGTTATTGATTTTTGAGTGACTGAGTATGGAGTGAGTAAAGGTGTTTAATCTCTAATTGGTTGATGATAAATTATGCTGGGTTGATAACTAATGGTTAGATATGATGACTTTGGTGCCAAATATGGCCTTGAGGCTTGAAATAACATTAATAAATTTTAATTGAATGTTATTTAAATTAAATATGTATCTACTATATAAATATAAAATTAATTTCAAAATTAATAAAAATTTATAGTAACCTTTAAGACAATGTTGCAAACTCTAAAGTATAAAAGCATTATTAGAAGCCAAAAGGAAATAAAACAACAAATATACAAAAATTGAGCCAAAATTAGTCAACTACTCTTGCCAACCAATTAATTGTTTTAGCTGTAAAAACCAAGGTTAAAATCACTAAGTAATCAGTTGACGTGTACACCAAACGAGTCAACTAATGTTCCAATTTTCAAAATGTTGACCTAGATGGTTTTAAATCAATTTACCTTATGATATATATTAAAAATATATCAAGGAAAATAATTTTTATTCTAGAGTATAAAAACTATCACTAATCAAGGTTTTTAAAAATGGTGGATTGCAAGCTAATTCTTGATAAATGTCAAGAGAAAAAAAAACTTTTTAATGATATATGCTATCGTGTGAGGTATGTGTAAGGTTTAGAATACATTTTTTTTTTAATAAAAGTGATCAATTGCTTTATTTATAACTTATACCCTAGCTTTACCGAATCAAGAAATAATGAATGGTTTAGTTATCTTGACATCATTTACAATATATTATATCCTCATATAGAAAATTTAATAATGAACTTTGGTACATTTATTGGGATGCCAAAAAACAAAGTTGAATAGGAAAATTAATAATTTTTGCATCATATTACAAGTAGTGTGGAGCATGATGTTTGAGCCTACGTGTCTTATGTGAAAGTAGTAGATAGAAATAACACAGATCTTTAAAATTTTAATAAGTGGAGTACACAAGCCTATTATTTAGAACGTCTTGTGTTTTAATGTTAGGTATTCTCATTTTAGTTGATAGAATATTTGTTTTTCTCCCTACATTTACATTTATATTATATATATAGACGTGTATTATTGTTCTAGAATATGTATATTTTTGTATTTCTCCTTTGCACTTATATAAATAAATAATGTGTATTGTTGTCTTAAAAGATATGTATTCTTGTGTAAAAATACCGCACATCTATAAAAAAAGAGTGTGTATTATAGTACTAAAAGATATGTATATATTCGAGAAATTGTGAATAATTGTGTTCGAGAAATGTAAATCTATACAAAATATGTGCTATAGTACTTAAAAAAGTGTATTCTTGTTATAAAATATGTTGTAATAACCCTAGAATTTTTCTTACCTTAATTACTATATAGTTAGAGGCACAATCTACTTCAAAAACTTATATCATGGTTTTCCAAACCATTTTTATTAAATTTGAGTAGTGCGACACTTATTTCGTTCATTTCTGGAAAATCTCATTTTTACGCAAAATTTTCGATCGTGTCATTTTTACTCATTTTGGTTTATTCTAAACTTGTAACCCATTCTCAAAAACTTTTTTCAGGTATATTCTCTCAGTATGATACTTTTCTCATCATTTTCGAGCCTTCTACTAATTTATGCAATTTTCACTTCTAAGATGTTTCTTACTTTTTTTGGCCTCATCTAAAAATTATTCTTTCTTCTAAAAATATTTTAAACATATACAAGAGTCCTAGACATTTTTAATGTGTGTATGTTCCTTCCAAATTGCAAATTTGCAAAAAAAAATTTGTTTTCTACAAAAGATATTTTTTTGTTTCTCTATTTTAATGTGTTTAAACTTCGAACAAATTTCAAAGTCTAATATTTTTTTACATATTTTAATTTCTAAAAAAAAATTGTATCCATCTGTACCTTTTTGGACCCTTCATTAATTGTTTTGGCCGTTTGCAAAAAAATATATTCCCACAAATTATCCAATTTTATTATTTTTACTTGTTTTCCATTCGTCGAGCCTCAAACCAACTTTGATATCTAATATTTTTATATAGTTTGGTTTCTAAAATTATTTCGCACACTTTCTTTTATTTTCTCAATTTTAGGATTTAATTTCTTCTTTTATTTCTACAAACCCTTATTATTGGACATTCTTTACACTTTGAATCATAAAACTAAATGTAACCAACTTACTAACCTTATCCTTGAATTCTAACTCAACTATAACTAACCTAAAATCTGACTCCATCTTAGTGCTCGTTTGGTATTAGAGTAATAAGGGTAGAAAAAGTACCCCCCATATTTTATATATCTCATATAATCTATTTAAAATTAAATATGTTTATTCTAATAAATACCCATTTTATATCTTAATTTAATATAAAATAGGTATTTTATTAAAAATATGTTTATTATTATTAAATACTTAATATAAATAACATAAAATAGGGAAAAAAATTTCATCCCTATTACCCTCATACCAAAGAAGCTCTTAGTCATTTTTTATAACTAAAATGTTGGTTAAAGGTGCCTTAATAAAAATTTGTTCCGCCAACGGATTGTTTTGTCAGAAGTAAGTACATGAATGAAGTAGTAATTATTAAAAAGTGACAGAAAAAATAGGTTTTTTTGGTTAGCAAAAAGTATAAGTCAAATCTAAATCCTACTTTTTTCGTACAAACCTCATTTTCTATGCCTTTTTTTAGAGTAACTTAATTAGGTAGACCAAAACAAGTTCTTCTTTCTCAATAGTCATTTATTTTTTTATTCTTTTCTATAAGTAAAAAAAAGTGTATATATTATTGTAATTTATATACTAATTTTTTTATAGTATAATAAAAAACCAAGCATAAATTGTTATTAATTTCAGTGAATTAGGTAAACATACTTAACATAAACTTTTATTACTTTAAAAAAATCATTTTTCAACAATTTTTTTAATATATAAAAGTACAAAAAAATTATATATTTTGGTTTCTAAAATTATTTTGCACACTGTATTTTATTTTCTCAATTTTAGGATTTAATTTCTTCTTTTATTTCTACAAACCCTTATTATTGGACATTCTTTACACTTTAAATCATAAAACTAAACGCAACCAACTTACTAACCTTATCCTTGAATTCTAACTCAACTATAACTAACCTAAAATTTGACTCCATCTTAGTGCTCGTTTGGTATCGGAGAAATAAGGATAGAAAAATTACCCCCATATTTTATATATCTTATATAATCTATTTAAAATTAAATATGTTTATTTTAATAAATACTCATTTTGGATCTTAATTTAATCTAAAATAGGTATTTTATTCAAAATATGTTTATTATCATTAAATACTTAATATAAAAGACATAAAATAGGAAAAAAAAATTTCACCCCTATCACCCTCGTACCAAATAAGCCCTTAGTCATTTTGTATAACTAAAATGTTGGTTAAAGGTGCCTTAATAAAAATTTTTCCACCGGCGGATTGTTTTGTCAAAAGTAAGTACATGAATGAAGTAGTAATTATTAAAAAGTGATAAAAAAAATAGGTTTGTTTGGTTAGCAAAAAGTACAAGTCAAATGTAAATCATACTTTTTTGGTACAAACCTAATTTTCTATGCCTTTTTTTTAGAGTTACTTAATTAGGTAGACCAAAATTAGTTCTTCTTTCTTAATAGTCATTTATTTTTTTATTCTTTTCCATTTTTTAGAGTTTCATCTCCTAAATCTCATTTCAACACATTCTATTTAATCTCCTTACTTTCTCTTTTTGTAATATTGTGACGTCAAATCAAATGATTCTTATACTTGATTTTGGTATAAGTTACTTTTAGCTTTGTATCCTACATGGATTGAGTATAAGGAATACATTCTCTATGTTAAACATTTTGTGTTTTGGCTTCTGCATATCTTTTTACAATAAAAATTTTCAGTAGTAAAATTTTGGAGGTATTACACGTGTATTTATGTTCTAGAAAATGTGTAGTCTTATCTCATAAGATGTGTATTCTTATTGGTCTCAAAAAAGTGTATTGTTTCCCATATATGTGCAATCCTTCTTAATCTTTGTATAAAAAAAATATATGTATTGTAGTATAAAAGATGTGTATTTGTATTAAGTTATGTTATTTCTTCCTCGAGATTTTTAATAACTAAAGAAAGATGTGTATTCTTACTCTAAAATATGTATATTTATATTACGTAAAATATGTATTGTTATTATAAAAGTTGTGTGTTATTGTGTTATAAGAATGCACAACTATAAATGTATGTGTATTTATTTTCTAGAATATGTTTATTTATATTCTAAAATATGTGTATTTATATGCTAAAATATTTGTACTTTATTGGGAAGTATGTCAATTATTGTAAGATGTGCATATCTTTAAATATTTATTTATATTTATATTTATATTTTTTTTGCACAAAAAGTATACCAATATAAATGTCTTTTTTTATAGAGAAAAATAATATATATTCATATCACTTTTTAATACTTTTAATGACCTTAATTAAAGATTTTTTTTTGTTTTTTTAACAAAAATGCACCCTTGACACATATTTAGTGCGACGTTTCATTAATTTACAAAACTTACAACTGTGTCTCCGTTGCGAGTTGCATGAAGGGATAATTAATAAATGGGAGACGGATGCCTTTTTATATTATGGAAAACAAAGTATAATTAAATAGAGATTTAGTGTGGATATTATCTTCGTAAAAACAAGAAGAAGAGATTAAATAATAATAATAATAATGATGATGATGATGATGATAATCCTAGATCAAACACGAGGATTCTATCCTATTTTTATAAAGTAAAGATATGTAAATAAAAATTTCCGCCGGCGGAAGCAAGTATATGAATGAAGTAGTAATTATCAAAAAGCGATAAAAATAGGTTTGTTTGGTCAGCAAAAAGTATAAGTCAAATGTAAGTCCTATTTTTTTCGTACAAATCTCATTTTCTATACCTTTTTTTAGAGTAAGTTAGTTAGGTAGACCAAAATAAGTTTTTCTTTCTCAATAGTCATTTATTTTTTTTATTCTTTTTTATAAGTAAAAAAAGTGCATATATTATTGTAATTTACATACTAACTTTTTGGTAGTATAATAAAAAACCAAACATAAATTGCTATTAATTTCGGTGAATTAGGTAAACATACTTAACATAAAATTTCATTACTTTAAAAAAATCATTTTTCAACAAATTACTTACTTTGTATATAAAAGTACAACTTAGTGAAATAAAGAAACTATTCTTTGATACCAAATCAGCCCCTTAGTTGCAACTTGCAAACCTACTCGCGGGCTAATCGTTTTTTACTTGTTTTCCATTCTTCGAGCTTCAAACCAACTTTGATACCTGATATTTTTATATATTTTGGTTTCTAAAATTAATTCACACACTTTATTTTATTTTCTCAATTTTAGGATTTAATTTACTATTTTATTTCTACAAACCCTTATTATTGGACATTCTTTACACTTTAACCATAAAACTAAATGTAACCAACTTACTAACCTTATCCTTGAATTCTAACTCAACTATAACTAACCTAAAATCTGACTCCATCTTAGTGCTCGTTTGGTATCAAAGTAATAAGGGTAGAAAAAGTACCCCCATATTTTATATATCTCATATAATCTATTTAAAATTAAATATGTTTATTCTAATAAATACCCATTTTAGATCTTAATTTAATCTAAAATAGGTATTTTATTAAAAATATGTTTATTATTATTAAATACTTAATATAAAAGATATAAAATAAGAAAAAAAATTCACCCCTATTACCCTCATACCAAAGAAGCCCTTAGTCATTTTTTATAACTAAAATGTTGGTTAAAAGTGCCTTAATAAAAATTTGTTCCACTGGCGGATTATTTTGTCAGAAATAAGTACACGAATGAAGTAGTAATTATGAAAAAGTGATAATAAAAAAATAGGTTTGTTTGGTTAGCAAAAAGTATAAGCCAAATGTAAATCCTACTTTTTTCGTACAAACCTAATTTTCTATGCCTTTTTTTAGAGCAACTTAATTAGGTAGACCAAAATTAGTTCTTCTTTCTCTATAGTCATTTATTTTTTTATTCTTTTCTATAAGTAAAAAAAAAAGTGTATACATTATTGTAATTTACATACTAATTTTTTGATAGTATAATAAAAAACCAAACATAAATTGCTATTAATTTCGGTGAATTAGGTAAACATACTTAACATAAAATTTCATTACTTTAAAAAAAAAATCATTTTTCAACAAATTACTTTTTTTTATATATAAGAGTACAACTTAGTGAAAAAAAGGAAATTTATTCTTTGATACCAAATCAGCCCCCTTAGTTGCAACTTGCAAACCTACTTGCGGGCTAATCGTTCCATTAACTCTACTTTAATCAATTATTATCCACACTAAACTTCTACACCCCGCGGTCAAAGTTGTAACAGCCTTTTTATACTATCATAATCCCAAGTAATAAACCGAGCCAGCCAGGCATCAGTAGTACCCTTTTTTCGGTCAATTAGATAGTATTTTATTTTACTGGGTTTATTGCCGTCATTAGGCATAATATTCATTTATTTACGAGACAACATGTTTTACCAGTTTAGATTAGGGTCGGAGAGAAGGGAGGAGAATTAAATACGAGCCTAACTTTGAATTGAATTGAATCCGGCGAGATGAGTATTGGAAGAAGATACATACAGCCCACGCGATAGCTCCTAATTAAGCTTAGTAGCAGGAGGTGACGTAGTACGTACCGAACAGACGAGCTGGCAGCGGCGACGGAATATAAGAAATTAGCTCGATACTACGTTTACGTTGACGCTGCTGCTAGTTAATTCTTCGGTTTAGCCAACCGGAATTCCAGCATTAAATTAAAAATATGTATGTATAATACTGAGTAACTAACTAAATTTTCTAAGAATATATATTTTTAAAAAATTAGTTATTTTTTTTTGTAAAGTAATTTTTAGTTTGAATATAATAATTATTTTTTTTATATCATGACGTTGAAAAAAATGGAGAATTAAAATTTATTATTAAAAATCAAGAGGATTTTTATGTTTTAGAAACAATATAAGACATTCACTTATTTTAAAATAAGTTCTGATTATCAATATATTTTAGTATATAAGAATAAAAATATATTTAAATATGAATGTAATAAATGTATTTTTATATTATATATATATATATATTAAAATATATATATATATAGGAAAGTCAACATTTATCTTAAATGAAAAGTATAAGGGCTTTTATAATATGAAACGGGACGAAGAAACAGCTTGTTTTGCCGATCGCCGTTAAGACAAAAAAAAAAAAAAAATCAGTAGTGGACTTGAGGTAGTGGAACTGGAACATCATATCAAATCCATCCAAAGCCCGGAATTCCACGACGAGATGCCAGACTCGTTAGATAAAATAGAGATAATGAAAACGATTTTCCGCGGACAGCAATTAAGGGGCCAAAAAAAAAATATGAGGAAAAAATAAGAATTATTTGTCCTCTTTTCGGGGGACCCACGTACTTTCATAGATACACAGAGAGGGGCAGGGGCACAGCTCTCGATTAAACATCGGGAGGGAAGAAATGACAGAGGTCCAGTGTCTCCACCACGTTCGTGTCCCCACCACAAGAACATATTCAAGACTTTTTTTTTTATATTTTAAATTTCCATTCAAATTAATACGTAGTGTTTTTGTGTGTGTAGTGTATGTATGTAATAAATAAATAAATATAATGAAAACGGAGGTACGATAAATAGAAAGAAAAAAGAAAAGAAAAATGGTGAATAACGGAGGAAGATGTCGACGGGATAGAGACGAACGGAGGTACGATAAACGAGAAATTTTGGTGCGTTTTCGCTCAATTGCCGACCATCATTTCAATCGTCTGTTACTGTCTCACTCACCCTGTCCCTCTATCATCTACACAGGGAAGAAAGAAATCTCCGGGCCCTGTACGGAAGAAGGAGAAGAGAATTCGAAATTGGAACGATCATCGACGGAAGCAGCTTCTTCCCGGGTACCGTTTCGATTTCCGACCTCTTTGGTTAATTCCGATCGTTATCTTTCTTTAATTCAATAGCCTCGTCCCCCCAATCAATTTGGTTAATTCTGGGACGGTGAGATGACTTGAATCCCTCGCGAGGCTTATCTGGCAGAAAACATCCCTTTACTCTTTTTTTCTTTTTTATATAAATAAATAAGCTATCTTTCCTTGCGGATGAATAAATTCTCCGTGATTTTCGATAAGATAATCTAGGAAATACTGTCGTTAATCAGGGGTGCGTTTGATGGATGACGATAATTAGCATTAGTGGGAGGAAATGTATAGTTTATACAGTCTGCGATTTTTTTTTCTTATAAGTATTTATTTATTTAAATGACTAAAAATAGGGAGAAATCTTAACATATTTATAATTACGCCCGCTTAATATACTAATCATACTATACTATTAATTTTAAATATCGTTGTAATAAGTGTTATTGGCATTATGCGTGCCTAATAGCGTAGCTGCCTAAAACGTCAATTTTCATAGCAGTGACTAGTGAGTTGAGTTAAGCGTAGAAGTATTGCAATTTTGCAAGTCGCACCCAGTTTTCCTTCTTTTTTTTTTTTTCGTTCCATATTTTTTCTCTCTCTCTCTCTCTCTCCCTGTCCTCTCTCTCTCTCTCTCTCCCCTCCCCCCACCCTTCTTGCTGACTGCTGTGCAAAGGAAACTAATCAGTCCGACAATCTCTCTTGTCCTTTTTTCATTCTCCCTTTCCTTCCTTCTGATTTTTCTACTTTTCATACTCTTTTTTTCCCCCTTCCTCTCTTCCTCTTTTTTTGAGTTTTGAGAGACAGAGGAGACAAACAGGTTTCCACCTCCTCTGCCTTCTGCTCCTGCTCCTGCTCCTGCCTCCTCCATTTTCACTTTCCCTGTCTCAATTTTCTCTTTCTCTTTCCCTCAATCGGTTAGGAAAATCCCATTTTGTTTCTGATAAATGTTCTCTGGGTGTTAGAGAAAGAGAAGAAAGAGGAGGAGGTTGCATTTCCCCGTGATGGAGGTGGTGGGAAAAGGATCAATGCATTCCAACCTTGATTATTTTCTCATTAACACAACCCCTGTCGTCCCTTCCCAATCCCTTCCTAAGGTACGTCTCTATCTGTCTCTCTTTCTTTTTCTTACTCCTCCTCCTCTCATTTTGCATTTCTTGCCTTCATTCTTTCCATATTTTTTTAAAAAAATTGATCGTTTTACCCCAACCTTCTCCCTCCCCCTCCTCAATTGATGGCTTGTTATTTGTTTCCCCTATGAAAAATTAACATAAAGCTTTGATCTTTGTAACTGGGTATCTTGAATTTTGGATTACTATTATTTTTTTTTATATACTTTATTTCATCTTATTTTTCCTTGTGTTGTGTGTGTGTGGTGTGGGCGTGTGCAGTCTGAGATAAGGAAGCTGAATAAATTGTGGAATCCGTGGGAGAGAGAGAATGTGGAATATTTCAGCTTGAATGATCTCTGGAACACTTATGATGAATGGAGTGCTTACGGTGCCGGTGTCCCTGTCATCGACCATTCGACCGGTGAGCAACCCGTTGTTCAATACTACGTGCCGTATCTCTCTGCCCTCCAGATCTTCACCAGTACTCCTTCCCCTCCTTGTTTCAGGTACCAATTTTCTCTCCGTTTTACTGGATCATAAAAATTGTGCCTGTTTCTTCCCATGAAGTCAAATCCACCATTAAATTCGGTTCGGTGCCCTAATCAATGAGCTGGTTTGATCGGAGATTTGTTATGCTGTACTCATATTAAATGTGAATCTTTTGATCCGATTGTGCGCGGTCCACTCCATTCAGAGATGCATACATGCCTACTCTAATAATAGGGATCAGGCCTCCTGTCTCTATTAATCTAATTACTAATTACTCAAAAACACGGGTCAAAGTTATTAAAAAAAAAAAAGGTTGGTTTTTCTTGGACCGAACTAGCTAGGAAAGCATAAGATGCCATAAAAAGGATGTATATATTCCATGAACTGAAATAAAATTTTACTCTAGTAAGGAATAACTTTGTGATAGGCAGACAGTTAGGGTACTTTCGGGTGTTTCTCAAAAGCTATACACAAATACATACGTACATATATATATGTATGTTTGTACGTATGTACATGTATAAGTAGCTTATGACCACGTGATTCATGCCACATGCACACTAGGCTAGCTATTGTGATTATTGAATGGTTGGGTGTCATTCATTTCTTTAGTCGATTACCGGCACCGCCCCCCTCCCTCCGTCGTTTTTTCATATATTTATACGTAACGTCTGGTGGGTGTTATAAATCCGAGTCGAGTTTGAATGAGTCGTTGTGTGATGTTATTTTTTTTTTTTGAAAAAAAAAAATTAGGGAAGATAACGAGTCCAGGTACGGTGAAACACGGGATTCATTCTGTAGCGAGTCGTGCAGCGACGAGAGCGAGAGCGACAAGCTATCGCTTAGATGGGATGGGTGTTCTTCCGAGGAGGGATGCTTTGAGCAGGAGAGCCAATACCTGCAGCTAAACGATAGGTTGGGCTACCTGTATTGTCAGTACTTTGAGAGGTCTACGCCTTATACAAGGGTTCCTCTTGTAGAGAAGGTAATTAATTAAATCGATGCTCTCTCTCTCTCTGTATATATATATATATATATATATCTTTCTTTGTTTTCTTCTTTCTTCTGATGGTTTCCGTTGCACACGCCCTATAACCTAACCATTTCTTCAGTATATTTGCAGTCCCCTTCTTAATTCCTTGGTAGTTAGTGCAATAAATGGCGCCATAACTAGGTTAGTTGGTAAATATTGCAGTTTGATGCGGGAATAATAGAAACCACCCGTCATCGTGTGGAGAGGAAAATTAAAGCCTGGAGAGCGCTAATTAAATGCGTTCATACTTGAGAGAGAATCATGAGCTTTCTTTCCAACGTGTATTGTTTTGGGCTTCCATCACTACGTACGATCGATGTCTTCTTCTAGCGGCACACTGCTTTTATTGGCGATTAGCTTGTATGTCTATATATGTATGTGTACACACACACACACACACACGCACAGACACATATAGGTGTATCAAATTATACGCTCAAACTTATGAGGACCATGCATGGCCGACGTTGGAGGAGGAGTTGGGGGTGAAGAATGGATCAGAATATTTTATCATGATAGGATTCTTGTGAAAATATTTGTTAGATCTTTAAAATGGAATGACGACGAGCGGAAGAAAGAAAAAAAAAATGCAGACCGGGTATTTTTTGAATCTTTTATCGTATCGCTCTCGGTTACGTATGTGACAGGGAGGGAGGGAGGGAGGGGGGGGGGGAATCGCGTGTGATACTCTCATTTGATTGGTTTTCGGTGAAATTATTACCACGTTACGCCTTCTTTCGTCTGGGCCGGGTTTTGGTTTCGTACCAAGATGGTGATCGTGACCGAGTATGGACGGATCGTTCCTTCGTTAAACTTTTTTTTTTTCTGTTTTTATTTGGACCACGTGTTGTATTCGATGCCCTGTTTCCGTGGTTTGTTTTCAGATAAACGCGATGGCTGGGAGATACCCTGGGTTGAAGTCGCTGAGAAGTGTCGATCTTTCGCCGGCCAGTTGGATGGCTGTCTCATGGTATGGTATTAAATACAACACGTACATATCATATCACGCGTCTCTTTCTCCCTCCCTCCCTCCCTCCCTCCCCCTCCCTTTGATTGTATGCAGAAGAGGCAAGTTTCAGGCGGCCGTCGTCCTAACCAGCCTTAATTTCTGCCTGAATATATATAACTATTAGCTTTGCTGCTTTCAAGCAGCTCCCCGATTAATTAAGTTGAAGGTCTGACTGGTGTCGAAAAATATATACATGCGTGTGTGTTATTCGGTTCAGGTACCCAATATATCATATTCCCATGGGAAGAACCATAAAGGACTTGCAAACTTGTTTCCTTACCTACCACACGCTCTCATCCTCTTTTCAAGGTTGGTGCTAATTAGAAACCGTCTCGTTCTCTAGATTGATTGGTTTATTTACTTACTGTTTCCATTTAAATCACTCCACGCCTGAGACGCCGTTCGCTCTCATCTCATCCTTGATTTTTTTTATTTATTTTTTAATTCCCCCCACCCCAACCCCCACCTTCTTTTATTGTTACCCGTGAAGGATTTTTTGCTCTACTCCCAAATCATTAGCTATATAAAAAGCCACGTCACTGTCGGTAGACTCGGTACTATTATTATTATTACTCTCTTCTTCTCTCTCTCTCTCTTTTAATATGTATGTATGTTGTAGATATGGACCACGAAGATGACATCGAAGGCGGTGGTAAGTGGAAGCGAAAAGAAGGGGAGGGCATCCCGCTCCCTTCATTTGGCCTCGCCACTTACAAGATGCAGGGGAACTTGTGGGTCTCAGGAAATGATGGGCGGGACCAGGACAGGCTCGCTTCTCTTTTAAGCGTCGCGGATTCGTGGCTAAAGCAGCTGAGGGTGCAGCACCACGACTTCAATTACTTCAATGGGATTCGCGGCGGATGAAAAAAAGAAAAACTTTATGAAGCGGGATGCCTCCCTGCACAATAAAATCCTTTCCTTGTATATATTTACGTGCGTACGTACATTGAATAAAATCAGAAGGATTCTCGCTGGGAACTATGAACAGATGAGTAGATATGGTGTCGGTGGGGAGTTTTGACCCGGCCGGAAGGGATGCATGCAGCAGGAGACGGTGGGCAAAAAAAAAAAAAAATTTCCTTTGCAAGTGACAGGAAGGAGGCCTGGTTTTCTTGAGTAGCTTGGCGGGGAGACAATAGATTTACGTTTGCCCCTGTTTGTGACTTCGCTCGCTCTGCTGTTTAAGTCAAAAAAGTGTTGGTAGTTGTTGCCCTTTCTGTCATAGTAAAGAACGTAGCTCTTTTTTCTTTTTTTTTTTCCTAGAAGACTGCATTGACTGTTTTTTTTTTTTTTTTTTACCCTACTTATTTCCTCTGTAACTGTCGTAGTGTTATAGATGAAGAGGGAGGGGCATAGGTGTACTTTTCATTTTTTTTTTTTGGGTGGTGGGGCTGGGGTTGGAGCCTTGGAGGTGTGAGTTTTTCATCCTTGTTCATATGAAAAAGGGGTTGGATGAGGTTCGGCTCCGTAGATGTGTAGATATGATGAGAGGATAAACGAAGGAAAGAGAGAGGAGACACCTTTTTTTTTTAATGGGGGCTGGTGTAAATTACCTACTTATGATGTAATGAACTGACATGTTTTTTTTTTCTCCTCCTCAAATGCTTGTGTTCTGCGTAGAGCCGGCAAAAGTTGACCCGACCCGAAAAATCCGACGAATACCGACTCGATCCGTCCGAAATCCGATCCGATTTTATCCGAGTAATTAAAAGCCCGAAACCTATCCGACCCGATCCGATACATATCCGATATCCGATATAACCCGAGAAATCATAAACCCAAAATAAATCCGACCCGACCCGCTATTCACCCGAAACCCGATATAACCCGAAAAACTATAAATCCGAAATGACCCGACCCGATCCATTATTTATCCAAAATCTGATATTATCCGAAAAATTATAAATCTATAAAGATTCAACTTGGTACTACCCAAAAATTAACATTAATCCATAACTTAAAATTTTTAAAATTTCATAAAACATGAAATAATATAGATGTGCAACTAATCTATACTAGCACTTACATCAAAATCTAGGAACATTATACTTTCATAAAATTTATATCACTTATGTATATACAAATACAATATCCATTGATACCAATAGAAATAAAAGTAGAGAAAAAAAAGAAAAACTCTACTATGCCATCTAAATATTAGTTCACTTCCATTATTCCATCTAGTACCATAAGATAATAACAGTGCAGCCTTGAACACTATATGCTAGTATCTATACGGCCATACCTTGCAATATAGCACCTACAACATTATAGGAAAGTAGGAAAAATCTAGAATGAGAATGTTAGTTATTCATTATAAAAATTGAAGATTAATATTTTTTATTACATCAACAGTGTTAAATAGTAAGAAGTTAATATTAGTTGGTCTTTTGTCAATAATAGTCATTATTACCTACTTTATCTAATTTTTATCTTATTTAGCTTGATATGATCTAATCAAAATATATAATTAAAAAAACTAATATGTTGATATTATTATTTTTGCCATAATTGATTATTATTATTATTATTATTATTATGACTCTTTTAAAAATAATATGAGAAGTACAACCTTAGAAGTCTTCATTTGTTATCAATTATCAATGACTATTATAAGTTAATATCATGTAAGAAGTGTATAAGATATAAATATAATATAAACTTAAAATAATACTCGAACTCAATATGACCAAGCTAATAATGGAGTTGAATTATAAGTTATACCTTAACATAAAATGAAAAGCGATACGATTTGAAAACTTTTAAATTTGAAACGTCAGATACATCTCCAAAGATAAAATAATGACAAAAAATTCTAAGGCCCCAAAATAATTAATATAATAATTACTTTTAATTGAATAAGATAAATTAAAATAAATGATCTCAAAATAATTAGCTTTTAATAATATCTTGGAATAAAAAGAAAGAAATAAAATGACACAAGCATGACTCAAATATGAAATGACCTAAATCCAATCTAAATTCGACTCGAAAATATAATAATTCAAACTCAACCGAGCCCTATCCGAACCCGAACCGAAATTAAAACAACCCAAATTTACCCGAATCCGAATCCATCCGATCTCAACCAGACCCGACCCGAGAGCTTAGAATGACCCGAGATTATCCGATACTGAGTTGATCCGAATCAAACCCGACCCAGCCCGACCCGACAAAATGATCCGAAATTATCCGAAACCGATATGACCCGATTATCATATTACCCGATCCGACAGTGACCCGACCCGCCCGATTGCCAGCTCTAGTTCTGCGGTCCCCAATCCCCCATTCTACATTGGTCTCATTGGTCCTACTACGCTGTACTGCGTTTATATTACAGGGTTCGGTTCGAATATTTTTTTTTCTTATATCCCTTTTCTTATTTCTGAGATTAAATATTTTAAATTTTAGCTTTTGGAAAAATCAACACACGAAAATATTACTTTATTAATTATATCAACTTTTACAAAAAAAAATATTTTTTTAGATAGAGATTACATATCAATTGATCTCCGTAAGTCCTATTTTATCAAAAAAAAGTATTCAATTATTATTCTAAAATATAAAATTTTAAAAATAAATAAATAATAAAAATTTAAAGCTATAAAAATATAACATTATAATATATTTTAAAAATAATTATTAAAATATTATATATATATATATATATATATATATATATTTCTTAGATCAAATATAACAGAATCAAAAATTAAAAATATGAAATGTTATTTCAGATACATTTTTTAATTAAAATTAGATCAAATATTCTAATTTTTATAACCTCGAATTGAATTTTTGAAATTTGAATACTTTGTGGAACCCTTCTACCCTACCTCTTGTGTATTTATTTTAGGAAAAATTTATTTCTAGTATATTTAGGTGAAATTAATTAGTTAAAAATTAAAATGATCCCAAAGTATTTAGTTACAAGTACAAAATATCATGTACATATAAATATAATTACACTAATATATACACCTAATTATATATAAATGTACAGGTAATATTCTCTATATGTATATATATATTATAATACCAAAAAAACTGAACTAAACACTAAATAGATTGAACAACTTTAATTATTTTAATTCAAGTGGACCACCATCTATTTTTCCCTTTATTTTATATTTACATATGGCTACTATCGGCCGCTTGAGAGATATAGTAGCGGGGGTTTTCTTTTGTTGTCGCAGTACCGCCGTGTAGGTCCGGAAGGACGGAACCTTATCGAAACTGCTTTCCCTGTGAAAAGAGAACAAGTGTTTACTAGAAACATTAATATACACCCGTAGCTTACTAGGTGGTTACCGCAAAATATATACTCTCCCAATACTTTCATTAATAAGTCTTTTTTAACATTTGTTCTCTTGTTTACAAATAGATGATGTTTTAACGATAGAATTACTATTCTCCGATGCATTTTTTCTGTGCTTAATTATTTCGTTCTCCGCAAGTAAATATTCGTATAACACCCCATTTTTATTTTTATTTATAAAATTCAAATATGTAAAAACAACCATCCCCGTTAATAATACAAAAAAAAAATACTTCAAAATATTTTTTTATTCATAAAATTCAAATATTTAAAAATAAGCACGGATAAAATTATAGCTATTAATAATACAAAAATATTTCAAACTTTGTTTTATAAATACACGATGTTAAAGGAGAGTATAAGGCACAAAGCCTTGTGAAATTCATATGACATTCTTCATGAAATATAATATAAAAAATTAGTTATAACACTTAAAAAAATTATATTTTACGATAAAGTCATATTTATTGTTTATTCTAAAATTAATATTTAATAAAATCCTAGTATTTAAAAATGTGAGGCATTACATCCTCTTCCTTAATAAACATTATCATCATCGAAAGTTGTATACTCTAATTGATAACGCATATTTATACTTAGCCACCATTTCACATTATAGCCTTTCACCATTGATTGACGTCCAAACAAATAACCAAATAATTTTTCATGAGCTCTAGGTTGATTTTAATCCTATATATATAATTTCCCCATATCTAATGACTATTGTAGCATTTCTACATCATTTTTAAAACATAAAATACCTACAAAAATAGCAGAAGCTAAATATGATGAGGGTATTATCGCCGCAACTAATGTAAGTAGATATCATTATTCTGCTTGCATTAGATGTTAAGTAAGGATAACAATTGGTCAGTTTTGGGTCTTGGTCGGCCATACCTACACCCATATGGTTCCAAAAGTTCAGACCTGGACCCTCTAGCGAGTAAATGAGTCCTAAACAAATTGTAAATGTGTCTAGCTATTTTTTTAAAATAAAGTAATAATCTATGTAATTATATCGTAAATATAAATATATTTATGTTTTATATAGCTTAATATGTATTTTTTATTACAAAAATCCTCCAAGTGAAAAATAAACATCTTAAAATTGTTACTTTTAACTTTTTGAATGGTATTTTAATGCTTGTAGAATAAAATATTATACATATTATTTATAAAGTAAATGTAAGGAAACAAATTTGAAAATAAATAAATAAGGAGCTTAAAAAAGATTATAATTGTAACACCCCAAAATTCACTATTATTTTTTTTTAAATGCAGAAGCAATTAAAACAGAATATTTCAGACTTGTGAATTTTGGGGTGTTACAAGTTGGTATCAGAGCTCTCGCAGCCGGTGCCGCCATTTTCGGCGGGGAGTTGCAGGTCGGGGTCTACAGTATCGGGGCTGGGAGGAAGAAGACGACGCTGGGCCGGGCGGTCAGTGAAGGAAAAGAAAGAAAAGAAGGGAGGACCGGGCGGTTCGGCGCGAGGGGGGTTGATTTAAATGGGACGACGAGTTTAAGTGGTAAATGAATCAAAACGCGGCACATCGAGCGGTGGAAAAGGGCTAAATTAGGATTTTTAAAAGGTTTTTTCACAAATTCCTTTTTAATTAGCAAAACACCCAAATTTTCTCCAATTAAATTATTTATTTATAAAATTAATATTAATTTGAAACTATTTTTATTTTCTTCTTATTTTAAATAAAATAATTTATTTAATTTATTTTTGAAATAAAATGCTTAATTAGCTAAAATACCCAAATTCTCTTCTAATAAAAATACTTATAAATGTCTTCTTGATTTACCCTAATTAATTCAATTTAAAAATAATTTATTTAAATAATTATTATAATAAATATCCTTTAAATGTAGTTTATAAAATATGAAATTTTCAAGGCATTTCAATAATAAATATGACAAACATAATATTAGCATGTATTTATATATGTATATATATACACATACGTATATGGTCGGTCAAGTATGAGTCTGAGACTACTAGACCCAAACCCATACTTATTTAAGTATATATGAATTCAGCTCTAACTCAAACTCGGTAGGTCCAAAAAGTATAGACCTAAACGTGTGATACTAATAATTCAGGCTTGTTGCATAATTCATGCTTTTGGCATAATCAATCAAGTAAGGGGTTGATTACTTAAAATACTCTTAATAGGAATACTGGATGATGTGAGAATCTTATATGGTTGTTGTTGGATTTAAATGATTCTTAGTTGGTATGATATTATCTTTGGTATGTTATGAGACTTTGAACTAATAAGATACTAATCACTTAAAGTGGAATGAGCATTATTATGTGTATGGATTATTCAATTCCCAATTTGCTACCAGATATTAAACTTCCTTCAAGCGGTTTGCCTTCAACTGAGATCCTTGTTGATCCCAAGACCCTAGTTGGTCCCAATGCCTTTCCTACTCTGGACAATGATAATATACTAGGGTTATCGATACTAAGGGTCTTGTCACAAAATGTGAGTTACTTTGGCATGAGCTAAGACTTATGCCCACTAAATTACTTAGACATGAGCCAGGACTTATACCCACCAGATTACTTTAGCATAAGCTAGGACTCATGTTGACTAGATGACTTTGGCATAAGACAGGACTTATATCCACCATGACACCATGTTACTTTAGCATAAGCCAAGACTCCACTAGGTTACTTTGGTATGAGCCAGGACTTTATGTCAATTTATTTTGTTTGACTTCCATATTATTAAGAGACCATAGGTTAGCATTATTTTTATTTAGTTTTAGGTTTAATCTGGTTATATTAAGCTACCGATTAGGAAGAATAAACCAAAAAAAACCTGTTTAGGATAGGTTTAGTAAGAAAAATAAGGTAAAATAGTCCAGGAATTTATTTAGGAATTTATTTATTTTATGAGTCAATGACCTATTTCATCCTATATAAAAGGTCTTTTTTTATTTATTATCAAGTCTCAAATTTATTATCCTTTTTGTCTAAGGTGGCATAATCCCTATATATATATATATATATATATATATATATATATATATATATATGTATGTATGTAGTAACATCCTTTTAACGAATATACCTATATTTCATAGCATAGGTTAGGCTATTCTTATATAACCTCAAATATGTTTCAATCTTAAGGTTCTTGATATAGTATTCTTATATACATCTAAACCACATTGATCCACGCGGACTTTAAATAATGGACAATAGAAAACTCAAATTCATTGCCCTAATATATCAAAAGTACATAAACACCGATCAAACATCTTTGTAATAAATAAATTATCGATAATATTTGTAACAGAATCCCATCTAAATAACTTACGACAACTAATGCTCTCAATTAGCATGAATAAATCCATCATAATTACACATCAAAACATTAAAATTTTGCTCGAAAAATGGGCCAAGACACGTTATAAACAATACATGAAGATACACATGGACCACACGTGCAATATTCAAAGCACATCATCACATAACAAAGACACATGCATTGAATTCATATGCTCATGAACTATCACACAAATCAAATGTGCATTCAATATGCCCCGTATCATTCCTCACTCGGTGGCTTTCTATGTTTTAAGATCAAGGTTTTAAAAAAAATATTCAAACTTGACTTTGAAATTCATAAAAAAGAAACTTTCCGCAAAAATAATTTTAAAATTAATTTAGAAAAATATTTCTCTAATATTAATTTGTAACACTTCCATTTAAATAAAAAAAAATCCAAACATTTAAAGATAAGTAGAAGCAAAAAAATAGAAAATTAGAGTGTTACTACTACAACTACTGTAACGAGACTTCATTGTTTCACTTGCACCGACCGTTAAGGCTACCAATAATATGAAAAATACTCTAATATTCTTTATGAACCATAATATCTAAAATCATTTATAACACTTAAGAAAATGATATTGTATGATAAAGCTATATTTATTTTTCCGCATAAAATGCAATTAGTGTTTGTTTTCATTTTTTTTTATATGTTTCTAGCTAGCATAATTACATACCCCCTAACTGAAATACCCCAAAATCCCTAATTTAGGAAATCATGGCCGAATAGGAGATTACTAGGGAATCTATTAAAATAAAATAAAATACTTTTAGTGAAATAGAAAGGAACTAATAGGATAAATCAAGAAGGGAATTATAAGAGTGTAAATAGGGGAGGTTATGGTATTTAAGTTAATTAGGGTTTTCATTTTTTTGAAGTTTATTTAATACCTTAAATTATATAAAATGGGGAGGAGAAAATAGTTTCAAATTAATATAAAATATATGAGTAATTTAATTAGAGGAAAATTTAGGGGTTTTGTTAATTAAAATAAATTTAGAAAGATTTTTCCATAAATCCCAAAATTTACCTAAAAGTAGAAATTAATTATGGTTTTGTTAATTATATTAAATACCCTAAATTATCCAAATGATATTAGTTAAACCAATCCCAAATTTTTCCCTCTTTCCTTTTTCCCTTTTTCCTTTTTCCTCCCTCCTTTTTCCTTTTTCTTCCTTCCCCTTCTCTCCCCTATTTTTCCCCCCGACCTGGGCCGGCCTGCTGGCCCAAACCCCTCCCCTTTCCCTTCTTCTCGCCGCGGCCCAGCGAGCCCGGCAGTCCGTGACCCAAAACGCGGCGTTTCGACGCCGAAGTCGCTGAAACGCCGCGTCGCGATAAAAAGAAATTTCGACCGTTGCCTGACGACGCGAGCGCTGCGTTTTCGCCAAATCCCACCCAAAACGCAGCGTTTCAATTAAAGGGAAAAGAAACCGCGCGGTCCGGCCGGTTTCCTCCCTCTCCTTTCTTTCCCTGGACCGCCGGTCCAACCCCTCCCCTTCTTCTTCTTCCTCGCGACGCCGTTTCTCCCCGCCTGCAACTCGAGCTCGCCGGAAAACGCAGCGGCGAGCGTCCCGTCCTTTCTCCGGCCTTCTCCCCTGTCTTTTCGTCCCTGATTTGACCTTACCTTGAGATGTGACCGATCGGGCAGCGTTTTCCCCCGCACGCAAGCCCTGTCGTCCTCTCCGGCGGGTCACGATCTGCAAATTGCAGACCTACTCCGGTCAGCCTCGCCGGACACGCCTCCACCTGCCCTCTGACTCTCCCTCGCCTCCTTGTCGTTTTCCCGTCCCAATCCCTCTATAAATAGCCCCAACCCCTGCCTTAATCGGGTTCGATTTTGGGAACCCAGAAATCCAAGCCGCGCGCCGCCCTGCCTTCAGACGCCCTTTGCTCCGCCGACAGCCACCCCCACTGCCTGCCATTGCCACCACGGCCCTCCCTGCACATCCCTCTACGCAACCAACCCCCCTTCGACTCCCTGCTCTGCGCCGCACGTGCCGCCCTGGCCGTGCGAAAAGCCCTCCCCTACTCGACCCCTTCCAGCACTCCGCCACCTTCACGCCGCCGCCTCCGGCTGTACCGCCACGTACAGCACCTTCACCACCTCCCAAAAACACCAGGACTTCTTGCTATACCACCCCACACCTCCACTCTTTCCTAATATCCCCTCCTTTAGCCTCCATAGCCATCTTTCCAATTATTCCTCCTTTGCCGCCGCCGCCGCGCCGCCGCCGCGCCGCCGCCACCCCAGCCAGGTGGTCCAACTCTCTAAATCCGAAACTTGGATTAATATATGTGGTTAACAAGCTTTAATCTTATCATTAACTACTATTTTAATATTATTATAATTATCATTAATCTAATTATCATTCATACTATATAATCACAATTATTAATTCTATTATCATCATTTTTGTTATTATGATTATTACCTTACTACTATTATTATTATTATTATTATTATTATTATTATTATTATTATTATTATTACTATTATTATTATTATTATTATCATTATCGTTATTATTATCATTATTATCATTATTATTATTATTATTATTAGTACTATTATTATCATTGTTATCACTACAGAGTTAGTGATATTGTTATTATTATTATTATTATTATTATTATTATTATTATTATTATTATTATTATTATCATTATTTCTATTATCATGATTATTAACCTTAATGTTATAGTTTTAGTATCCTACCATTATTATTAGTAGCATCCTTATTATTTCTAATGTTTTAATAACATTTTGGAACCCTTACCATAATACGGCATAAACGATAAGGCTTATTCCAAATAGTAGAAATTTTAACTAATTATCTTAAGGATAATAATAACCCTACTTCTTTTATAAACTACAAATTATTAATATTAGCCCTAGTTTGAGGCCATGATAGAGTAATAGTAGGGGTTTTAGAATTCCCATTAGAGGGAGATTAACTCATAGTACTTCCCTCTTATAGGTGCTTCGAGTGAGAACTTTCAGGAGGCGTAGGAGCGTGCTCCAAGCCCGGCGCCGATCTAGGTAAGGGTTTAACTAAGGCCACTTGTGTGATATGTGAACTATGGGGTGTGACTGTCTTCTATGCTCATGTGATGTACTTCTATGTTATGTGTAAATGTCACTATCTTATGTGTCTTACGTGTAGCGCAACATGGATCCAGGTACGTCTGTGTGATTACTTGTGTCGTGATAATGTGAATATGCTTCAAATAATGGTGTTATGGCCTTAAGACATGCATGCTAGGGAGTCTGGTGTAGTGATGTGGTTGGGGACTTGGAAGGAAAGATTTGGAAAAATTTATCAAAAGGAGAAATAAGATGGTCAGAAAAAGGATAAGGGGAACTAGGGTTTGCATGGGGTAGCTACGGTCTGCATGGGGCAAAACCTTACGTGTAGAAAGGTGCCTCGGGGTGTGGGGAAAGTAAGAGAGGTGTTGTTTGGGTGTTTGGGGGCTCAGAGTGAAAAATAGTACGTGGACCAAAATAAGAGTGCACAGGAGGCTAGGCTAGCGTCTAGAGGGTGACAGGAAGAAAAAGAGGGGGAAGGGTTAAAATGATGAGTGAGAATGAGGGTGGCATGGAATAGGGGTTGAACCGAAGGGCCATGAGGTGTAGGGGTGCTAGGACAGTTCCGGATGCACGAAGCAGATGTGGAGTGGGCCCCATAGGCCTAAGTTGGGTTTTCTGGAGAAAAACCTAAAGGAAGGTAGGGGTAAAAGGTGGTGGGCCGGGCCCACACACACGTAGGAGATGGGTCCCGGAGTGAGTAAGATAAGTAAGGAAGGGACGTTGGTCAAGTTAAGAGGCGCCGCGGTCTCAAGATATGAGTCGGGCCCTCTTGGGGGGGGGAATGGGTATAGATGATGTTAGCCATGCATGTCTCGGGTGGAAACTTGTTGAATAAGATACTATAAAACACTAATCACTTAAAGAGAAAGATGCTGAGCCAGGGCCCAGACCGGTCCACCGGCGAATAATAGTGGCCAGGAGCCGGGGTGCCCTGGAGACCGTGCCACCGGCGAATAATAGTGGTCGGGAGCGTTTTGCCCCGCTCGATTTCCGGTCCACCGGCTATAATAGTGGGGGTTACCTTGCTCAGCAACCAAATATAAAAGCAATAAGACACGGGAAAGACACTAAATACTTACAGTGGAATACCATGTGAGTCGGGGCCAGACCGGTCCACCGGCAAATAATAGTGGCCAGGAGCGTTCTGCCCTGGAGACCGAGCCACCGGCAATAATAGTGGCCAGGAGCGTTCTGCCCTGTACATATCTCCGGTCCACCGGCTATAATAGTGGGGCACCCGCACTTACATGGACTAATAAAGAGTATGTGGAATTGAGCATGGCATTAAATGATTTAAAGGATCAGTCTATTCGGAATATAATCGGCCTCACTATTTGCATCATCTTATGTGCCACATGATCATGCTTGCATTGTGTAATTTATTTGTTGGCCTTAGTTATTCGGTTTCCTTGCTCAGTACGAAGCGTACTGACCACCCGTTTCATGGGTGCTGCTCATTCCCACGAGCAGGAGGCACCACTGATCTAGTGCAGGTAGGTGACTCTATTTTTGACGCATATGACGCTCATGAGGCGTTGGGCGGGACAGAGAGCTGAATTGGACCTAACGTGGGATTCGAGAGAGGCATGGCCGGATTCCGTTGTCACTTTACCTTTACTATGTATTTAAGTTATCTATTTTTGAGTGTATGACGTTCAACTTTCAAAGCCCTTAAAAACCGTATCTTGTATTGTACTTTGAACTTCCGTACTCTGAATCTGTACTACTTGGTTTTCTTTGAATGTGTTATGCTATCAACTCGTATATGTTGGGTTAATCTGTTTTAGCCTTAGCACTTAATATTGGGACGGTAGGAGTGAACCGTTCTGATATTAAGTGTGGCGGTAACTCCCCCGAACTTTTCCAAATTTTGTCTCTTATTTCCGATAAATCTTTTTAAATTAAACGAAATTTTTCAGGAGAAATTTTGGGGGTGTTACAAGTTGGTATCAGAGCGTTGGTCCTCGAACCCACGCTTGTCTTTCTCCAAAACAAAGCTTATTCTACGGATGTTATCTAAAACGTTTTAATCCCGTAACGAAAACCTTCTGTTTTAACAAGTTCGAGTCCGGCCACTGTGAGGAACGTCAGGGTAAATTCGGGGTTTCCCTAAGGAGGGTAGGCAAATAGTTAAGATTAATGCGAACTAGCGGGTTCGCTTCTAACCATGGCTTTTATTGGATGCAGTTCCGATGGCAGCAAACGGCCGAGTAGCACGTCTGGAGGACGCTTTTGAGGCCTTTATGGAGTTTGTTCAGCGCAACCACCACCCAGAGGGTGCCGGCGAGGATTGGCTCCGAAGAGTTACTGCGCACCACCCTCCTACATATTCCGGCGAGGAAGACCCTGTGGTCCTCGAGGGGTGGATCCGAGACCTGGATCGTACTTTTGAGGCGGTGGACTGCCCCGTAGCCAGACAGCCCAGCATCGCTGCCTTCTTCTTGAGGGGCGTAGCAGATACTTGGTGGGTAGAGTACAAGGCCCGGGTTGGTCCCCCGGCAGATTGGGAGACGTTCAAGACCGCGCTTCGCACCAGATTCTACCCAGAAAGCCTGAAGAGAGACAAGCTGCGGGAATTCATGCAGCTCACCCAAGGAACAATGACGGTACGACAGTATTATGCTCGCTTCACCGAGCTTCTGCGCTTTGCCCCTGGGATCGCCGCAAACGAGTCGACCGTAGTGTTCCAGTTTGAGCAAGGACTAAACTTCAGCATCCGTAGGATGATGGGAGCAGTACCATTCACAGATCTTGCCACGCTCTATGAGCGTGCCTGCCTTGCTGCCACCCTAGTCCAAGAGCAGGCCAGCATCCTCGGGAAGAGGAAACCTGAGGGCCAGATTTCCGGAGGTAGGACCCAGCCAGGGTCAGGACCACCGGGGAGACCCCTGCCACGAGACCAGAGTAGGGCCCAGGGACACTCAGAAGGATTTACATGTAGACGTTGCGGCCGCAGCCACCCTGGCCGAGATTGCAGGGGGAACCTCATTATATGCCAGAATTGTGGCAAACGGGGCCATCGAGCATTCGAGTGTCGGGGACCACCACGCACCCAACAGTATCAGCCTCGTCAGACTTCGCAAGGAGGAGCATTGATACCACAACACCAGGCCTACCAGCAACACCTCCGGACCGCACCCCCACAAAACTACCAACGCACACCTGCCCCAGCCAGTGCTCCAGCCAGAGGGGCCCAAGGAAGGCCTCAGGGACCCAGACCATTTCATCAGAAAGGAGACCCGTTAAACGGGCGCCTGAATGTGATCAGTCAGACAGAGGCAGACCGTCAGTTGGATGTTATCACGGGTACGTTCACCATTCAATCTCGGCCAGTGCATGTTTTGTTTGACTCGGGAGCCACCCTGTCCTTTATTTCGTCTGATTTTATTGCTAAAGCTAGTCTACCACCTGCTGCTAAAGTAGAATTGTCTGTGATGCTTCCCTCTGGGGATAGAGTGAGATGTAGTCAATTATACTCGGATGTGGCCTTAGTCATAGGCGGGGTAGACTTCCTAGTGGATCTGATCGGGATGGAGTTGAAGGATTTTGACGTAATCCTGGGTATGGATATGTTGGGAAGATACAAGGCCGTGATTGATTGTGCCCAGGAACACATAATATTACGAGGGCCGAAGGGAACCAGGATTTCGTATCGGAAGTCCCAGCCTAAGCCCGCTACCAAGGTGGTGACGGCAGTGACCCTATGTTCCTTGGTTAAAAAGGGGTATCCCCTATACCTATGTAGTGTACAAGAACTAAACAAGGACCTGGCTGAGTTGAACAGCATCCCTGTGGTCAAGGAGTTTCCGGACGTGTTTCCAGAAAAGATACCGGGTATGCCTCCAGTTCGGGAAATTGATTTCAAGATCGAGTTGGTGCCAGGAGCTGAGCCTGTCACAAAGGCACCATACCGGATGGCGCCGGTCGAGTTAAAGGAGTTGAAAACTCAGCTAGAAGAGCTACTAGAGCATGGGTACATCCGACCGAGTGTGTCACCTTGGGGAGCACCGGTCCTGTTCGTAAAGAAGAAGGATGGTAGCCTCCGCCTCTGCATCGATTACCGAGGTTTGAACCAGCTGACCGTAAAGAACCGATACCCGCTCCCGAGGATAGATGACCTTTTCGACCAGTTGAAGGGTGCCACAGTATTTTCTAAGATTGACTTAAGGTCGGGGTACCATCAATTGAGGATCGCTGATGCTGATATCATGAAGACAGCCTTCCGAACTCGGTATGGACACTACGAGTTTACGGTGATGCCGTTCGGACTCACAAATGCGCCTGCGGTTTTCATGGATCTGATGACAAGAATTTTCAGGCCATTCTTGGACCAATTCGTCGTGGTGTTCATTGATGACATCCTGGTGTATTCCCGAGGGGACGAGGATCATAAGCAGCACCTTCGCACGGTGTTGAATTTACTGAGGGAGCATCAACTATATGCTAAATTGTCGAAGTGCGGATTCTGGCTCGAAGAAGTGGCTTTCCTAGGGCACATTGTATCAGCAGAGGGAGTGGCGGTGGACCCAGCCAAGGTTGTGGCCATCACAGAATGGAAGTCTCCTACGAATGTCGCCGAAGTTCGGAGTTTTCTGGGATTGGCCGGGTACTACCGAAGGTTCGTGCAAAATTTCTCCCGAATTGCTCGACCATTAACCAATCTCCTGAAGAAGACGACGAGGTTCCAGTGGGACGAAACACACGAAGAGGCCTTCCAAGAGCTGAAGAGAAGGTTGACCACTGCACCTGTGTTAACCCTACCAGAGGGTACCGATGGGTTTGAGGTCTATAGCGACGCATCCAAGCACGGGCTAGGGTGTGTATTGATGCAAAAGGGTAGAGTGGTCGCATATGCATCCCGACAGTTGAAGCAGCACGAACAGAACTATCCCACGCACGATCTGGAGTTAGCAGCTGTGGTATTTGCATTGAAAATTTGGAGGCACTACCTGTACGGGGCAAAATGCAGATTCTTTACGGACCACAAGAGCCTCAAATACATTTTCACTCAAAAGGAGCTCAACATGAGGCAGAGAAGGTGGTTGGAGCTCGTCAAGGATTATGACATAGAGTTGACCTACCACGAGGGTAAGGCTAATGTAGTTGCGGACGCCCTGAGTAGGAAGACCTCACATTCAGCACTATGTCACATAGTAGCGGACCGAATGATCCGAGAGTTGTCGGGCCTGGAGATCGAGATGATTCAGCAAGGGGACCTTGAGGCCCGCATGAGTGCCCTGACACTGACGCCTACCCTATTTGAGGAGATCCGAGCCGGTCAGATTGGGGATGTCAAGCTCGAAAGGATCCGGCGAAAGATACAAGAAGGCCGAGCAGAAGGGTTTAGGGTTCATGAGGATGGCAGTCTCCGGTTCAAGGGACGTTGGTGTATACCGCAGAGTTGTCCAGAGTTGAAGCGCCGCATTATGGAAGAAGGACACCAGACTCCTTACTCGGTCCACCCAGGAGGGTCCAAGCTATACAAGGATCTCAGACGACTTTATTGGTGGCCTCGTATGAAGCGAGAGGTGGCAGAGTTTGTGGCTCGGTGCTTGGTGTGTCAAAAGGTCAAAATCGAACACCAGAGACCAGCAGGGCTACTCCAGCCCTTGGAAGTGCCGAGGTGGAAATGGGATTCGATTTCCATGGATTTCGTTAGCGGGTTACCGAGAACACGAAGCGGCTACGATACCATCTGGGTGATTGTGGACAGATTAACTAAGACGGCCGTGTTTATTCCGATGAGGTCCACCTGGAGTATGGATCAATTAGCAGGGGCTTACATGAAGTATGTGGTCAGTCGTCACGGGATTCCTAGGGACATCGTATCAGACCGAGATTCGAGGTTTCTCTCTCACTTTTGGGGGAAGCTACAGGAGGCCTTGGGAACAAACTTGAAGATGAGCACAGCTTTCCACCCCGCCACCGATGGGCAGACGGAAAGGACCATACAGACTCTAGAGGACATGCTGAGAGCCTGTGTACTAGATTTCCAGGGATGTTGGGAGGAGCGCCTACATCTGGTAGAGTTCTCGTACAACAATAGCTACCATGCTAGTATTGGGATGGCCCCCTTCGAAGCATTGTATGGGCGGAAATGTCGAACCCCCTTATGTTGGAATGATATCAGTGAGACGGTGGTATTGGGGCCAGAGATGATCGAAGAAATGACTAGTCAGGTCCGACAGATCCAGGATAGGATGCGAGCCGCCCAGAGCAGGCAAAAGAGTTACGCGGACCGAAGACGCCGAGGTAGTGACTACGAGCCCGGGGAGAAGGTTTTATTGAGAGTCTCCCCCACAAAGGGTGTTCAGAGGTTTGGCAGGAAGGGCAAGCTGAGCCCGAGGTACATCGGACCCTTTGAGATCTTGGAGCGTGTAGGAGAAGTTGCCTATCGCTTGGCTCTTCCTCCCGAGTTGGCCCGCGTCCACAATGTATTTCACATCTCGCAGCTGAGAAAGTATGTTGCCGACCCTTCTCACATAATCCAACCAGAGGAGATAGAATTAGATGACGCGTTATCCTATGAAGAGAGACCGGTGCGAATCCTCGACACCAAACTCCGAAAGACCCGCTCAAGTGCGGTTCCACTCGTCAAGGTCCTATGGAGTCGGCATGGAATCGAGGAAGCTACCTGGGAAACCGAGAAGGACATGCGGGAAGCATACCCAGAACTCTTCACTACAGGTACAAAAAAAAAAAAAAAAAAAAAAAAAAAAAAAAGCTTTTCTTTAAGGGGGTAGTTACCCCCAGGTATCCTAGAAATTCCTCTTCATTTAACCCTAGTGCTAGGCGTAAACCTCGGGGACGAGGTTCTTCTTTAAGGGGGTAGTGATGAAATACCCCAAAATCCCTAATTTAGGAAATCATGGCCGAATAGGAGATTACTAGGGAATCTATTAAAATAAAATAAAATACTTTTAGTGAAATAGAAAGGAACTAATAGGATAAATCAAGAAGGGAATTATAAGAGTGTAAATAGGGGAGGTTATGGTATTTAAGTTAATTAGGGTTTTCATTTTTTTGAAGTTTATTTAATACCTTAAATTATATAAAATGGGGAGGAGAAAATAGTTTCAAATTAATATAAAATATATGAGTAATTTAATTAGAGGAAAATTTAGGGGTTTTGTTAATTAAAATAAATTTAGAAAGATTTTTCCATAAATCCCAAAATTTACCTAAAAGTAGAAATTAATTATGGTTTTGTTAATTATATTAAATACCCTAAATTATCCAAATGATATTAGTTAAACCAATCCCAAATTTTTCCCTCTTTCCTTTTTCCCTTTTTCCTTTTTCCTCCCTCCTTTTTCCTTTTTCTTCCTTCCCCTTCTCTCCCCTATTTTTCCCCCCGACCTGGGCCGGCCTGCTGGCCCAAACCCCTCCCCTTTCCCTTCTTCTCGCCGCGGCCCAGCGAGCCCGGCAGTCCGTGACCCAAAACGCGGCGTTTCGACGCCGAAGTCGCTGAAACGCCGCGTCGCGATAAAAAGAAATTTCGACCGTTGCCTGACGACGCGAGCGCTGCGTTTTCGCCAAATCCCACCCAAAACGCAGCGTTTCAATTAAAGGGAAAAGAAACCGCGCGGTCCGGCCGGTTTCCTCCCTCTCCTTTCTTTCCCTGGACCGCCGGTCCAACCCCTCCCCTTCTTCTTCTTCCTCGCGACGCCGTTTCTCCCCGCCTGCAACTCGAGCTCGCCGGAAAACGCAGCGGCGAGCGTCCCGTCCTTTCTCCGGCCTTCTCCCCTGTCTTTTCGTCCCTGATTTGACCTTACCTTGAGATGTGACCGATCGGGCAGCGTTTTCCCCCGCACGCAAGCCCTGTCGTCCTCTCCGGCGGGTCACGATCTGCAAATTGCAGACCTACTCCGGTCAGCCTCGCCGGACACGCCTCCACCTGCCCTCTGACTCTCCCTCGCCTCCTTGTCGTTTTCCCGTCCCAATCCCTCTATAAATAGCCCCAACCCCTGCCTTAATCGGGTTCGATTTTGGGAACCCAGAAATCCAAGCCGCGCGCCGCCCTGCCTTCAGACGCCCTTTGCTCCGCCGACAGCCACCCCCACTGCCTGCCATTGCCACCACGGCCCTCCCTGCACATCCCTCTACGCAACCAACCCCCCTTCGACTCCCTGCTCTGCGCCGCACGTGCCGCCCTGGCCGTGCGAAAAGCCCTCCCCTACTCGACCCCTTCCAGCACTCCGCCACCTTCACGCCGCCGCCTCCGGCTGTACCGCCACGTACAGCACCTTCACCACCTCCCAAAAACACCAGGACTTCTTGCTATACCACCCCACACCTCCACTCTTTCCTAATATCCCCTCCTTTAGCCTCCATAGCCATCTTTCCAATTATTCCTCCTTTGCCGCCGCCGCCGCGCCGCCGCCGCGCCGCCGCCACCCCAGCCAGGTGGTCCAACTCTCTAAATCCGAAACTTGGATTAATATATGTGGTTAACAAGCTTTAATCTTATCATTAACTACTATTTTAATATTATTATAATTATCATTAATCTAATTATCATTCATACTATATAATCACAATTATTAATTCTATTATCATCATTTTTGTTATTATGATTATTACCTTACTACTATTATTATTATTATTATTATTATTATTATTATTATTATTATTATTATTACTATTATTATTATTATTATTATCATTATCGTTATTATTATCATTATTATCATTATTATTATTATTATTATTAGTACTATTATTATCATTGTTATCACTACAGAGTTAGTGATATTGTTATTATTATTATTATTATTATTATTATTATTATTATTATTATTATTATTATTATCATTATTTCTATTATCATGATTATTAACCTTAATGTTATAGTTTTAGTATCCTACCATTATTATTAGTAGCATCCTTATTATTTCTAATGTTTTAATAACATTTTGGAACCCTTACCATAATACGGCATAAACGATAAGGCTTATTCCAAATAGTAGAAATTTTAACTAATTATCTTAAGGATAATAATAACCCTACTTCTTTTATAAACTACAAATTATTAATATTAGCCCTAGTTTGAGGCCATGATAGAGTAATAGTAGGGGTTTTAGAATTCCCATTAGAGGGAGATTAACTCATAGTACTTCCCTCTTATAGGTGCTTCGAGTGAGAACTTTCAGGAGGCGTAGGAGCGTGCTCCAAGCCCGGCGCCGATCTAGGTAAGGGTTTAACTAAGGCCACTTGTGTGATATGTGAACTATGGGGTGTGACTGTCTTCTATGCTCATGTGATGTACTTCTATGTTATGTGTAAATGTCACTATCTTATGTGTCTTACGTGTAGCGCAACATGGATCCAGGTACGTCTGTGTGATTACTTGTGTCGTGATAATGTGAATATGCTTCAAATAATGGTGTTATGGCCTTAAGACATGCATGCTAGGGAGTCTGGTGTAGTGATGTGGTTGGGGACTTGGAAGGAAAGATTTGGAAAAATTTATCAAAAGGAGAAATAAGATGGTCAGAAAAAGGATAAGGGGAACTAGGGTTTGCATGGGGTAGCTACGGTCTGCATGGGGCAAAACCTTACGTGTAGAAAGGTGCCTCGGGGTGTGGGGAAAGTAAGAGAGGTGTTGTTTGGGTGTTTGGGGGCTCAGAGTGAAAAATAGTACGTGGACCAAAATAAGAGTGCACAGGAGGCTAGGCTAGCGTCTAGAGGGTGACAGGAAGAAAAAGAGGGGGAAGGGTTAAAATGATGAGTGAGAATGAGGGTGGCATGGAATAGGGGTTGAACCGAAGGGCCATGAGGTGTAGGGGTGCTAGGACAGTTCCGGATGCACGAAGCAGATGTGGAGTGGGCCCCATAGGCCTAAGTTGGGTTTTCTGGAGAAAAACCTAAAGGAAGGTAGGGGTAAAAGGTGGTGGGCCGGGCCCACACACACGTAGGAGATGGGTCCCGGAGTGAGTAAGATAAGTAAGGAAGGGACGTTGGTCAAGTTAAGAGGCGCCGCGGTCTCAAGATATGAGTCGGGCCCTCTTGGGGGGGGAATGGGTATAGATGATGTTAGCCATGCATGTCTCGGGTGGAAACTTGTTGAATAAGATACTATAAAACACTAATCACTTAAAGAGAAAGATGCTGAGCCAGGGCCCAGACCGGTCCACCGGCGAATAATAGTGGCCAGGAGCCGGGGTGCCCTGGAGACCGTGCCACCGGCGAATAATAGTGGTCGGGAGCGTTTTGCCCCGCTCGATTTCCGGTCCACCGGCTATAATAGTGGGGGTTACCTTGCTCAGCAACCAAATATAAAAGCAATAAGACACGGGAAAGACACTAAATACTTACAGTGGAATACCATGTGAGTCGGGGCCAGACCGGTCCACCGGCAAATAATAGTGGCCAGGAGCGTTCTGCCCTGGAGACCGAGCCACCGGCAATAATAGTGGCCAGGAGCGTTCTGCCCTGTACATATCTCCGGTCCACCGGCTATAATAGTGGGGCACCCGCACTTACATGGACTAATAAAGAGTATGTGGAATTGAGCATGGCATTAAATGATTTAAAGGATCAGTCTATTCGGAATATAATCGGCCTCACTATTTGCATCATCTTATGTGCCACATGATCATGCTTGCATTGTGTAATTTATTTGTTGGCCTTAGTTATTCGGTTTCCTTGCTCAGTACGAAGCGTACTGACCACCCGTTTCATGGGTGCTGCTCATTCCCACGAGCAGGAGGCACCACTGATCTAGTGCAGGTAGGTGACTCTATTTTTGACGCATATGACGCTCATGAGGCGTTGGGCGGGACAGAGAGCTGAATTGGACCTAACGTGGGATTCGAGAGAGGCATGGCCGGATTCCGTTGTCACTTTACCTTTACTATGTATTTAAGTTATCTATTTTTGAGTGTATGACGTTCAACTTTCAAAGCCCTTAAAAACCGTATCTTGTATTGTACTTTGAACTTCCGTACTCTGAATCTGTACTACTTGGTTTTCTTTGAATGTGTTATGCTATCAACTCGTATATGTTGGGTTAATCTGTTTTAGCCTTAGCACTTAATATTGGGACGGTAGGAGTGAACCGTTCTGATATTAAGTGTGGCGGTAACTCCCCCGAACTTTTCCAAATTTTGTCTCTTATTTCCGATAAATCTTTTTAAATTAAACGAAATTTTTCAGGAGAAATTTTGGGGGTGTTACACTAACACTATATTAGTAGTTGTTTTCAAAGCTCTTTCCCATATAAATTACATGCACACGGTTTTACTAGCAGATAATATACTATGGAGTTATTATATTTTTACTTTAAAAATAAAATAGTGTACAAGGTCAGAATGTCAAATATAAATATAGAAAGAGAAATGGAGTGTATGTTTTATCATGGTAACATTTTAGACTTGAGATGATCGTTAGATTCGCCTCCACTCGGCCCGTTTTTCCGCGTTAGAATGGGTCAGGAATTAAGGATATTTATAACATCTTAGACAATACGTGTAGTTGGATCCTTAGTCGAAAGGTACAGTTGACCCCTCCAAAATCCACCGACTACGGAGATAATATCAAATAATTTGAGATCGTCATTGCAAATATGGGACAGTTGGTTGCTGCTGATCGGGGGGGATTGTGAGGAACGACATGTCGACGTGTCGCAATGGAAGAGTAGGTGATCGAGGAGGGAGATGGTTATCGCCTGTCCCGGTGATAGCACTTGGATACGGAATATTCGTTTTATGGGATTAGGATCGATACAGGTGTCGACACATTTTTGAAAAACTACGAATGTATGGGACAAATCTCGAGTAAGTGAAAATGAGCTTTTTGGTTGCATATGATTAAGTTTGTTGGCAGATTGGCACCGTATGATTATATTTATATAAATATAATGAGAAAATATTTATGATTTTAAATATAAAAGATAAAAATATATTTGAAAGAATAAATATTTTATGTTTATTTTGAATAAAAGCATAAATATTTTTAACTAATTTGTAAAAATATATATATATAGATTTTATTTCGTTTTTAAGACAAATATTTATGCTTTATTTCTAATAAGACGTAAATAAGAACGATCGCAAAAACTTTAAATTTAAATTTTTATGTTCCTAGAAGCTGATTCAAACTATTATATCTTATAATAAGTATGCTTGAAAATACACTTTTGCTCTTCTGTCATAATTGCGGATAATGACGGTACACTCTTTTGTATATGGTAATGCTGATTTGATGTCGTGTATAATCTCATAATTAGGAGCATCCGCGAACGGTTCGGTTGATAGCGGCCAACTTTTTTAATTAAACTAAATCATACTTCTATCATTATTTTTTGTTTGTTTGCTAAAGTATACTATATTTTAAAATTAATTCAATTAAATCAAACAATAAATTTATGGTTCTGTTTGGTATAATTAATGTGGATAAATAATGTTAAAGTCCGAGTCATAAATACATTCTCCGTCATTTACAAAAGATCACGATTACGAAAAAATTAGAAAGTTAAGAATGATGATGATAGATTAATTAACCACCAGACCGTCAACTATTGTGATTATAAACTATCCCATAAACAACGACGTCTCAGAATAGTCTATCACCGGGTATATAAGCAATGTATCCAGCAATAAGCTCACAGCAGTACAAAATTAGATATATAAAGTATGTATATTAGGTTTTAAATATAATATGGTCCAACAGTTAATGATTAATTAATTAAAATTTCACCGTCCCACCTACTAACCAAACCGTTTATATATATTTTAATCGATTTATAATTTTTTTTAACGTTAATTAAATGACAGCGTATTTCGATTTACCTAAATGTTTTATGCCGTGGAAATTCACCACGTTTGGTTCTTTGGATAAAGGATTATATATGATTATCTTTACTAATCATATCTTGGACGCGTATCATATTATATAGGATAGATAAATAGATTTTGGGAAGTGGAAAGCGATATTTGAGTAAATTAGCTTTTTAAGTGGAGCTGTCGTTGCGAAACAAGTTGTATTCCATAAACCTTGCAAGTGAACCTAATTTTTTTTTCTTTCCCGCGGAGTCATTTTTTGACATCATCTTTAATGTTTCGTTTAGTTTTGAATAATTACATATGTACTACTAACATAGTTATATATGAATTATGGTTACCTCAGACATTTTAAAAGTTATATTCTATAAAAGCTATTAGATCTTTAAAAAATAACAAAAAAGTTAATTATTAAAATATAAAATGCATTCTACAGGATGACTATATTACGATTACTTTTTTACAGATAATGTACAAAAGATGTGTTAAAACTCCAAATATGTACACTTTATTTGCGTTTATTTTTGCAAAGTTTATGTAGGATATGAAAATATAATTATACAACGGCATTACAAAAATAAGATTTTGATTCTATGATGTTGCTATATGATATCATAAATTAGTTTGATATATATATGCACAAACACACACACTGTTTAATTGATTTAATTCTAATAATGTGTACTGTGGTAAAACCAAAACAATATTCTTTTTGAAATATTGTTCGATAATATCTTGTAGGGGTGGGGTCGAAAATGAAACATCAATGGCTCGAAATTTTCTAATTTCTACCTAACTAGTTTTATTTACCTCTTAAATAAGCACAATAAGTTGAAATAATGCTTACCCCTTGTTAAAATAAATAAAAACTTGGAAGACAAAATTGTATTTAATAGCATAAACATTTTGGGCTTATTTTTGTAAACGCGTAAATGTATTTGAGAGTTTTTGTAAAAGAATAAATATTTATATTTTATTTTCATTAAAACATGCATGTTTTAAAATAATATATTTATGGCATAAATAGTTAGACTTTGTTCCTATTAAAATACAAATGTTTATACCTTGTTCTCATTAAAATATAGATAAATATGATCACAATTACATTAAATTTAAGTTTTTGAAACATTATATGCATTAATGGAAATAAAATCTAAATATTTGTGTCTTTACAAAATGCTCAAAAACTTTTGTTTCTCTATAACAATAATAGGATATAGCGATGACATTTTTTTGCAACGACTAGGAGTCCATATTGCGACAAAAGGGCATCACTATTGTGTTCATTTGATGATTGAAATATATAAAAAGGAAGGTCATTGTAATACGTCTATTATGAAATTATTTTTCAACAAAAAACATATTTGTTATCATTAGCCATTTTAGTAAACTACATGTTAGCATAAAAACTTTACACGGTAACATTTTCCTCCAATAATTTTTCTAACAAGTATTTAAAAAAAACACCTATAACAATGATGCATCATTACATTTGACTTGAGAATCATCATAATATATTTGGGTGGCAATTTCCACTCCTTCAAAATACTCCCAAAATTTTGCTTACCAAAATTAAAGGGAGAGGATACTATGATGACATATCGCTATAATATACCACACAAGTGACAAGTCATCACTATAGACCCTATCAAAACAACACGCTTTCTTAATTTAATGACTATTGTGATGACAAATTGGGTTGTAATGATGACTAGAGTCATTGTAATATCTCCTCCCTATAAATTTAAAACCTCTTTCTCCCCTCCATCATTTCTTCTTATTTTTTCTTTCATCTCCCTTGTCCATCATCTTCTCTCCCTCTCATTCCTCCATTTTTCACCTTCCTAGGTTCCACCTCAACCTAAATTTTGTTTTATCTTTATATTTTATGTAATATTTATAGTTGTTTTATTTTGTTGTGTGCCTATTCATTTTGTTGTAAATTTTAGAAATTTCCTAAATTTTTTGTCGGCTGAAACTGAAGAATGGTCAACATATATTGGGTTGCAATTAAAGGATATGAGTAGTATGTTTGTTTAATTTTTACTTTTTCCGTTAGATGTTGTATAAAGTTTGATTATTTTTTTTATGTTTATTTTCATGTGATGTCACTTTTGTCTGCTAGTTTTCACCGTTGCCTCCCTCCTCATTACATTAATTTTGGACCTATGTTGGTTTTCTATTCAATCTTATATTTATGTGTTTATTTGAATTTGCTAATTATATATAATAAAAAGATGTTTGGAGAACTTGTATTAATATGGATATTTGGACAAGTATTTTATGTTGCTAATTTATATTAATGTAAATATTCGTTAGTTAGTTCTTTTAGGCGTAGATGATGTTTAATAATATAGATATTTGTTGGTTAATTTTTTTTAGGAGTGCATAATGTATTAATATGGAATTTTGTTATTATATTTGAAATTATGTTGATAATATATGATGTTGATTATTTATGTACGATATATTATACTTATGTTTGGAATTATATTAATAGGAAATAATTAAAAAAACTTTATATATAATAGAATTAATAACAATAGAAGTTATAAAATAAGTAAAATTATTTATATTTTTAAAGTTAGGCAAGCCATGGTATACAAACATTACATTTTGATGTTAGTAGCATTAATAGAATTAATTAGTTAATAATGACTATTATTGATTAAAGGATTGTCTATTTGAAGTAATTGATGGACTTAGTATGAATATTAATTATTACATGCGTAAACATAATAAGTTAATAAGTTATAAGGGTAGTAAATTAATAAGAATAGAAGTTATAAGGTTAGTAAATATTAGTATAAAAGACATATTAGCTAGTTTGAAATATGTAAAATAAATTTAACTAAAAATAAGGACAAATTAACTCTTAGTTAATATATGATAAAAAATTAGTAAGTTAATATCAATTATATATAGGAGTAAAAATATGAAAAAGTAAAAATATATATATATATCGGTTAATAAACTTCTAATTAGGCTTTTAGTTATAAAAATGGTGATATGGTTTTATGAAATTTAGTAATAAGCTAATAGAATTAATAAAAAAAATTAATATAATTAATAATAGTAGTAGTTATGGAAGGAGTGGCTTAATAAGTTAATACACTTAATAAGAATAGAAGTTATAAGATTCTATTAATAAACTAACTAATTTCATTTTATTAAATGAGTAGAAATAATAAGTTAATAGTAAAATACTATAATTAATATAAATATAAGTTATAACTAATTATAAAAAAAGGTTAATATGAAATTAGTAGAATTAATATAAATTATTGAAGGATTAAAATTAATAAGTTCATAGTGGAGTGGGGAGGGGAAGGAGGGAGAGGAGGATGAGGAGGAGGAGGAGTAGAGGTTGGAGTCATAATTAGAGTAGGAATAAGATGAGTCTGGTAGTTTATCATATATAAAAAATAGTTATGTTTAATAATGATTTCATACTGTAAACAATATTCGTAATTTGAATTCTTAGGATTTTATTTTCTTGATATTAATTTATATTACTATTAATTTGAATTGTTCATTAAGTCTGATTCTAAATAATATAAAAACCTAAAAGTTAAAAAAATAATAATGAAAGGATAAATTTTAAAGTTGGATTTCAATAACAACGGGATTGTCACCATTAGGGTTGTAAATAAGACTAGTCAAGGTAGGGTCGGGTTTGAATTGTTTAATAAATGAGCCTATGATTAAGGATCAAGATTGAATTGTTTAAAAATGAGTCAAGCTTGCTTGTGTGATTTGGTAATAAATGAATCTAAAATCATTATTTTTTAGTAGCTTATTTGGCTAAATGAGTGAGCCGAGTTCACAAATTTTGCGAGCCAACTTTTTTCATTTATAAATATAGTCACAATATTTTAAGGGGAAAAATCAAATTTAGTTTACAATGACTATGAGTTGTCACAATAGGTTGATGTATTTTATTTTTTTTGTAAAAAAAAATCAAATTTGGCCTTTATTGACAATAGAGTTGCCAAAATATGTTGATGGAAAATTTTTCCAAAAAAAAAAGAATTTAGCTCTTAATCACACGATTGAGATGCCATAATAGTCTGAGAGTCGTCACAATAGATAATTTATATTTTGCAAGATTATTATTAAATAGTCAACACGATGGGGTTAAAGTAAAGACTTGCCCTTAAAATAGAGTTCCTTCCCGTTGACCGTTTCTTGTCATCACAAACTTGAATATTTTATAATAAACCAATCACAACGATTTCATTGTAATAGTTTTTCTATCATGAAAAATTTAATTTTCTACGATGACATTTGCAGTTATAATACAGTGTATTGGTAGTGAGAATAAATTCGAAATGTGTGTAATACCCCCAAAATTCACTACTGAAAAATTTCGTTAATTAAAAGGAAGATTAGCGGAAGCAGATAAATAAAACGTGAACTTTGGGAGTATTACCGCCACACTTAGTACCAGACCGGTTCACTCATACCATTCCAGTACCAAGTGCTAAGGCTAAGAAAATGAAATACAATTCGAAAGACATTCAACATGCATAAATCAGAGTAAATTGCAAGAACTTCAACATACTTAAATCAGAGTAGCACATCAAATCGTTTATAAGAATAAAATCCACCAACGGTGGTTACAGTAACACATAACATTAAAACCAGGAATTTAAAGAGAAAGAGAAAACCCTAACGATACCGGATAACTCCTTACTCTCTTTCCCATAGCCCACTTGAGTAGCACCTGAAAATACCTACAAGGGCACTGCCCATTGAATAGGCAGGGGCCCCATAAAGGGAATCCCTTCAGTACTACGGTACTGAGTAACCCTTTAATACCACACTTAAAGACAAGCCCGCATGCGGCACATAATGCAAGCTACACATATAAATAATGAGAGATGCATACAAAACAATAACAAACATAATACTTTATAAGACACGATCGATACTTTGGGCCTTAAGCCATGTCATAGTGTAAGATCAATACATTCGGGCCTTAAGCCATTACTCCATCATCATTCAATCAATATCACATTTTATATCCATGTGAGTGCGAGAACCCCACTGTTATAGCCGGTGGACTAGAAGTCAACACACAGGGCAGAACGCCTCTGACCACTATTATTGCCGGTGGACCGGAAGGTAAACACACAGGGCAGAACGCACCTGACCACTATTATTTGTTGGTGGACCGGTCTGGCCCCGACTCACATGGTGTTCCACTATAAGTGATTAGTATTTTTCCATAATTTGATTCACATACATAACTGATTTTATTGAGCTCGGGACCCCCACTATTATTGCCGGTGGACCGGAATACAGATAACTCATCATCCAAGGCACAACGCTCCTGGCCACTATTATAACCGGTGGACCGGGATACATATAACTCATCATCCAGGGCACAACGCTCCTGACCACTATTATAACCGGTGGACCGGTACTCAATATCATAATCATCTGGGCCCGGCTCATTAATATTCCACTTTCAATAATAGTATCTTTCATTTTCTTTAATCAACACATCAATCATATTTATTTGCCTCGAATGGGAGATCGATAACCCGGGACACAAAGGTACACCAGTCGTACCGGTGCATATCAGCTACTCAGTACCCTTCAACCATGAACCCAAGGACACAAAGGTACCCTGGTCGTACTGGTGCATAAAGCTAACTCAGTACCCTACCGACAAGGACACCAAATCCATAAGTATGTATACCCCCTAACTAGGTCCGTAGAGCTAGAAAGAGTAAGATATAGGGCCTGGCTAGGGCACAAAGGCACACCAGCAAATACTAGAATAATCGTGGACTAAACCACGTCCTTAGGGTAGCGACCCCTAAGGAGTCACCATTCCCGATCTCGAGGTTGTTCACTTTAAGTAATAGTGTCTTAATTAAGGTGATCACGAAAAGCACGATAATCCGATACTTATTCACTTCCAATCGTTCTGATATCATTAATCGTTTCTTATTCAGATGATTATCTAGGATATCACAGAGAAACCATTAAAGCCATACTAATTATCAAATACTCTTACTTGGCTAATCAGCATCATTTAATCATATTAATGTTCCACAATCTCAAAGACATATTAGGTACAAATTACTCATTTGACCTTTTCTTATATAATTGTTGAGTATCCATTCCTTACTCGCCAAATTACAGTATTACCCTTTAGGTTACATAATTACCAAATTACCCCTTGTCCAATTTAGATTACTAAGATTATCCCCTACACTTTTTAGATCACCATTCACCCCTCATAATTACTACACTTATCATATTTCCCATTTGGTTGGTTATATTACCAAGTCGCCCTTCTCCTTTATTAAAATTACAAATTTGCCCTTGAGTTGGATAAATTACTAAATCACCCTCCTTCATTATCATGATTACCATTTTGCCCCTTTAGTTGGTTAAACAATTATCACTTTACCCTTTTATCTGCTAAATTACCAAATTACCCCTTTAGTTGAACAAATTACCAAATTGCCCTTCTCCTTTATCATAATTACCATTTTACCCCTCTCAATTATTTTAATTGCCATTTATCCTTTTTAATCATTATAAATTCCAAATTAACCTTCCTCATAATTAATTTACCCCTCTTCATAATCACAGTTACCAATTTTACCCTTCTCCATATTTAAAATTACCATAATGCCCTTTAATTGGTTAATTTACCAAATTACCCTTCTATAGCATCATACTTATCCAATTGCCCTTCTACAATCATAATTTAATTTCTAAATTACCTTTGGTCATTATCATAATTACCACGTTACCCCTTATTCCCAAGTTTACCTTAATATCCTTTTATTTACAAAATTACCATTTTACCCCTTACATCCAATTTTACCATAATATCCTTTTATTTATGAAAATTACCACCATACATCTTTTACTTTACAAATTACTATTTTACCCCTTCACATCCAAGATTACCATCTTTATATTTCCTTACATAATTACAATTTTTCCCTTCTTTTCCAAATTACCATATTACCCCTTTACTTATAAATTACCACCTCACCATTCACTTATAAAATTTACCATATTACCCTTTACTTATGAAATTATGATTTTGCCCCTCTACCTCCAAAATTGCCATAATGCCCTTTTACTTGAAAAATTACCACAATGCCCTCCTTCATCCAAAATTACTATTTTACCCCTACTTCCAAATTTACCATTTTACCCTTCTTTCTCACAACTTACAATTTTATCCTTTACTTATAAATTATCATTTAACCCTTTTATTTTTAAATTACCAACATACCCTTTTACTCATAAAATTCCTGAAATACCCTTTTACTTATAAAATTTCCATTCAACCCCTTTATTCACCATTTTTATGAATTTACTAACACTACATAAAATAATGATATTAATACTTCATTTTTATCATCTAAGTCCACCAACTTGTCATTTTTCAACATAATACTCATTAGCAACTACACACATTGATTTATATACCTCATAAGCATAATTACTAAAATACCCTTAAACAATAACATCATTCATGCATTAGCAACATGATACATCATAACAAGTATTTAACTTTTCTATCCATATTCAAACTTTTTCTTTATTTAACATACCTACATATGGCACAAAAGTTATCATGCTTTTTCTTTTTATCAAACAATATAAGAAACCATATACATATCATGCTAAGCATACAAAACATGCATAAAATCATACTAAACCCTAAATGTGCTAGCATGCGTTTTTCCATATATTTAAGGGAGGATTAACGGTTACCTTAATCCCGCAAAATATCAAATCTTACCAAGCATAATTAGCAACTTAACACCTAAAAATAATATTCATCATTATTGTTAGAAATAAGAAGTTAAAAAGGATAAAACTTTATAAAACAAATTTATTTAATAATAATACACTTTAATTAAATATGGATATACCTCAAAACTTAACCAAATGAGTTTCAAAATAAGGGGGAGCTCACGCTGCATGAGCAGCGTGAGTTTCATGCATAATCATGGGGAGAAAAGGGCTCAAAGAGGGTGAAGGGAGAAAAATCCATTATTTTCGGGTTAGGGTATTTAGGCTAGAAAAGAAGGTGGTTGGGGGAGGTTTCAAGGTAGGGGAATGGTGCAGAAGTGAAGAGGGGTTGTAGGTGGAGGCAAAGGGTGGTTTCAAGGCGGCTCAAGGCAGCGGAGAGGCAGCGAAGGTTGCTGCCAAGATGGGTCGAGGGAAAGGGGTTGTGAAGGAAGGAAAAGGAGAGGGGAAAATGGAGGGGGTGCAAGAGTTGGTTTCGGCCAACTAAGACATGGCGGTTGTAGAGGGGGTTGTAGGGTGTCGAACAGTGGGTTGGGTGGCGGCAAAGGTGGCCGGACGGCGGCGGAAGCGGTGGTTGTAGATGACTCGGCGGTAAGGGGAAAAAGCTGGGAAGAAAAAGGAAGAGGAGGAGAATGGAGGAAGTGTAGGGCTCGAGGGGCGGCGTGGTGGTGCAGGGTGGTAGTAGGCGGTGGCAGAAGGCGGCGCAGGGGCTGGGCTTGGTGGTTCAGGCGGTGGAGGCTGGCGGTGATAAAAAAACGAGGAAGAAAAATGGGGAAGAAGGAAGGAGAGAGGAGGGAGCTCAGGGGAAGAGAAGGGCTCGAAAATGAGGGGAATGGAGGGCTGGGGAGATGGAGAAAAAGAAGAGGGAGAAGAGAGGGGCAGGGATGGCCGGCGATCGGCGCTGCAGGTGGCAGGTGGTGGTCGGGTGGCAGGGGAAGACGGGGAAGAAGAAGGAAAGAAACAAGGGCACGCGGGGTGTGGTCCAAGAGCCGGTTTGGCTCAAAAAGGAAAGAAAATGATGGGGGAAGAGAGAGAGGGAGAGGGAGGTAGGTGGCGGCAGTTGCAAGGCAGCTCGGTGGTCTGGCATGGCGGCAGGTATGGTGATGAGGACTGGTCGGGGTGATCGAAGAAGAAAGAAAATAGGGAGAGGGAAGGAGACCCGACCGACGCATAAGAAAAAAAACAAGCGGCCGACTCGGTTCAGGGGAGAAGAAAAATAAAGGGGCGTTTGGGCTGGAGGTCAGGCGTGCGCGAAGAAGAAGGGGGCGGGAGAGACAGGCCGAAGGCCCAACGTGCAGGGAGAAGGGAGAGCAGGTCGGGCGGGCGGCCCAAGGGGGAGAAAAGGAAAAGAGAAGAAAGAAGAAAAGGAGAAAAGGGGAAGGAAAAGAAAAAGGTAAAATGGGAAAATAGGGGGGAAATAAATTAAATCAATTTATAAAATCATAAAAACGTAATATTCTTGATAAATTATTTAATTTAATAACTTAATTCATTATAATCTAAAATATTAATTTAGAAAGGATAAAGTGGGTAAAATATTAGTTTGGAAAATTATTTAAATAAAACAGTATGATAAATAGCAAAATATTTATTTTTAATTTATTAAATACTCTTATCCAATTTTACATACTCGAAAATCCATAAAATAATTAAAATAAATAATCTTAAAGCAATTTTATTCCAAATAAAAGTAATTTATTAAAATATAGGTTTTCGAAAATTTTGGGGTATTACAATGTGTATATATTTAATAAAAAGTTTTATTATATGTGTTTTTATTACTATGTAGGCAAGTCATATATATTTTTTATATATAAATTAGGTCATTTTTTTTATAAAAAAAAATTAACTTCTCTATTATACCATATTTTATCAATTTTTTAACCATAGCTAACTTGGTTTTTTCCTATCTCTCTCCATAATTTTGTACATCATTAATCATACTTATAAAAATGCAATATATATATATATATATATATATATAATTACCAATACAATTGTTTTTCACATAAATTAATATTAAATTAGCTAATTTAGACTAACATATTATTGATATTTGTTCATCATACCTTATAAAATACTATATACTATACTCATCATAGTTATCTTTGTCTAACAATGTTATTTATTATATACATAAGCTTTGTTAAAATTATTATACACTCCTTTCATGTCAAATATACTATATACAACGTAGCACGAATATACTATGCACCGTAGATTGTTTATCAATGGTATGATATCCTATAAACTAGAAACTATATAGGACATTATGAAGCACACCTCTTAAATATACTATACATTACCAATTCATCAAATATATTATATTAGTTTTGTAAAGATATAGATAAATATTACCTACTATACATTCACAAAAATACTATGCACTATAAGATTATTAAAGATACCATACATATTATTTAAAGATACTATATACTACACCTTTGTTAGATATAGTACATATAATATACTATTAGTCTGCCAAACATATTATACACATTCCTTAAAACAACTAAATATCACTCCCTCAGTTTTAATATAGTTGTCATCACATATTACGACAATAAACTTTGAATATTTAGTTTTCTTAAATTATAATAATTATATTATTAAAATATAAATATTATATTGATATTAAAAAATACTATTATAATAAGTATAATAATAAATCATCAACTCAAACTAAAATAAACATCAACCCAAAAAAATAAAATTTCAAAGCTAATATTAAATAAACATCAAACTAAAAGAATAAATATGTAGACCAAATAGCCAAAAGAACAAAAAATATCAATCGAAACATATGTGAGTAGTGTACTACGAGTCCTTTCTAAAATATTATGCATTTATGGTTTTATAGGAAATTATAAAGCATTTATGCCTTTATCATTTTTAAAGTTTTTAAAACATTATAATTTAATGGAAATAAATATTAAATGTCTACGGTTTTATAGAAAATTTAAAAAATGTTTATGTCTTTATGAAAACAAAATTGAAATGTTTATACCATCAAATACACTTTTTTCCTTTAAAAATTTATTCCTCAATTACAAGCTACAATCATGAATATTTTACTACTTTTGTTCAAACAAAATTATGCACAAAGTATTAACTATATCATTAATGTACTTTTTTATGTACTTAATTTCTTGTTAAAAAATATAAAGAATTAAAGCAACCACTTTGAAAGATATAAAAATAAATCAAATATAGATTATTATCAATTTTTATTAACAGCCTATTATTTTCCTTATATTATGGAAAGTTTGATTAGTTTATGAAGATTAAGGAATAATACTATAGCAGCCTAGTATTTTTTATTTTTTTTTATTTGAATGATCTATAAATTATGAAATAAATCTAAATGAAATACCAAAAATATTAATAGTATATTAATAAAGAAGTTATATGATTGATAAAGATAGGTAAAATATAATCAAGAAAAAAGTATACTTATAAGTATAACCTATCATGAATTTGTTCACATATTTTTCTATATACATACTGCAAAATGTATGGAATATTCGATATAGTTATTCTAATTAATTTTCATAAATTTTTAGATTACATATGTACATAGGTCACCAAACACTTTGTAAGGTTTTATAAGCCATAGATTGCATTAAAAATATGGTCATCATAAAGTAAATGTTTTACAAAAAGGATTAATTAAAATTAGAACAAATCATCAAATAATGATAAAATAAATATAAATAAAATATAAGCAAGGCTAATTTTAACAATAAGGAAGAAGTATGAATATAACACTCCAATTTTTACTACTAAATTTTTTTGTTTTACAGCTAAAGTAATGTGAGTAAAATATTGGACGTTACTGCTGTAATTGACATAAGTCTGATTTATCCAACTATCCTAACACCAATCATAAGGCTAAAATATTTATAGTAACATAAGGAAATTAGAAACTAAAGAAACATTTGTAATACAATATGAGTTTGGAGATTAACTCTGAGTTACAATATCAAAATACAAGATAAGGGATACCATAGATCAAGAGTCTAAAAAGGTATTTGAGTAAATACAACTACCGGATAACATTACTCTTCATCCAAACACCTAGTATAGATAAGATAGATCATCCCCACAAACTATATCATAGAAAACATAGTCATCTAGGGAATCTTCTAAGACTCGTACACAAGATTTAGGGTCTTCTACTCGTGGAAATGAGCAGCACCCGTAAAATAGGTGGTCAGTACGCTATCTACCGAGTAAGGAAACATACTATTGAATCAAGGATACAAATAGCACATGCATTCACAATATGTGACAGTATATAAAGAGAAAGGAAGGAGAGTGTGTAGTGTGTATATATACATATATGTATGCGAACATGGGGAAAAGGAAAAATAAGAGGAAAGGCGTGTGAGCAATGGTGCAAATCGAGCATGAGGGGTGGCAGTGGAGATGATGGTTGTGTGTTGTGGGAAAATTGCAGAGGGCACAACGAGGGATTGTGATGGCTTATGAGTAGGTTGCGTGAGAATGAGAATGGTGGCAGGGGATGTAACACCCCCAAAATTTACTATTGAAAAATTTCATTTTATAAAAAGAATTAAAGGAAGCAAAATAACAAAACTCATGAATTTCGGGGATATTACTGCCACACTTTGTACCAGACCGGTTCACTCCTATCGTTCCAGTACCAAGTACTAAGTTTGAAAGAGAAAAATACAGCCTAAGAGAAACTCAAACCATAATTAAATCAAAGTAGTGTAGTAAACCATTTACAAGAATAAAATCCACCAGTGGTTGTTACAAGAATAAGGACCACATTTAAACTAGGGTTTAAAAGAGAGAGAGTGCAACCCTAGGACCTTCCGGATAGTTCCTTACGCACTTTTGCATTGTCCACTTGAATAATACCTGAAAAGGACCTGCAATGGACACTGCTCATTGAAAAGAAAGGGCCCCACAGATGGAACCCTTCAGTACTATGGTATTGAGTAATCCTTTAAAACACACTGAAAAGTAGGCACGCAAAGCCACACATGATACAAAACTATATACATTTATAATGAGATGTGCATATATAACATTCACATACTTAACAAGTCCATCGAATATTGGTAGGTCAAAACGTACAATCGATACTTTTGGGCCTTAAGCTATTAGTCCATCATTATTCAATCATCTCTCAGATTTTATATATCCATGTGAGTACGGTAACCCCACTATTATAACCAGTGGATCGGTTACATACAAGACATAACTCACCTGACCACTATTATACGCCGGTGGATCGATCTCCAGAGCAAGGTGCTCCTGGCCACTATTATGCTGGTGGATCGGTCTGGCCCCAACTCTCATGGTGTTCCATTGTAAGTACTTAGTAGCTTTTATATGTCTTATCAAACTTAGGGTTTGGTTTATCGAGCTCGGGATCCCCCACTATTATAGTCGGTGGATCGGTCACTTACAGGACAGAACACACTCGACCATTATTATATACCAGTGGATCGATCTCCAGGACACCCCGGCACCTGGCCACTATTATGCCGGTGGATCGATCTAGGCCCGACTCAATAATATTCCACTTTGAATGATTAGTTTCTTACTATGTCTTATTCAATATATTTCACCCTAAACATGCATGACTAACACTATCTACACTTATCCTCCCAAGAAGGCCCGTCCCATATCTTGAGACTTCTGCACCTCCTAACTTGCCCTGACATCCTTTCCTTATTCCACTTGCTCACACTATAGGCCCAACTCCTAAGTATGTGATTCAAGGCCCACTAACTTATACCTCCAAGCCACTCACAATCTTACCCTAAGGTTTTCTCCAAAAACCCTAATTTAGGACTATGTGGCTCATCCTTCTCTACCTCACACAACCCAAATTGTTTTAACACCCCACACATCACAACCCTTAGATTCAACCCAAATCCTATCACTCTACTCACCAATTATACATGTGACCGTGAAACCCTAGTTGGCCACTCAAAACCCTAGTACCTTTCTTACATAAGGATCATCCCACGCGGACCCCAAAATTTCATTTGCAAGATTCACATCACTCACTCATTTTGATCATAAGCTCCTTTTATTTTTCCCCTCATGGATCATGAGATAATTAGGTCAATCCCACATTCCCTTGGCCAACTTACTTTTCCTATTTCCCTTTTTATCCTTTCATCTCATATCATATTATTAAACTTCCTACCATGCATGTCCTAGAGGGTCTCATCATGTAACGTCATACGCACAACATATACAATCATCATCCACATGCCATAAGGAAGTCACATAAGCATACCTCCACTCCAAGCTGCACTACAAATAATTTATCATTAAGCATAAAGTACACAACATGGCATAACACATGGCACACAAGGCACATAACACACACATAGTTGTTCTTAGCCACATTCTTACTCGGTTTAGGTTATCAAGTTATCTCCCACACTTATTAGGTCACCAATCATCCTTCATAATTGTTACACTTATCATATTTCCCATTTGGTTGGTTAGATCACCAAATTGCCCTTCTCCTTTGTTATAATTACTAAATTACCCTTTAGTTGGTTAAATTACCAAATTTCCCTTCTCCATTATCATAATTACTAATTTTCCCTTTAGTTGGTTAAATTACCTTTTTCATTATCATAATTACCAAATTGCACTTTAGTTGGTTAAATTTGCAAATTACCCTTCTCCATTATTATAATTACCAAACTACCCTTCTCCATTATCAAAATTACGAAATTATTCTTTAGTTCCAATATTACCATTTTACCCTTTGCTTCCAAAATTACCATTTTACCATTTACTTCCAAAATTTACCATAGTACCATTTTACTTACAAAATTACCATTTTTCCCTTTACTTCCAAAATTACTATAGTACCCTTTTACTTATAAAATTACCATTTTCCCTTTACTTCTTAAATTACCATAATATCCTTAACTTCCAAAATTACCATAATACTGTTTTACTTACAATTTACCATTTTGCCCTTTTATTACACCACTTTTATTAAGTTATCATCACTACATGAATATTAATATTAACACTCCATTCTCATCATCCACTTCCACCAATTATTATACTTCAACATAATACTCATTAGCATCCACACATATTAGGCCACACTCTTGCACAAGACATATTACTATAATTTCCCTAGGGCTCACAATAATATTATTCATACATCAATTGTCACAATAACATAATATAACATGGATAAGTAATCAACATTTTCATTAATAACCAAACTCTTTCCTTAAGTAATATTTCCACACATAGCATATAAACTAACATGCTTTCTTTTTTATCAATCACTATAAGTAACTACATATAATATATTAAACAATATATATCATGCAAAATAACATATTAAAACCCTAATGTGCTAGTATATGTTTATCCATGCGTTTAAGTGGGGTTTAACGATTAACTTAATTCCCGAAAAATCAAACCTTACCAGTATTCTAGTTAAAAATTCAAGCTTTGATTAGAAAAACCAAGACCTAAAAATAATATCATTATTTATCATATTATAAATAAGAAAACCTAAAGCATAAAACTTTATCAAAACTTAATAAATGAAATACTTAACTTAAAATATTATTATACCTTAAAATCATTAACCAAAATAAACTAAGAAATGTAGCAACTCATCCTATTCATGCAGCATGAGCTACATGCAAAGTAAGGGTTGGAAGGGGTCGAAGGTGGTGGAAGAAAGGAATGAAGGGGCGTTTTTGGGTTAGGGTTTTGGGGCTAGGAAAGATAACAGGTGGGGGGGATTTAGGGCAAGGGAAGGGTGCAGGGGTGGAGAGGGGGTGTAGGTGGTGGTCGGGGATAGGTTGTTGGTGGCCAACGGGGGCAGCGACGGTAGCGAGGCTGTGAAGGTGGCTACCGAGGTGGAGGGGACTGAGAAGGAAGGAAAAGGGAGGAGGAAAATGAAGGGGTGAGGGGGTTTGTTTTGGCTAAGGTAGGTGTGGGGATGGTAGGGGAGATTGCAGGAAGTGGGTTGGTGGCTTGGGAGGTGGCAGAGGTGGCGGGACGGCAGCGGAAGGAGGAGGTGTAGGGCGGTTGCCGAGAAGGGAGAAAAGAAAATAAAAAGAAGAGGGAAAGAAGAAAGGGGTTGCAGGGTGGCTCGGGGGTGTTGTGGTGGTGCAGGGTGAGAGTAGAAGGATGCAGAAGGTGGTGCAGATGATGGAAGCATCAGAATGGGGTGGCGGTGCAAAAATAAGGAGGGAAATGGAAGGATGAGAAAGGGAGAGAAAGAAGTTGGGGGAGGCAAAGGAAGGCTCGAAAATGGGCAGGGTAGGGGTCGTTGAAGAGATGAAAAAGGAGAGGGAGAGAAAAAGGAGGGGGTAGGTGGCTCGGTAGGGTGGCAGTAGGGTGGTAGGGGTGTCAGAGTGTTAGGGAGAGGGAAGGGAACCGAGGGAAATACGGGGGCATGTATGAGGAGAGAGAGGGTTGGTTGGGTTGAGACGGGACAGGAAAATGGTGTTGGAGAGAGAGAGAGAGGTAGGGAGAGTAGTAGGGAGGAGGTAGGCTGTGTGGAGTGTGGCTGGCCGAACATGGCGGAGGTGGTCGGGTATGGTGTCGAGGAAAGGAAGAAGAAGAAGAGGGAGGTGCAGGCCGGGCGAAGGGAAAAAAAGAAGAAAGAATTGGGTCGGGCCAGTCGAGGAGAAAAGGAAAGAAAAGAAAGGAGAACAGTTGAGCTAGGCTGGGGCGAATGACGCATGGAAGAGGTGAGGAAAGGAAGGAAGGAAGCGGGCCATGCGTAAGAGAAGGAGAGGAGGGAAGAGGAGTGGGCCGACATCCTAGGCGCGAGGACGGTAGGGCAGACCGTGTGTTGCGGCCCGAAGGAAAGAAAAAGGAAAAAGAAAGAAAGGAGAAAAAGGAGAAAAAAGAGAAAGAAAGGAAAAAGGAGGAAAAAGGAAAAGGAAAAATAAGATAATATAATTTATGGGATAATAGAATATAATATTTTTGGTAGATAAATAAATTTAATAATTTAATTTAATTTAATTTAATATATGGGTTTAAAAAGGTTAATTTTAGAAAAATATTGGGTTGAAAAATTATTTAAATAAAATGAGTATAATAAAATAATAAAATAATTATTTTAATTTATTAAATATTCATATCTAATTTTATATACTCAAAACTTATAAAATAATTAAATTAAATAGATTTAAAAGCTAATTTATCTCAAATAACAGTTATTTATTAAATTATAGGTTTTTAAAATTTTGGGGGATTACATGGGAGGTGTGGTGTTTCATGTGTGGGTGTGTTGCGTTAAAATGAAGATAGCATGGAGATGATGATGGATGCTGAAGTGTGAGGGTGATTATTGAGGTAGGTGCAAGTTGCAAAAATTGTAGAAAGGGTGGTCAAGTATTACGACACAAGAGGAAGACGGAAAAAAGGGAAAACAAAATTAAAAGGAGAAAGAAAAGCAAAAAGAGAAAAGGTTGGAGATTAGTTTAGATGATTATGGATTAACTAAAATAGATAGGAATAGTGATACATTTTAGCGGATTTAAGATTGAGTTACAAAATATGGTTTATCCGGGTCAAAGATTTCGGACTCTGTTAAAGTCTCAGGATTAAGAAATGTAGTTAATGCTAAAATAAGATTTTTTCGAGATAAGAATCGAATTAGGGAGTTAACGATGTAGACTTAAGCTGAGCAAAATTTCGAATTATTACAATGAACAACAAAGATAACAACGAGAATTATTGTAGAGGATCATATACTACTAATAATGTCATTTATTATGTAATCACTCATAAAATGTGTATACTGTATGTTCACATAGATAGATAATTATATAATTTTTATTTACAAGAATAACATTATTAATAATGGTTGTTATAAGATAATTTATATTTTCTATTTAGATAACCTAAAGTATTGCAAATATTATATATATATATATATTGCTTATTCATTAAAAAAAATAGTTATATTAAGCTAACCATTTTATAAAATATTTGAAAATAAATAGCCACAATTGAATATCCTTTTTTGATTACATAACTAATGGGAAAAGCATATGACATATATTCAAATATAGGTAATACCAATAGTGTAGCGTTAAGAAGAAGCTCGTTTTTTTTTTAGATCATATCATATGAGATAAGCTAAACATTATATCATATCAATACTAATTAGATTAGATTATTATTACTATTATTATTATTCTCATGTTTATTAGTATTTTATAACAATTATGTATAATGATAATAAAATTTATAATAATATTACTATTTATAATTAAAATAATATTATAATAATTATTATTATTATTAATTATGATAATGATATATAATACTAATAATATTTATAATAATATTATCTATATTTATTATACTAATAATAAATCATATTATTAATATTATTACTGGAAATATAGTTATTATATTATTTATAATAATAATAACTTCATTATATATATATATATCAAAATTATTGTTTTCATTACAGTTATTATTATTATTATTATTGTTACTATTATTGTTCTAATAATAATTAATTTTATTGTAGTAATTATGATTTTATTTATAAGTATAATTAGCTATAACCATAAATATTATTAATATAAATGTAATAATAATTATTATACATATAATTATAGTAATTATTTTAATATTATCAATCATTAAATGATAATCATATTAGTTATTTTTATTATTATTATATTTATAAATATGAAAACAGTTATATTTATTATAATTAGTTATACTAATATGCATTAACATCATTACTAGTAGTTGTCGTATAATAATAATTATTATTATAAGTCACTACTATCGCAAATGTTATTATCTTTAGTATTATAAGTAGTGTTATAATAATAATAATAATTATAAGTTACTTTAAGTTTAAACTTTTTCATATTGGATTAAGACTAACATTACAAGATAAGATAACATATCGGAAAAATCAAGTGACGAAAATAGGGTCACAGACTCACAGCGATCAACAAAGAGAGTGGTAGGGATTGAGTTTAATGGAATTACAAAATCATCATTCATATTACATGAACTCCATATGTTGGCATGGATAGATATATAGGCATATGGTTTTCTTTCCATGTGAATTTTATTTTTATGAAAAATGGACGTACGATAATATGATAAATCATAATTTTATGATTTTTTAGATTTTTTTAATTATTGATTTGATAAAAAAAAAATACAACCATATATATTAAAGTAACTACTTATGAAAAAACTAAGAAAAAATAAAATATAACGATGCAATAAACTTTTTTTTAATCAAATAATAAATGAAGAACTATATATATATAATATAGACAATATACTAATAGCTTAACAAGGATGAAGAATTATGAACTGCAAAGACATAATGTTGGGTAATGAGCGGAAGTGAGATATATAACTGAGCATTAGCTTAATATGAAATTTTTGAACCGTATGAGTTGATTCTGACAGATATAAGTATTAATTTTTCCTTAAGAGATGTTATCTAATACGTGGTTACTAATTTACTATTAGATAATTTATTTTCTCCATAAGCTTTTTCCATTACATAAACTAGAATAAATGCTTATAAAGAATTATTTTCAAATTATAGATTGGGTAAATTTTATGGTACAATAAAGTAAATAGTCAATGTGTTTTGTATTAACTAATTTAAATAGACCGCATGATTCATTGATTTGTAATTATCTAAACAAAATAATGAAAGTCCACTTTTGTTTAACATAACGATTGGGTAAAGTTTATGGTATAATCTTTACAATATCAACCGTTTTTTCATAACCTAATTAGAATTTTCTTAATATAAAATATTAATAGATGGTCGATAAAAACTGATACTAATATACTACTAATATTCATTTGTTTCTTCATATTGTAAAGTAGTTGCTAATTCTTTTTTATCTCTTTTAATCAACAAGAAAGTAAGTAGATAAATAACTACATTTGGGAATACTTAAGACTTTACTCGTAGAAAATTCGAATAATAGTAAAAAATATTTATGAGTGCATCTTGTATTAAAAGCTAAATTTTTGAAGTGTAGAAGAATTGTTTCATATATTGATCTATTTTAATTAAAGAATGATCATCATTCTCTTTAAACAAAATAAACAAAAAAATAAAATGAAATAAGACTATTAATGAGCATGGCCAATATTAATGACATAGCCATGACACTAGGTAGCAGCGCCTTTTGCACGGGTATGTGAAAATGGAATGAATTTTTTTAAAAAAAATATATATAAATAGAGACGTTAAAAAATGTCAAACGTATATATACACATATTGTATATATTTTAAAAAATTAGATAAAATTTATTAAAATTAACAGAGAAAAAAATTTAACATTACTATCTGCTTTAATTAATATAAATAATTAATAATTTTTTTTAAAAAAAGATATTTTTAATACCAAATCTGAGACCAAAAAAAAAAATTCAGAAGGAAAACGACAACAGGACGTTTGTGCTTCACAACTCACCTCTTCCAATTTATTAATGCTGCAGATAGCATGATTGATGCCTTGCCAGCAATTACGTGTAAACCATGTCAGCCGAGTGTTGAGTGTTGACGGTCAGCCAGTCATGTTCGTTCAATCATTCTCCGAACATCGGCATCGAGTACGAGTACTGGCCTCACGACTTGGGACTAGTAAACTAAGTTAGAGTACTGAACTCATGACGTGGGACTAGTTAACTAGCAATTTTCGTGGCTTCACCGTAATCATCACCCACATCGTATACGCACTATATATAGCTGATATTATAATGATATCCGTAATTTTTTTAAAAAAAAAATTCAAATATCTCTTATTAAAATTATTTAAAAAATAAAATAATTTTAATATTTCTAATATAATTTTTTTATAAATAGAAATATTTATTGATATATTTTTAGTAAAAAAAATTACGATGAAAAAGAGTAATAAATATAGCACAGTAGTAGTAAAATACCAAATATATTATAATAAAATATATCAATAAAAAAATTTAAATTATATAATTATAAATTATGATGATTCATCAAATATATCGTAATGAAATATAAAATATATCGTGGTGAAACTTCAAATATACTATAATAAAATATGAAGCATATTATAATAAAATATCAAACATAATTATAGTAAAACATCAATCCTATCATGGTGAAATATGAAATATATAGTTGTAAAATACCAAGTATATGGTGGTAAAATATAATAATGAAGAGAAATAAGACTGTATGATGCTGGATTATGGTGAAACCTTAAGTATACGGTGGTAAAATATGAAGTATGATGTGTTGAAATATAAAGTATATTGTGGTAAAACACCAATTATATTATAAAGAAATATAACAATGAAGAGAAATATGACTATAAAATATTAGACCATAGTAAAATATCAAGTATTCCATAATTAAACATCGAGTATATTATAGTAAAATATCAAGTATATCGTAGTAAAATATAATAACAGAAAAAAGCTTGACCACATAATTTAAGATCATAGAAAATTATAAAATATATTACGGTAAAATATTAAATATACTACGATAAAATATAAAATTAATTATACTTAAATAATTATTATAGTACAAAAACTGCCGTATAAAAGTTAATATTATAACAATTGTTTCTTATTTAACTAATTGTCAAAGAATACACCATGCTCCTGGTGTTACGGTTACAACATATACTAATTGAGTAAACTAAGTTTGCCGACTGCCATACACTTATTATTATTTATATCATTAACTCAGATAAATTTAAGGATGTTTATTTTTTAAATTATTTAAAAAAAATCATATCTATAATATCTACGATATATTATTATTTTATAAGTTTATTTCATTATTTTTATTCAATATCTAAGATATCTTGCATTATTATTACTGCTCCCCTTATTAATAATAAGAGATAAATATTTATTTATTTTAAATATTATTATCAATAATTACAAATTAATAATTAATAGTAATAATATTAACTATAATAATAGATAAATATTAGAGTAATGTTAATTATATTATAAATAAATAAATAAATAATAAGATAAGTATTAATTATAATCATAAATTCATAATTCATGATGAAAAATAAAATTGCAATGAAGTGGTCGATAAAAATAATTAAAATTATGATAAATAAAATATAATTAGTCTTAATTATAATTAAATAATAAATAAAAATTATTTAATTTTAATGATAAATCAATAGTTTATACAAATAATATTAATTGCAAATAATTGTATTAATTATAATTACAAAAAATATTATTAGTTATAATAATCAATACAAAATATTAATTATAGTTTTCAATAGTTAATTTATAATAATAATATTAATTATAATGATTACTTAGTAAATAACATAACTAATATTAATTATAATTATCAATAAATAGTCAATACAAAAAAAATATTACTTATAATTTTATAAAGCAAATTAATAAGAACAATATTTATCATAGTTAAAAATTACTAATGAATAAAAAAATAATTGATTATAATTATAGCTAAATAATTAATACAAATAATATTAATTTTAAAGATAAATAATTAGTTTATAAGAATAATATTAATTATAATTATTGCAAATAATTTTAAGTATAATTATAAGATGAAAAATGAATAAGAATAACAACAATTATAATTATAAAATATAAATAATAATGATACATTTGCACCACTAATTTGAAATAACGCTTATGTATTATGTAGAACACTAAGAATAAATATACAAAGATGCTAGGTTTATGACTATAAATTTTATAAATTGTTTAAAAACTATTATAAAAATATATTAAAAAATTAAAATTTATTATGTGGAGCCCACACTTTTATGATGCATATGCTAAATAATTGGGTTAAACTTAAATGGAATATGGGGAGTAGGGTAATTGCCCACAAAAAAAGAAAGGAAACAAGAAGAAGATAAGAAGGCGAGGAAGATAGTATTTGATCTACAAGTAACCCCTAAGATCAAACACTCACAATTACTACTTTAGATAAAGAATGTGAAAAATTGAAGGTTATAAGATAATATTTCGATCAAACTTTGAATGCAAGAAGAGAGTTAGCAACTCACAATTTTTTCCCAAAGGGTAAGATGATCTTCATTCATGGAGCAACTAACACATAAGAAAGTGCGTTGGGTTTCTTAAGTTACAAAATGACCCTTCTAACCCACTATGACTTAGTCACATTCTCCAACTAACAAGCCCTCTTATAAAAGTCAACTAGCTAGTTTAATTTCAAAAATGGCAAAAGGCTTTATATTAGACCTCGGAGAGTTTACAAGAAAAGAAATGACCAACTATCAACTTTACATGACAACCATGCAAATTAGAATAAACTAACAGCCCAAAAATGGCTAAAATGTCTTATTATCCAATTGGCACTTTAGTGCTTGATTAATACCCATAATGACTGATTTGGTTTTCCAAAAGGTGTAGCATAAATTCCAATGAGCAACAACATTTTAAGCTTGAAACATGCTTCTTGCTGCCTTCTTTTTGTGGCCCAATGTAGACCAAAAATGGTTGTTATTAGTTGATATTGGTTGGATTGGAATTTTGAAAGTTGTCTGATTGTGAGCCATTTTTTTAGTTAGGTAAACCATGTATATGATGGTGGTTCTGCTCGGCTCCTACATAGATGTGCATAGTGCGCCACTCGGCCATGCATGGCTTCATCCTCTATGTATTTTTTTTTTCAAGTTAGAAGAGTTTTGTAGCTTTCTAACTTAGAAAAATTAATTAATAAACATGAATCATTTGTAGGGCATGCTCCTGCATCACTTTATTCATGAATTTTATATAACTTGTAAATTTGTAATTAGAATCTTTAAGTATACTCTTACTATCTTAGGCCCTATTATAACACCCAAAAAATTTACGAACTAAATTTTTTATTTAAAACAAGTTTGTGGAATCCAAAATACAAACACATGGGTGTTACGTCACATCCATCGTAGAAGAGACACTTCCTATATCCAATATATGTTGGGTGTAAGGCAAAATTAACCTCTTAGCCCTATACTTAGGGATCATGCATGTGAAGTACTTGATCCCAATACGATAAAAGATTCGAAACAAGTAGAAGATGATAGGTAGAGGTGGCAATCGGGTCGGGCGGATCGGGTTTGGGTCGGGTCATTTGACTTTTGCGGGTCGGGTTGGGTCATTTCAGGTCAATTGTCGGGTCGGGTCGGTTCCGGGTCGGGTCATTTCGGTTGTGGGTCATTTTGGGTCAATTTGTCGGGTTGGGTCGGGTCATTTCAGTTCCGGGTCATTTCGGGTGAATTTGTCGGGTCGGGTCGGGTCGGGTCATTCTGGTCAGGATCATTTCGGGTTAATTTATCGGGTCGGGTCGGGTCCGTGCCGTTCGGGTTAAGAAAACTCGGATTCGGATAATTTTAGATTAACTTGACTGGTAGGGTCGGGTTGGTTTTGGATCATTTTCTAGTTCACATGAGTAGGTGGATTCTGCTCGTTCGGGTCATTTTATGTAATATGACGAGTTAGTTATGTCCAAGTTATTTCGAGTTAAGTTGATAGGTGGGGTCATTTCATACAATTTGACGGGTTGGATTCAATTAGTTACGGGTAACTTAATGGGTCGGGTCGGGTCGAGTTTTGACGGGTTTACTCATATTCAAGTCCAAGTAATTATCATTTCATAAATCATAAATATTAGAGATAGACAATCATAAGATTAATATTGCAGATAAAAGAATTAAAAATATTAAATGCGCTTAATTTTCACAAATAAATAGTAAAGATATTTATAAATTTTAATAATAAAAAATATTGCGCTTTGAATAAAACAAAGATATTTATCATTGATTATAATTTATTTGATAACTTAAAATATTTAATTACTTAAAAAAAGATAATTTTATAAAATAAAGATGATCAAAACAAGACTATACAATGTATAATTATCATTTATTACATTGTATATATTAGATACAATAATAAGATTACTAGTAAAGATAAATGAAATAAGAATATTATACGTGTTTTATTTTCACAAAGGTAAATAATAAATATATTTATAAGTTTTAACTGTATTATATTTGATTACTTTAAACATTTATAAATTTTACAAGTAAAAATATTAGATGTTTATCATATATTATATTTAATTGATTACTTAAGATATTTGATTACTTAAAAAAAGATAATTTTATAAAATAAAGGTGAGCATAACAACAATATACAATGTATAATTATCATTTATTACACTGTAAATATTAGATACAATACAATCATAAGATCACTAGTAAAGATAAATGAAATAAGAATATTATATGTGTTTTATTTTTACAAAGGTAAATAATAAAGATATTTAAAAGTTTTAAAAGTATTAATATATTATATTTGAATGATTTAAATATTTATAAATTTCAAAAGTAAAAATATTAGATGTTTATCATATATTATATTTAATTTATTACTTAAAATATTTGATTACTTAAAAAAAAAGATAATTTTATAAAATAAAGGCTAGCATAACAAGAATATACAATGTATAATTATCATTTATTACATTGTAAATATTAGACACAATCATAACATTACTAGTAAAGATAAATGAAATAAGAATATTATATGTGTTTTATTTATACAAAGGTAAATAATAAAGATATTTATAAGTTTTAATTGTATTATATTTGATTGCTTTAAACATTTATAAATTTTACAAGTAAAAATATTAGATGTTTATCATATATTATATTTATTTGATTGCTTAAAATATTTGATTACTTAAAAAAAGATAATTTTATAAAATAAAGGTGAGCATAACAAGAATATACAATATATAATTATCATTTATTACATTTTAAATATTAGATACAATACAATCATAAGATCACTAGTAAATATAAATAAAATAAGAATATTATATGTGTTTTATTTATACAAAGGTAAATAATAAAGATATTTAAAAGTTTTAAGAGTATTATATTTGAATGCTTTAAATATTTATAAATTTTACAAGTAAAAAATTATATGTTTATCATATATTATATTTAATTTATTACTTAAAATATTTGATTACTTAAAAAAATATAATTTTATAAAATAAAGGTGAGAATAACAAGAATATACAATGTATAATTATCATTTATTACATTGTATATCTTAGATACAATCATAAGATTACTAGTAAAGATAAATGAAATAAGAATATTATATATGTTTTCTTTATAAAAAGGTAAATAATTTATAAAATAAAGGTGAGTATAATAATACTATAAAATATATAATTATCATTTATTATATTGTATATATTAGATACAATCATAAGATTACTAGTAAAGATAAATGAATTGCTATACCTAAATATATATATATATTTAGATTTTTCGGTTTTCGATTAGGTATAAGCTATACCTAAATATATATATATATATACACTCTGGCTAGTTTTCGTCCTTCTTGTAATCCTTTTTGGACTTTTAATTTATTTATGTACTTTTATTTCTATCCATATCCCTCGTACATATTAGCAACCTGAATTGCATTTTAAGTTATGAATAAACTAAATTTTATTTTTAAAGTCTCAAGAGATCAAAATATAGTATTCACTTACACAAATATAAACTATACCAATACTTTAATTAAAAAAAATAACAAAAATAGTTCTACCAGTTTAATATTTATTTAGAGTATCTGGTGTAAAAAAATATATTCTAATTTCAAATTCAGGGACTTTAAATTTAGAATTGTGGTTATGGAAAAAAAAAATTTACCCACAAATTCTGTGTGCTTCAAAAATTTCGAGTTCTCGCTCCATACGTGCAGTACGTGGACCACAAGTGCTACATGACAGATCATTGAAGCTGATTTTTGATACTTTCTAATATATTTTTAGCTCAATTTATATTGTTAGAATATATATATATATAACACGGTTAATATTAACAGTAAAAAAATTTACCCACAAAAGTATTATTTTTTTATCTAATAATTTTTATATCATTTATTCTATCTTTTTTTTCATATTCATTTCTCTACATAATTTATCTTATTAATTTCTCTAGTTGTATTTATTTTATTAACGTTATTATATTTATATTTATATTTTTATTAATTATATTATATTTGTATTTTTATTGTAATATTTTTATTAATTATTATTATTATAGTAAAAAAACTATAATAAGTTATTTTAAACATAATTTAAATTAAATAATAATTTTATATATTTTCATAAATTATTAATTATTATATATAAATTGATATAAATTAAAAAATAAATAATGTAAAATATAAATAATAAATATTATAATTAATAAAAATAATTAGATATTATAAATTTAAAATTGATGAACGTAGAATACTAAATTATATTTAAAGTAAATTAATAATATTAAAAGAAAAAATATAACTAAAACTTTAAATTTAGGGTTGTAACGTGAGATACTCTTGATACGGGGTATAGTTATTATTTGTTGGATTTTGTGGGCGATAACTGATAACTGATAAAGGACACTATTATGCTTTTCTATTAAGAGTTTCTTCAAATAGGTGGATTAGTGGATGTAATGGAACATTTTTTTTAAATTATTTTACAGGCTTACAATTGGATGTTTGCCTTTTTTATTTTGGTTTTTTATTTATTAATAATATATCTTATTAGGATATCATTAATAAATAAGAATGTCTAGGGTAAAATTATATAAAATAAGTACAATTTATAAAATACTATATTTTTAAAAGCTTTAAATGAATAATAAAATAAGTGTAATTTATTATTATTATAATATATTTTGATGTTTGATCAGGTTAATGTTGGGTCAGATCGGATGATTGTCGGGTCGGGTCAACGTTGGGTCAGGTCGGCATCGGGTCGGGTCATGGGTTGGGATCGAGTCGGGTCGGGTTCGGGTCGGGTTTATTTTTATCGGGTCAGTGTCTGGTCGGGTCTGGGTCGGGTCGGGTCAACTTTTACCGGCTCTAGATAGGTATACTGAAAATAGAGGACATAAAAATCTAAATAGAGAACGAGAGAAAGATATTCTAGCTAACAATACTCTAAATAAAACTCGATTAACACTTATCGCAAACAACATAATGAAAGCATTAAATTAGTGAGTATCATAAAAATATTCCTATAGAGTCACAACTACCCCTTACATAGGTTAAGGACCATTAAACATAACCTATCAATACAATGATACGGAGTAGCCACTATACAATACTAAACATGCAAAATATCACATGGAGTATATAGAAAGAATCATAGGATGACAAACATGCATAAACACATCAAATATTGCATGCGATAGAGAGAACGATAATCATGACATATCATAATCATAATCATCACCAAGGTCACATTCTCAGCATACCATCATTCTTAGTCATATATAAATCCATTAGGTGGTAAAATCCATTCTAATTGCTGAGTTACATTGAGTTTAGGGACCCTAATATTCTCTTTTAGGGGAACATACATGCACAACTCCCAAGGAAGGATAGTTCCGGCCAGTATTCTCATTCTGAGGAACAGATAGGTATAGGTCCCAGATCATAACATTCCTAGCCACCATTATTTTATGATGGAACAAACATGTACAATTCGGTCCTAACTCACGTAATATTTCACTTTAAATGTTCGTGTTTTATTAAGCATCAAAACCAACATAATCTATATCAATATAATCAAGGGTATTACACCAGGGCAACTACCCTACTAACAATCAAAACCCATCAATATCTACTTTCATTTTAATTACTCAAGGCAATACAAGAGACAACTCAAAGATGTATAAAGTAAACTGTTCATCTAGGAAAAAAAGGCAACACAACATCCTCCAACATAATTCACCTAATCCTTCGGTGTCAACACTTTTTATAGGGCCCATAGGTTACCTATAAAGTAGACTAGAACTTTACCGTGCACTAATGCACATCAGTAAAACCAAATTGAAATGAGGATTCCTACCTCATCTATAGGGTAACTAACCCTATAAAGTAAAATATTATTAAATCTTGAGTTCTTTCACTTTAAAAATTAACATTTTATTGGTGATCATGAATATCATATAATACACAAATAATTCAAATTTCCTTAGGAAATTTTCCTTATTTTCAATTATTCAATTCAGTCATGAGGCTCACAGTCAAACCAAAGTCAAAGTCAATTATAAGGTTGACCTAACAATCTACTCCGATTATCTTATGTCCAAATTTTCACATTTAGATTCATTAGATAAAAAAATATTGAAATGACCTTGAAACCATAATTTCCATGATATTTCCCATTTTAGATGATAATTTCCTTTTTATTCACAATTTGTCATGAAAATGCTAAAATGCAATAATTGAAATATTTTTAGCATGTGGAAAAATTACCAGACATGGCAAATGACTAGTTTGATCCTATACATGATTAAGTATGTAAAACCCTAACATACATATCTAACTCATTATAAATAATATCATATTAAACATATATGGTGGGATAACATAAATATGGTTCAATGAAATCAAAATTCTACCCCTAAGGCATGCAAATAAGAATAATCATGCAAAAATAAGCCTAAGCATGTTATACATATTAGGTTATACATATATATCATGCATAATTAATCCACAATATTAAACCTATTATAGCATGCTTTCGTATACTTAATATTATAAGCATTTTAGCATACTCAATTATACATAATTTCATGTTGGCATTATTAAAAAAATAAATACAATAGAATAAAACATGCTTAGAGTAGTAATTACAACTTAACACATCAGAATCCTAAAATATTGTCATGTGCTTTTTACATTTTAATAAGGTATATATCTTACCTTAACTCCAAGCAAAAATGGTAAAGATATTAACAACTTAAATCAAAATCTACCCTCCACCAATCCTCCTTATTCACCTAAAAACATCCCAACTAAATATATTTGAAACTAAACAAAATGGTAACAACAAAGCTTGCCAAGGATTTATACACAACTAAAAGTTGTGTCGAGGGGGCGAAATGTACACGAGCTTGGTAGGCTATGGTAATACCCCCAAATTTTTTACCAAATCTTAATCCTAAGTAATTAATACCCTAATTAAATTCTAATATTTATTTCAGGTCATTTATATTTTTACCTAACATTAAGCTCGAATGATCAATATTTTAATCTTATCTAATTTTGTTAATGACAATTTTTAACCTAATCCTAACTATAACCCCACACTTATCTCTGTTATCTTTCTCCTTTTCTTTTTCTCCTGACCGATTTTCTTGTTCTTTTCTTCTTTGTATGTTTTTTCCCTTCCCCTTTCAACTCACTAACATTTGACTCAACCATCCCCTCCCTCAAGTCATGTGGTATGTCCTATTGAAAATTTTACCAAATCTTTCACCATCATGTGCACCATGCCCCTGCCTTTCTTCTCTATTGTTCCTCACCATGCACACTATATACATATATATACCCCTCTAAATCTCTCTCTACCTTATTTATTACTTCAACTAACTCCCTCACTCCCTCCATTCTTGCTAAGCACCACACCCCCAAACACCCTCCTTCTATTCCTTCCTTTCCTTCTCTATTCATCACCATCATTCACCACCAATACTACTTGCCACCACTGACCATCAAACACTGCCATTTCTTGAAGAATCAATCGTCACTACCTCCCCATCATTCCCAATCATTTTTGCCCAAATATTTCCACCCAATCCATTCCTTTTTCCCTCTCCTCATCGTGCTCTGTTCCGTTTTCATTGAGGCTCATGATTATGCACCCCTACATGCCCCACCTTTTTGTCTCTAGTACAACCCACACATGGTTTAGTGTGCAGCCCATGCCCACTTTTATTCTCACCTATGCACACCCTCATTCGTATTTGTTCCACCCTCTAGACTTTTTGCATGAGCTGAATGCTTTGCCCGTGCACCTTTGACATTTCCCTTAGGCATAGTTGTGCCTCCCCCCTAGCACCACTCTAGCACCACATTAGCACCACCATACATTCCATCATACTCCCACATAGCTTGATCTTCTCCACTTGTTTTGGTTATCCCCATTTCCACCTTCCTTTTCCTTAAATTTTTCCTAGGTTGTATTCTTAAGTTCTAATTTTGTACTATTCTTGTTTTGTAGGTGATTTTTTAGTGATCTCACTAGATAAGATTAAGCTTATGTGTTTAGAGACCAATGTCCTTTTTGGTAATGATACAAGTCATAGTTAGGGATTGTATGTGCAATGTATATTTATATGTAATATCCTATTTGATAATATTATATGGATAATGTTGTTATGATAATACTATTACACACTATCTTGTAAGTGAGAAAAAGTGTGAAGTTATGCATTGGTGTATATTGTCAGTCAGCATGAATCTAGATATGCGGCATCAATGTATAATTATGGTTATGTATGTTATGACGATATAAATGTTGGAGGTTGAAATTCATTAATATTGAGACTCATAAGATCTTTGGGACAATATGAGCATTTTAGCTAATGTAAGCGCATTATGGTCATTTGAAGATAATATGGGAAATAATCATGGTATGATAATTTTTTTTAGGGTGTTATCAATTATTTCATAAATATGTGATTAAATGATGTTGGAGTGAAACACAAGTTACCTAATATGAAAGTATGAGGTTTTCAGTAAGAGAATGACATTTTAGTCAATAAGGGTTAAAAATAGAATTTTTTTGATTTTAAAAAGAGAATAGACTTTAAATATGCTAAGTATGATACTCAGAATATTTGGGATAATTTTGAGTAGCATAAGGACAATAAAATAAAAAATTATGCTCGCCTTGTAAATTTAGGGTTTCTTAGGGGAATTATGGACCTTTTCTTTGAGGGGGGAATGCTCGATAACTACGTGGTTGTGCTTTGCATGTTTTTAATTATTTGTTGTAAATATTTACATGAGTCGTGTATGATGATCTTCATATAAGATAATATGAATAAAATATTAATCACTTAAAGTGAAAGATAACATGAGTCGGGCTAAGGTATTGTGTGCCTATTTCACCAAACGATAATAGTAACGGAGCGTTCTGCCTTGAAAGGTCCATTAGTTTGATCCATTTGATTAAAAATCATGGGGCCCAAAAGTCAACGTGCATGATAATGTGATTTGAGATAAATAAATAATAAATAAGACATTAATCACTTAAAGTAAAAGATTACATGAGTGAGGATTGAGATGTTGTGTCCATTCCACTAGATAATAATAGTGGCTCAAGTGTGTTTTTTCCTAAGAGGTAATTAAGAACATTTCACCAATTTAAGAATAGTGGTTAGGATTGTATCTCCCTGACATATGTTGGGTTCGTTCCATTAGTTTTATAATCCTGTTCTGGAGTGTATTACTCCCAGTATATGTTGGGTTCTTTTCAATGAACAATAATAGTAACTCAAGTGTGTTCTACCCTAAGAGGTGCTTTAATCCATTAAGCTGGATTAAAAATAGTGGGATCCCTAAGCTAAATGAAATAAATTAATGGTTTACACTTATATCTAATAAAGAGTTCTGAAATCAAAAATTACCTTGCATCACTTTTTGTTAACATGCATGTATACTTATTGTCTTTTGTACACTTGATTTGGTTGTATGGTTACCTTACTCAGTACATAGCATAGTGATCATCCTTTTTATGAGTGTTTCTCATTCCCACGAGCAGACAACCCAGATATTTTTGTGTAGGTAAATGAGGACCTTCTAGATGATTTTGGTGCATATGATGTTTTATGCGTGGAGGAGTGATTCTTATGTATCGTGATTGGGCGTTGAGTCATATTATCTAGTGGTTAGCTTTTAATCAAATACCTTTTTGGATTCTTGGTTCCATGGGATCCTATTTGATATTTTTTGATATTGTACTCGGAGTTAACCTCCATACCTTTATCTACGTTTATGGAAGTTTTTTTATTCTCTGTTTATCATGCTTTAAATCTTAACTATTTTTCCTTGTATTCGATGTAAGGATGGTATGGAAATATAGACTTATGTTGAGTATAGTGGTAACACCAAACTATTTTGATATTACACATCTGCTAAAAAAAATCAGTAATAAATTTTAAGGTGTTACATATATAACATGAGTAACTCACGCTAAGAGATAAGATTAACGTGATTTTCTCACACAAGAAGGGAGAGCAAATGTCAAGGGCTTACGCTGTAGGTTGGCAGCAAAAATTATGATTCACACTACATGGAGTTGAGGTGAGCAAGGCTTGTATGCAAAATGGTCAGGGAAGTATGGAGATTGCGCATTGGAGGTGTAGAGCCACACAAGGAAGGGTGGCTAAGATGACGACTTGCAATGAACGAAGGGGGTTGATGGGTGGTGATGGTGTGAAAATGTTCAAAAAATCTCTAAAAAGAAGAGGAGGTGTTGGGCGAGATGATGGGGTATCCACACAAGGAACTTTGGCAACAAGGTGGTGCAGGTGTATGGATGGATTACACTAGCTAGGGATGGCAATGTGAAGATTGTACATTGGAGATGGCTGAAGAGTTAGGTAAGCTTCACACACTAGATAGGTGTTACAACACGAGGAGGGGTTCTAATGTGGTGTCAGGCAGTGGCAAAAATGGCAGAAGTTGGGTTGATTTTAATGGTGGGAACAGTGTTGCAAAGGTGGTGGTCTACTACGAAATGGAGATGAGGTTAGGGAAGTTACAAAGGAATGATAGTTGCGGTTTTGGTTGTTGGCGACAAAAGAAAGATGTAAGGGGAAGGTGGTGCAAAGTGTTAGGTAGAGGCAAAAATGGAGGAAGTTGGGTTGGTTTCGAGGAGTTGAAGGTTAAACAACAAATATAATTAAATGGAGGAAGAAGAATTGAAGGCACTGTTGAGAGGGGAATGTGTGAAGAAAAAGGAAAAGGAAGGAGAGAGTTGTAGGAGAATAGGGACGATAGAGAGCTTGTGAAATCAAAGGAGGTTGTGTGAGAAGGAAAAAGGGGTAGGGGTTGAGTGTCTTTATTTATGATTTAGTTTGTTTAAGTTTGGGATTTCAATTAAAGAAGCCAAACTGAGGAAAATAATCGATGAAGGGTGAGGGATAAATAAAAATGAAAATGAAGGAAACAAGATTAGGATAAATTATTTAAGAAATAGTTCGGGTTATAGTTTAAGGGTTAAAAAGAGATAATTAAGTTAATATTTAAGGCTAAGTTTTTCATAGAAAACTAAACATTTGAAAACAAAGGTTTAAGAATTTTTGGGATGTTACACCTATTCTTTTTAGCTTATTTTTGTTGACATGATATGAACTTGTTTATGCTAATATAATATGATCTTATTATGATTATGATTGGAACTAATATTATTAAGACTAATATTAATCATAATTATAAATAAGCATTATTAATTTTAAGTTTATAAAAAAATTAAAATGTTATTAAATTAAAAATAATACCACTAGATATTATTATTAATTATAGTATTATTTATATAAATTATTATTATGAATATAATTAAATTAAAATAATAATAATAATAATAATAATAATCATCATCATCATCAAACATTAATATTAATATTAATGATTATGAATTACTTTTATTAAATTAATACTGATATTCTCAATTATGATTTATATTATTAATTAGTTAATATTTTATAATTATTTGTCATTATTATTATAACTAACTATGATTAATATTATTAATAGTTTTTAATTATTATATTTATTATTATAAAATTAAAATTAATGTTATTAATTGTTATAATTATTACTAATATTTATTTGGTTAAATTATTTATTAATTTTATAAATTTATTGTGAAAATTTATTATTATAATTAATAATTATTAGTTATTAAGGATATTATTATGAAATTAATAATAATATTAAGTGTTATTACTATGATTTATAATAATCAATTTTTTATCTATATTGTGAAATAAATTAAGGTTTCTTTTTCCATGTGAAGGCCCACCTTTGTCTTATATATCCTTGCTCTTTTCTTTTGGTGCAATGAAGTCATCCATGTAAACTCTTCCAATCCGTAGTATTTTTAAAATTGGATTGAAAATCAATTTGTTTAATCAAAATTTATTTTTATTGGAAGTATTATTTGGTACAACATTGGTATAATTTGATACGACCTTGGTTCAATTGATCAGATTGGGTCAACCCGGATCATTTGCCATTGATTTTTTTTGTTATAATTGAAACGACGACATTTAAGGTGTACAAAATTAAACTGATTCAATTGGACCAACCAATCCCACCTGGTTTTTCATGTCCAACTCGCTTTACCTCAATTTGTATGCTAATTTTAAAATTGAGTAGTTGCATATTGGTGGACATCTTATTACCCCATCAGACCAATCTGATTTTTCAATAATTATCGACCAATAAATTTGTGCATTTTTTTAAATAATTATGTCCATTTATTTGTTTTCCCTACCTTTTTTTTCACACTCGTTTTCAAATAACATATATTAGTCTAATTTATTTAAATCAAATATTCAATTCACCAACTCTAAATAGTGTTGTAATAGTTTTTTAGGAATAATTATATATGGTTATTTTAAGAGTTTTCCAAATCTTAAATAGTATTTTTATAATCCTAAAAAGTTAAGTATTTTTTAAATAATTTGCAAAATTTATGTTTAATTAAAATTTATTATATGAATTTATTAATTGGTATGTATTGATTAAAATAATTAAATAATTATATAAAATATAGTGTAATGATTGAAGTTGAAATTAATAATAGTAGACTACGTGAGTAAGTTTAGTATTATCGAAACTAATAAAATTATGGAAGAGGAGAAAAGAAACGATCGGTAGTATAATTTTGGATAGTAAATTTACAACATAGATGTGGATGCCCTTACATGTTGTAACAATTAGACCTGGAAAAGTTGATCCAACCTGAATAACCCTACTTGAAACCCGATAATGACTCAGAAAATAAAACCCGTTGGCAACCCAAAAGTCCAAAATAACCGGATTCAATTTAGATCCGACCCAAATTTAGCTAATTCGATAATGACTCAAATCCGAATTGATCTGAACCAAAGTGATCAAAATCAATAATAACCCAAACTGAACACAACTTGAACTTGAACCGACCCAAACTCTAACTTGAACCCAATCCGACCCGAACCATATTCGAACCGATAATTGGTTATTCTTATTTATATATGATATTTTTAACTCCATATACTTATCAATTTTTGAAACAATGTCAATTAATGCAAACGTTTATGGGCATAAATTTAGATTTTTGCTTCACTTTGTTTGAAACAATGTCAATTAATGGTCATATGAATGTAAGGCCCATCAATCCTGGATTTTTAAAAAAGTGATGAGTCTGAGATATGATATAGGGCCTCTCATCAACTCAGAGGACTGTTCCCAGCATGGATCCTTTTCCACCAGAAATGTGTATGACAAAATTAGACCTCGAGGACAAGATGTGGAATGGTTATGCCTAGTGTGGAAGCAGGAGGGGTCACCAAGGCAAAAGTTTATCAGCTGGCTCACCTGCAGAAATGCCTTGCTTACAAAGGAAAGGCTTTATGGATGGAAGGTTATAAATAATGCATGCTGTGAAACCTGTGGAAGAACTACTGAAACTATGGATCATGTTATGGTACAATTCCAAATAGCAAATGAGTGTCGGAGGAAAGTTCTGAACTGGTTAGGATGGTGTCATTGGAGCACAAATTGGTTGCAGCTGTTAACATGGCTCATCAAGCACGCCAAGAGAAGACAGGGGAGAGCTGGTTTATTGAGAATGACAGCTACTGTAGTGATTTATGAACTTTGGTGTTACAGAAACCAAGTTATCTTTCAAGATAGGAGACTGCATATCCATGAGATAGTTAGGAAAATTATGACCCATGTGTATATAAGAGTCTTTCAAAGCAAAAATTTCAGTAAGTATAGGAATAGCTTAGAGGAGCTTGATAGATAATTTCTATCCCATTCCTCTGATTCCTGCCTGGTTTTACCATGTATGCTCATTTTGGTTATTAATGAAATTTCTTTAACTACCAAAAAAAAACTCAACACTTCGGACCATAATAATGAAAAATTAATGGCGGATCAATAAACTTATAAAATCTAGAACCTATGAGCAGAACCTTTCAATTCAATTAAAGAACCATTATATAGTGGTATATATAATCTACATTAGAAAAAGTCTAATTGGATGGGATCTTAAATGGATGGTATATATAATGCTCATTAGAAAAATAATAAATATCCATAATAGAAGGTGGCTAGATACTTGAATGTAACGTTCATAATCTATTGCATTACCTTCATACATCCATAACATTCCATTTTCGTTCCTCAGAACAAAATTAGCACAAAATACAGTATAGAAACAACCATACAAATGAAAGATCACAAAGTATTGATCTTAGATGGTTTTAATGCTTGAACTCATAGAATACTTTAAACATGATAGAATAACTTGTGCAGTTGTGCCATGTGAGGTGATGTGTCAACTCGCATTCCTATAAAATGAAATAAAAAATTATTGTACGAGAACTAATCCTCAAATCTAGTTCTTTACAAACCCTTTTCTAAACATTATGAATGAAAATGATGATGAATAAGAAAAAAACTCAAATAAATAGTGATATCAACAGAAGAAGAAGAAGAAGAAGAAGAAAAAGAGTGATATGACATTATATTAATGATTCATGAGGACCCGACAATAAAATTCAATATTTCATCATATGCTCATTTTATGATACAAAATACATAATAATATCAAATATGCTAACAATTACTAACAAATATATATAATAGAAGTCCAAAAAAGTGTAAATAAGAAAACTAGAGCACTAATAACACACCTACAATGAATACTTGATCCTCTATTCAATGGATGAAGGTGAATACCTATATTTGATTGAAGCCTTGGCCTTGAGGTAAGTAACTAGAAAACACTACTAGAAAGAAAGAAATTTACAATCCAAAAGGAAAAAGATGTCCTATAGGATAGTTATAATACCAAGAGAAATACATGTCCTAACCATCACCATATATGTTGTTACACAAGCATCAGACTAACAAGGCACACATCTTAATCTAAGGTTTATATAACAATCATATAAAAAAAGATAATATTACCCCATTGTTAACTCCAAATTAAACTTGAACCCCTTTATTTGTTGAGAGAAGATGTGGTTGAGATAATAATAAGACAATAGCTAACAATACAACCTACAAAAGATCAAAGAAGCCACATCATTAATTCAGAGATGTGTTTTTATAAAACCCGCAACACTAAAAACCTACTCACAACAACATATAAATAAGTACACTTTCACCTATTTAAGTTAATATCGGTACTAAAAGCAACCTATGAAACTTACAACATTAAAAATTCCCACAACCTCTTCAAAAATATTAGTCTAGTCCTCCCTGTAGTGAAAGAGAATATAGTTAAATACACTCTATTTGGATAAAAGCTACATACTTAACTATCAATTATATAAAGAAGTAAAATATTACCTATGGACGTTATTAAGGGCATCTAGTAGGGGGGTTAGCTCCATCCCACCCCACATTACAACCAAAAAATTCATCTTCCTCAGTTGCCAGAGAAATAATAACACATTAGAAATTTACTATGATATAGAAACAAAGAAGTTAATAAAAGCCTTAAAAACACTACCTTCAAAACCATAAAACCAACTACGAGTAGTTATCAATGCTTCAATATTTTTAGGCAAGTATGAGCTTCTCCACTTATTTAAAACCCTACCCACAATGCTAAAAGTTTATTCTGATGCAACAATTGCGAGGGGCACACTTAAGATATCCCTAGCTAGATGTGAAAGCTCTTTATATTGAGACTCGTTCTCTCTCCAAAAGTCAAGAATGTTCAGCTTGATTTTTTAGTCCATTCTAGGATCATCTAGATACTTATACAACATTGACTTTTCATTATAAGTTTATGCAGTCTCATTTTCATCCAAACCCTAAAAATTGCAAAAACAAATATATATATACACACACACACACACACGCACACACAAAAAAAATAATAAAGCAAGAATGATAAATATATATATAATAGTCAATTGAATATAAATATAATAACAAATCAAAATCAAAGGAAAGGCATAAAAGGTTAAGGGAAGGTGAGAAATTTAAGCTTATAGTAGAGAAATCAAATTTTCATTTGCGAGTAGAACCAATGGTGTTAGTTTCTGATGTTGATGGTGTTCCACAAAAGTTATTGCAAGTAGATCCTCCATCATTGACTAAAGGATACTCCACTAAGAGCATCCCTAACTTAAACCCCACATCACTAACCTTCAAAGAAGCCCTTGTTCCATCCTCAAATATTTTTTGATAGAAATACTTAAGAAAATCCAACTTACAACGAGGATCAAGAATCACAGCAAAAGAAAATAATGCACCATATTCATTCCCATTTAAGTTGGCCCAATACTTATTAAATTTAATCTTCATTTCTACAACCATTTTCCTTAACACTTCATCGTCACCCTTTACCAACTCATTTAAAAGTATTTTGATCTTCCATACATTCTCAAAATACAAATTTGTTGTGGGATACTTACTACCAAAAAATAACTCTGTAATATCATAAAATGGTTCCAAGACATCACAAATTTGTTCAATCATGTCCCACTCTTAAGGTCCTAAGAAATGCTTCTATAAGGGATCAAGACCACCATCTCCTTAAATCTATTATGATAAATAATAGCTCTATCAATCATCAAATAAGTTGAGTTCCACCTTGTGGGAACATCAAGCCATAATGCTTTAGTATCTGATATCTGAGCTAATTTCACATAATTTCAAAATGTAGTCTTCCTTGATTCTGACCACTTGATGTATTTTACACTATCTCTAATCTTAACAGCAATATCTTCTATCACCTTAAGCCCATCCTCAACAATAAGATTCAAAACACGAGAACCACATTGAACATGTAAGTAAATGCCATCATGCAACAAATTTTTTTGATTGTTTAGTGTATTTATCAAACAATATTACATTCTATCATTGCTAGAAGCATTATCCAATATAATAGAGAAAATCTTATCCTCAATATCCCAATCTTGAAGAAAACTTAACACCGAATTATGTAAGATTTGTCCCATACGTAGTGTTTCTATATGATGACAATTCAGTACTCTACTATTTAACTTCCAATTAGAATCCACAAAATGAGCAGTCAAACACGTATACCTTTCAGTTTGACAAGAAGTCCACATATCAAAAGTCAGACAAATATGACCAGGGATGCTACAAAGATAGTTCTTAAGCTCAATGTTATAGTTTAATTGCAATTTCAATGTATCTGATTTTGCAATATTTCTATAAATGGTTCTAACTTGATTATTCAAGTATGCATGAATTTCTTTATTGCCTTTGTGTTCAACCTAAGAGAACACATACCCATGCTTGATGATAGCTCTTACTAATAGATCTCTACAGATCCTTTGGTCATAAACATTAGATTCTACTTTCAAAGTTTGTTGATATAATGGACATTTATCAAGATGTCTTTTTAGATTTGTTGTTTCATAATGTGAACTAGTAATGAATGCCACCTTACAATGGTTGCAAAGTGCTCTCTCTTTTCCATCCTTGGTCTCGGTTCTTTTAAACCTTAGAAATTCTTTCCAAACTAAGCTCATTTTCTTATTTGCTTCTTGCAATTTAGGATCCCGAAGATTACTAGTATCATAATTTCCAGCTTCCATAACTACAATAAATTAAAACAAATAAATACAATTATACACAATAATTAAAACATCAATTACTTAAAATAGAGAGTGAGATAAAGCTTAGAAGGATTATAAAGGTTGGTATATGAGTGCTAAACAGACATATTATTTCCATTTAATAGGGTACCTAACATGTAATCTACACACACATGACACATTGTGTTAAAACTTAAAACTATACATGCAGGAGTAGCAAGACTAATATCTATCATCATCTCTAATAGAACAACACCAACCATATACGTATCCATACACACTACACTATGTACATACTAAACAGACAACATAGACTACCTCACATGTAATCTACACACACATGACACATTGTGTTAGAACTATACGTGCAGGAACAGCAGGACTAATATCTACCATCATCTTCGACAAAAATAGAATCAACATCAACCATATATATATATATCCATATGCACTGCACTATTTGTGTGCTAAACAGATAGCACATGCTACCTAACATGTAATATACACACACATGACGCATTGTGTTAGAACTATACGTGTAGGAGCAACATGACTAATATCTATCATCATCTTCAACATAAATAGAATCAACATAAACCATATGCATATCCTTACGCACTACACTGTTTACATGCTAAATAGACATCACAGGCTACCTAACATGTAATCTACACACACATGATACGTTGTGTTAAAACTATACGTGCAGGATAACAGGAGCAGCAGGGCTAATATCTATCATCATCTTCGACAGAAATAGAATCAACATCAACCATATATATATCCATACACACTACACTATTTGCGTGCTAAACAAATAGGTTATGTCCAATTGACTATCACCTTGGACCAGAAACAAACAGATTAAAACAATACAAGTTATATATAAAACAAGTTGTAGAGTCAAGTGTACTCCAATCAGATTAGCATAATATGAGGCTATTAGCAAGAGAAATTTTTACCAAAATAAAAATAAAATTAAGACTCACCTCACCTTTGAACCACTGCAGTCATGGAACAACGAACACGCTGAATGCCGTTGATTGGTTATGAAAGATTTGCTTGGTGGAAATCATATTAGGGGCCATGATTCACTTCACTGGCCAACAAAATCCAACCAACTAGATTAGAGGAAAAGGAAATTGGCGTTGAGGGTTGTAACAAGAAGGTTAATGGTGATTGAAAACAAAATGGAGGAGAGAAGGAGATGAATGGAACTAAATGGAAATCAGATCAAATGTAGAGCTTTAGGTGTTGGGTGTTTGTGGAGATGAGACGATATGGAGGAGTGGAGGTGAAGTCTGGAGTGAGTTGAGGAAAGGGTTAAAAGATAGGAGTGTAATCCCCCAAAAATTTCGAAAACCCATATTTTAATAAATAACTTTATTTGAAATAAAAATTAGCTTGTAAAATTGTTATTTTAATTATTTTATGGATTTTAGAGTATGTATATTTGGATAAGAGTATTTAATAAGCTAAAAATAAATATTTTGCTAATTGTCATATTGTCCCATTTAAATAATTTTTCCAAACTAATATTTTATCAAATTTACCCTTTTTAAACTAAAATATTAGGTTATAATAAATTAAATTGTTAAATTAAATAATTTACCAGGGATATTATATTTTATGATTTTATAAATTTAATTAAACTAAATTTCCTATTTTTCCATTCCCATTTTTCTTTTTCCCCCTTTCTTCCTTTCCTTTTTCTTTTTCTTCTTCCTTTTCCCTTGGGCTGCCTCGCCAGGCTAGCCTTCCCCCGCGATTTGGGCCTTCGGCCCGCCTCATTCCTCTTCCCCTCAGCCCTCTCTCCCGCATGCCCAGCCCGGCCGACTCCCTTCCTTTTCCCCTGGACCGGCCAGGTTTTTTTTTCTTCTTTTCCTCCTTTCCCTGGACCAATCGGCCGCCTGTTTTCCTTTCCCCCGACCGGCCGCCACAGCCCTTCCTTCTTTCTTCTTCTTCTGCGTCCCGACCCAGCAGCCATCACCTTCCCCGACACTCGAACAGGCACGCCGCCGCCTGCAATTGCCGCGCCGACCTGCTGCCACCGACAGCCCCTGCTACTCCCTCCCTCTACCCTGTCCCCTTCTCCCCTCCTTCGAGCCGAGCTACCCTGCACCCCTATCCATGTCTGCAACTCCCCCTTCCCGTCGCCACCCTCTCCCTGCCACCCTACCGCCTCCCTGCTGCCCTACGCCCTGCCGCCTGCCCCCTTACCTCTCCTCTTCTTTTCTTCTCCCATTTGCCCATTTTCTTGTCCCATTTTTTGAGCCACCTCCTCCCCCGAGCTCCCTCCTCTCTCCTTCCTTCTTTCCCTTGTTTTTCTGTTTTCACCCCGCGCCGCCACCGTCCGCCGCTCCGACCGCCGCACCCAACCCCTGCGCCGACCCTTGCCACCACCCCTACTGCCCTGCACCCCCACGCCGCCCCCTTGAGCCCTACACTTCCTCCCTTCTCCACCCCTTCTTTCTTTTCTCCCCATTTTTCCCCTTATCACCAACCATCTTCGCCGCCTTGCCGCCGCCGTATCCGCCGCCTTAAGCCGCCGCGAAACCACCCTTTGCCACCACCAACACCCTCTCTTCACTCCTGCATCCTTACCTTGCCTCTAAACCTCCCCCAACCACCCTCTTTTCTAGCCCAAAGATCTCAACCCGAACATGGCTCATTTTCTTTTCCACTTCACCTCTTCGAGCATTTCCCCTCCCTTTTTCTGAATGAAACTCACGCTGCTCATGCAGCGTGAGCTCTAATATATGTAAAAAGACTAATTGACTAAATTTCTTAAGGTATAATGGTGTTTTATATTAAGTGTTTTACTAATTTAATTTTATAAAGTTTTATACTTGGATTTTATTTCTAACATGTATATGATGGATATTATTTTTAGGTGTTGAATTGCTAATTGTGCTTGGTAAGGTTGATAATTTTGCGAGATTAAGGTAACCGTTAAATTCCGCTTAAATGCATGGATTAATGCATGTTATCACATTAGGCCTTATTAATGTGTATTATGCTTGATATATGTTGCTTAGCATATCATATGTGGTTATTGTGTTTATTGTTGAAAGGAAGCATGATAGATTGATGATATGTATGGGGATAATATTTAAGGTAATAATTTGGTGGTTAGGGAAAAAGTTAATTATTATCCATGTGGTTATATGCTATGGTGGTATTTAATACATGTTTAATACTTTGTTAGCATTAGGAGATTTTATTAATATATATTGTACAAGAGTATGGCCTAATATATATATACATGTGCTAATAAGCATTACATTAATTATAAGAGTCATGGGTGAGACTTCAAGGTTAATACTTCATGTAGTATTAATAATAATTTAATAATAAGGGTGTGTAAAGAGTAAAGTGGTGAATTTGTTAATAAAAGGAGAAAATAGTAATTTTGGAAGTAGGGGTAAGATTGTAATTTTGTGAATAAAGGATGAAAGAGTAATTTTTGTAAATAAAAGGGGCAATTTGGTAATCTTGTTAAAAAGAATGGCAATTTGGTAAATTGTAATAAAAGGACAATTTGGTAATGTTATAATAAAAGGGTAAAATTGTAATTTTGTAATTAAAGGGCAAAATAGTAATTTTATGATTAAAGGACGAAATGATAATTTTACAATCTAAGGGCGGAATGGTGCGTTGGAAATTAAAGGAGGGAAGATAGCAATTTTATAATTAAGGATAAATGGAAAAGTTATAAGTAAAAGGGCGATATGGTAATTTTGGGAGTTAAGGGGGTAAAATGGTAAATTTGAAGGTAAAGGGGTAAAACGGTAATTGTGTAAATCAAAGGGGTAAAGGTGAACATTGGAAAGGAGTAAATTGGAAATAATAATTATTGAGAAGGGTAAGATAATAAGTTAAATAACTAAAGGGTAATTTGATAATTAATAGTAGGAAAGGGTAAAATGGTAAATATGATAAATGTGAGGGGTAAGTTGGTAATTAAACCAACTGGAGGGTATTTTCGTAATTTTGGATAATGGAGTAGGGTAGTTTGGTAATTATGACAATTAAGAAGGGCAATTCGGTAACTTAAATAACTAAAGGGTAATTTGGTAAAATTAATAACGGAGAAGGGCAAATTTGTAATTATGATCATATGCAAGGGTAATTTGGTAATTTCACCAACCAAAGGGCAATTTGGTAATTTTGACAATGAGGAAGGGTAGTTTGGTAAATGAGAATAAAGGACGGTGAATTGGTGATTAACTGAATAAAGGGTTAATTTGGTAATTAGGATAAGGAGGAAGGGTAATTTGGTAATTTGACCAACTCAAGGATAGTTTATTAATCATAATAAAGGAGAAAGGGGCAAAGTGGTAACCTAACCAATTAAATGGAAAGTATATTAAGTGTAATAATTATTAAGGGGGAATTAATGTCCTAATAAGTATGATAAATAATTTAGTAACCTAAATCGAATAAGGGATCACTTGGTGATTTTGTAACAAGGAGGGTAACATGGTAATTTATCAAATAAGGAGGGGTGACGTAGTGATTTTATAAGTAAAGTGGTAAATAAGTACTCAAGGTAAGAATGTTTGATGATTAGTAAGTATCACGAGATTGAGTTTTTAATTCGGAATTATATGAGTTTAGGATGGCCTTATTGATTCTCCTATGTTACTTTGGATGACCACCTGCATAAGAAATTTCTGATGATATCTGAACGATTAAAAGAGGATAATTATCTTCTTGTTGTGTTTTGTGATCACCCTTAATTAAGACACTATTACTTAAAGTGAAAGACCTCGAGATCGGGAATGGTGACTCCTTAGGGGTCGCTACCCTAAGGACGTGGTTTAGTCCACGACTATTTGGTATTTGCTGGTGTGCCTTTGTGCCCCAGCCAGGCCCTATATCTACTCTTTCTAGCTCTACGGACCTAGTTAGGGGGTATGCATACTTAAGGATTAGGTATCCTTGTCGGTAGGGTACTGAGTCAGCTTCATGCACCAGTACGACCAGGGTACCTTTGCGTCCCTGGGTTACTAGTTGAAGGGTACTGAGTTGCTTTTACGCACCAGTGCGACCGGTGTACCTTTGTGTCCCGGGTTCTTGATCTCCCTATCGAGGCAAATAAATATGATTGATGTGCTGATTAAAGAAAGGAAAGATACTATAATTGAAAGTGGAATATTAATGAGCCGGGCCCAGCGATTTATGATATTGAGTACCGGTCCACCGGTTATAATAGTGGCCAGGAGCGTTGTGCCCTGGGTGATGATTCTTTATATATCCCGGTCCACTGGTTATAATAGTGGCCAGGGTCGTTGTGCCCTGGGTGATGATTCTTTATATATCCCGGTCCACCGGTTATAATAGTGGCCAGGAGCGTTGTGCCCTGGATGATGATTTTATATATATTCCGGTCCACCGGCAATAATAGTGGAGGTCCCGAGCTCAATAAAAATTTATTGTGAATGAGTTATGGAAAAATACTAGTCTTTGAGACTGTTGATTAATGGCCTCAAGGCCCGAAAAATATCTCGATTACTGATCATGGCCTATTTGATATTGGTTGATTGATTATGGAATATATGAAAGTGAATTTTACGTATACGCCATTAATGTATGATTGAGTTATTGGATGTACAAAGAATTGGATCTGATTACCATGTTTATACCTATGGTCATATCTGAATGTAGTAGTATCATGTGTAATATGTGTGCCTGTATTTTAAGTGCGTTTTTAAATGGTTACTCAGTACCGTAGTACTGAAGGGTTCCCTTCATGGGGCCCCTGCCTATTCAATGGGCAGTACCCCTTGCAGGTTGTGTTTCAGGTGCTATTCAAGTGGGCCCTTGGGGAGAGCGTAAGGTACTGTCCAGAAATTATTAGGGTTTTAAATTGTCTCATTTAAATTCAACGTATTTGTTATTTTGTAATCACCGTGGTTGAATGTTTTCTCTTGTAAAGTATTTACTGTGCTACTCTGATATTCAAATGCTTAAGTTCTCGTGAAATTTTATTTTACTCCTTTAGCCTTAGCACTTAGTACTGGAACGGTATGAGTGAACCGGTCTGGTACTAAGTGTGGCGGTAATGCTCCCAAAATTCACGGTTTATCAAATCGCTTCCGCTAAATTTCTTTTAATTAACGAAATTTTTCAGTAGTGAATTTTGGGGGTGTTACAAGGAGGAGCTAGGAGCTGGAAGCCTGGAATGAGAGAAAGGAGTGAGTCGAGGGAGGGAGGGAATGACTAGTGGACTAGTGGTGAGCTACTAGAAAGTAGAAAGTTTCTACTTTGTATTCGTTTGGTTCGAATCACACGATTCACACCAAAACCAAATGAGGCGCTACTAGTGTCTGACTACTACTGTGAGTCTACCGACTATACTACCGAGTAGTAGACTAATATAGTAGTACGTAGTAGTGGTAGTACCAGCTACCATTACGGTACCATGTGCTATTTGTGCCGTAGTTACTAGAAAAGAATGAGATATATTAGATTTGGATGGAAAATAAGATATATATATATATATTGGAGGGAAAACAAGATTTAGGTGAAATATTAGAAAAAAAAAGAAAAAAAAGTTACTAGAAAATCAGAAATATTTTAATTAATATCTCATTATAATTTATATAAAATTAAATTTGCTTAGAAAAATAAGAAATAAGTGAAATATTTAAGAGGGGACATATTTAAAAAAATATATTTAGTATTTAATGTATAAAAAAATAAAATGAGTCAAAAATGAGACTTTTAAATAAAATTTAATCATTGTAAGATTTTGATTTTATTTTCTCATAGTATTTAAATTTAAATAAAATATTTATAATTTTATTATTAATTATAATTATTATTTGATTTAAAGATACAGGTTATTTATATTTCTAACCCTAATTAAAGTTTGAGGTTAAATTATATATGTAATTTATTCACAGTATGTTTAACATTTATATCTTTATACTTTATAATCCTAATTTCCTTTGACAATATTTATTAGTTGGTATGTTACTAATATTTTGTGATAGTATATATATTTGTACTCATTATAAAATTTTATGTTAATTATAGTTTTAGCATTTGTAATATGCTTTTTTACTCTTTAATTCATAATATCAGTAGACTAGTAGTCCATCTCATATGTAAATTATATTATTTTTTAATTTATTTTAACTAAAGCAATATTTATTCATTTTATTTTAAATAACTACTCTCATTTTAGTAAAATTTTAATTCATAAATATTGAACTCATTATTTTGTACTCAATTAATTAAATATATTATTTTTGCTAAAACTTGTTTCTTTGTAAAATGGTAGATCATTAAGAATAATTCATTGGATGCTTACCTTAGATTGGATGATCAATGATGTTGGAGCTTAAAAATAAAAATTGATTGAAACTTGAAAGATAATCTGCCAATTTGGTTTATGGAATTATGGTATAATATGTTAATTACTAATATAAAAGGGTAACTAAGTTATAATTTTATAAATTTACTTAAAAATTTTGCATCTTTCAAGGTAAGTTTTGTTTTGTAATTAAATTAATGCAAGTGAGTTTTTTTATAATAATTGCAACCAACTAAAATTGAGTTAACTCATTAAATAATTTATATTTCTAGTATTTATTTTGACGTTGATTTCTTTTATATATGAATATTTAATATTTTCTTATTGTAGATTGAATTTTCCTAATATAATAGTATATTAGCATATCATAAAATCTATAAAAACACATTACTAGAAATTTTAATCCATTCCATTTAACACCACATCAAACATCTCATTCGCCAAACTTATAAATATGAAGAGCAAATCCATCTGTGGTTATAAACTAATTGATCCAATTTGATAAATTTAGTTGTAATTTAATAAGGAATAAATGACTTTAAAAATATATAGAACTCGTATTAAATATTACCAACTATGGTCAATATAATTAAAATTGGAAAAGATAAATAATATATGGGCTTTTTAAGCCTTAATCAATTCAACTCCCCTCTCATAACAAATCAAGGATAAAGAATATGTTTGAAGAAACATATCTTAGAAGAATATTGTGTGTGGCGAACTGGAGATGAGTTAGATATACAGATATAGGAGGATGCATGAGTAAGCCATAATAGAAGGTATTTTTGACTTCATCCAAATGGTTTAGATTAGAAAATGAGTTCATAACTATTGAAATGCAACACATGTGAGATATATTATGAAATTGTTAGATCATGGCTCTTAGCAATAAAATACAAATTTATTATGACCTATTTTCCAACCTATGAAACTATTGGATATTTTAAAGCTTTATTAAATTTACAACCAACTAGGGATAATATTAGCTAGGAATGACATTGAGCTAAAAGATCTAAAGGGAGCCAAGGATGAGTCGTTATCATGAAGTTTGCAATGACAACAAATCTAGCACCTCACAATCCTCACTAAGAATATCATATTAAGATTAATACTTTAAAGAATCAAAGGCTTGTAAAGAGTAGCTATTAACTAAAAATAATTTGGTTGAGAAAGGTACGAATGGACTAATGCGTGTAGGGTTGTTAACGAGCCGAGCTGAGCATAATCGGGGTAGGGTTGGGCTTGACTCATTAACTAAACGAGCTTAAAAATGAAGCTTGAGCTTGACTTGTTTATAAATAAGCCGAGCTTTTAATGAGTTGAGTCGAGCTTTTAACGAGCCGAATCACAAGCTTTGGTGGTAAACAAGCCAAGCTCACGAGCTTTTACACTGTAAACGAGCTCAAGCCCAAATTTATTATGCTCAAGCTTGGCTTATTTAATAATCGAGCCGAGCTCGAGCCTGATTTTTAAGCTCGTTTAGCTAAACAAGTGAGCCGTGCTGAGCCTTTAACGAGCTGATTTAGTTTGTCAACAACCCTAAATTCTTGAAGTGTGTGAACAAGCAACTTAAGCTTTAGTGCATGAGATTAATGATTGCCCAATTACCCAAGTGTTTTATTTAGATGATGATAATCTAGAGTAAAGTTGTGTACTATGAAAAGACAATCAATTTGATTGGGTCTATTTCATAATCTAACACTTAGATGGCGAGACGTTAGAAATAACATGTACACTAATATGGGTTATTTGGATGAATTGAAATAGGAGGAGATAAAAGGACTTTGCACTAATTAAGTGACTGAAGAATATTATTGAGGATACCATGCACTTGCTACTAGAATATCATGCCATAATATCAATAAATGAAATAATTAACAAAGGAAGGGCATGGTCCACTGTGTAAGCAACTATAAGAATGACGGAAATGGATGATATGCATGTTGAAGCAAATTGAACATGAACAATGCAGGGAAAACAATGTAGGAAATCATGAAAATTAGAATTGCAATTTGAGGTGTAAAAGGTGATGTATTATCACTTATTAGCTATGTTGTGACCATAATAAATATCTAGCGACATATTTACAATATAGATAATTGTATTAAGACATTAGACAAGTAATACATAATTTGGTGTGATATGACGGAGTATTGTTTTACTAAGTTAGGCACTAAGACAAATTCATTGAAAGTGGTGTGGGGTTTGTAATCATAAGACAACTTTAATATTTCATTCTTTACAAAGTTATTGATGATTGAGATTTTTATTTATCACATATTTATTTATTGTGTATTAAAAATTATTGTCGAAAATAAAAATTAGTGACAATATGATGCTGAGAAATTAAAAAAACCATAGCAAAAGAAGCTAAAACCAAACTAATAGCAATAGGATAAGGTCATACTATTATGGCTAGAAAAAAAAAACTCTCTTATTTTAATTTGTGAGGGCGGTGTGTTCAAAGATTTTATTAGCGTTCTAAAAATTCTTAAAGTTAATTTTTTAAAAATTAAAAATAATTTGATCTGATTTTATTTCATGCAAGTTCTAACTCGTCCTCAATCATACTGTTATAAAAAATACCCAATTTGAGTCATTTGATTTTACCCAAAATCAATAGATTCGAAATAGATCCAAATTTGAAAAATCCGATAGATCTAACATTAACTTGATCCGATTCACACCCAACCCATATAGTGACCCGAACTCGAACCTAACCTGAATTTTATAGACCCGAGTCAAACCCGAAATATACCCTAACCTAAGAAACTTGACAAACTCAGTATCGATCAGACCTAAATCACACCTGACCCGTCACTTAACTTGAATCGAACCCGAACCCAACACAAAGCTACACAACTCAAAACACACCCGAATCGAATTAGACCCGAACCCGAACCCGACTTAATTGTATAGTAACCTGAAGTTGACCCGACCCATATCAACCCGACCCAAATGACCAGTTTGCCACCTTTAGTAACAATAAAGTCCTGGAGAATATACCTTGTACTAGTGTTGTTTATATTATTTGATATCTGATGATCCGATTCGATATTCGAATCGATCCAATTCAAAATATCAAATAACATATCCGATATTTTTTTAAATCAAATATTCAGTCCGATAAATAAAAGATCAAATAAATTGGATATCCGATCCGACAAATATAAATAATATCCGATCCAATAAATTATGTACATATACATTCTAAACACTATTTATTTTTCATAATCATGTATGTGTGTATAATTATAATTTGAAATAAGTATTTATTGTCAGTAAATTTTATACTTTTTAATTATTATTTTGATTAGATATTTAATTATTATCTAAAATTTAAAATTACTAATTAAATATAATATAATTTAATACTCAAATCAAATCATTAGATCATAGTTGTTCAAATTAGATCAATTTTTTTTTAATTGAATAATTTTTTATCCAATATTTTTTAATTATGACCTGTTTAAAAGTTTTAGATATTTAATAAATTATTTATTATTCAATTCAAAACTGTAAATATTTAAAATATCGAATATCCAATCCGTAAATAACTATAACTCTTACCATACCACGTTTGTGGTCCGAAGATGCGGCATCGATGCCGCAACGGGTCTCACATGGAATACTCCAAATATATAAATTTGTGATGCACAATTTGTCTACTTTATTTACTATTAGAGAGTTGTACGGAAATGAGAATAAAGAGAAAATAATTAAACAATTGTGAAAAAGTTAGAAAACGAGGACGTTAGGTTATGTATATAATCTTTTTTATTATTATAATCATATATACTATTTTTTTGGTCCAGTCTATCAAAATAGTACATAAACTTCATTTACATGCTAATGTTTACGTAGGTTATCTTGTATGACCCAAAATATGGCCCAAATCTCAGCCGCACGCTAGATTTGAAACTTTCAAAGTTGTGCCCCTCCTCCTCCACATTCCTCCTCTCTCTTCAACCAGAAAGACTGATCCACCTTCTTAAAGCCAACGAACACACACTACCTGATTGAAGGATCACAAAGGCAAATGCTCCAAATTCTTACAACTTTAAGGTGACGGACAACGTGGGAGACAGAGCTTGAAGGGCTTGAACAACTTGAATTTTTTTGTCAAAGGAATCCTGTCTTGAGCATAGCTTGAAGCAAACTGATGTAGTGCGCTGCGAGTGGCGTCAATCAAGCGAATAAACAACAGTGTAACAATGAAGGCCGGAGACCGAGCCCATTTTTTGTTGTTGTTTCCTTGCGGTATTTCCTCCCTAAATTGAGTGTTTCTAACGCGTTCCCGTCCCTAAAGCGTACGGGGAACGCAAAATTGCACCTTGGAGCCATCCCTGTGCTTCTGTGCTACTGTGATCTAGGACCTGTATGCTCTTATTTCATTTTAATAAATATATTTTTAAATAAAAATGAGATAAAAAAATAATGTCAACAACCAATCATCAATTCTTATATCATAGTGATGGAAGCACCTTGTAAGTAGGGACGAAGATAGTATGGAGTCTATGAGGTCACTTAATCTAAATTTATATATATATATATATAAGTATATTATGAACACTTAATTTTATGGGCTTTGTCCTCTAGCTATTCTAATTCCTTTCGACTTATGTTTATTTAAATATTTTTTTTATTGATCCATAAATTTAAAAGTTAATATTCTTTATTTTATTTTATTATTATATTATGTAATTTTTTCCTTTTTATTTTTTATTTAATATATATTATTGAACTATTGATACGTAGATTTGACATATTTATATTACAAAATTTCTCCTTTTATTTTATTAGTATACTATATAAATTTTCCTTCCTTTCGTCATTCTATATCCAGATTTTTAATGATATGACGTATACTTTAGTATTTTATTTTTTATTTTTTTGTGACTTATATACACATACTAATTAGTATAATGAGACTAAAATTTAATTTGTCTCAATTAATAATGTACTTATCATTGCTATTTTAAAAATAAAAAAATAAAAAAATAAATCTCATTAGAGATAGTGGTATATATTATTATTATTATTATTATTATTATTATGCATAATTTATATTCCTTATTAATATGTATAAATATTTAAATATTTTTTAAATTAGTATTAATTGAAAAATATACAATAAATATTTATATTATCTGATGTTATTAATTATAATTATTACTAATACGGATAGTTTATATATATATATATATATATATAAGTTTATCGGGACCACCGAAGCACAGAAACAATACTTAGATGCCGTTTCCCATTTCCTAAACATCCCAAAAACATGTCTCCTTCCGAAAACTTTTCGGTGGAAGTATTTAAAAACTTTTCGGTATTAGAATCGATACATAAATTATTTAATTTATTTATTTTTTAATTATTAATGATATAAATTAACTAATATAAATAGTAGATTTATGATTTTTTTTTTATTTTTTTCTCTTAATTTTAGTAGATTTGGTCTATTTTAAAAAAAATATATATATATAATATGTATGTGTGTATATATATATATATAATTTTTTTGGATGTTTCTTTCCCTTCTCAATTTTCTAAAATTTTCAAAAATGACGTTTTTGTATTTTTTTTTCTAATCCCCATTTTTCTATCTCCGTCCCCGTGCAACCCTGAATGGATCCCATTAAATTATATTTATGGCTTCGTCTCAACTTGTAAGGTGCACCCAAAACCATTTTTCTAATTTTAGTTAGCTACATGAAGTCATTTTTTTTTAAATTATAAAGTTCTTTCGGTATGTCAAGTCATTTTTATAGTTTATAATCATTATTTATAGACACGGTAGTATTTTTATAATTTTATAATTGTTATTTCTAGACATGTTTTTATTTTTATAAATTTTATAACTTTTTATTATAAAATATTAAACAAGTATGACAAATATGAGGTAACATTTGTAATTTTATTGTTATTTTTTATGGTATAAAATTAAGTTCATCCCTAAAAATATTAAGGTTCATAAAATAATTTTGTTTAACAATAAAATCCAAATACAAAGATTTTTGCGCGTTTGTTTGGAAAAAAGACCAACTATAATTTTAGTACCATTTACTAATAGTTGGATTATTACGTTATCTTTAAATATATGAATGATTAATAATGCATGGTATTATATGTCATAGGTGAAAGAGACATTAGATTAAAAATTAGCTCAAAAAGTTCTTAATCCATTAGGTTCAACCTTGAAAATATTTAGATTAATAAAATCTAATATATAGGTTCTATTATGTCATAAAACAATTAGGTTCATCACATTATTCTTTTTGGTTTATAAATTTCATAAATTACGTTCAACCATGAAAACATTTGAATTTATGACACTTAATGTTTATGTTCATGTCATAAAATAATTAAGTCTGTCACATATTATATTTAGATTTATATATAAATTAGGTCTAGCTATAAAAAAAAGATTTATGATGCCTAATATATACATTCATTATATTTAATATAAGTTAAACATATTCACCATTATTTGTTAAGCATAAAAAGCCAATCAAAAAATCAATTTTATAAACTTGCCAATTATTTGCCAAACTTAAATCGCATATTTGTTGAACCTATATCAATTATATATTGAATTTAACTCAAATATTTTATGAACCTTAAATAAAATTTCAAACCCAAATCAGTTTGTTGTTTTTTGTTGAAAGTCTAGACTTCTATCTTTGTTCAGCGTGCATACAGTTTTGATTAAAGCTAACAATAGTTGACCCCACCCAAGATGACTGACAGAAACTAGCTTCGCTCGTCCGAAAATTTATCCAAAACATCATGGAAAATTTGTCCAATCCAATAGTTGACCAATATCCAATATGACCCTAGTAATTATGAATCTCAAACCTATTCAATATGATGAAAAATAATAATTATAAATCCAAAATATACTCTATCCTATGCTTATTTAAAATCCTACAAAATACTTGACTGCATTTTTTTTAATATATATATATATTTGCTTCTTCCATTTACAAGTAAAATATGAAAACATATACATAGTTCCTAGACATATCTAGATGATCTAAAGTAGTAGGCTTATTATAGATTGATATTTTACGTTGGCAACTCTACTAAAGACAAAAAATAGAAAAAAAAAATCCTAAGGACTTCTTCTTATCAACTTATTTATGCTAATGTGAAGTGATTTGAAATTTAAATATTTTTTTAATAAGTTATTATTACTACTTTACTATAATTAATGTCATAATTAATATTTTTCTATTTGTATCATCATTATTCTTAAACTTCTAGATATATAATTAAAAAAAAATGCCTTAAGAAGATGCATGCATCAATAGTAGCTTGGATATGTATCAACATTATTCCAAAAGAGGCTCATGAAGATATGCATTAAACAAAGAAAGTCAATATATAACACAAGGTGTCATACCCTCAATTAAGCATTAATAGATTAAGATGAATTATTAACCCTTAACCATGATTTTCTCCATTTAATAGCTACAAAACAATCACTAACCTAAGTTGAATCAATTTACATATTTTAGATTAGAGATTATCCTACAATATTATTATCATTTCTAATATGATTTGATATGATATAATCAAGATTAAATAGATTAATGTGTTATCATCATTATCATTACTATTATACTATAATTATAACCATGTATTTAATTACTATTATTTCTATTGTTATTATTGTTATCACTATTATAATTTTATCATTAATTTTGTATTTATTATCATTCTATTGATATGATGTAATTGATCTATTATTAATGGTCAAGATAAGTCCATATTATACAAGGACCGTATGAGATAGGAATAAAACATAAAATTAAAATAATACTCGAATTTGATATAATCTATCTTATAATGGAGTTAAATTACAAGTTATAGCTTAAAATTAAAAAAATCAATTAAAAGAGCTTTTAAATTAAAAATATCGATCACAATTTCACAACACCTCCAAAGATAAAATAATGATAAAAAAAAAATCCACTGGTCCAAGTTTGATACTGTAACACTCCCATTTTTAGAAAACTCAAATGTTTAACATTAAATGGAAGCATATATAGAAAATTAGGGCATTACTACCACAACTAATGCCAGGAGCCTCTATTAACCCACTTACATTAGCTGTTAAGGCTAATAATAATATGAAGAATACTCCAAACTTTATTATTAATTGAAGCCAATAAAAATTATAATTTTTTATTAACTCAACATGAATCAAAAATATATGAAAGGATAAAAATAAAAAAGTTAATTACAGCTCAAAACCATGAAAATAGACATTTGAAGTCAATGACGACAAATAAATGTCTGAACATAACCACCACTCTTACTCTTCCTCACCATACATATCATGAACACTTTGGATAGGTCCACACTTAATCTGCACTAGGTGATCTACTTGTCGTGTAAATCATAGATCATTGAAGACTTACCACCAACAATAGGATGATTAGAAAGTATACTTAGGTCATCCCAAAGGATATAGTCTAAAGGGGATAATAAAAGTTTAAAGAACTACCACTTCAATCATCTTATCATTAAGTGTATATACCCCTAATAGAGTTTGGAGAAACCTATAGAGTAGAAGAGAAACATTAACCAGACATAACTAGTCAATGAATAAACAAATAACCATCAAGAAAAAAGAAAGGCTATTGTTGATCTCCAACTTCAGGAGGTTAACCCTGAAGGACCCAGATCTCACTTGTTCTACTTTAAATATTAGTATCTTATTAAGGTGATTACATAATATACATAAACCACTATTTTTCTTGAAATCTCTTTCTATATTAACCCTTTTCCAAAAAAATAAATAAATAGAAGCTTCCCTAAAATGAAAAATCCCCCAAAAGGAAACTTGCCATTCATTCCATACAATAAACTCAAAATCATTAGGATTTTTTTTAAAAAAAATTCAAATCGATTTAATATTCAAACTTGCAAGTTTCGACATATAATAATAATATAGCGATTTTTCAAAATATCATAAAACTTACAACACTCATATATGTATTGCATAAAGAGTTTTTGAAAGATATTTGTTATGATACATTACCGGAATACAAAATCTTAATAAAATTAAGGCCTTGAACAAAATACTCTTGACAAGTAATCTTGAAAGTAAAGAATGCCTCTAGAATCTTGGGTTTCCAATTGAGCTATAATTTAAAAGGATTTGAACTCAAATTCAATTGATCTTGTATTAATAATGAAGTTGGGTGTTGAATATGTGAGGGAGTGAAAAGAGAAAAGTTAGCTATGAGAGAAATGAATGTCCGAATAGGGTTCTCTCTACTTTGAGATATACTTACAAGCAAACTATGCTAAGTCCATTTTAGATATTCACCAATAATAAGATGATAGAGGAGAAAGAAAATAAACAAGGAAGAAGATATGGGCATTCCACCATAAGCCTTGGCGTGTAATCCATGACAATACTAGTCGTATTTTGATTTTTGGTAATTAGAAATAAATAGTTGATATGTGGTACAATAGGCAAAATAGATATTCTATAATTTTTGCTAATTGGATAGGACGAATCTAAACCAAAATATGGCTCGAACACAAAACATAATAACTAAGACAAAGAAGTATCGATAATCAATAATGGTTGAGTTACGAGGATATTTATCATAGTTGAAAGGTTACATGTTACGAAATATGAAGCTAAAAATAATTAAGGAAATTAATAAAGAAAAGTTTTAATTTAGCAAATTAAATTTGACTATTCAATAGCTATGGCTATTTATTATAACACTGTAATTGAAACAATATTACAATAATAATAACTATAATATAAACCATTGTTAATTAAGTAATTAAGTACTTTAAACATACGGAGCACTACATCTTATAAAACCAATATAAAAATAATGGTCACTAAAATAATAAATATAGGTTTAAAATTATAGGATATTACAAATACAATCAAACTCAAAGAATAAAATAAACCAAAGAGATCAAGTTTAAAATAATTAGACTTGATATATATTAAAATGAAAAAGAATGGCACAAATGACCCGAATCAAATTCAAATCTTACCTAAAAGATAAAATAATCCAAACTTATCTGAATCCGACCCACGCCCAAGCCTAAAGTAAAATAATATGAATTTATCTAAATCTGAGTCTATCCGTTCTTAACCTAACTCAATTTGATATAATAAAAAAATTTAAAATTATCTAACTCCGAAACGATCTAAATCGAACTGAATTAAGTTTGAACTAATAAAATAATCCAACTTAAATAAGATATAAGCCGCCCACTCAATTGCTAGCTCTAGTTTTGGTACCCAGGCATCCAAATATGCGTGATCCACCTCCTTCAAATTATGTGCATTTTCTCGCGTCTCAAATTGCTGATTCTTTATTTCTTTCAGATTGTACCCATAAATAGTATTGATGACTATCCTTTCAAATTGTTTAATTCACTGATGAGCAGTCAGTGAAATTGAGATCATATCAGGCAGATGATTATTTTTCAATAATCAATCGAGACGAATCCAAATGTCTAAGATCATATCGGGCAGATGATTATTTTTTAGTAATTAATTGAGTTGGCCGAAAGGACAGGAGGGATGACAATATTACATTAATCTAACCATAAAAAAAATATTACATTAATCTACGAAATACGTCATCGTATTTATTTTCTTATATTTATAAGTAGACATTAGAAACACCTTACAATATACTTTTTGCGTAGGATATGAATTGCAGGGCAACGCAGTGAGCAAATGTCTTCGGCAACCATGCCTGCTAGATTTTCCAATGATAATGTTTTAATTTTATATGACAATAGGAGTTGGGCTGTGCTGGATTCGGAGACACCAAACACATGTGAGTACCACCACGTGCTCACTTCTCTTGATGCACGCCGAAGTCGAAGTCGAAGTCGAGAACGCGTCTCTCGTCTTTGACGTGGAAGAAGGAGACTTTTATTAAGACGAATCTAGATCTTCAGATCACAACTCTTGGGATCGGAGCTAAGAAAATACTGCAGTCCTACTTGCCTCCGCTTCACACATGATATGACATGCTGTGCCCACTATAATTGAGTGTCATGTCATGTCAAGTGGTTTAAAAGTCAAAAGGTTGAAATTTGAGTAGTTAGTACTCTTTAGGCTTTACTAGCCGACCACTCATACTAAGCTTATCCTGAGCCGACAGTTACTCATGCTCACATTGTTTCATCACAAACAATAAATGAATAAAAAAGCTTAAGAAAAGAAGGTGCAGGTGAAAGTTTTTCAAATCTAGGGACACACGAATTAAACAACAAAAATAAAATTAATTGAATGTTTAAATAATTAATTCGGCCGATATGTTAGGTAAATTGAATATTTGATTTGATATTTATTTTTCATGCCATTTTTTTACTTAATGATGCAATCAAATGGAAATGTATTCGATTCAGATGAATAATTCACAAAAAAGAAACAAATAATTTATGCCTTCATAAATTATGTTTTTATCGTACTTTATTTATTGTTAGAAAGTTTTATATTTTTTAGTTTATATTTTTACGAAAGTTAACTATTATTATAGGATTGGCAAGATTTGTTGGAGTAATCTAACTCCAAAATAAAATTATTATCACATAATATTATTATATTAAATATATTATTTAGGTTAGATCATTCAAATTAAATTAATCTATTATCCATCAATTGGATAGTTTTTTATCTCAATTTTTTGTTGTGATTGAATCAAAACTTTTAGTCATTTGACTAGTTATTTGAAGTTCTATCCAAAATTTTGAATATCTATTTTTTTTTTACAAATATTTGATCATGGAAGATTTGACCGGATATTGGATCAATGAATAACCATAATAATATTTATATGCCTCTTCAATTAACTAAACCAAACTACCAGCAAAAAACATTACTAGGTTCATTGATTTTGTTAATTCCAAATCATATGATTAATTACATGATAAAAGAGCATGTTATTTCATGTAAAATAATTTAGGTATGAAAGTAGGGCAAAAATGACCTTTTATGATTATGTATAACATATACACGGAAAGCAATAGGCTGAGCATGCTTAGATATATTTATGGAATAGTAATTATGGATGTATACCTTAGGAGCAATTTGGTCATTTTATGTGTGTTATGATATTTATCCTGACAAGCATGTATAATGTGTATATATTTTTGAGCATGAATTATATGATTATGAATGTATTAGATATGCATGCTAGGGTTTTATATGCAAAATCTTAAATAAGGGCAAAATAGTCATTTGACTTGTCTGATAATTTAACTGCATGATAAATTAATTTAATTATTATGTTTTAGTATTTTCATGAAAATTTAATAAATTAAATGAATTTAGTAATTAAATAGGATGTTGATATGACAATTTTGATCTTAGGGACATTTTGGTTATTTTTAACCTAATACACCCAAATGTGGATATTTGAGCCTAATATGACCTTAGTATATTTTTATGATTAGCCTTGACAATGATCTTGCTTATGAATATATTGAATAAAAGGGAACATGAGTAAAATGGTTAAAGTATGGAATCCAGATATATATGATTGATTGTGATTTTGCGATCACCTTAATATGATACTAAAACTTAAATTGAATGATCTTAAGACTGGATGGTGGTTCTTTAGTAGTCATTACCCTAAAGATGTGGTTTAACCCACAGTTGATTATGGATTTTTACTGGTGTATCTTAGTATCCCAACTAGACCCTATATCTTAGTATCCCCACATACTTATAAATTAGGTGTCCTTGTCGGTAGGTTATTGTGTTACCTTTATGTACTAATGCGACCAGAGTACCTTTTCGTCCTTAGATTGATAGTCAATAAGATACTATGTTACCTTAATGCGTGCGTTGGTATGAATGGAGTACTTTAGTGTCTCTACATTGATTAATCTCCTCTTAAGTAAATAAAAATGAAAATAATTAATGGATTATTAGATTATTAGGTTGGTTAGTAGCAACCTTAGTACTTACTTGTAGTTTAATAGTAGTATTTGTGCCTATCTATGGCTTGGTAGCAGCCTTTGTGCCTCTATGTGGTTCGGTAATAGCCTTCATGCCTACTTGTGGCTCAGTAGCAACTTTCGTACCCACTCGTATTTTGGTAGCAACCTTTGTGCCTACTTGTGCTGCTATGGATTGTTATTGGTCTATATATGTGAGCCTACTTGTGTTATAAGATTTATTGGTATTGATAAAGAGATATGTGATATGTTGTTATTGTCTTAGTTTTGGGTAGATGATGTTTCTAATTATACTTCAAAGAGCATATCCTAGATGCTAGATTGGTAAGTTTTAGTTTGTTCCAAATTGATGAGTATGAATAGTATATGGTTTTGGTGGTATATATATAGTTACATGAACGATCATCATATTTCAATCCTCCTATGTATATTTAAATATCTTATACCATGTTTTGTTGTATGCTTTGTATGTGTTTCATGTTGGTTTTTATATTGGTTTAGTATAAAGGATTGCTTACTACCGCTATACTAAAGGGTTCTTTTTGTAGATGTTTGCCTATTTCATTGACATTAGCCTTTGTAGGTCAGCTTTTGAGTTCAGGCGAAAGCTAGTAGTTTTGATTGAGTGCCTTAGACTATCCGGTGTCTTTTTGATATATTTAATTTCAGTTGTACTTGGACGCTTGTGTCCTCCTATTCTTTTTCTCTTTGGAGTTTAGTAATCTCAAATGTTGCTTTTTTTGGCACTATACTTATCTATTTGTCCTCTCTATTCTATTTTTTGTACTCATGTTATTAATTTAAGCAGAATAATGGTTTTAATCTTAACAATTAGTATGAGAATGATAGAGAACAAGACTTGTATTAAGTATGTTGGTAACACCCTTTGTTTAATCGTTTTAACTTCTACGCTTAACTCCTTAAAATGAAATTTACCAATCCTAAAAATTGGAGTGTTACAAAATCGCCATAAAACTCAAATAAACTCCAAATGAAAAAAAGAATTATCACTTGAAAAACTAATAACTACCATCCCAAAGAAAAAAATCCATCATAAAAAACCTAAGTAATCACTAAGCAACTCAAATAACCACCAAAGAAGAAGAATTATCTCTTAAATAAAAAAAACAACCCAAAGAATAATAATAATCAATTTCAACTCAAACAATTAGTAAAAAATAAAAATAAAGGCTCAAAACCCAAATCACCATTATTTGAAATATAAATAATCATCACTTCAAACTCAAATAATTACCTAAATATAAATTCCAAAAGAAGAAGAATGGTTAATTGAAACATGAAAAATCATCAATCCCAAGATGAAAAAATATCATCCAAAACAAAAATTGTAATATTCAGAAAATTTTCTTAGCATAATCTCGCATCATTAACGCCCTAATTTGATTCTAATCTCAAGAAATATTATTTTATCCTTAGCCCAATTTCTTAATCTCGAAACTTTAACTAAAATATGAAACATTTACTAAGAAAAATCGTAATTTGTAAACTAAAATTAAAACCCGCTAAAATTTCAACTAATCCTAATTACTTACGACTAATCTAAAAACACCCCTAAACTAATCCACCAACCCTTCATCTTTTTCCTTTTCTTTTCTTTCTTCTCCCTTCTCCCGTTAGTCCAAGCTATAACATTAGAAAAATATTACAATTTGCATCTCCCCACTTGCACCATCACCCATCACCTTTCTCCTTCTTCTTCTCATTCTTCCATCTCTACAGACCTGCACACTCCACTCCCCCTTGCCGTTTTACTTCTCATGCAACACATATATGTACAACAATCACCACCCTCACCCTGCAGCTACTACTCTACTCCTCACCATCCTCTACAACCATCATCATCACCATCATTACCTTGTAGTTGCACCATCACCATCATCATTGTCGCACGCCTCCCCTGCCTTTCTTATTCTTTCTTCCCTGATTTACACCACACACACATGTATAAATATATATATATCACACTCTCCTTTCTCCCTCTTTAGTTTGCCTCCATTCTGCCCATTTTTTATCCAAAACACTACCCGAGCACCTCCTCTTCCTTCTCTTTTCTTCTTCTTCTTCCTCCTTTGTTCCCCTATTTTTTCCCTATGCAGCACCTATTCCACCACCGCGCACCACCTCGGCCACCACTATTTGCCCATTGATTGGTGGACCAACCACTAAGGTCACCCCAACCTTCCCTAAGCAGTTGTCAGCCATCGTCACCGATCACCACCTTTTTTCCCTTCTTCTTTCTCTCATCCGTCACATTTTTACAAATCTCATGGCCCGTGTACGGCCTCAAGCACAACCGTGCAACACTAAAATTTCCTATCGCACGAACGTGCAACTCAGCATCGCCTGGCCGTGCGTGATCTTTTCTGTAGACCAGGGCTGCACTGCTTGCAACATAGTTGTACAACTCGGCACCACCTAACTGTGCGTGATCTTTTCTCTCGACCAGGGCTACACCGCCTACAACAAAACCGTGCAACTTCTCATTTTTAGTAGTGCACCACTATTTTCACCCCCAAACTTTGTCCAAATACCACCAAAATTTTACCATATCTCCACCACACATTCCTCTATGCATCCACACATCTCAAGCTCCTGTTTGAATATGGTTATTTATATTTTTACCATATTTACCTTGATTTCTCCTTTGATTTAACTCTTCGAGCCTAACCATGAATTTTGTTATTTTTCGTGGGTGGTATTCTAGTAGCTTTGGAGGAGGAAGTCTAGGATTTGCATATTTAGAGCCTGGTGTCCTAGTTGGTAAGGATACTATACAATGTTTAGGGGTTTTGGTGTTATTTGCTTGTATGGTTATATGTGCTTTTCATGATCTTGTTGATATATGATGTAACATGTGTTGATCATGATATTTTGTGATGATATGAATATTATGTTGAAAGGGAGTAAGAATGGGTGAGAGGTACCACTATGTTATGATTTTGTTGTGATAATGTCATATTTATGGAAATATATCTTATGGTATGAAATAAGGGCTTAAGGATATTGTGTTATTGAAAGAAAGTAAGAATGTGATGTGAATTTTATGAATTTATATTTAAGTAATTTTGAAATTTGCTGTGAATTAATTACTTATAATTGTTTGTCTTATTTGTTGAATTAATAGGAGAATAATGCAGCATATGGATTCTGTGGACTTGGACATAGTTGCTGAGAAGTGCAGAATATGTTTGGAGTGTACAGATTATGTAAATTTTTGTTAAATATTTTGTAATCCCATATGATGCATTCGCCGGTCGGAATGGGCTAATGAAAATTAGGACGGTTGTATAATCCGCCACCCGGTCCTTAATTTGGACTAGATGGATTGTGGATTAATCAATCCTTAATGACCATGATTAGCTAAAGTTGTTTTAGCTGATGGGAAATTAAGCCTTAAGCTTAATTGTATTTGGAACATTTTTTGATGTTGGTTGTAATTGGGCTGGTCGACACTTCATTCTTTTGATGCTTGGTCGAATATGGGCTGGTCGACACTTCATTCTTTTGGCCCAAAATTTTGTATCACCATCCATGCAGGCCTGTATCGTCCGTATGTATTTGTCGAGTATACGACCTTCTGTGTACATATATATAGGCCGAATACATTGTAATACACACAATTTTTTGACAGAAATAACATCAGTCGATATTTTTCTCTCGATCTCTCTCGCGACTTCTTCTCTCTCTTGGCGATTCTCTCTTTCGCTTCTCTTCTCTGATTCTGTCTCGTTCTCACCTTGATCGATCTTGATCATTCACCTTCTAATTTCAGTTGCCATTGAATCAATTGTGCTTCTGAAACTTTGGTTCTTCCTTTGGAAAGTTTTCCTTAGGCTGTGCCGGCGAAAATCGAACGTTGCGCTCGATTAAATCTCTCGATCCTTTGCGAAACCCTAACCGGTTTCCATCAGAATGTGTAAGAGGTACCATTATTATTTTGTTGTGATAATGTCATATTTGTGGAAATATATCTTATGGTATGAAATATGGTTTAAATAAGTTTTGATAAATGTACATAAGAATTCTCATGAGGTATGATGATAATTTGTGGACTTGGAAAATAATGTGTGGAAGGTACAATATTTTATAAAATAAAGATTAGTATTTGTGCTTCAGGGTAATTTGGTCATTATGGGGTAATAAGAAAATTTTGGTATTTTATGTGTTAGGTGGATTAAAATATGAATAATAACATAAGGAATTTTTGGACGTATTATTGTTCTTTGGGATCCTTAAATAATTCAATAGATAATTTGGAGCAAAATACCTTATGCTGATAATATCATTATTTCATGTGTAAAATCTAGAGGTTATTTGGATTATGAATACGTTATTAATGATTGGCCTTATGAGGTTATCTATTGGAATTGGTAATTAGGTAAATTTTATGGGAGGTATTATGGCTAAACTGTAAAATTTGGGGTTTTGGAGATTCCTATGAGTAATACATTAGGATAGGTTTATTAATGTACGTGTACGAGAACTAGAACATGCATTATGGGCACAATAATAATTATGATATTCGAGAGTGACTCATTGTAAGATGGATGAATAATCAATATGGGAGAATAATTGCTAAAGGGAGTGCAATTAGGGTTTGAAAGGACCTAAGGAATTTGTAACACCCCCAAAACTCGCTACTGAAAAATTTTGTTTTATTAAAAGAAAATAGTGGAAGCAAAGAAAATAAAACTGTGAATTTTGGGGATATTACCGCCATATTTAGTACCGGACTGGTTTACTCCTACCATTTCAGTACCAAGTGCTAAGGCTAAAAGAATAAAATACAATTTACTAGAAACTCAAACTATATTTAAATCAGCATAGCGCAAATGGTTTAGTTACAAAAGATATAAGCCCACAGTTAGTGGCTACAAGAGTAAAATCATTTACCAAAGAATTAAAAAGAGTGGGAGAAATACCCTAAGGATTTTTTGGATAATCCTTACTCTCATACCCAAACCCTCTTGAGTAGCACCTGCAAGGAACCTGCAAGGGACACTACCCATTAAATAGGCAGGGGCCCATGAATGGAACCCTTCAGTATTATAGTACTAAGTAACCCCTTTAAACCACACTAAAAGGCAGGTCTGCAATACAACACATGATACAAAAACTATGTAGAATGATAACATATGGCTAATACATAAGGCACATCTCATACAATAAGAAATGCATAACACAAATATGTATACTTAGCAAATTCATCACATGCCTAAGCAGGGACAAGTGTTGAAGCCAACTCAGGTTATATTAATATATCATAATAGAAAATCAATATTTTTGGACCTTAAGTCATTAATTAATCATCATCTTTCTATTTATAACAATGTGAGTGCAGGAGCCCTACTATTATAGTTGGTGGACCGAAAATATACAGGGCAACGCGTACTTAACCACTATTATTCGCTGGTGGATCGGTCTTCATGGCAGAAGGCTTCTGGCCACTATTATCGTTGGTGGATCGGTTTGGCCCGACTCACATGGTGTTCCACTATGAGTAATTAGTATTTTTTTTAAAGATTTATTCACATATAATATTTGGTTTATTAAGCTCGGGACCCCCACTATTATAGCCGGTGGACTAGAATATACATATACATCTTCCAGGGCAAAGCACTACTAGGCCACTATTATATCCGGTAGATCGGTACACATATACATCTTCTAGAAAAAGATGCTCCTAGGCCACTATTATAACTGGTGGACCAGTACACATACATATCCTCCAAGACAAAATGCTCCTGAGCCACTATTATAACTAGTGGACCGGTATGCATAATATAATCCATCTGGGCTCGACTCAATCGTCTTTTACTTTACACGATTAGTGTTTTCCCTTTTAATTAGCACAACAGTTCCATTTATTTGCCTCGAGGGAGTGATAAAGAACTTGGAGACGCGAAAGTACACCGATCATATTGGCTCATACAAGTAACTCAGTACCCTTCAACCATCAACCCAGGGACGCAAAGGTACCCTGGTCGTACTGGTGCATACAATCTACACAATACCCTACCGACAAGTACACCTAATATATAAGTATACATACCCCCTAAATAGGTTTGTAGAGTTAGATAGAGTAAGATGTAGGGCCTGATTGAGGCACTAAGGCACACCAGCAAATACCAGAATAATCATGGGCTAAACCACATCATTAAGGTAGCAACCCATAAAGAGCCACCATTCTCGATCTTGAGGTCTTCCGCTTTAATTATTAGTGTCTTAATTAAGGTGATAACGAGAATCACAACAACCACATACTTATTCACTTCTAATTGTTTTTGATATCATCAGGTAATCCTTATTCATACAATTATCCATGATCACCTAGAGGAATCACTAAGGCTATCAGTAATCTATCCAATTCTAATTCAGGATTCGTTTCCATTTGTTCACATTCCATATGGGTTTTCATATCATAATTACATTACAGTTTTAGAGTCTGGTTAACTCACATCGAAGGATCATGGCACACATAACTCTAACATGCCCTTAATTCACACCCAACACACAATACCGTGCATGATTAATGATTAAGACACATCCTTCATGAATATAAGAATAACACCATACCACAACCTTAATTATCCATCCAATTCCCGGTTAGGCCATGTTCTTGTAATACTTACTTATTGTCAAATACCCTTATCTTGCTATTCAATGTTACTTGTGTCTTAGTATAAAACTTTGTTAACCCATTGACATGTTAGATATGAGTTAGTGATTTACCCCTATCATCTCCACAAAATTACTGAAATACCCTTTGCTTGTATAATTATTAAGTCATCCCTCTTTACTTGCCAAATTACCATATTACCCTCCATGTTGTATAATTACTAAATTGCCCCTTACTCGTGTTAGGTTACTAAATTATCCTCTATACTTATTAAATCATCAACTTTACCCCTTATACTTGTTAAGTTACCAATTTACTTTTCCAGTGGGTTAAATTAGTGTATTATCCTTTATACTTATCTAAATTACCAAAATTCCCTTTTTGTTGGTTAAATTACCAAATCGCCCTTTTTCATTATTATGGTTACCAAATTGCCATCTTAATTGATTAAATTACCATTTTACCCTTCCTTTACACCAATTTACCATTTTACCCTTCTACTTTATTCATTTTACCCTTCTTTTATACCAATTTACCAATTTACCCTTCTTCTTTATTAAATTACCAAAATGCCCTTCGAATTTACCATTTTATCCTTATACTTTATTAAATTACCATTTTACCCTTTCTTTGTACCAAATTAGCATTTTATCCTTCTACTTTATTAAATTACCCTTTCACCCCCTTTACCTTTCAAAATTACCATATTAGCCTTTCTTTATACCAAATTACTAAAATATCATTCTCCTTTATTAAATTACCAATTTATCCCTTTACTTCACCAAATTACCAACATGCCCTCTCTTTTATGTTAATTTACCAAAATGCCCTTTCCATTATATTTAATTCACCAAAATGCTATCTTACACCAAAAATTACAAAGTTATCCTTTTTCCTTATAAAATTACTAAAATGCCCCTTTTCCTTGTCCATTTACCATTTTACTCCATTTACTCTTATAATTTTCCATTTTACCCTTAGTATACCACTTTTACCAAGATACCCTCACTACATAAAATATCAATATTAATACTCCATGCCCATCATTCAAACTCCACCAACTATTATTAATTATCATTAACACATATTAGTACCTACCGCACATTTTTAGGCCACACCTTTTGCATATATAAAAATTACCAAGATGTCCCTAGGGCTCATATTAACATTATTTATGCACCAATGACCATATTAACATATCATATCATACATATACTTTTAACATCATTTTTAATAGCAAATCTCCTTCCGTAAGCATTTATTTCTACACATGGCACCTAAATTAACATTTTTTTATCAATCAACACATGTAACTAAAATATTATACTTAACAACACATATTATGCATATAAACATATTAAAAATTCTAATGTGATAGCATACGTATATCCATACGTTTAAGTAAGGTTTAACGGTTACCTTATTTCCTGTAAAAATCGAATCTTATTGGTACTTCGGTTAAAGATTCAAGCTTTGATTAGAAAAACCAATACCTAAAAATAATATAAATATTTATCATATTAGAAGTAGGAAAATCAAAATAATAAACCTTTATCAAAACTTAAGTAAATATATACTACTATTAACCATCATTATACCTCAAGATTATTAGCTAAACAAATCAAGGGGCGGCTGCAAACTCATGCTACTCATGTAGCGTGACCTGCATGCAAAGCAACACGAAGGAGGGGTCAAAGAAGGTGGAAGAAGGGAGAGGTGGTTGTTTTGGTTAAGGGTTTTTGGAATGAGGTGGAGACTAGGTGGAGGGGAGTTAGGGCAGAGGCTAGGTGCAGGGGTGGAGTGGGGGTGTAGGGGTGGTTGGGGGTGGATGATTGGTAGCCCAGGGCGGCGGAGGCGGCAACTGCAGGCTATGAAAAGTGGGTCAAGGGTTGGGTGGAGGAGAAGAAGGAAGGAAAAGAAGAAGGAAAATGAGGGGCCGCAGGGCTAGTTTTTGGCTAAGGGAGGTAAGGGGTGGTAGGGGAGGTTGTAGGGAGTCGGTTAGTGGCTTAGGAGGTGGAAGAAGCGACGGAACGGTGGCAGAGGGCGATGGTGCAGGGAGGAGGCTGAGAAGGGGGGAAGAAAAAGAAAATGAAGAGGGATGGCTGTAGGGGGCTCAAGGGGGTGGCCTAGTGGTGCAGGGTGGTAGTAGGGGTGGCAAAAGGTAGTGCAAGTGGGTGGTGGGGCGGTGGAAACGACGATTGAGGGTGGTGGAGCAAAAAAAAGGGAAGGAAAGGAGAGGAGAAGAAGGGAGAATGGGGGGTCGGGAGATGGAGAAAAAGGGTCAAACGGGGCAGAAATGAAGTAGGATAGAAGAAGAAAAAGGAGAGGGAGAGGATGCAAGTATGACCGTTTAGGTGGTGGCATGGAGAGGTGTGTAGGTCGATGGTATAGGGTGGCAACTGCAAGGAGAAGGAAGGGAAAAAAAGGGACGGAATGGCATGCAGTTTAGGGGCTTATATGGCTTGAAAATGGAAGGAAAGGGATGGGGAGAGAGAGTAGGTTGCAGGGGCAGGTGATAGCAGGCGGCGGTGTAGGAGGCTGCCATGGCGCAGGTTGACGGTGGAGGAAGGAGAAGAGAAAGAAGAAAAGGAAAGGAGGGGCAGGCCAGCCGGGCGAGGGAGAAAGAAGAGGGAGTAGACCGGCTCGCGCGCGAGGAAGAAAGAAGATAAAAAAAAGGAGTGGGCTAGCCCAGCCAAGGGAGAAGGAAAGAAAGAAAAGAAAGGAGGGAGGTGGGTTGGGGCGATGCCGCGCGAGAGAGGGAGGAGAAGGGAAGAGAAGGAGTGGGCTGGTGGCCCAGAGCATGAGGGGGAGAAAGGCCACAGGCTTGGCCGCCCGAAGGAGGAAGAAGAAAAGGAAAAAGAAAGGGAAAGGAAGAAAAAGAAGAAGAAGGAGAAAGAAGAAGAAGAAGAAGAAGAAAGGAGAAAAAGGAAGAAGGAAAATAAGGAAAAATAAAATAAAAATACTTTTTGGAATAATAAAATTTAATATTTTTGAAAGATAAATTAATTTAATAATTTAAATTATTATAATTTAATATATTGGTTTGAAAAAGGATAATTTTAGTAAAATATTAGTTTGAAAAATTATTTAAATAAAATGTATATGATAAAATAAAAAATATTTAATTTAATTTATTAAATATTCATATCCAATTATATACACTCAAAAATCCACAAAATAATTAAATTAAATAAATTTAAAAGTTAATTTATCCCAAATAAAGGTTTTTTATTAAATTATAGGTTTTTAAAATTTTTTGGGATATTACAAACTTGGACCTATGCTATATGTATATCTGTTTTAATATGTTCTATGCCTAAAAATCAATTTTGAATAAGATACTAATCGCTTAAAACGTAAGTAGGGCCAATGTGATCTATTATATATATATATATGTGTGTGTGTGTGTGTGTGTGTGTGTGTGTGTATTCCCATTTCACCAGGGAGAATAGTGGCTCGTGAGCGTTTTGCCTTGAGAAGTTTCTTCAATTCGTTCCACCGGATTAAGAATAGTGGACACCCTACTCATCGTGAATTGAAAATATAATAGCATAATCTATGGAAAAGATACTAATGATTTAAATTGGAAGAATACATGAGTAAGGACCAAGGTGATCTATATATATATATATATATATATATATATATATATATATATATATATATATATATGTGTGTGTGTATGTATGTATGTATGTATGTATGTATGTATGTATTCCCGTTTCATCGGGAAGAATAGTGATTTAGGAGAGTGTTACTCTAGAAAGGTGATGTTTTCAAATATGTTCTACCAGATGATAATAGTGGCTCAGGTGTATTGTCTCTGAGAAGGTATTTCAGACCGTTCCATCGGTTTAAGAATAATGGGGTTCTTACACTCAACGTATATAAAAAAATGAAAATATATTATACTTCATAAACGAATCTGGATCATTTTGTCTTATGAGATGTTTCATTTATTTGGTTATTCGCTTATTATCTAATAAAAGTATGTGTTATTTGTATCCCTATTTCAATAGTATTGTTCCCTTACTCAGTACGTAGCATACTAACCGTCCGTTTTATGGGTGTTACTTATTCCCATGAGCAAGAGGCCTTAAATCTTATGTGTAGATCTCAGAAGATCAGCTAAATGATTATGCTGCCTATGACGCTCTATGTGAGGATGGGTGACTTCACCTATATTAGGGGTTGGGTGAAGAGTAATTGTTATTTGATTGAGGTATTTAACTGGATATCCTTTTTGGACTCTTGATCTATGGTATCCTTTCTTTTATATTTTGTATTGTTAACTAGGAGTTAGGCTCCAATTTTATTATTGTACTATAAATGTTCTTTTATTTTTAATTTTCTTTTGTTACTTTAAATGTTTTAGCTTTGTGATTGATGTAAGGATGGTTGCATAAACAAGAAATATATTGATTACAGCAACCCCCAATATTTTACTATTTTAATTAATTACTTCCGCTGTAAAACAAAATTTTTTAGTAGTAAAAATCAGGGTGTTACACAACAATCACTATGAAATTCAAATATTCATCAAAGAAGGAAAATTATATGAAACGCAAATAATCATCAATTGAAATTCAAATAATCATCGTGAAACTCAAATAAATTCCTAGAGAAAAAATTTCATCATTTAAAACACAAATAAGCACCAACCTATATAAGGAAAAAAAATGAAATTCAAATAGATTATAGTTTGATCCAATCCTATTAGTATGATCTTTTATTTTAATAAAAATACTTGGTCTAACGTGATCTAATTCTGAACTTTTTATCATAACTTTTAAAGAAATGTGAATATTTTATGAAAAAAATTAAACTTTTAAAATTTCTTTGAACATTTTTCTTTAGATTGATCCATAAGTCATTTATTTGGTCTTAGCTTTAAAAAGATTCGATCTAATATGATTTTAGATCGATGAATTAATATTCCAAATGATTTCACCATTATGAGTATTTGTGGAGATAAGATCGAAGACTCAAAATTAATTAGTCTAGTCTCCAACCTATAAGGCAAAAAAGGTCCTAATTCCCTACGGTCTAAAGCGAATAATGTTTATTTTTTATTACAAAAATATAATAATTTTTTTCTTTAAAATGATGAATAAAAAATATCTTTTAATATTTAAGTTTGTTTTAGTAAACAAATGATTTTTTAAAACTCCTTCGATCTTAGTTAAAAAAATTTGGTCTAATTTTAGACTAATAATATGACCGGCCGTCCCATTATTTTTATAACCCACACCATTTAATCTACCACTATTAGTCCTGCTACACTTATGTTGATACCGCTATCCCTAATGGTATTGTTATTATTGTGTTGCTACTGTTATTCTTAATGGTATAATTCCTTCTACTTCTACGCATTTTAAATTAAAAAAAATTATAAAAATTTCACATTTAAAAATTAAAATAGGTTCTATTTTTCTTAACGAAAAACGAAGGAAAAAAAAAACCATATCAAATGGACGGTGTCCACCTTGGGATAGACGGATAGTGTCTGATTGGGGAGGCCCTTGAACCTTTGTAGTCTTCTGGCCGCTGGTGCATTTCTGGCCACGGAGTGTTGATTTCTCTTGGCCCACCCGCGTTCATGGATCTGCGGCCCCTGTGTGATTTTGTGAGGGTTAATATTTGTTTGAACGTTTAATATAATGAAAAAGATATCATATTTGTTAGTTGGCTCGTCGCTAAATCAGTGACCATGTAACCTAGCTAGTCGGCAAATATGTCTTGATAATTGTGGCCCACCTATGTTCTATACTTTCTAAATTCTACTGTCGTGTTTGACATTTCTCATTAAGTTGTTTTGCATTTTTTCTAATTTATGTTTTGATTATTTTGTTAAGTTATATCTATATCATGTGCAAATTAAAAAAAATAGAATTTTCTTTTCCTTTGAGCTATTTATCTTTTTCCAAGACTTTTACCCTCTTTTTTTTTTGTTTAATTTACTGTCTTCAACAAATTCTACAATATTCAATTAAAGCCTAAAGTTGTGTTTCTACAACCTTTTCAAATCTTTACACCCAATTATTTACTATTTTTTTAAAATAAAAATATTAAAATAATTTAACAAGAGTTATCACCATACTTATCACAAGTTCAATACATACATTTTTCATATTAAATATAAGGCTAAAAATGTTTGCGATAAATAAATTAAAACTTACAAAAATACATTGCAATAGTAGAAGATTTTAATAAATTATTTATAAGAATAAAATATTGAGTGCATACTCCATATAATATAATACATAAAAATAAAGAAAAATGAAACAAAAGGGACGAAAAGTATAAAAATAAAAATAATCTAAAATCTAGGAAACACAACACGTTCGACCTCGAATATCTATAATTATAACTTTGAGTATAAATACAAATCACTATGCCTGATATATCTCTTCAAAGTTAATAGGCCTGTTATTAAAACATTTGTGACATAACGTCCACAAAAATGTAATTTCAATACGTATCTCGTACTAAGTAACACAACTATTATAAAAAGATAACATTATGCACGATGACTATGCAAAAAACATTGGTATAACATGCTATAATGGAATAATAACACGTTTCATATAAATATTAATCGTAAAGAAAACAATTCAACCATCAAGCATACAATAATGTTACGTGACCATACGAATAAACAAGATTCACTATAATTTATTATTGTGATAACAACCACTAGATTATGTTAACTTGAGGAAAGATGTAATATCTCAATTTTTTCTAGCCTTATTTACTAGGTAAGTGGGCTCATAATCTAATTTTAAAAAAAATCTATGCCATGGTTTTTCAAGCCATTGATATTAAGTTTGAGTTTTCCAATATTTATTTCATTTATTTGTGAAAAAAATATAGTTTTGTGCAAATTCTCTGATCGTATCATTTTCACTTATTTTGACTTATTTTAAAATTATAACTCATTCATAAAAATTTCCAACCTTATTCTTTTATTTTGATAATTTCCGCATCATTTTTTAGCCTTCTGTTAATTATTTATTTGCTTAAGGAAATTGTTTAGTCGTTTGTGAAAAATTACAATTTATGTGATTTCCTGTTCTAAACCATTTTGGATCATCAATAATTTTACTTACTTCTAAAAATATTTTAAGCTTAGACAAGATTCTCGGATCTTTGTAAGTTTGCGTATTCTTTCCGAATCGCAAAGTCACATAATTTTTTTTTTCATGACAAATGGTTTTCACCAAATTATTCATTGTAATTCATTTGAGCTCTTAACGAACTACTTTATACTCTCTTAGACCATTTGTTAATTGTTTCATCTGTTTGTCAATAAATGCATTTTTGTTGAATTTTTAATTTTGCTATTTTTTTTTGTTTTATTTTTTGAGCTTCAAACTAATTCTGATACCCAATATTTTTATATATTTGGTTTCTAAAATTATTTTGCAGCTTTCCATAAATTTTTATAGTTTTGGGGATTCATTTGCTATTTTTCCTAATAAATCCCTATTTTCTAACCTTTCTACCTATACAATTATTCTAAAAATTGTGAAATATCTATCATACCCCTCTTCTAGTTGGCATTTGGCTCTCATATGTTGGACAGTCAAATCTTAAATTTTGGATTCTAGCAATCAACCAAAAACCTTGCCACAATCCAATCTTTCCAAAATCCACCAATTCTTTTACAGTCACTCTCCTCTTTTGGTACTTTTTTGTGACCGTTCAGGCAAGACCCACTACCCCCACCTTATTCAAGTTATAAATGGGTAGGGTATAGGGTGTTGATGTTGACCAAATAATCCCCTATCCTTGCATTCCCCATTTCAAAACCCAAATGCACAAACTCAACTCTAACCCTCCTTGTCCTTTGGTTGATTTCTTTGCAACTTCTAACAACTCGCTCTCCCCGATTAGTTATTCTCTTCCACTGGTTTTAGTTTCATTAAAAAAAAATTATTGCATACTAAAATTACCAACTATGTCCCCTCCTGTTTTGGGCTTTATGCCCCTCAAATAAACCCTAACTTTTACTTGTTTGACAAACTTGTGTAAGTTGTTGTTGTTGACCAGGCTAATCTTTTTATCAAATAAGGCCTATGCCATAGCTCAGTCCTTGTCTGTTCTTCTTCCATTCTTGTTTGGTTTTGGTCCTTGCATTTCATACTTCATCTAGGAACCTATTTTTCCAAGCAAATCACACCCCGTCCCTCTTCTTTCCCTTCTTTCTACCTTGTAGAGTAACTAGTGTTTTGTTGCTGCTACTTTTGCATGTGTTGCAATAGAAATTTCATGGCTTTTATTCATTCTTTCCTTATTTTTCCCTACCCATTAACCTCACAAAACCTTGATATCTCATTCCTTGGTTATTATTTGTGGTTTTTCTAGTGGTTTCCAAGTCTCCATGCCCAAGAGAATTTCTTCCATTTCATTTATTTCTTTTTCATTCCATAATTATATTTTCATGATACTCTATTTTGTGTTATTATTATTATAAATGATCAAGTGGTACAAGTAGAATATTAGGAGCATTTTTTGTGCTTAGATACCATATGACATTTTTGTAAGGATGCACTTCTTTAGATTAGGATTCTTAGTTTCTATGAGTTAATTTATTTTAATCTATGTTAGAATATTTTTATGATTAAGGTTTTTTTTTATATGGTGTTCTTACATTCTAACTTGATATCATGCTTTTGGTTGTTATTATATTTTATATGCAAATTCTATATTTTTATGCATTGCTAGACTTTGCTAGAAAATCATAAGTATGATGATACATTTTATTTATTTTATATAGATGAGAAGAGATAATTATGTTAGGTATTAGCATAGGTGAATTGGGTTGAAAATTGAAATGTTTAGATGTGTTGGAGGCTCAGGTATTTTTGGCCGTATGGCCTTTTTAGTGGTTCTGTTGTTTTTAATTAAGGATAATTATATATTTTAGTTTTTATTATTGTGTGGGTGTTTCTGTATACTTTTGGTAAATTACGGAGACTTGTGAGATTTTATAGGCAATTGGTGTTTTCGACGTAGAGGTAAATTGATCTTTTTGTGAGATTTTGTGGAAAATAAATATACCATTATAATCCTTAAGGTGTTTACATAAATATTGATAGGGCTTGGATGTATTTGGGTTAAGTTATAATAATAAGAAGTTTTGGGATGTGTAGGTAAATTATGGGCATTTTGATTAGTAAGGGTTAAACATGAAAAATTTGGGTTGTATGAGTGTTTTTGAGTTCTAAATATTGAAAGTATGATTTATAAAGAGTTTGGTCAATTGTGGATAACATAAGTATAATAGTGAGAGAAATTGCTTAATTTTAGAAATAGTAACCAAGAGTTAGAAACGGTATTGTATATATGAAACGTGGGATTTTGAGTCATTGTTTTTTGAATATGTTGATCTTAATGTTATTTTAGGAATTTGTGCTAAATTTGGTAAACTGGCGAGACATGAAGATGCTAAATATGTGGATCTTATGTTGGTTAGAGCTTTTGGTTGTTAAGAATCATGTTTCGGTCAGAGATATGGTTCTCACGATCCTAAATATTTTAATCAAAAAATGTATTTTGTCTTCTCCCATTGTTTTTAAAACCCAGATTAATCTTGTGAGTATTAAGTGTGGGTAGGCTAAGTGGCATTTGATATTTGTTTTTGTGCTATTTAATAGTAAGTTAGGATTTTTCCTAGCACACTTTTGTTTTACAGCTAGTTCAACATAGCCCTTAATGGATGTGTCGACAATTTAGAGAGAACATTTGAGGCTTTCATGGAATTCATTCAACATCCTCTGGTGTCTCAACCTCCACCTCCACCATCTCTGCATCATCTACAGGAGGTCATTAAAGAAGATTGGCTCCAAAGAGTTTTACGCCATCAACCACCTACCTACATTGGGGAAGAAGATTCCATTGTCCTAGAAGGTTGAATATGGGATTTTGATAGGACTTTTGAGGTAGTTGAATTCCCAGAAGCACGAAAGGTGAGCATAGATGCGTACTTTCTCCGAGGACCAGCAAATGTCCGGTAGGTAGGCTTTCATGCTCAAGAAGGACAATCGATATCCTATGAGGACTTCAATACTACACTTCGTACTCGTTTCTACATTGAGAGCCTCAAGAAGTACAAGATCAAGGTATTCATGTAGTTAACTTAAGGATGTTTGATGGTACAAGAGTCACTACTACGGAAACAGGAATTAATAACGGGACATTAATAACGGTGTTTTGAAAACCGTCGTCAAATCCGTAAAAATTAATGCGCGGGAATTTTTAATAACGGTTTTACGTAATAACCGTTATTACAAGTGCAAGGTAAAATTTTGCACGGGAATTTTAATAACGGTTGACCTAAAACCGTTATTTAAACATTATTTAATAACGGTTCAAACAAGAACCGTTGTTAAAATTGGCAAGGTTTTAATAACGGTTCCTGTAAGAACCGTTATTAAATCATCTTTTGATAATGGTTGTTGGAGGAACCGTTATTAAAACATGATTTAATAACGGTTCTTATAGGAACCGTTATTAAAATCTCCTTTTATTTCGTTTTCTTTTGTTTCCTGCCAAAAATTTCAGACTCTGCCGCTTCCCTCTCGTACTCTCTTTCTCTTGCGAACCCTTGCACCACCGCTCCAGCTCCTCTGAATTAAGGGAAACCGTCGCACTGCCATCTCTCCACCACCCCTCTGCCATTCTTGCGAACGTAGCCATCATTTGTACCTTCGTCGTTGCCGTTCTCAACTTGTACGCCGTCGCTCCCTTTACGTATGTGTTGTTCTTCCTTCATTGCTTAATTTGTCTCTACTGATATGTATATATATATATATATATAAATTCATGCATGTTGCACCGAAGAGGTTGTGTTTGATGTGTTGTTCGAAAATCTGTCGTTTGATGTTTTGGTGAAAATTTTTGCTGTGGCCTTTTTTGATTGTGGCCAGCCGAGACCTTAATATATATGTATATATATATATATAAATGTGTTTATAATCTATTTTATAAAATTATGTATTATTATTTTAAGAGAATCCACAAGCCTAAAATATATATTATTATCATAAGATATGTACGTTCTAAGTATAAAATTAAGGTGTATATATTTTTTTAGCACTCACATTATTATATATGCAGACGATCATGTGTATTTATATGCTTTTTTTAATATATATTTTGTAAGACATGTATGTTAGGGTTAGGGTTTATCGTTTATTATACTAAATATAAACTAGGGCTATTAGGAAAAATCCTAAGGATAAGGGTATTGTGCATGGGGAAAAGTTGAGGAGGTTGGTTGGGCATCGGTGTTGTGATTGATAAAAATTAAATAGAGATGAATAATTGTGTATAATAATAATAATAATAATAATAATAATTAATCATATAGGATTTATTAGATTGTACTATATATATATATATATATATATATATATTATCTTATTAATATCTACTTGATTTTACTATGCGTAGGTTGAATGATTTGATGATAGTTTGATGTTTAGCCAGTTTTTTAAATATATAACTAAAGATTATGTCCTTATTTTAAATAGTTTGATGTTGTTAGGTTTCCATAGTTGGTTATGATCTGGTAGAATATATTTATGATTTGTCTAGCTAGTTGAAGATCAGTTTACATATTCTGTAATTTAGATCCTTTTAATTTCGAGAACAACCTTGATGATAAGATTTAGTGGTTCTCATTTGTAGGTAGTGATCAGATGACATACCCTCCACTGTATTTTCATATGGCACCACATAGAGATGTACGGACTCATGTGATATGGTTATATGACGAGCTATGTCATTTGTACGCGAGTGGCTCATCCTATCACCCCTTCCATTTCAGATCTTATCACCTTCTGTTGACCCTGCCTCAGATAGAGCCATGGGCATCGGCTACGTCTACTTTTTTGCAGTGGTTTGTCTACCACACTGATGCACCACACCCGATATTTATTGAGGGTGAGCTGTTTGCTAGAGAGTATGATAGGATATCGAGAGAACTGATGGTCATCGATGACGAGTGGAGGTATCGTCATAGCTTGCCTCGGAGTATCCACCTCGGTTACCCTAGAGTATCCGTGAGTAGACTCTCATTTGATGATGTCAGGGATCAAATGATATATCGTGATGAGTGGACTTTTAGAGTTATAGTTTTTAGTCGGGCTCGACGAGGCTATCGGGGGATTTAGTTTTAGATATGAGTTTTCGTTTTTTAGGTATTTGAGTTGTAGCAACATTTTGATGTATATAGTGCTGCTATTGCTTAAATCCTGTAGTATGCATATCTTTTGTAAATTGAACTATTAATTGTATAATATTTTGCTACGTTTGTATGTATGCATATATATATATAATGAACTCTTTGTAAGTATGAGGAGTTTCATTGATCAGTATTAATATAATTTTGGAAACTTGTTAGCATGATTCGTGTATATATATATATATATATAGAGAATAGCATGCATGATACATTTGAGATTAATTCTTTCTAAGCAAGAGTGATTTGAAAATTATTATACTTATAATTCAATTGATTTTTAATAATTACTTTCATGTGGGATATATCTAGATTCAAATAATATGGATCGGAAATGGTTGTCTACAAATCGTCTGTCTAGAGAATATAACGAAGGAGTGGAGTTTTTCATCAAGTTTGCAGTTGAACATGTTCGGGACTCTAGTAGAATAGTCTGTCCTTGTTTGAAGTGTGCTTATATTCAGCGTGTCAACGCTAATGATTTGAGAGATCATTTATTTGTGTATGGAATTGATACAAGTTACACTTGTTGGATATGGCATGGGGAAACAGAGTCTAAATATGAAAATGACGATGTTGGGAGGGATAGTAGTGGATCATCATTTGATAACTATGAGGGACATTTGTTAGAGGAGATGACTCAAAAGGTTGAGGAAAGTGTTCGGGATTGTCCAAAAATGTTTGAGAAGTTATTGAATGACTAGGAGAAACCTTTGTACGGTGATTGTAAGACGTTTACGCGATTATCCGCTACTTTAAGGTTGTACAACTTAAAGGCATGTAACGGATTGAGTGATAAGAGTTTCACAGAATTATTGTCACTTGTGAAGGATATGCTTCCTGATGATAACGTTCTACCCAATCGTACGTATGAAGCGAAGAAGATTCTATACTCTATGGGCATGAGTTATGAGAAGATACATGCATGCCTTAATGGTTGTATTTTATATCGCAATGGCAATGCATCTTTGGATAGTTGTCCTGATCCTGAATGCAAAGCACCACGATACAAGAAGAACAAGGTGCCCGCTAAGGTGTTATGGTATTTTCCTATAATACCAAGATTAAGGCGGATGTTTAATGATATTGAAGATGCCAAGAACCTAAGATGGCATGCTGATGACAAGATAGATGATGGGCTTCTTAGACATCCATCCGACTCTCCACAATGGATGACGATTGATGGGTTGTTTCCTGAATTTGGTAAAGAAGCAACAAATGTGCGCCTTGCGCTTTCTGCAGATGGAATGAATCCGCACAATCAAGGCAGCTACAGTCTATGGCCAGTGATTTTGGTTATATACAATTTACCTCCATGGCTCTATATGAAACGCAAGTATATGATGTTGTCTTTACTCATTTCCGGGCCAAACCAACCTGGGAATGATATTGATGTTTATTTGGCACCTTTGATTGATGATTTGAAGTTCTTATGGGACATGGGCGTTGAAGTATTTGATGCATATGGTCAAGAAAATTTCACTTTGAGAGCATTGTTATTCTGTACTATAAATGATTTTCCGGCGTATGGCAACTTGTCAGGTTATAGTGTGAAAGGCCATTATACATGTCCGATATGTGAGGAGAATACTTCATTTGTTCAGATAACACATGGCCGAAAGACTGTGTTCCTTGGGCATCGTAGGTTTTTACCGAAGAATCATCATTATCGTAGGCAAAGAAAAGCGTTCAATGGATTCCAAGAAGAAGGGCAGGCACCAATCCGGTTCATGGGTCGACAAGTGTGGTTGAAGATGAAACATTTGAGTGTCAAGTTTGGGAAGAAGAATAAAGATAAGCCTCCATCAATTGGGTGGAAGAAGATGTCAATATTCTTCAACCTTCCTTATTGGGAATCTTTCTACGTGAGACATGCCCTTGATGTGATGCATATTGAGAAAAATATATGTGACAGTCTTGTTGGCACATTACTTAATGTTCCACGCAAGACTAAAGATGGGATAAATGCTCGATTGGATATGGAAGAAATGGGTATTAGACGGGAATTGACACCGCGAGACAACGGAAGAAGAACATATTTACCGCCGGAGTGTCATACTCTTTCCAGAAAAGAGAAAATTTCATTTTGTGAATTCTTGCACGATGTCAAGTTTCCGGAAGGGTATTCTTCAAATGTCAGAAGGCTCGTGTCAATGAAAGAGTTGAAATTAATTAACATAAAGTCTCATGATTGTCATATCTTGATGCAGCACTTGTTGCCGATAGCTATACATGGAATTTTGCCAAAACGTGTTCGAATTACTATCACGAGGCTTTGTTGATTTTTTAAAGCCATCTTCTCTAAAGTTATACATCCTGATAGTTTGGACGCCTTGCAAAAAGGGATTGTGATTAATTTGTGCCAACTTGAAATGTATTTTCCATCGTCATTCTTTGACATTATGGTACATTTAACTGTTCATTTAGTTTATGAGATAAAGATGTTAGGACCTGTTCATGGGCATTGGATGTACCCCTTTGAACGGTTTATGAAGTTGATAAAAGGTTATGTGAAGAATCGATATCGGCCAGAAGGATGTATTGTTGAGAGTTACCTGGTGGAAGAGGCAATTGAGTTTTGCACAAAGCACTTGTCAAATGCTGAAGCTCTTGGTATTCCTAAGTCTCGACATGCGGGCAAATTTGAAAGACAGGGTATTAGAGGCAGACAGCTTGGGCGTGTAGACCCTAACATGTTCCGTGCAGCACATCTATATGTATTACACAACAGTGATGATGTTCAGGCGTACATTGAAGAGCATATGACTTCTTTACGGATTGAATATCCATCCAAGACTGAGAAATAGATTATCGATAAATATAATCTTTCCTTTATTGATTGGATAAGAGATCGCATCATTCCACTCATCGGTCATACACCAACTTTAATTTTCGAAACCCTGCATTGGTTGTCTCAGAAACCTCGTTATGAAGTTTTTCAATATACCAGTTATGTGATCAACGGTTGCACTTTTTATAAAGAGGGCGATGAGGCAGCCACAGTGCTAGAAGCTCATGGAAGCTTCGTGCTTTGGCATGTGGATCAGATACGTCTCACTACTGAAGAGGTATTGACATTCAATATCTTCATTAGAGGGTAGGCTAGTTGTTACATTGTTTATACATTTTTCATATATATATGCTCAATACATATTTTGTTTATTATTATTATTTAAGGAATCAAAGAAGAATACTGCTCCTGCTAGTAAAACTAAGAGAGGTACTAGTAGAACGAGCAACACAAAAGAGGGCGCTGCCAAATGAAAGAGAGCTAAATCTGAAAAATCAGTTGCCCCACAAAAGATTCGTTCTTCGGAAATACGCCAACCTCCACCAGCATTAGCTTTATTGTATTTCTATGCCCAAAACTACCTCGGGAATAATTATATTTCCATTGATTGTCGTCCTGAGTATTTTGGAAGGGACGATGCTACTTACATGGTATCGACAGCTGACATAAGCGACATTTATAATCAGGAATGGATGTCAACCACGAGTGTCGCCGTTTATGTCACGTAAGCATTATTTCATATTTCAGATTTTAGTACTCTTGGAGACATAGAATTTGTACGACCTTTTAAGCTTATATGAGTTATTAGTTATTAACAAATATCCATTATTATTGTCGTCCATATATAGGTTGGTAGCTAGTCGCGCTGCGTTGGAGGGAATGCTGTCCTCTATTGTTTTTGTGTGCCCATACTACATAGCTGACAGTAGTACAATAACAGAGGGTAGGCACATAAACTATTTAGCGGATCGCATTTTGATTGAGGGACACAACAAGCTCTATCTCATTCCTCACCTCGCAACTGAACATTGGGTTTTGTACGCCGTCCGACCTGATCTTAACAAAGTTTATGTGTTTGATTCCCTTCGAACCTATGACATGCCTTTTGAGGTCGCTCGTCTTGGTGGGAAGGAATTTATCGACATGTTAGTATACTTTTCACTTCTTACTTCATTAGCTTATTTATACATATATATATATATTCTACTTTCATTATTTGAGGTATATATACTTACAATATTATGTATCCAACTCTATTTATTAGGGCACTACGGACGGCATATCAAAGGAGAGGTGGGAATGGTATCCCAGACCCAAAGAATCTTCAATATGAGCCTATCATGGTAAGTAGGAAGACAACTATTTTGTATTTTGTTTTAATTCAAATTAATATATAATAGTTAGAGAGCTAATTGAATTCATTTGACAGTGTCCACAACAGCAAAACGGCGATGATTGTGGATACTATGTATGTAGAGCAATGGATCTTATAGTCCAGAATAGATCGGTCAACATAGATCCAAGCCATGTATGTTTGCTTTTCCATATTTTTCTATTAATGAATCATGACATATATATTTTTGACCTAATGTCTAACTGTATATTAATTGAAACATGGGTGTTGTAGTTTTTCACCGATGACTATGCACGAGGCTAGCAATATAATGTTGATGAAATTGATGAAGTTAGAGACCAATGGGCCAAGCACGTGCACTCATTCATTCGGTATTAGGTAGCGATCTATATATTCTACATGCATTTTCAGGTTTGTATTTTGTCTACATCTTTCGGTCTTCCAGCCTAGATATGTGAACTATTTAATTTGGGGTGTAGAGCTACCAAGTTGTGATATGCCCACTAATTTTTATTCCTAACTATAGTTGGTGTATTGAGATATGCATACCACTTATAGATTGATTGAAATTATGGTGTGATACCCTGCTGGTATGAATTGATAAACATTGCAGATTTGGTAATTGTTTGAACATACAATTGTGTATGTGGGCAGGAACAAAACAGAAAAATTCTAAAAAAAAACATATACTTTTAATAACGGTTCTATAAAAACCGTTATTAAAACCTATTTTTAATAACGGTTTTAAATAAAACCGTTATTAAAAGCTCAGGTTTTAATAATGGTTCTATAAGAAACCGTTATTAAACACTGAGGTTTTAATAACGGTTTTTTTTACGAACCGTTATTAAAACTCTGGTTTTCAACAACGGTTTTTTCTGATAAACCGTTATGAAAACCTTATTTTTAACAACGGTTTACAGCGAAACCGTTATTAAAAGCTCCATTTTTAACAACGGTTTTTAAGTAAAAACCGTTATTAAATATGAAGTTTACGGACATATTCGCGGGTTTTTGTGTATTTTTCATGACAGTTATGAACCGTTATTAAAGATATAATAACAAGCGATTCAATAACGGTTGAAAACCGTTATTAAAACTGAAAAATAACCGTTATTAAAAGCCCTTTCCGTGGTAGTGAGTATCACACGTGATTTACAAAATTGCTGATGTTTGCTCCGGGTATAGCAACTAGTGAGGCTACTGTTGTCTTCCAGTTTGAGTAAAGATTTCACTTTAACATTCAGAGGATGATGGGCACAACTGTCTTCCACAACTTGGCTACCCCGTATGAGTGGGCATGTGTTGCTACCACTTTGGTCTAAGAGAAGACTTCAGTTTTGGGTAAGTGGAAGTTCAAAGTGCTGGACTCTAGAGAAAAGGGTCAACATCATAGTAATGGATCTTTGAGTATTTAGCACTGGATTGGTTGCTAGCACCAGGTAATCAGAGACCAAAACGACACTACCATTGTTATTGTTGTATACAAGATCATCCAGGTAAGGACTGTGTGGGGGATGTTGACTAAGTGCCACAACTATGGTTAGCTCGGGCATAGGAGTTTTGAGTGCTTCATTACGCCTCATCTATAATTCATAGATCTCAAATGCAAGATTCAGCACTTATCCAACAACTAATTTAACATGATTCTATATTCTAGGTTATTCCATTAGCTAGATAGGTAAAAGTAGATGATCAAGCACTAGATCCCAATGCATCTCCTTCTGGTATGCTACGACCTCCTGTAACACCCTGAGTCGACATGACCATACGGGGGCTACTTTGGAGTGTTTTTAGATTGATAGGTTGGCTCCATAGATCAACACGAGTCCTTTTAGCGCACTTTATCCTCAATCACACGCTTTCTAAGAAATTTTTAGAAAATTCTAAAACTTTCCAGGATGGTCACCCATCCAAAAAATTACTCCATGGCTAGCATACTTAACTGTGGAGTCCTTAGGATAGAATCACCAGAAGGATTGTATACCATGTTGACATAAGTAGCCAAATCAATCCTTATAATACTCCGCTCAATTTGGAGTATCACATTTACCCCCACTTAAAGAACATAATGTCCTCGTTGTGCATGAACCACTAACTATCTCAATACAATTTATCTCAAGAATCGTATCGCTAGATGGCTGACTGGCTCATACAAGTTCAGCTTGCAGTTGCGGTTTTGCTTTGATACCATTTGTAACACTTCAAGTCGATACAAGCACGTGGGGGCTACCTTAGAGTGCTTTTGGATTGATCGGCTGGCCTTACAGATCAACACGAATCCTTTCAATGCGCTTTGTCTTCACTCACGTGCTTCTTAAGAAATTTTCAGAAAATTTCAAAACTTCCCAAGAGGATCACCCATCCTAAAAATTGCTCCATGACCAACATGATTAACTGTGGAGTTCTTAGGATGGAATCACCGAAATGATGGTATACCATGTTGATATAAGTAGCTAAATAAATCATTATAACACTTTGCTCAATTTGGGGTATTACACCTCCTTCTTAATAGTTTTGAGCTATTAGTTTTCGTGTGTTGCGTTTTCCTATAGTTGTTTTCCTATTAGTTAGCGTTAACTTTTAAGGGGGTAGTTACCCTTTGGGTGTCGTATGGCTCCTTGTGGACGTTTCTAGTAGTGCGGCATGGACTTTGGGGATGAAGTCAATTTTTTAAGGGGGTAATGATGTAACATCCCAAAAATGTATAACCTTAATTTTTAACGTTTATCCTTTTATCTAAAAACTTAACCTTTAAATGTTAGCTTAATTATTTTTGTTAACCTTTGACCCGCAAATCTAAATAAATTCTTTGATAAATTATGCAAATTATTTTTTTCTTTTTTTATTTAAATCAACCCTAAATTGATGATTTTACATAATCTATTTTTTCCTAATTGGATACCCTAAATTCAGATAAATTAATATTATTCTAAACCTAAATTTAATATAATTTTAATTCTAACCCTAAATTTATTTTCTTTTTTCTATTTCTTATTTTCCCTTCTTTCCTTTTTTTTCTTTTCTCTTTTTCTTTTTCCTATCCCTTCTTTTTCTCATTTCCCAACTAATCTAGCCCACCTTGTCTTATTTCCTTTTTCTTCTACCCTCCCTTGCCAACCCAACCCAATCCACATTCTTTTCTTTTTTTCTTGTTCCTTTCCCCACCTATCTAGCCTAACTTGTCCTTCCTCCTTTCTTTCCTTCTCCTACTCCCCATCTATGCCCAAAACGCCCAAACATCTCCTAAGCCTTTGCATATTCCCTACACCAAACTAGCACCCCATGCACGCCTGCCAGTCCTTTATTTCCTCTTCTAGCCAAATCAGACTTGCACACTCTCTCCTCACCTGCCTTTCCTAACCATATCAACCCTCAAGCATGCCTTTCACCTTCCCTGCTCGCCCTTCCATTACCCACTCCCCTACATCCTACCTGTCCCGACCATCGCCCCAATTCTCCTAAACCCTCACCTCTACCTATACATGCATACGCACATCCTTCTTGCCTCCAATTTTTACCTAACTACCCAATCCTTACCCTCCCTTTTCTTCCCTTTTCCTTGCTCTTCTCCTTACGTCACCCATTAGGCTAAACACTCTCTCCCTAGCATCACCACCACGCCATCATTACACCCCCGAACCTTGCCTACCTTTCTTCTTCCTTTTCCTTTCTTTTGTCTTCTCCTTTTACCTAGATGTGCCTAACAACCAATTTCCCCTGCCTCCGTTTTTGTTCTCTATTCACTACTAGTCTACATAACCACACACCTTTAACCACCAACACCACCATCGCAAGCTGCCAACCTATTCCTCCTCCTTGCATCGTCCAATAACGTTGCTGACCATCATAACCATCACCCAACCATCTCTACCTCCTTTGTCGTGCCTCCCAGCCAATGCCCCATTTTCTCCATCGTAGCACCGCCAACACTGCAGCACCACCTACCTATGTTTATTTCACCAAACCACCACCACCACCTCCCTACAACATCATTGTTCCACACACCACCGAAACCTAGCCACTTCTCCATCCCTCGACCTTACTTTCTCCTTGTTGCAACCAACCCTCCCTCTTACTTTCCCGCCTTGCAACCATCCACCCCCTTCGAGTGTACGAATCATGTTACATGAGTAGTGTGAGGAAATTCTTTTAAAATTTTGCTACACATTTTAACAATAAGGGTATTATGGTAATTTTATATTTAATAAATATTTTAATAAAATTTATTATTTTATTGGTTAGATATTAATACGATAACCGTGGTATTATTTTTAGGTACAAAAATTTTACCAGTGAAGCCTAATAATTTTTAGAAGGTTACTGATAAATTTGTGCTTTGGCAGGAAATCAGGTACCTTTTACGCTCTACTTATATGATATATATTACATGCTAGCATATTTAGGTTTTAATGTATAAATCATGTTAACTATATTTGTTACATTATAATCCATATACTATAATAAAGTGTTCAAATATTACATGATAACACATTTAGGTTTTGATGTATAAGTTATGTTTATATGTTTGTTACATTGTAATCCCTATAGTGTACTAAAATATTCAGATATCACATGATATCACACTTAGATTTTGATGTATAAACCGTGTATTAAGTATATTCGTTATATTGTGATTATTTGTCTAATAATGATAGTATGGAATTTGGTAAAATAACATATGTTAACTTGTGAATATTATTATGTGTAAGAAATGTATGTTAAAATTGTTTAAATGATGGAAATAAATTATAGATTTCATGTAAGTCCAATATGATAGGCTGAGCATGACTAAATGTATTTTTAACATAATTATTATTATCATGCACCCTAGGAGCAATTTGGCCATTTAAACATATTGTGATATGTAATGTGATAAGAATGCTTAATATGCCTCAATTAATGTTTAGTATGGAGATGAGTGATTTGATATTTTAGAAACGCATATTTTAGCATTACTGTTGTTGTTGTTGTTGTTATTGTTATTATTATATATCCTAGAGGTATTTTTAGTTATTTTGCATAAAATATGGTAATTATTCTTATAAGCATGTCTAATATGTATTTTTTTTTATTGTTGATCAGGTGGAAATGTCGCTTGATGTTCTAAAAACACATGTTAGGCTTTTACGTGCAAAATCACGCATAAGAAAAAAAATAGTCATTTGGCATATTTGGTAATTTATTTACATGTTAAATGATTTAATTATTTTATTTTAGTATTTTCTTTACTAGTTAATAAATAAAATAGAATTAGTATTGAAAATGGATGATAATATGGATATTTTGGCCTCAAGGACATTTTAGTCATTTTTAGCTTAAAATGTCTAGGTGTGAATAATTGATTCTAGAATGGCCTTAGCATATTTTTAATGATTGAACTTGGTATTGACATTGATTATGGTTGTCTTGGATGTTTGGAAATGAGTTAAAATGGTTAGGTATGAAAATTGGATCAATGAGATTAATATGTGATTTTGTTGTTACCTTAAAAAAAATATTAATACTTAAAGTGAAAGACCTTGGGATCGAGTATGGTGACTCTTTAGGGGTCATTACCTTAAAGATGTGGTTTAATCCATAGGTTATTGTAGATTTTTGCTAGTGTGCCTTAGTGACCCAGCCACACTCTATATCTTACTCTATTTAGCTTTACAAACTTGATAGAGGATTTGTATACTTATAAATTAGGTGTCATTATCGGTAAGATACTATGCTACATTCGTGTGCAAGTGTGTCTAAGGTACCTTAGTGTCCTTGGATTGATAATCGATAGAATATTATATTACCTTGGTGCGCTGGTATGACCAGAGTACCTTAGTGTTTCTAAGTTTGATATGATCCTCCCTTGAGTAAATAAAAATGAAAATGAATATTATTAGATTGAAATGATTATTGGGTTAGTCGGTAGTAGCCTTTGTGCCTATTTGTGTTTTGGTAGTAGCCTTTGTGCCTATTTATGGTTCGGTAGCAGCCTTTGTGCCTACCTTTGTTTGGTATTATGCATTTGAGTCTTACTTGTGATGTTTGAGCTCTACCTGTGATATTATGAGTATTACTGGTTTGATATTGAGACATGAGGTATATTGTGCTGGTTATGGTTGTTGTGTTGAGATCAATTCTATCATTATTTTCGACAGCATCTGTTGTATGCTTGGTTGGTAAGTTTTATTATGTTATACATGAACGAGTATGAGCAATATGTTGCTTTGTTGTTATTGCATATCTAATATAATTATTGTATTTATATCATTGTATAAACATTTTAATGTTTATATACCATGTATTGTTGTGGTCCCCTTTATGCATTATATGAGGGCTTTTCATATTAGTTTTTTTATTTTATTATAATGGGTTATTTTGTGTTGTTGTACTGAAGGGTTCCTTTTCATTGGCCCTTGCTTATTCAATGGAAAGTGGTCTTTGAAAGTTAGTCTGTGAGATTAGTTGAAGGCTAGTGCTTGGGTTAAGAATAGGGATATCTAGTGTTTTGCTTGGTATCTTTTGATCTGGATGATTATGTACTCTTATATTCTTATATATGTTCTTTCACTGAATTTTGTAATCATTGACAGTTCATTTTGTTTGAAATGATATTAATTTGTTTGATTCTCTCTACTCTGATTTTTAATTGTGTTATATATTTAAGTGGAATAACATTTTAGCATTAGTGTTTTGTATGATAATTGAAGGGGAAATCGGACTTGTACCAAGTGTAGTGGTAATACCCCATGTTATTTTGTTTTAGCTTCTACAACTAATTATTTAAGTGAAACTTTTTTATTCGTAAATTTGGGAGTGTTACAAAATCATCAAGAACTACCAAGGGAGGTTAAGAGAATGTGTAGGAAGGTTAAATGAAGGAAAACAATGTGGAAAATTTGAAGAGAAGGCCGAAAAAGAGTTGTTACAAGCCTATGACACCCAACAACCATGAACAACCTAGTGACAATAGATGGTGAGATGTCAAAAGTTTGGTATCTAAAAACAACTCAAACACTAAAGAGAATCAAAGGAAAATGTTAGTAATTGGAGAAAAACTTGCAAGGAACAAAACTAATAAGGAAATGTGAAAAAAATGGATGGTGGCTACTCGAAGTTAAAAAGAAATAAGCCTAAGTAGTGCAGAGCTAACTAGGAGCAAAAAGTTTGACATCCATACATCACCCAAATGTCAAAAAGAGTTCAAAGGAAACAGATGGGTGGTGTGGTCATAGTCAGCACATGATTTAAACCCTCTTATAATCAATTGTAGTATTGGTAAACAAGGATATCGTTTTATACCGAAGATTAAAAGGGTTTACCTTTATTTAATTAACTCACAAATAAATAAATAATCTAAATCACACATAATAAATAATCTAAATCACACAAAATAAATAATAATAAAAATGCAATTGTGGAGGTTTTCAAATAGAAAATATTAAAACTAATAAACAAAATAAAATAATAAAAATAATAGATAATTGCAAATATGATAAATGTGCTAGGAAAATCTAGGTCAAAATATAATAATAATTTCTAAATCATCTTTTAATCATAAGAAAGAGACTGACTAAGTGGTAAGCTAAAAATAGGTTCATATACCTTATATTGCTTTCCTGAAATAATTAATGCGACAAAGCACTAATATTAAATCCTATTAAATGATAGCAGTATAGTTGCATCAAGTGGTTTCTATATTTAACTAGATGTAAAGTATTAAGCACAAGTGGAATAATGTCAGTCTAAGTACTCAAGCTAGTAAATAAAGCATATCTAGCCGTATTCTTCTCCTTTGACCCACATGTATCTAAACATTCTACTATTCTGGTTAGAATAAAAAAAACTATGAGATGAATTGCTATCCTACTTAGTTGCAATTTATATATATAAATTCTAGCATGTTCATATAGCCACTTAGCAAGCATATGATCTTACATACATTCACCATGAGGAAACTAGAACAATGTATGTACCACATAAATCATATTTGATAGAATCATATATATAAATAATAGCAATTAAAATAGGGTCAAAGAATAATATCATGAAATAAAGAAAAATTATATTATATCTCAAACCATAATCTAGGGTTTTAATATATTTCCTAGCAATAAATATTTAGTCAGTTATAATAATCAAATCAATTAGACAAAAAATATATTAAAAAGATATAACAGAAAGAGAGAAAGAAATAAGCAAAATTAATTATGTATGAATGTTCAACAATTTATTCAGATAAAAATTTAATTAATTTGATCTAAAATAAGTTCCTTGATTTTTTTTCTTTCTCTGCGTGACATTCCGTGCCTCTTATCTCTCCTTCTTCTTCTTTTCGGCACTTAACTGGCCCTTTTTTTCTTTCTTTCAAGCGGCGCCGTGCCTCTCTTTTCTTTTCTTTCTTCTCTCTTTCTCTCTCTCATTTTTTTTTCTTCTCTCTCTTTTCTTAATCTTTGGCAGCCGATCCCACCTACTCTCTCTTTCTTCTTTGGTGTGCGTGCATCACCTTTCTTGTTTGACCTTTCTCTTTTTTCTTTCCTTTCTTTTCTCCTTTCCTCCTTCTCTTTCTTTTCTTCTTTCACATGATGTTCCTTCTCTTATCTTGCTCCCTGTCACTTGCACCATTTTATTTCCTTTCTCTCTCTCTCTCTCTCTCTCTTTTATTTTGCGGTAGCTCCCTCTGCTCTCTCCTCTTCTTTCTTGGCTCGCTAGCTCCTCTGCGATTCTTTGCTCCCCCTTCTTTGTTTGTTCTACCACCCGCTTTATTCTCCTTTTATATTTTTTTTCCGCTGCTATGTTGGCACTCTTTTGGGCCTTTTGTCCCAAAGACCCAATTTTTTTACCTACAAAATAACATAAAAAACTAATAAATAATGTTATATTTTAAATTTATTTATTTTATATCATTTTAGCTCAAATGATAAAATATGTAATATTATTATTACTTAAACTCAAAATTATAATTATTGGCATATATTACTTAAATAAAAGGCTAAAAACTTAGATTAAATGAGTATAAAATATGTCAAAGTATATACTTATTAATAGAAAATGTATAAAAATATTCATGGGGAAAAAAAAACTAAAGAGGAAGGTTGGTATAATTGTCTCACAAAATGCGGACCCGATCAACCTAGAAAGAACCAAAAAAAAAAAAAGAAAAGAAAAAGGAAAGAATCGGAAGATTTCATGTGAGTTATAATGAATGAAACTAATGAGGTTAGATGCGTATGAGACGTCATGAATCAAATGATGAATGGAATTGTGAGAGGTGACGTTAACTTCCAACACACATAATTGACTAGGTCTAGTAATTGAATGGGTAGTTGGTTAAGTGTACGAAGTTTATGACAAAGGGGGTAAGGTTAGGGTACTTTTAACCACACTTCTGATCTAATGAAGGAAACACGATTTAGTAATCTCATTTTATGTCGATAGCATGGCTAGTTGGATGGTAACTAATAGTTAGAGAAAATATTATATAGTTTTTGGCAATTTAAATAGTGTAGAAAAGCTATTAACTAGAAATTTATTAGGAAAAATAGTAAATGAACTCTAAAAATCAATAAAAGTTATGGAAAGTTATAAAATAATTTTAGGAACTCACATATATAAAAATATATGATCTCAAAATTAATTTGATATTCAATGAATTAAAATGGAAAAAAAGATTAAAATTATCTAATCGCTCAAATTGATATTTGTTCAATTTAATGATTCATAAGGAACGAGGGAATCATGAGTGAACATAATATACAAATGAGTTCAAGATATTTTATGATTGATTTAGGAGTTTTGAACGAGTTGAAATGAGTAAAAATGATAAAATTAAAAACATAACATAAAATTAATTTTCCACAAATGAATTAAATGAACTATGGAAGGTTTTCAAATCGTTACGAATGAAAAAAAAAATGATAATAAAAGTTTCATAGAAATGTATTATAAGCCTAAATACATAAGGTAATTGGGGTGTGGAAGAACGAGTGCGGAAGAATGAGATATTACACTTGCTTACTCTCCGATAGAAAATAATACAAGTAAATTGAAAAAATATTTTAAGATTTTAACCTTTATCAAATTAGAACAAATATTCTAAAAAGAAAATATTGTTTTTATGATTTGAAATTCATATTCATACCTATCTACACTATATTTTGTGAATAGTGAGGCACTTTCATAGACACTACTTTTTCTTTGAACTAATGATCTCTTTTTTATACCTATTTTCCCCTCACTACCATCCATGGCATTTCAATTCGTCCAATAGCACATTTCTCAATGATTTATTTAATTTTGTAATTGTGTCTGTTATTTTTAATTTTTAGTCTAAAACCTTCAAATTACTTTTCTTATATAGAATTTACAAGTAAGTTAGATATATATATATATATATATATATATATATATATATATATATCTTATAACTTAAATAAATTTCAAAATCATATAAATCATTTGGAAAATATTATCATTTACCTTAAAAAATGATTTTTTAATCAAATGTATATCCATAATTTTTTATAATACAATATTTAAAATTATAGTTTTATTTTATTTGCTTCTAATCAAATTATTTTTTTATGTAGTTTTTTTTTTCAAAATTTTGAATAAAATTCACATCCTATTATTTTCTGAATATTATTTTATTAATTATTTAAATATTTTTAGTACTTATTTTTTGTCACATCAAATTTATAAAAACACATGCAAATGTAAAATCTATTGATTATAGATTTAAAACATCTTATTTTTATTAATTTATTTAAGTCACCCATGCATTGCACGAAGGATAAGCTAGCATATATGAATTTGGCAATACTATAAATTAAAAATATTAATCTATATTTACACAAAGATATAACAATAGTAATATGCTTAATATATGAATTTGATTTTTTTGGGGTAAAAATATGCTTAATATAGCCGGATAACACCCTACATTACTATTCAAACTGGCCTTTCTAACAATATGAGTAACAAATCGAATCTTCAGTTCTGATCATTTCCACAACACATCACTCAGGCAACCGACTAAAGAGGCATATAGGGATAGTAATAAGGTTTAAAGTCGGGTCAAGTTAGATCTAGACCCAAATTTATTTATATTACCTAGATTAAAATTCGATTTAAATCCGTTAGGTTTTAAAAGTTTAGATTCAGACTTAAATCCATCGGGTGTAGTAGGTCAAAGCGTTTTAAATGGATTCGGCTATTTTTATTTTTTAATAACTTATGTAAATATAAATATATTTATATTTTATATAATTTAATATGTAATTTTGGTAAATAAAAATCCTATGAGTAAAAAAAAAATATTTTAAAATAGTTACTTTAATTTTTTAAATAATGTTTTAATACTTGTGGAATAAAATGCTATATATACTGTTTATAAAATAGACACATAAAAGATTTAAACAATAAAATCAAACAAGATTATGATAAATATGACAACTATATTAATTTATATCTAGATCAATGTATATATATATATATCCACATCTATTGTATTTAAAAATTATAGATCAAAATCTGTTAAAAATAAGACAGATTTAATAAATATGAGTAAGATCCGAAACCCACTATCATTTCTAAAGTCACGAAATATAACATGGACAAATATGGCATCATATATTCTTATTAAATGACCTTGTACCTGGTATGATTATGGCTTCTCAGCAAGGGAGCTGTAATTTTCTATGCTACTAGGCCCAAGGGCCCCGCCTTAGCAAAGCATGTCGAGGTTGTGGACTGCATATATGCATGGATGGAATCAAGATCTTTTTTATTGTCTATGGAGACAAAATGCATCGAGTTTGCATCGCAAGTACAACAAGCATTGGGCACAAGAATTGGGCTTCATTCACCACGTCAATAATTCCAATTTTTTTTCTTAAATTACAAAAAGAAAGAAGAAGCCTTTTTTTTTTTGTCAAAAATTCGAGTCATATCTACTTCACATCACCCATAACAGGGGGGGGGGATCAACCTTTTTCTTGATGTTACGCTTTCGAGATCCAAATGACCCAAATTCAAGTTTAGTTTTAAATTAAAATTTTAAATATATATAATCTCAACCTAAAACAATTTAAATGGATCAAAAATTTGATATGAATTTAGCTAATAAGATAATAACCTATGCTTAAACCGATCTAACAAAAAATAGTCCGATTCGAAAAATTTTAACACAAACCTCATCTATATCCATATAGAAAGATGATCTAAACAAAAATGAATTGATCTTAAATGAACCAAATTCAAACGTAACCCATACTTAAAAATAAACCTAAACTTGACCAAAAATAAAATTAAATTCAATTTTCCTAGGCAATATTTTACTTTATATATATCGATATATAAATATCAATAAACTATTTTAATAATAAAACTAGATTTATCCTTGTTCTACTCTTCCTTTTATAACCTAATATAAAAGAGCTTTATTTTATGGTAAAATCCGTACATGTTTATTCAACCAATAGAAAATAAAGACTAATCATTCATCTAAACAAAAGACCAAAATATAAAAGGAAAGAATTGGACACTTATAGATTTTTGAATATTCCTATGTAAGTCAAAGGTTTTTACAATTGAGTGTGTGTGTGTGTATATATATATATATAATATCCAAATAACATAAAATAAAGAGCGTACGTATATGTATATAACATGATATTATTTTGTCATAATAGTATATAACATATAATCGATTCACATTACTATTTTTTTACTTGTCCACATTGCATGTCACAACAAATACATTAAATAAAATCATCCAATAACATAACCACCTTTTTAATCAACTTTCAAAATTTTATGAAGGCTTTATTTGAATGAAAAAATTTATAAATGATAAATTTAAAAAAAAGTTGAAATTAGAGAAGTTTATAAATTGAAATGAGTTCCTCCTAGAAGTCCTTCATCCAAACAAAGCATAAATTTGATACATAATTAACTTGTTCTGAAGAATACCTATTTTACACAAACCATTATTAAAAATTAAAGAAAGCAAAGGCAAGAAATCAAAAATAAATTAAATAAAGTTCTTAACTTTATCCCACAAACTACTAAATTTATGTAGTAAACTAAAAAGGTGGTAAGTAAAAAAAATTAAGTTTTTTTTTCTCTAGTTATTATAACTTAAATTTTAGTTATTACTCTATTTATTGGTGGGATCCATAGATAGGAAAATAGCTTTATTTGAAAATTAAGCTTTGTATCCTAAAATATGAGAATGGGCGAGATTGTTAGGTAGAATATTGCTATTATATATATGTATGTATGTATATAAGAGAATATGATACTCGATTCATAAAACAACAAAAAAGACTAAAATAATAAGCTTTTTGTTCTCCTTACTTTATCTTTATATCATAAATATTAGCGTCAATACCATCAAGTTAGATTATCACAATTGACACAAACAAATATACATATCTTTTTTATTTTTAGTCTTTTAAACAATTAAAACATACATACAAATTCAATCGACACAAACCAATATGCATATCTTATGAGAAAAAAATTGATCTTGAAACCTCAAATATTTAATCATTAGGACAAGACTTCGGTTTGAATGATATAAAACACACAAAATACATGTGGTTAGATAGATTATCCTATTCTTTTCCTGTATGACTTTCTAATGAGTGAGTTAGATGTGCTTTCTCTTTTTAATGTATGACTTTCCTATTCTTTTCATAAATAAATTATATAAAACAAACAAAATACATCACAATTTTTTACCTTTTAATAAATTTTCTCAATCTATCGGTTTTAAATGTCATGCCCAAATTAAACGTGACTTGTACTGTGAAATGAAGAGAGCAATACGTTCGAAATTATTAAAGGCATAAGAGAAACATGTGATTAGATAGATTATCCTAAAAATTCAGCTACTCTAAAGTTATTTGACTTACCTGGAGCAAGTGAGCAACCCTGGTGAATGGACTGAAGACGAGTGAAAATCATGTTAGAGCTCTGTGTAGTTATGCTATATAATTAGGCGAGTTCGCAACTAAAATTTGAAGCATTAGCGCAGACTTGATGATAAGAGAGAGATCAGACTGGTACGTAATATTTATAGTTAATTAAATGGGTGCATTAGTTTCTTTGTGTAGATTAGACTTTGTACAGAATTTGTATAATTAAATGGGTGCATTAATTTCTTTAATGTAGATTCCAAATTTTCAGACTGGTGCAGATTTGTACACTTATGTTCTTTAATTAACAATCACGGGGATGGGATCGGTTCTAATTTTTTGTGCACTAGACAGGACTATATCATAAATTTAAATATAATATAATCTAGTAATATTACATTTGTACACCAATAAAAATAAGATATGAGAATTTTTACCTGTTTAATTTGAGTTACAATAAAAGCTGCTAAACTATTACTCTTATCATACTTTTTGAGGCAAAAGTTTTAAATAATCTCTCATATTTAAATTTGCCAACCAAATTTCTTTTAGATAATATTATTGTCAAATCATTCAATCTTTTTGTGACATAATTAAATGAATGTAAGACTTGATCATATTTAACTTTAAGAATGATCTTTTAGTGGAAGCAATAGCGACTAGAATTATTAGAAGAATTTTGTTAATGACTCAAGCGTTTGGATAACAAGCCTCAAAATCTTTTAGATAATTCAACATATCAGTTGCTCTTTTGAATTATTGTCGCATAACTTTTCTTAAGTGACATATTTCTGTAAATAACTCAAACCCATCAATATATGACATATCACCATGCTAATGTATTGAGTTAGCTAGTCATTTTATGTACTCTTTGGGGATATTTCAAAATTAATACATTAATTTAAATATTTAATAATTCCTTTTTTCACTTTCAATTTTTAATGTAAGAAATAAAAAATACAATTAATTATTAGATAAGTTGAGTAATGTAATAATTAAACTATGATTTTTTTTTGTACATATGTTAAATAAAATTTTAACGTAAGAAATTAGAATGAAATCATATACATATATAGATATACATATAAAGTAAAAAAGAAGTGAGCTTGAAGTTGAGTCAATAAAGTTACACAATAAATACCTTGATGATTGATGCCATAAAATGAATGCAAGACTAAGAACAAGTTAAAAAGAAGAAGATCGTTGAATAGTCTGAATAAACAAAGAAATATATTTATAATATGAATTAAAAAGGTGAATATTGAAGATATTTAAACTATTAAAAAATTTAAACAACATTGAATATTAGATTATAGTTGTAAAATTGAATTGTAATTCATAATAAAGTAAAGTTAAAATCGAAACACTTAACAATGAATCAAAGATTAAAAGATAATACAATTATACAAGCATTTCTAATTATGCTTATCTACGAAAGAACCAAAAGGAGATCATGATGCCAAATTGTTCTCTATCATAATAATATCAAATGTTTGGTAATTGGTTTCATATAAAATAAGAAGGATGACTAGTGGATAAAGCTTTAGATGTGAAAATTTAGAGCAAATCCAAAGAATTAAATATTTTACTATAACAAGTCAATAAGACATTCTTTCTAACTTCATATTTCTTGATGACATGTACACTTATAAAAGTTATAAAGGATATTTGTATAATACTTCAACGTTGTTTGATTGCTTTATAAAATTTAGTTACCTTATGTATATGTATGAATTGATTATTGGCTTTTGGAAAAACCAGTTAATGTGTTAACATTGAATAAGGCTGTTATAATCAAAAATTTACCTAGAATCAATGAAGGCCATAAAAATCGAATCATACCACAACCAATATGATCTTATTATACTTGTATGATACAAACTCCTATACTTGAAGTTAAAGAACACTAAAAAGCTTATGCTTAAGCTCTTTTGGGCACTAATTAAGTTTTAGTAATTAAAAAGAAACACAAATTATCAAATTATATGTGTATAGAAATAGTTGGTATATGTACTATGCATAAAAAAGATCTAACAACACCATAGTAAAATAAAAGAATAATTATAAACTAAATAAAACTTGATAAACAAATAATCTTAAAAAATTTAATATATTTGTGTTACTTTGTATATAGAATTTATATTCCTTCATAGTATTCCCTCCCTCCCCCAACAATCATTTTTGTTGTTATATTAATATCTCTCTCGTAATAGGAAAGGTTAATGATTTATATATATATGTACAAAATAATAGGGTTTGAAGTTTAGAATTATAAAAGAAATATAGCAGGAATAAGGAAAAAAATATTTTAAGGTAAAAGATAAAAAATTGTAGCCAGTATGTAAGATTCTACATATCTTACTATGATTCTACAAATTTAATATTCTACCTAGGATCAGGGATAATTTAAGGTATTTTGAATCATAGAATCATAAGATTAAGATCAAGAGTTTAAAAACTATGAAGTCAAGTAAAATTTGGATTTTGCAAAAAATCAACCCATAGCTTTGTTGAAAAAACCAAGCGATTATATTTTTGAAGCTATTTGATGTGTTAAATTAGAGACCGAACAACTTTTCAGGATAAAAATTTCCTAAGTAACCAATTGATCAATTGATTGGATTCTCAAAAGGTTAAGGTCTTAGATTGAAAAATAACTAGTCGATTGGTTTTGACTGGAACCAAGCATGTGCAAAGCACTTTGAAAAATGTTTGGAAATTAAAACCAACAAAGAACTTACATCAAATAAACTCAAAGATTTTAAAACATTCCAAGAGATAAAATCAAAAGTGTAAAGGCTCAACCATAACTTTATAAGAAAAATTCTCAAGGCTACAAGATTAAACATTAATATCTTGAGTCTTTAGGCATCTTGACTTCTCTTGTGCTTAAAACTTGATTGTTCTCTTGAATTTTGCACCTGAAAGATAGTTTGAGCAAGTATGGTTTTTCATCCATATCATCGGTGCAGTACATGCATAATCAATAAAACATGTTAAAGTCTTAAAAATGTTCATTATCGTCAAAACAAAGATTAAGATATTGATTAACTTTAGAGGTCAATGCACAAGTTGGATGAAGGTCTGACGCATTACATGATACAACCTAATATCAACTTACTTTATATTCATGGTTTATTCCTAGGGAACATTACTAACATGATCTTTACATCATGTATTCTTTTCATTATTGGGTGATTGTTAGAGTCTATGTGTAACACCCTAGTTGTTAGGAATTGAAAATTCTTTTCTAAAGAGTTAATCACAGAAGCTAAAGAAATGAAAACAAAGTTTGTTACTACTACACCTAGTACAATTCCGGTTTCCCCTACCATTCTCATACTAAGTACTTATGCTAACATCATTACTCTGCTTACAATTAATAGCATAATTACAAGAATCTAAATAGAGAATAAAACATATAAGTATTGTGCTAAATAAAAGTAACATCAGTGATTAAAAAACTCAAAAAGAGAGAAAGAATATTAGGGAAAAAATTTCTAAATACAGTTGAAATCGAAATACCCAAAAGATACTATGTAACCCTAGGCTCTCAATCCAAACTACTAGCTTTCTACTGAACTCATAAGCTAACATTCAAAGACCACTGCTCATTGAAAAGGCATGGGCCCATGAAAGGAGCCCTTCAAAATAATTGTATTGAGAAATCCTTTATACTAAACCAAAATAAAAATCCCAACATGTAACACATACAAGGCATCATAATAATACATGGTATAAATCATCGAAATGTACATGTGTCAATTGAAGTATGATAATCATTCATATAACCATATACCACCAAAGTCATATACTACTCATACTCGTTCATTTAGAACAAACTAAAACTTAGCAATAGAACATCTAAGAGATGCTCTTTGAAGTATAATTAGAAACAACATCAACCTAAAACTATGACAATAACAACATATCATATACCTCATTATTAATATTGACAAATCGCATAACACGGGTAGGCTTACAAGGACAGATCAATAATAACTCATAGCATCACAATTATTCATGAAGGCTACTATAGGAGCACAGGTAGGCACAATAGCTACTACCGACTAGTCCAATAATTTTTTAAAATTCGATAATAATCCTTTCCAATTGTTTTTATGTTGATTTTAGGGATCCTACTATTATGAAATTAGTGGAATGGTCATAACCACTTCTCAAGAAACACAAACCTTAGCCACTATTATCATCCGGTAGAATGGACCCAACACTAATCAGGAAAAAACCCACCTGGGCCACTATTCTTAAATCGATGGAATAGTCTGAAGTACCCCTAAGGGACAACAATCATAAGCTATTATTATCGTCTTGTGGAATGAACTCAACACTTTGGTTATAATTCACTTAATCTTTTACTTTTAATGATTAATTTATTATCCATTAGTTAATTATCTTAAATCATATTCTTATTTACGTTGAGTATAAGGTGCCACTATTTGTAATTTGGTGGAACAGACTAAAGCACATCTCAGGGATAATATATGTGAGCTACTATAATCATCTGGTAGAATAGACCCAACACCTCTTAGAGTAAATGCATAAGAGTCACTATTATTAATCCGATGGAAAGGTATAAAACACCTTTTAGGAACAACAAATTAAAGCTACTATTATCGTCTAGTGAAATAGACCTAACACTTCAGCTAACTCACTTGGTATTTCACTTTGAATGATTAGTATCTTATTTAGTATTGTTAATATGAGATCATCTTACAAGAATCATTCAATTTATAGGTCTTAAAATTTATAAACATTTAATCCCAACAACATAATTATCAATGCCATTCTAGGCTCAATATTTCACATCTGAGCGCATTAGGCCAAAAATGACTAACATGCCCCTAAGGTCAAAATTACCACATTAACATACTCTTTAATCACCAAATCCATTTTATTTATAGGTTTTTCATGAAAGGGATGAAACATAATAATTAAATCAATTTATCATGCAGATAAATTATTAGATAAGCCAAATAACCATTTTGCCCTTATTTAAGATTTTACATATAGAACCCTAACATGCGTCGCTAATACACCGATGATCACATAATCTCATTCTTAACAACATATAATATATATTAGATATGATTTTCATGGTAAAAATTATAACTCACATAAAATGGCTAAATTTTTCCTAGGGTACACATCCATCATTATTATTCTAAAAATTTATCTAACATGTTCATCCTATCATTTTCCACGTAGATGTTATATATTATCATAAAAATTATTTTATCATACTTTTGTATCCGAAATATTTTACATATGATAACATGATCTTTTTACCAATTTTTAGGATATAATAGATAACACATAATTATAACATAACAAATCATGCTTAATATAATTTAGAAATAAAAACCCTAATGTTCAATCATACAAAATTTATCATTTTAGTAAGATATAAAAGTTACCATATAGAAACATTCTTAATGCAAGTATACATAAAAATATTAATGTGCTATTATACAATATTTGAAATTTTAGGAGAATATACAAGTTACTGGAGTTCCAATAAAAACACAAAATAGGGGTATCCTACTAAATACTACAAGATCCAGCTAATCAACTTTCATACCTAAAATAATACCAAAATTATCAAATTAATATTTAATGAATAAAATAATAATTATAATAATAAAATATTTATTTTTCTAAAATTACTAAAATATCCTTATATTTAAAAATATATAATAAAATTTTAAAGAGAAAAATATCTCATACAACGCATGTAGCGTGAGCCATGCATGAAGGAATAGGGGGTTGTAAGACTGGAAGTGGTGCAGGTGATGGTTATTGGTGGATGGTAGTGGTGGTGTGTGCAGAAAAAGGGAAAGGCTATGGCGAGGATGGAGATGATGATGGGTGGTGGTGATGTCTAGTGTTGGTTTGGATAGTGAAAGGTGGTGGCATTGCTATAAGGGAGGTGGTGCAGAAGGCTCTGATGGAGGGGTGACAGTGGCCGTTGGTGCTGGAAGGCTATAGGGGTGGCTTGGGTGGGAAGAAAATGGGTTGAGGGTGACATAAGTAGTGGTGGTGTAGGGGCAAGAGGAAGGCGACAACACCGATAAAGAGGAACGAAGGTGGGCGGTTGGCTGTGGTGGGAGGCATCAAAGGGATAGGGGTGCAATAGCAAAAACTATTGTTGCCTAGGGGGATGCTATAGAAGAAGGTGCTGAAGAGATGGTGTAGGGAAAGAAAAAAATTTATCGTAGGGAGGAGAAGAAGAAAAATAGGGGCGGTAGGGAAGGAAGAAGAAGTGATATATGCGGCAGTTTATAACTGCTGCATAATCTATCACCACATATACTATATGCAATGGTTCAAAAAACTGTCGTGTAATTATTTGAATTTGGCTCGAAAGTCATTGGTGTAATATTTTATACGGCAATTTAATTAAAAACATAGCTGTGCATATTGAACATTTACGTCAGTTCTAAATCAAACTCATTGTGTATACTCTAAACAACTCCTAGTTAGACCGTTGAGAGGGTAAATATATGGCAATTCTATTTAAAAACCGCTGTGTATACCACAACTAAAAATAGAATACACGGTGGTTATGTGCCCCAATCACCGTGTATACTCATGCCATGGATAGTACACGACGGTTGGGGGCATTGAACTGCTTGCATTATATTTTCACTGTGGTGAACACAATGTTATTTAAGTAGAGCTACTGTGTATTCCTATATTTTTTTAAAGAATACTATTATTGTTATCCTATCACATTTTTTCCTTCAATAAACTTGCATATGTTTCAATGATACTTTCTACAACATCATAAGTATTTGCCACATTCAAAACAGCAATCAACTAGAAATAACCAATTATATACTTTGTACATACAAAGAATTTTATAAAATTCTTTTTCATTCATATGATTATATGTATAAAAAATCTAACTAGTCTTTCCTAACTTCATTAATCATCATAAACATATGAATCTATGTATACAAAGCTATTTACACTCTTATGTACAAAAAATAAAAGCCGAAAATGATTCTACACATACTCATCCTAAAAACTTGTAAGAAAATCTAACCAGTCTTTCCTAACTTCGTTAATATTGTTATTTTGATTATTGAGAAGTTCATAATATTGATACACCTACAAAATATGGAAAAGTCATATCTATTAAATATCTTAGTGTCATCTCACACCATATCCTTCAAATTTCTTGGGGCATCCCTTCAAGTATGATAAGTGATGGAGATGTGCGCACGGGTCCTAGAGCTACAATAACCAATGAACAAAAATCCTTATTCTCATCCACTGGATATCCATATTCACCAAAATGAATATTAAGCATAATATCCCTTTTCCTATTTCTAGCAATTTGTGTCAATCTTATTCTCTCCCACCTTTGTGTTTTTTTAACCTTCTGAGCATGTGTGCCATCTCCAAGTGGATATATATCTAATACAACAAACAAAAAGTATATATTAGGAAGAAATTAATATGTAATGTGATATAGTTAATATATAAAAAATAAACCTTTATTCACAAAATAAAATAAAATAACACATAAGAAGTAATTAAACCTTTCATCTATAACACTTTAATCTATGGCGGGTGCGCTCTTTATGCATAAACTCTAATTCAAGTACATAGAAACCTTCTTTGTGATCATCTCATGCATATAGATCATCGGTAGCATCATCATAGTTGGACGAGAAAGGTAAGTTATGAGTCAAAACATTCTCCCTTTATATGTCATCTTTCCATTTTTCACATTCAATACAATGGACCATTGTTTATCAATTAGATCAGAAACATAAAATACCTATTTTACTTGTGAGGATAATATAAATGGGTCTTGGTTATGACCAAGCCTTGAAAGATCCATCCTTGTAAATCCAACATTCTTAGTACAAACCCTATTTTGATTGTTAACCCATTTGTTCCCGAATAAAGGAACTATAAAAGAAGTATAATCTATTAACCATATTCACTCTATCAGCCCATAGTATCTCATTGATTTATAAATAGAAATTTTGTCCTTGGAATTTGATATATGAAAAGCTTCTAATATTATACTCACACCAATATTTTACATATTACTTTTTTTTATCATGCTCCTTTACGTAGAAAGTACAACCCATTAATCATATATGAGTTGTACGACATCACTTGTCTACGAGTAGGGTAAACCAATATCAAATTTAAACTATTGAGGAGCTATTGTGCCTATCTAATATCCATTTCTTCCTCCTTGATGAATTTAAATCCCTCAAATTATCCATGTGTTGATCTACATATGGTTGAACATCATCTCTATTGTGAAGTACATAGAGGTGAGCTTGCAAAAATATTTGATCATCATCAATGATGACCACGTGAAATCCTTTAAACCATTTACCTTGTTCTTCTATAACTAAATGTCATGGTTTAGGAAGGCCTATCGTATGACTTTGGGTAAGAACTCACAAAAAAATTCTATCACCTCCTCCACTAGATAACTCTCAGCAATGCAACCTTCAGGATTGTTTGGATTCCTCACATATCATTTTTAGAATTTCATATACCTTTCAAATGGATACATCCAATGCAAAAGAACTGACCCACATAATCTAACCTCCCTAACCAATTGAACTGCTAAATTAATCATGATTACAAAAAAAATAATGGAGGAAGATACATCTAAAGTTGACATAATATAGCTACAATCTCACTCTTCCATTTATCCAACCTTGTAGGATAAATAACATTACTACATAGTTCCTTGAAAAAGAAACAAAATATGATAACAACACTTCAAACCTAATTTTGTAAGATAGAATGTATAATAATCGGCAACAAGTCTTGAATGAGAATACAATGATCATGAGATTTCATAACCATTAACTTCAAATCTTTCATCGAAACAAGTTTCTTGATGTTTGATGAATATCCTTTGGGAACCTTCACTCTGTGCAAACCCTCACAGAAAGAAATCTTCTCTTTTTTGAAAAAAAAAACACGGAGGAGGAAAAAAAATTCTATTTCCAACCTTCTACATATGTAGTTATGTTCTTATACCCATGTCGACCAAGTCCAACTAAACATTGATACAATCCTTTGTCTTTTTTGGCACATTTATAAGCGTTCCAATTAGATAATTAGATACATTTATCTCAATATGCATCACATCAAGATAATGTCGTACATGCAACTTCTTCCAATATGGAAGGTCAAAGAAGTTCAACATCTTCTTCTAATCATTTAAAGGGTCTAATTTTTTTTTTCAAAAGACACTTTTAATTCTTTTACTTTGTTAAATACTTGAAATCCCATGAGAGGATTAAGAGATTTTGCTTCTTCAACTTTTCCATTAAAAGCTTTTCTTTACCTACGATAATGATGATTCATAAGCAAGAATCTATGTTGTCCAAAACAGGAACTCTTCCTACTCTTCAGTAGCTAAAGAAATTTTATGTTATCTTCACAAATAGGACATGCATAGTGTCCATGTACACTATATTTAGAGACATTACCATAAGTAGGAAAATCATTAATTGTACAAAATAATGTTTCTCTCAAGTTAAAAAATTCGTAACTCCATACACCATCTACTTCAACTCTGTGATCCCATATGTACTTTAAATCCTAAATAAGGGAAGATAGATAAACATCAATATCATTACTTGACTGATGGATAAAATATAATTAAGGATAACATCATCCATTTTCTGTTCATGCATAATGATGGGGGAAGATTGTAGGTCACCAAAATAACGAGCCATAAACTATAATTGGTTCATCTATATAGAGTGGAACCCTTAGGTTTCTAAATTCACTACCAAAATTAGGGTATATAGAATTAATCATTTTCCATTGAGGATAATCTACCGGCTATCTAAGCTTTTCATCAAAAATCCTTCCTTTCATTTAGCATATAAGGTTCTCTACATTTTCATCATTCCAAAACATGTGTCATAATTTTGATATAATTGAAAAGTACCCTAACACCTTATTAGGAACCTTATCCCTCTTCTATTGTGACATTCAATATTGAGGACAAATATCTAACGATGCACATTCATTGCAATATAAAATGAAATTGTTAGGACAAGCATGAATCTTTTCATAATTCAAACCCATAGAGCACTGAAAATTCTTAGGTTTATATGTACGGGAGGAAGAAAATCGTCCACTAAAAGCATCTCTTTGAAGAGTTCAAGAAGAGAAGTGAAGCTTTTTTTGCTCCATCCATTACCCACCTTCAAATTGTATAGTCGTAATACAACGGATAATTTTGTAAATTTATTACAACTATTGTACAAAGGCGTCTCCGAATCATTAACCAACTTTTCAAACAATTTTAGACGGTTTCTAAAATTTTATTCAACAATGTTAGTCAGGTCCTCCATGTAGGAAAAATCATCATCAACTTCAACATCATCGTCGTCAACCACACTAGGTTCATTATGAACTGGCTCCCTATGCCATATCCACCTAGTATAACTCTTATTAATTCCACGAATAATGAGATGTTCTCATATCTCATTTATCCATCTCCTTATCGTATTTTCAAAATCTACATATGAGCAAGAATCTACAAAGGATCTTTTGAATGTTTAATAGCTAACTTAATAAAGTCTTGAACATTGTCTATATATTCTCTAGACAACCTACTTGTATATATATAATTATGATCCATAAAGAGAAATAAGTAAAGATAGGACCATAAAATACAAAAGAAAATGGGGGAATATAACAATATTAACAACATACACAGAATACATTTATTAGTCAAGCAAAAAAAAAACTAGCAACACACCTGGAATACACATACACCACAACAATATTTGCACTAGTAACAATACATTTCTATAGATTATTATTTGTTTTTTTTATATACTCTATTTTTAAAAATTTAAAACACCCTAGATTGGGAAAATAGGGTTTTGTGGAATGTGAATGACTAAATAACAATTTTACATGTAATGTAAGGTGGTTCGTCCACAACCAATATTTTTGAAATAGTGATGTGTTTTATTGATGATCACTCTTATATAGGTTTATGTGCCTTAAAGTCTCAATAACCCTCTCAAGAGATGATTTACAACTTTAAATATTTATTTTCTTTAGATTCACTAACTGAATCTCTCAAAAAATAATAGGCAAGCACTCACAAGTGATTCTCAGCAAATATAAGATATGAAAGTGTAGATCTTTAAATGAGATGTAATCTAACAAGACATAATATATGATATTACGATTTGAGAACCATTCTAGCTAAGAGAAGTGAGCAAAGAACACTTTTCAGTAAAAACTCAAAAATATAAAAGTTTAGAATATTAAATGAGTAATTGAATGATTTTATTATAAGAGAGTAATTGCACAATCAGTGATTTGAAATTTGGTTGTAGTAAATGTAGAGGGGCCTTATTTATAAGGGTCACCCTCATGTATGGTCGTTAGATACAAATTGCCAAAAAGCTATCTCATCCAACGGGTAGAAATCAACATTTAATGCCAACCAGTCAATCGATATAGAGAAACCAATCAATCGGTTGTACGACCAGTCAATCGATTTGTTCCAACCAGTTAACTGATCATGTTTCAACTAGAATAGAAAGTTACCATTATGTAAACTAGTCAATCGGTTTTTTAAAACTAGTTGATCAGTTTTGCACTGTATACGGTTGATCCTAAAACATATATGAATACCGTCCTAGTATGGTGAGACGAGTCGATGTGTTCCATGTACCAATTGTTTGGTATGTCAAACTAGTCAATAGGCTTTTCAACCTATTGATCAGTTTGGTAATAACCAATCAATATGTTTAAATAGAGAAAAGTTAGGTTTCTCCAAAAATAAAACTCATAGATCGGTTTGCCTAAACCACTCGATGTGTTTAAACAAACACAAACTAGGTTTCTGCAATATTAAAACCCATGGACTGGTTGGTCAAACCAGTCGATTGGTTTGCCTGAATCAGTCAATTTGTTTAAATAGAGACGTATTAGATTTTTGCATATTGAAACCAATAGACTGGTTTATCAAATCAGTCGATCCATTTTTCTAAACCAGTCGATTGGTTTGCTTGAACCAGTTGATGTGCTTAAATAGAGACAAAATGAATTTATGCAAAATTGAAACTTATAGACTGATTAGACAAACCAGTCGATCTATTTCTCAACCAGTTGATTGGTTTGCCTGAACCAATCGATGATTTTAAATATATATGAACTAGGTTTCTACAAGATTGAAACCCAATGACAGGTTGGTGAAGCCAGTCGCTCAGTTTGAGAAAATTAGTCGATCGGCTTTATGCAATAGTAGATTCATCTAAGTTTTAACACATCCAGTGACTATGTTTAAACTGAATCAGTCTATCAGTTTGAGGACCAGTCGACTAAATCCGACTTGAACCAATCAATTTTTTTCAAAAATACTTTTAAAAGATTTATAATATGGAATCAAGTCAAGTATTTTTCAACAAAGAGTTTTAAAGAGTTTTTATTTGAAATGTGACATTTGCTCAACTTAACTCTTTACAATATACCTAAGACACATCAAACTAGGTTTCATGAGGCCTCCTCGAGAGATGCATCAACTATAGGATCTTTAGTAGCTTCGACAACAGTAGGAGCAGGAGAGGGAATAAGGAAAAGAGGGAATACGGTGTCAGCAGAAGGAGTTTTCATTTGATACCGATGCTGAGGGGCAAAGTTAAGTTGGAATTTAGCTCAAAGGGCATGCAAATGTGACTCTAATGCTTGCTTGTTATGGTCCATGACAGTTAGCATGCTGAAAATCCTAAGAAGGAGATCATGCATGCCCACAAGAGTGACACGACTGGTGAAGGGAGGCATATGTGGTATATGAGAGGTGGAAGGGGCAATGGTGGGAGTGAAATTACTGTGTATAGAGGAATATAGAATATCAGAGGGAGTAAAAGGATCATCCGATGGTGGGGGAAGATCATGAGTAGTGGGTTATGACAATGGAGGTGTAGACTGTGTGGAGAGTCAACTGCTATGGTGGAGTGGGGTAAGAGATTTAGGAGCGATCTCGAACGTTTGACCATCTAGACTCATTTGATACCCTATGCGATGGAATAATGCTGCATGAAGGATATTGAGGCCACTGTGTAGTCGCAAATGTGTAGCCGGAAAGCCTGAGATTTACGTGCAAATCTTAGAGAATGCATGTGATGAACAATCTGTGTTTCAAGACATCTTAGCTATGTCCAGCCATATGTGACACATGCCAAAAAAAATATCTTCCTCGAATCTAATGGGAATAGATGAGAGGATTGATCCACCCCATACCAATCCTTGAGTGTCATATCCACGCTAGACCCTATGCGAGGGAACAAGATGGAGGACACCATGTAATGGAACACCCGTTTGAAGGGTGGGAGACAATTTGAGCTCACGGTGCCTCTATAGACAAATTTTAGGTGTTACATATCTATCAGGATCTCATCTGGGATGTGAGTACACATCCATTCAACATAAGTAATGCCACTTTCGATGTTATGAGGAATCCTGAGGACACTTGCCAATCGGACTTCATCAAGGATGATGGGAATGCCAAGACTTGTGTGGTACTCCCCATCATATGAATATTAAGATTTACATATAATAATCGAACCAAGTTAGGATGGACTAGTTCTTAGAGAGTAATGAGAGGGACAAGGTGAAGATTGGCAAGAGCTTATATAAAAGGAAGTTTAAATTGATTCGTGCAAGAGTAGTCATCAATACATTTGTCAAGTAAGACCTTATTTTTATGGAAGGATTTAAGACACCATTTTTGATCATCCATAGTTCAAAAGAAATAGGTAGAGTGAGGAGAGGCTTTGGTGGTTCGGGCAAGCTGGTTGGCTAAAAGGAGAGAGGCCCTCGTAATGGAGTAGGAAGGGCTATCGGAATGGCTAGGATGAGGTGGAGACAGGGGGCTAGTGTCGTATGAAGAGAAGGAGGATGAGGAGGATATGGAAGAGGAAGCCTGTGATGGTGAAACGTCAGATTCCTTAAAGCAAACTAATGTCTGAGATGGACAGCTTGGTTGAGTACGAAACTATTTCGTAGGAGGAGCTTCAATACTCCAAAAAAGAGTTGTTGATGTGGATGATTTTTGTTTTGACATTATTGAATAGAAAAGAGTGGTAGAGAAGAGAAAATGGGAAAAGGTAGGAGCACAGGTTGGGACGAAAAAAAAAATAGAGTTAAATATGTGCATAAGGAGTTTGGAAATAACCAATTGAAGACTCAATAAGGCCGACTAAACCGTAAGATGAAGCAAGGGAGATAAATGTGGATACATTGAAAGTTAGGGTTGAATGATGAAATTACCTCAAATCTGGTGATTTCAAGGGAAATTGACAAAGTGGAGAGAATTTTGTGATATTCTGGATGTTAATTGGAGAAAGAGAAGAGCAATTTGATAAAGTTTGATAATGATTTGAGATTTTTTGAAGGGGAGGAAGTGAGGGGTCAAGAAGAAGTCGAACAATTTAGGGAAACTAGGGTTAAGGATTTGAAGAATAGGAGAGGGGGTACTTATACCTAGGACAAACCAGTCGACTGGTTTGGGAAAAAATAGTCACCCGTTCTTTAATCAATCAACTGGTACAAAGTAACCAGTCGACTGTTCTTCAACCGATTGACTAGCACAAAGTAATCAGTTGATTGGTTATGTGTGTGGACATAAATCAGTAAGAGAGCGTCTGCCTCGGTTTCAACCTACCAATTGACTGGTATACTAACCAATCAAGTGGTTTTGTCGACCAGTCAACTGGTTGACCAGTTATGTGTTGCTTTAGTTATTTTTTATGGTTTTGACAATTTATTTGATTCTATGCCATAAATCAATAGATGGAAAATGCATTTCATGACACAAATCATATGGATCAAGAATCATAATAACCATTTTAGGATTTGAATCTAAGTTGTGGACTTAAGGCCATGATTTACCACTTAACACAAAAATTTCACAATTTTGATAGAGTTGTAATGTTATTATAAAATTGTCATCCCAAGCTCTCTTATAATTATTGTGAATCATTCTTTATTCAAGGTTTTAGTGAATATGTCTCCCAATTGATGCAAGGTTTTAATGTATAACCGACATGTATAGTTCTCACTTAAATTGTGTAAACACTCCCTTTGTGTTGTTTCTTACTAGGTAATGGATTAGATGACAACTTAGCTGAAAAAAAACCTTAAACTGGCTGATTATTTATTGTTAGGGAATAATTTGAAACCCCGGATTAGGATTTTAATTATAAAAAAAATAAAAATAAACATAAAAATTAAAATTAAAATTAAAAAAAAAAGAATGAAAAAAAATCTTAGAATCTTTTACTTTCAAACATCAAGATTAGCAATCAATCAAGATTTGGCATTGGGAGATTTAAAGAATCAATTTCAACATATGGTTCACACATAAACATGACATGTATGAACATATCAATATTATGGATGAATATCTACCATGCCTTAGTCACATCAAGATTCATCCTCATTATGGATACCCTCTATTTTTTTTTTGTTCTCTTAGATTCATGGCTACAAATGTATAGAAACACTCATATATGTGAGATAAGATGATGAAGATAAAAAACAACTCACATATATAAATAAAGAAGGCTCATGTTTTTGTGGATAAAACCTCATGAAAGATATCAAATACTTGCCAAATGGACCGAACCATATGTTTAACTCTTGTGACTAATCTCCACCAGATCAAAGGTTGCTCATCTTGAGAATCAAATAGGACTTACTTATTGGTTGTAGCGGGGTTTAAGGTAAAGAAGGGTACGTAGTATTTTAGGAGTGTGGTGTTGAAAGGGTCAAGAGCTAGTGGAATCTAATAAGTAGATGAAATATAAGCTTAACTCCACATCAACGATCATCTTTCCACCTTCACACTAAAATAAAATATGAATATAACTTTCTCAACATGATCTTCATAACTCCCTCTCTTCCTTATATCCTAAAATTTTCTCTCTCTCTCTCTCTCTCTCTCTTTGAAAATTTTCATTTTTTTCTTTTTAGTTTTTTTTTATATTTTTTTTCACCAAACATAACCAATCCCCTTTCTTAGCATAAATACATATATTTCTTTCACATACACATATACACAACCCCTCTTCATATCCATAACGATTTTATTTCCTTCCACTATCTTTAAGCACAGGTAAGGACATTAAGGCCCAAAGATTATTTAATGTGGGTAATGAAAAAAATGTATGTTCCATGTATAGGCTCAAAGGGTTTCTATGGGGTGCATATCATGCAGACACAAATTAGGTTAAGCTATTTGGTCATGTGATGGAAAATTCCTAAGCTGCCTTTATCATTTTCTCAATCAGAGCATGTTTTGACAATAAGCTTCAACTAGCACAAGAGTAAGTTCTAGTAATCTCTTTAGTCCATTACATGATCTATGGAAAATAATTTGATCAAGGCAATTAAACATATATGAGGTTTACAAAGAAATTTTGAAGCCAAGAAAAGTAGATGAGTTTGTATAAATTCGCTCAGAAAAAGAAGGTATATATAGTTCAAAAGCTCACTGAGGACTGTGATGAATCTCAACATGTCATGTCGGTGGTTAGAAAATCATACATATTCTTTCTCCATTCACATTTAAACACATAGATATGTGTTCCCTATATCAAAATTAACATAAAAAATCTCCACTTACTTTATCTCAATTTCATGATCCTCTATTCGTTAGATTTTAAAGATATATTCCTCATTAACTAGTTAAGGGTTCTTACGACTCTAAAAACTCTAATTTTTTTATCTCTTTTTCTTTACGAAAACATAAAACACACACACCCCCACACTTAAATCACACATTGTCCTCAATGTGTAAACAACTAGGGAAACATGTAATTTAAAGTATGGAGTTGAAAACTAAATAAATAAATAAATAACTAGAGGATAGAAAACTCCCTTATGACATTGGGTTGCCTCCCAAGTAGCGCTTGTTTTTATGTCTTCAGCCTGGCATGATCTTGGTTTACTCGTTCAAGGTGGATACGTCCACTTCAGAGCTACTTCACCAAATCCTTCATCGTGATGATCATCTTTATCTTGCAAGGAAGAAAAAGACAAAATGTTAAATTTAATGAATGATTTGATCCAGCAAGAATGTAATTGACCTAGCATGAAATTTAAGCTCGTGTGTAAAGAGATAATGTTTTACCCAATGTCCATGTATCGTGATCTCTCTATCAAAGGAAGAACATATTTTCCCATCTCACAATCTTTAAACACGTCCTTCCAACATAACCTCTCCTTTGGAGCATCACACTTCTTATTAAATATATCCAAGGTGATTTGATTACTCTCTTCAATCTTGGATCTATATAACCTACTAAAAGAGGGAAAACAAGGAGTGTGGTCAGCATAAATAAAATCAAAGTGGTTCAAAGGCTTACCTTGTGTCTCATGGTTATCTCCAAGCAAATTTGGGGAATAAATGTTAAAAGATGGTCTATGGTAGATGAAAGTGATACTCTTGTCATCCATTTACTTCTCTATGTTCACTTGATCACTATTTTGATGAGATTCTTCTTCTACTTTTATAAGCTCTTCTTCCACCTAATCTTGCTTTTCAATGTTCTCCATGAAAACCTTCTCAACTAGCTCATCCTTACATTCTGATATGGCATCATCATACTCATAACTCTCACTTGAATTTGGAATTGAAGTACTAGAGAGCTCTTTTTGTGCTTGTAATTGATTGATCATGAAATACCCCAAAAATCCTAATTTAGGAAATCATGGCCGAATAGGGAATTATAAGGGAGTTAATTAAAATAAACTACTTTTAGGGAAATAGAAGGGAATTAATTAGGATAAATCAAGAGGGAATTTATAAGTGTGTAAATAGGAGGAATTGTGGTATTTTAAGCTAATTAAGGTTTTTATTTTAGAAAGTTATTAAATATATGAATTTAATTAAAATAGGAAGGATAAAATAGTTTCAAATTAATATGAAATTTATAAATAATTTAATTAGAGAAAAATTAAAGGGTTTTGTTAATTAAAATGAATTTAGGAAAATTCTTCCATAAATCCCTAAACTAACCTAAAAATAGAATTTTATTATTGTTTTGATAATTACATTTTATTAAATACCCAAAATTACCCAAATTATACTAATTAAGCCAACCCCTAATTTTCCCCCTTTTTCCTTTTTCCTTTTTTCCTTTTTCTCCCTCCTTTTTCCTTTTTCTTTCTTCCCCCTCCTCTTCCTTATATTTCTCCCGACCTAGGCCGGCCTGATGGCCCAACACCCCCCTCCCTTTCCTTCTTCTCGCCGCGGCCTAGCCAGCCCGGCCGTCCATGACTCAAAACGCAGCGTTTCGACACTGAAGTCGCTGAAACGCCGCGTCGCAATAAGGGGAATTATTACCGTTGCCTGACTGACTCAGACGCCGCGTTTTGCCCAAGTATAACCCAAAACGCAGCGTTCCATTTATGAGGGAAATAACCGACGCCGCCCGGCCGGTTCCCCCTTCCTTTTTCCTTCCCCTGGACCGCCGGTCCAGCCCCTCCCTCTTCTTCCTCGCGACGTCGTCGTCTACCTCTCGCCGGCTGCAACTAAAATCTCGCCGGAAAACGTAGCGTCGACAGCACGCCATTTCCACCAGTCGTCTCGTCCTTTCACCCCTATTGACCTCCCTGTGGATGTGACCGATCAATTGCAGCCCTTCTCCGCACGAAAACCTCCTTCTTTTTTTGACAAATCATGGCCTGCAAATCGCAGACCATGTGCCGGCGAATCTCGCCGGACAACCTAACCTAACCCTAAGCCCTAACCTCCCACTTGAAGCTCGTCGTTTTCCCGTCCCAATTTCCCTATAAATAGCCCTAACCGTTGCCTTAATCGGGTTCGAAATTTGGAACCCAGAAAACCAGAGCCGTGGCGCCACCCCACTTTCAGCCGCCGTTTCCTCCGCCTTCGGCCACAGTTGCCACCTGCCCGTGCCACCAACATTCTCCCTACACCGCCCTCTACACGACCAACCCCCTAGACCTCCCTGCCTTACCCCGCACGCGCCGCCTTGGCCGTGCGAAATTACCTTCCCGAATAGCCTTCGACCCCCCTGGCGCCACTTTCGTGCCGCTGGCGCCGCCTCCACCACCGCTTGCAGCGCCACCATCACCCCCCCAAAACGACTGGCAGCTCCTGCTCTACCACCCTATACCTCCCTTTTTTCCTGGTTTTCCCTCCCCTAGCCTCCACCACCATTTTTCCCCTCTCTCCCTTCCTCCACCGCCGCGCCGCCGTCGCCGCCACCACCTCAGTCAGGTTGCCCAACACCCTGAACCCTAAAGCTTAAAAATAAATAAATAAATAAATAAAAATAAAATTGATTAATGATTTAATCTTATTAACTAATATTATTAGTATTATGATTAATATTAACATTACCATTATTATTACTAATATTGTTATTATTATTAATACTACCACCCTTATTAATATTACTAGGACTCAACATTACCCTAAGGACTTTTAAGTAATGGTGTTAATTAACTATAGGGCCTTGTTAATCTATTACTATTATTATTATTATTATTATCATCATCATCATTATTATTATTATTATTATTATTATTATCCCTATTATTATTATTAAGCATTATTATTACTATTATTACCATTAGTGTTATTATTATTATTATTATTATTATTATTATTATGATTGTTATTACTATTATTATTATTATGATTGTTATTACTATTATTATTATTATTATTATTATTATTATTATTATTATTATTATTATTAGTATTGTTATTGTTATCATTATTATTATTATCTTTACTATTTTTATTATCAACATTTCTATTATGGTTGTTATTATTATTATTATTATTATTATTATTATTATCATTATCATTATTATCCTTATTATTATTATTATTATTATTATTATTATTATCATTATTATCATTATTATCCTTATTATTATTATCATATCATTATTATCCTTGTTATTGTTTTGTTGTTGTTGTGTTTAACGTATCTATTATTTTATCGATTATTACTGTCATTATTATCCTTAACGTTATACTTTAATATTATTACCTTAGTATTTTTGTTATGCTTAGTATTGCCACAACCATTGTATTATTATTATTGTGATTATTATTATTGTTATTTTTATTATTGTTATTTTTACTATTGTTATTATTGTTACTATCATTATTGCTATCATCACTATTATCATTACTATGATTAATACTAGTGTTATTATGTTTATTTTTCTCACTATTATTATTATCATCGCTATTATTCCTATTAGTATTATTTCTAGTACTCCTACTATCCTTCGTATTATTACTATTATTATTATTAATATTATTATTATTATCGTTGTTGTTATTATTAATATTATTATTATTAGTATTATTATTGTCTTCATTCCTACCATTATTATTATTATTGCTATTATTATTATCATCATTATTATTGATTTTGTCATCTAAGTGATTATGGTTGCATTAGTATTTTATTATTATCGGTAATACACTATCACTAATGCTACTATGATTTCAATTATTATTATCATCATTATTATCATTATAGCCATTATTATTCTTATTATGAGCACTATTATTATAAGTAGTATTCTTATTATTGTTGGTATTATTGGTAATTATTATTAATAATATTGAAACCCTCACCTTAATATTCTGGATTTGCTAAAACCTACTTTAATTAGTGATAATCCGTTTAAGCTATCGTAAGAGTAGTAATAACCTACCCCTTTATTTATAAACCCCATCATTAATATTAGCCTTGGTATTAGGCCATGATAAGGGTAAGATAAGAATTTTGATAATTTCGGTAGAGGGAGATTAACCCTAAGTATTTCCCTCTTATAGGTGAACCGGGTCAAACCCCAGGAGGTGTAGGAGCGTGCTCCAAGCCCGGCGCCGATTTAGGTAAAGACGTAACTAAGGCCACCTGTGTGCATTGTATGTTTTACCTGTCTTGTATGCTTTGTGCGGTTGTATGTTATAACCTGTATATTATCCGTGTTTTTGTGTAGCGCAGCATGGAACCGAGGTACGTCCCCGTGTTCTCGTCTTTGTGTACTAATCTGTTGTGGTACAAGTATGATGTGATGTGATGTGATGTGACCCCTACGACATGCATGCTAGGTTATGTGAGGAAGTGTTGTGAAGTGGGGACTTGAAAAAGAAAAATAAGCGGATAAAATAACCAAAGGGAAGTACGTCGGTTAACATAGGTATGGACGACCTAAGGAATTCACCATTTATGAGATAATGAAGAGAAGGTGGAATTAAATATATATAAAAGAGTGGGAATAAAATAAGGTTGCATGGGGGAAATTAGGGTTTGCATGATGGTATTAGGGTTTGTATGGTGGTATTAATGATTGCTTGGTGGTATTAATGGCTGCATGATGGTATTAGGGTTTGCATGGTGGTATTAGGGTTTGTATGGTGGTATTAATGATTGCATGGTGGTATTAATGGCTTATGGTGGTATTAATGATTGCATGGTGGCATTAATGGCTTACGGTGGTATTAGGGTTTGCATGATGGCGTTATGGTTTGTGTGGTGGTATTAATGTTTGTATGGTGGTATTAGGGTTTGCATGGGGGAGTTAGGGTTTTGCATGGGAGTTAATGATTGTATGGGATTTAGGGTTTGTGTGAAAAGTTCGAGAGGTTGCATGGGATGCGTAATGTTTGCGTGGGAGCAAAATTTACGTAAGAAAGGCTGATTTGGGGTGTAAGGAAGGTAATGCAAGTATTATTTGGGTGTTTAACTATTTCGGACGGGGAATAGTACGTGGAGTATTATAAGGGTATGGAGGAGACAGAATTAGGGTTTGGAGTGATTAACTCTGGGTCGTTGTGATTAAGTAGGGTTGGAGTAGCTAATTGTGAATTGCTGAGGGTAATTAAGGTTTGGGATGGCTAAGTATGGTTGTTATGGTAAAATAGGGTTAAGGCATGGTTTGGTGTGGACAATTAGGGTTCGTCATGGTTGCTTAGAGTTGTTTGGTGTCATCATGTATATTATTGACTAAAGTGTAGTTATGAATGTGGAATTTTATTGTTTGTGATGTGTAAAGTATAAAGAGAATGATTTATGCATGTCAAGGGCGTGATGTGATTCAATAAGATACGAATAAGACATTAATTACGTAAAGCGAAAGACTGATGAGCCCGACCCAGTCCGTTCCACCGGTTAGAATAGTGGCCAGAGGCGTTTTGCTCTGGGGTTTGATTTCCGGTCCACCGGCTATAATAGTGGCCAGAGGCGTTTTGCTCTGGGGTTCGATTTCCGGTCCACCGGCTATAATAGTGGGGTCCCTGTACTTACAGGGATAAATGAAGAATGTGTGAACAGAACTTATTATCATAATAAGTATTAACGAACAAAGTACAAGCATGGATTCAGCTTTCCATTTACTCGCCTTTGCGTGTTGTTGATGTGTTGAGCATGTATCTTGTGTATTATTGCATGTTACTTTTATGATTGTGTCATGTAGACTATGTGGTAGGATTGTATGCTTGGCCCTAGCACCTACGCCCTTACTCAGTACTGAACCCGTACTGATACTACCTTGATTGACTGGGTCCTGTGATGATCCACCAATGGTGGGGAGCAGACCTTTGTGCAGGTTGATACTGTGTTGGGGTGGAAGGCTTGAACTGAGTGAGTAAGTGGTCCGGATATTCACCCTTCGGAATTGTTTTGTTTAATCGTATTTGTCCTTGGAGGTTACAAGTGTTGTTTTTAAATTTTCAAGGGTTTTATCGTACCTTGTTATTCCGTTATTTTAAGTACTCTGATATATGGACTTTTTAAATTGTATCTCGGATTGTAACTTTTGACCTTCGTACTCTGAATTCGTAAAACTTGTGTTTTATGAATGATTTGTTCTGGTTTTATTCTTTCTAGCCTTAGCACTTAGTATCGGGTCGGTAGTTATGGATCGATCTGGTACTAAGTGTGGCGGTAATACCCCCGGATTTACAATTTTATTTGCTTGCTTCCGCTAAACTTCTTCTAAATTCAACGAAATTTTTCAGTAGTAAATTTGGGGGTGTTACAGATCATGTTGACCATGTAACCTATTTGATCCTCTAGCACTGAATTCCTTTCATTTTGCCTAATTTGACTTTGTATCAGTTGATTTTGCCCGTCTACCAACTGGTTTTGACCATTTGTCAATGCTTCAAGAAGCTTATCCATTTTTTCTTAACTTGAGGGTTATGAAACTGGAGAAGATTCTTGTTGAGGATATTGATAATATTTTGATGCTTCATAATCATGTGTGTAAGGGTCTTGATATGGAAAAGAATAATGATCATTCATATCCCATCCAAATTTGGGTTGATGCCTCATTCCCAAATAGTATGTGCTTGTATAGGGATCATGCCCTTGGAAACCATTGAAAGACTGAGCACCGGATTGTGTCCATCCTCCTCCTCTCATAGCTTTTTCATGGTAAGCATATGGATTTCCTTGCGTATGACACACTCCACTTGTATTAATAACTCCAGTAGCTGTAGCTACCTGCAAAACAAGAGCAGTGAGTTTGTTAAGTTTATCATCAAGATTGCTTGAACTTACCTCATTTACTCTTGTGTTAAGATTCGTGTAAAGTTGTCCATAACCCAAGGATCATCTCATAATCACCTGAAAACACTAACACTTCAAAGGAAAAGGTTAAGAGCAAAACAAAACACACCAAAAAAATCCTAAATAAACCTAAAACAAAACTAAAAGAAAAAACACAAAAACATTAAAAATAAAAACACACTAAAAATACTAGCAAAATAAAGGTGAAGTTTCCAATCCCCAGCAAGGACGCCAAAAATTGGTGAGGCTGTAGCTGACACACAATTTAAACCCTCTTATTGTCAATTGTAGCACCGGTAAATAACGGTGTCATTCTAGGCCGGGGATTGAGAGGGCTCACCTCTATTTAACTAGCTTGAAAATAAAACTAAAAACAAAAATAAAAATCCTAAATAACACAAGATAAATAAATAAGAAAAATAATAATAGGGGTTATAAAAAAAATAATAAAAAGAATAAATAAAATAAACTAATAATAATAAAAATAATAGGAAACCCGCAGATATGATAAAGATGCTAAGGAAATCAAAATCCACCACTAGATTAGGTCGAAATATAATATTAATTTCTAAGTCATCTTTTAATCATGAGAATGAGATCGACCAAGTTGTACACCAAAAGTAAGTCCATACACCTTATATTACTTCTCTTAATTAATTAATACGACGAAGTGCCAATATTAACCCTATTAAATACTAGCAGTATAGCAGCAACAAGTGGCTCCTATATTTAACTAGATTTAATGCATTAAGTATAATTAAAAGGCTGTCAATCTAAGTACCCAAACTAGTACAAAAAACATGTCTAGCCGTATTTCCTTTCCTTGACCCACATGTATCGAAATGTTTTACTACTTCGGTTAGAATCACAAAACTATTAGGTGAATTGTTATCTAACCTAGCTGCAATTTATACATATAAATTCTAGTATATTTAGATGGCCACCTAACAGGCAAATAATTCTATATATTGTCACTTATGAGTAAACTAGAACAAGGCATGCACCAAATAAACTATACTTGACAAAATTATATATATAAATGATAGCAATTAAAATAGAGTCAAGAAACAATCTCACGAAACAAAGAAAATAAAATTATAATTCAAATCCTAATCTAGGGTTTCAATTTATTCTCTAACAACAAATATTCAGCCAGCCATAATTATAGAATTAATTACACAGAAATATATATCTAAAATATAAATTAAAAATAAGAGAAAGAAATAACCAGAATTAAATTTGGAAAAAAGATCAAGAATTTATTCAGATAAAAATTAATTTTATCTTAAATAAATTCTACCGGTATTAAATTTTCTCTAATTTTCTTCCCTCGGTGCCTTGATTTCCGTGCAATTATTCTTTCCTTTTTCTTTTTTCATCCGGTTGACGCTGACGCTGCTGTGCTACCACACCTCGAAGTCCCTGCATCGCTGTTCTGCCGCGCGTCACCCTTCGTTGTCCTTTGCGTGACGTGCTCTGCCGCCCCTCTATGCGTCTCTCTGTGCTCTCTCTCTACTCGCCCGAGCCTGTGAAGGCTCTTTCCTTCCGCCTAATTAATTTCTCCCCTGGCATCCTTTTATTTTTGATCTGCGCAGCTGACTTCTCCGCCACGTCAGCCCTCACTTTATTTTGGTCCTGTGCGGCGCTCCATCTCTTCGCCCCATGCCACGTCAGCCCTGATGACTTTTTCTTCAACCGTGATTTGAGGTCTCGTTCGGCTTTCTTTTTGTTCCAGGCCTTTAGGCTGTTGGTCCAAAGGTTCGTTTTTTTTCTTTTTTATTTTATTTTATTAAAAAAATATAACCTGCAAAATAAATTTAAATAAATATTAATAAATAATAGTATATTCTAAATTTACTTAATTATTATCATTTTAGCTCAAATAATAATATTTATGCAATTTTTACCACTTAAGCATAAAACAATAATTATTCCCCTATATTATTTAAATAAACTATCAAAAACTAAGATTATAAGGGTGTAAAATGTGTCAAAATATGAACTTATCACTAGGCAATGGATTAGACGACGACTTAGTTGAAAACAACCTTAAACTTGCTATCGTTTAATCCAATTTGTGTATTGGTGTTGTGGTGGTTTAGGGTAGTGGAGCATAATATGGAGATGGTGGTTGTTTCTTTGAAACCAAATGAAGTTGAGAAGGGCAGGGGGAAAGGAGAAGAAGGTAAAGAGGAAGAAGGTGCTTCAGCGATGGTAGAGGATGGTTTGTTGGGAGTGAAACCAAATAGAGTCGAGGGAGAGGTAATTGGGAGGTGTGATGCAATGGTTATGTCTGGTGATTGGGAAACCAAGCAGAGCTGAGAAGGGAGAAGGGGGAAGACTTTGGGGATCCAAACAGGGTAAGGGGGAGGGGGGAGTAGAGGAAAGTCGCGAGGCTTGTTTGGTGGTAATGGCGAAACCAATAGAGCCTAGAGAAGGGAGTAGGGTGTTGACTGAGATCAAAGAAAAGAGAGGGGGAAGGGTATTGTTTGGTAGTGGGAAGAAGCACACAAACATAAAACACTACTAGAAAAATGATTAACACCGGCAATAATAATCATCTGTGTTAAGCCTTATTACCGACAATCACTCGGCGGTATTAGACCAGATGCTGAATATGTATTTTTTTAAAAAGGTCGTAAAATACTTAATACCGATGATACCTATCACTGCTATTAAGTAGCACCAAAATTTTCCGCCAAATTATTTTTATTAAAATCTCATGGAAATAAATACTGATGAGTTATTTCTTGATACCAACAATACTAATCATTAGTAATAAGGAATATATTTCATTGAAATACCATGGAGGAAAAATTATTGCCAAAAGAAGGGGAATATAAATAAAAATCTTATTACTGATGATATTGACCTTATTACCGACTATATATCGTTGGTATTAAGTGAGTGATATTTAGTCAAAGAAAAATAAGAAGTAAATGTGTCGCTAAGGAACAAGGTAATAATGAATTGCTTATAACCGACGATACTCACTTAATATTGATGATTATTTATAGGTAATAAGTGTTTGATTTTTTTTTTTGTACGACGGAAACAACATTGTCTAATGTAGTCATCCTTAATACCCATAATTATAATCATCAGTATTAAGGGTCTATTATATCATAGCCCACGAAACCTAGCTCCTTATTTTCCCTCTTCTTCTTTGTCTTCCATCTTCTCTCTCTCTTTTATCACCGATAACTTTCCATTTATTCTTCTTATCTTTCATTCTTCTTCTCCATTTCTTTCCTTTTTGAAGGTTTTTTTAATCTTATTTCTATTTTTATCTTTTTTTTGTTTAAGGTTATATAATTATGATTTTTAAGGTTTAATCATGAGGATCACCATTGTGTGGCCCCAAGCACCATCGAGCCATTGCCGACCACCGCTACTCCTTCGTAGAGCACTGTAAAGTACCCTTGCATTATTAATTTGGTATAATTATTAAGTATTTGTTTGTTTTATGTTACTTGTTTTATATTATTTAAATTGAAACTATTCTAGTTAGGCTTTGATTGGTTAATTACATATTTTAATTAGATTTTGTATAATTGGATTATTAGATTATTATAGTTTGGTTTTGTATAATTGATTAATTAGATTTTGTATACTTTAGTTATTAGATTATTAAAGTTAGATTATATGTTTAATTAGATTATTATATTTAGTTGTTACTATACATGGTAGGTTAGAGAAAATTTATTGGTATGTTAGAGTATAATAAATGTTTTAGTTAATTTTTTTACTATTATATATGTTGGGTAATATCTTAATATGTTTATATTTTTTTAAAAGTAGCATGTTAGTAGACATTAAAATTAGTGATATTTTTTTGGTAAGATTGTTAGATTTAATTAATACTTATTACTAAAAAAAGATAAATAATAAAAATAAGATAAGAGATAAATGGTTAGAAAATTTTATCTTCATTTGTTATTGTATAATAATAATAATAATAATTAGTGGTTCGAATACTTCAAACAAGTATGAAAATATAGAAACAACCATGACCTTAGAGAGTAATTAAAGATAAACAAAATTGTTTTGACTTTTTTTTTATATTAATGAATTTTATATTGTTAAACTCTTGTGAATTTATACAATTAATATATTTGTGGTCATTGGATATAAAAATAATTTATAGGTAAGGCCTTGACCATAGAAAATAATTAATAGGTATGCTTGAGCCTAGTTATTGAAAAATTAAAGTTAAAAAATTTAATATTGATGAATTTGGCAATGCACAAATCTATTTAATGATTGATCTATAATAGTTAAATATTTTAGTTAAAAAATTAATCTTTAACCTTATAAATTAATTAATGAAATAATATAAAAAAACATAAATATTTGATACCGTTTAATTTTACATAGTTGAACCCTTATGAAATTAAAAGAAATAAAATAAAGTCAATATTAACTTAAAAAAGGGTCTTTATGTTATGGTTTATTGTGATTTTGCGTCATTTTTGTAGGTGGTAGGATGCGACTCGATACATACCCTCTATCCTAATTTAGGATGTCTCCGGATAAGGATATTATGCATCATATGAGATAGGTACATGATGTGCTAGATAGTATGGTAGATAAATGTTTGTATTTGGGACCATACAAGTTTAAGTCGTATTATATTTTGCTTAACTTACCACTTATACAACCATGGGTAGGGGCGATGACTAGATATCTATATTTTTTTGTCACTGATGTTTCAGACTCTAGATTTATTGAGGGTGAACATTTTATGAGACACTATGATCTAATTGCTAGAGATTTGATAGTGATTGATGATAAATGGAAGTCTTTTCATGGGATGTTGACAAGTGTATACCTTAATTATCCAAGTGACTCATTGGAGATAGATGGGCCTTCTTTTGAAGAAGTGAAAGAGCAAATTATAATACCCAAAATTGAGCGGAGTGTTATAAGGATTGATCTGGCTACTTATATCAACATGGTATACCATCCTTTTGGTGATTCCGTCCTAAGAACTCCACAGTTAAGCGTGCTGGTCGTGGAGCAATTTTAGGATGGGTGACCTCCTGGGAAGTTTCAGAAATTTTCTGAAAATTTCTCACGAAGTGCGTGAGTGAGGACAAAGCGTGCTGAAAGGACTTGTGTTGATCTGTGGGGCCAGCCGATCAATCCAAAAGCACTCCAAGGTAGCCCTCGTATGGTCGTATGGACTCGGGGTGTTACACAAATGATGTTATGAAAATTGTAGATTCGTTGAGTAATTGAGAGTTGGTTGTCAGATGTTACCATGGGCTTTGGTAGGTGATTGAGAGCATAAAAGTGTATACTCTAAAGGTTATACTAGCGTGCTGGATAATATTTTTTGGTATTAAGGTTCCTTATTAGATATGTACTCATGTTTTATCTTGTTGTTGTACACTATATTTGTAATTTATTTAAACTTTGTATAAAGTATCCATTTAGTTAATATTTTAGTAGTGTTGTTTGCTAAATTTAATTAATGGTAAGATAAGTGAAAATTATTTACTTGAAAAAAATTTAAAAGATAAGATGGATATTGATAAGAGTTGGAAGAGGTTACAGATTTATAGGCCTAATGAGTTTTGAAATGGACTTCAAGCTTTAATTGAAATGAAAAAAATTATCTAAATTCAAATGCGTATGTTTGTTGTCCTTGTACGAATTGTAACAATTATATTTGGCACCATCCTAGTGCAATTGAAAGTCACATACTATGCTTTGGGTTTATGCAAACTTATGACAGATGGGTGTACCGTGATGAAACAAAATCAATGTCAGTTGAGGAGGAGAAAAGATATGAGATAACACATATTTTGGGTGATTTGTTAGGTGGTACTCATGAGCCTCAAGCTGATGACATGGTTGATAATGAACCCTTAGGTGGTGATAGCTTTATTAATAGAGATTAGAACATGACTTTAAGTGGTGATTTGGGGAGTGATAGGGATCAATATTATGAAGAATTATTTGAGGAGATGGAGACAAAATTATATTCCGGAAACCAGAATTTCTCTTCTTTAAATTTTTTAGTAAAGTTGATGCATCGTCAGGTGTTGAATAAGTGGAATAATAAGTCATTTCATGAACTATTAAAGTTGTTAAATGAATCTCTTCCGGAGGAAAATAAGTTGCCCAAATTGCATTATGATGCTAAGAAGATGATGAGTAAGTTAGGTTTAGGGTACAAATTGATTCATGTGTGCAGGTTTGATTGTACACTTTTTTGGAAGGAAAATGCTAGAATAAACAGTTGTCTAATATGTGGTACCTCTCGAGGGATGTGAAGTTTCCTAATATTTTTGTTGGTAATTTAAGGAAGATTGTTCTTGATACTAAATTGAGCATGTTGAAGTCACACGACCTTCATGTCATAATGCAACATTTGTTACTAGTGGGTGTGTGTTCTATTTTAAAAAAGAAAATAAGGGACACCATTATTGAGCGGAGTAACTTCATCACATAGATATATGCAAGGAAGCTTCACATGACATATTTGGAGAAAGTAGAAAAGCATATCATTCTTATCTTTTCTAAGATGGAACACATAATTCCTCCATCCAATTTTAGTGGCATGACTCACTTAATAATCCACTTACCTAAAGAAGCAAAACTTGGCGTATTGGTTGATAAGAGATAGATGTATCTGATTGAGAGGAAGTTAAAGGGCTTGAAGGAGTATATATAGAATCATGCTCAGCTAGAATATTCTATTCCTAAAGGTTTCGTAGCCGATGAAGCATTGAGTTTTTGTTCTATATACCTGAAAGGTGTTGAGATTAATTTCAACAAGCCAGATAGAAATGTAGATGAGGTTGTGGAGAAGCGTTAGTTGTCGGTTTTCCAATCTCAAACTTACTTTATTGGTAAGAAGACACATGTGAGTATAACAAATAAAGTTAAGAAAGATGCTCAGTGGTATGTCTTGAACAATTGTCTAGAAATATAGAAATATTTGGAGTAAGTATATTATAATACTCTCTATATTTATTATAGTATTATATATAAGTAAGTAGTGAAAATGTATTGTTTTTATAGTAAACACATGGATGTTATTCAATAGTGTGGGCGGTGGTGCCAATTTGAAAAAATTACAAAGGAAATAATTTCTTTCTTGGTTCTAGTCAAAGGTAATTATTTTTAGTGATAAAAATTAAAACCTTAAGATAATTCTTTTTTAGGGCTTATCATATTATTAATTATTTAAAAAACACAATAATTACATATGTACGAGTTACGTGAAATGAGATCACCTAAATGCACCGATGAGTTGTTCTCCTTGGAATTCACAACATTTGATATGGTGCTTTCTTATTCAAGTTGTGTAATTAATGGAGTTAAATTCTCAACCCATGATACAGATCTAAAGAAAAAAAATATAGAATAGTAATGTATGTGTATTAGGCAAGGACGGTGATAAGTTCTATCTACAATTAACTGAGATCATATGATTATCTTACTTGTCCAAGTGTTATGTAGTTTTATTTAAATGCAAGTGGTTTGATATTAATCCGAGAAATAAGAGAATTGTGCGAACCAACCATATTAGAAGTGTGCATACTATGCCTAAGTGGTACAAGGATGATAAATATACTATTGAAACTCAAGCAAAGCAAGTCTGGTATGTGGATGATTTATATAACGAACCAAATTGGAAAGTTGTATGAAACTTAATCATTGCAACATTTGAGATTTAGATGATGACACTCTTGATAATATACATGTGGTAGATGATGTTGTATCAAGTGGCGTTAACTTCAACGTTGATATTAGAGACCTTGTCAACTTAAATATTATATGTGCTGGTGCTAGTAGTGTTGTGGTCCAGAGTGGTGATCAAGATGACATGAGAGACTTAATTGTTGAAGATGACAACATGGAACAAGAATTTTTGGATGCGGATATTGAATGAGAATTTATTGACAACAATTTTATTTAGGATTCTAATTAGTAATTTTTTAATAAGTTGAATTTTTGTACTAAATCTAAACATAAAATATAATCCCCTGAATTTTTAAAAGCCTATAATTTAATAAATAACTTTATTTGGAATAAATTAGCCTTTAAATCTAATTAATTTAATTATTTTATGGATTTTTAAGTATATAAAATTTGATCTAAATATTGAATAAAATAAAATAAATATTTTGTTATTTTATCATACTATTTTATTCAAATAATTTTTTAAACCATTATTTTACTAAAATTATCCTTTTTAAACCCTTATATTTTAATTATATTAAATTAAATTATTCAATAAATTAATTACCTAAAAACATTGTATTTTATTATTTTATTTAAATCCTATTTTCCCTTTTCTTTTTCCTTTTTCCTTTTTTCCTTCTCTTTTTTCTCTTTTCTTTCTTTTTCCTTTTTCTTTTCCTTGGGCTGCCGACCTCAGCCTGCCTTTCCCCCCTTGGGCCTGGGCTGCATGCCCACTCTTCTCCTTCCCCTCCTTCTCCTATGTCATCAACTTGGCCTGCCTCCCTTCTTCCTTTTCTTTCCTTTCTCCTCTGACCGAGTCTGCCCAATGCTTCTTTCCCTGCGCCGGCTTGCACACACGCACACAGCCTCCCCGCCCCTTCTTTCTTCTTTCTTTCTTCTTCTTCCTTTTTCCCTAGTGAAAAATCTAAACACCCTCACCATCTCCGTCCACCCTACTTGCAACCCTCTCCCCCTATTGCTTCCCTCTCTCTCTCTCTCTCTCTCTCTCGTCATTTTCCTGCCTTATCCCAGCCCCACCACTTCTCCTTCTCCTTGCCCATACCCCTCTCTTCTCCTCTCTCTCCCTGCCATCGCCATTCCCTTACCACCCTACCGCCGCCCTACCAAGCCACCATATCCCCTCCTTTCTCTCCTTCTTTTTCTTCTTCCCTTCTTGTTCCATTCGGCCATTTTTCGAGCTCCATATGCATTCCCCGACCTTCTTTTCTCTCCCTTTCTTATCCTTCCCTCATCCTCCCTATTTTGCTTCGCTGCCACCATTCCGTTGTTGCCGCGGCCTCAACAACCACCTACACCATCCTCTGCCACCCTCTACCTCATCCCTGAACCATCACAACACCCCTCGAGCCACCCCACAACCTCCTTCTTCCTCCCCTTTTCTTTTTCTCCCTTCTCAGCAGCCACCCTGCACCGCCTCTCTCCTCCACCGTTCCGCCGCCTCTGCTACCACTTGAGCCACCAAACTAATCTCTGCAACCCCCTTTACCACCCCAAACCTCCTTTGGCCAAAACCACCACATGTAGGCCTCCTTTTTCTCCCTCCCTTTTCCTTCCTTCTCAGCCCCCTCCATCTCGACCCACCTCGACCACCACTTTCTTAGCCTCACTGCCGCTGCCTCCACCACCCTTGGCCGCCAACCACATATCCCCAACCACCATCTGCACCCCCTCATCACTCCTATACCCTTCCCTTTCCCTAAATCCTCCCCCATCTACCCTTTTTCTTAGCCTAAAAACCCTAACCCGAAAATAGCCATTTTCCCCTCCTTTCACCCACCTTCGAGCCTCTCCCCCTCATTTCTTTACATGCAACTCATGCTGCATGAGCAGTATCAGTTGTTGCATGTCTTGGTTTAATTGGTTAATGATTTTAAGGTATAATAATATTTTAATTCAAGTATTTGATTAATTAAGTGTTATAAAGTCTTATACTTTGATTTTTATTATTTCTAATATAATAAATCTTGATATTATTTTTATGTATTGGTTTTGATAATCAAAGCTTGAAACTTTAACCGGAATACCGGTGACATTTGTTTTGCGGGAATTAAGGTAATCGTTAAACTCCACTTAAACGCACGGATAAATTATGTTAGCAAATTAGGATTTTTAATGTGTATTATTCTTGATATATGTTTTTTAATATAATATATGTGGTTTCGTGTGTTAATTGATAAAAGGAGTATGATAGATTACATGCTAATTATGGAAATATTGTTTAAGGTGAAAGTTTGGTTATTAATAAAAATGTTAAGTATTATCCATGTTGTATTATGCTATTATCATCTTTAATGCATGGTTACTATTTTTGTGAGCCCTAGGGGTATTTTAGTAATATATCTTGTGCAAGAATATGGCATAATATATATAGGTGCTAATAAGTATTATATTAAATATAATAGTTGTGGATGAGGTATTAATATTAATGTTTTATGTAGCGATGATAATTTAATATAAGTGGTGTAACAAGGCGCAAAATGGTAATTTTGGGAGTAAAGGGTAAAATGGTAATTTTATAAGTGAAAGGATGTTATGGTAATTTTTGGAAATTAAGGGGTAGAATGTTAATTTTAAAAGTAAAAGGCAAAATGGTAATTTTGTAACTAAAAGGGTAAAGTAGAAATTAGAAAGGAGTAACTTGGTAATTATAATAATGGAGAAGGGCAATTTGGTAATTTAACCAACTGAAGGGTAATTTGATAATTTTGATAATGGAGAAGGGTAGTTTGGTAATTATGATCACAGAGAAAGGTAATTTGGTAATTTAACCTACTAGAGGGTAATTTGGTAATTTGATGATGGAGAATGGTAGTTTGGTAATTATGATAATAGAGAATAATAATTTGGTAATTTAACCAACTAAAGGGGTTATTTGGTAATTAGGATAATAGAGAAGGGTAATTTGGTAATTTGACCAACTAAATGGTAATTTGTTAATTATTATAAAGGAAAAAGAGCAAATTGGTAATCTAACCAACCAAATGGAAAATATATTAAGTGTAACAATTATGAAGGAAGATTAATGACCTAATAGGTATGGGAGATAACTCGGTAACCTAAATCGAGTAAGGGGTAATTTGGTAATTATTCAATAAGGAGGGTAATATGGTAATTTGTCAAGTAAGGAAGAGATGACTTAACGATTATATAAGTAAGGGGTAAATGAGTAATTTGCATCTAACATGTCATTATGATTGTAGAACTTCGTAATATGACTCAAATAACGCTGATTAGCAAGGTAAGAGTATTAGATAATTAGCAAGTATCACAAGAACGAATCCAAATTCGGAATTAGATGAGATTATGATGGCCTTAATGATTCCTCTGTGTTACTTTGGATAATCGTTTGAATAAAAAAAATGTCTGACGATATCCGAACGATTGAGAGTGAATAAGTACCTTATTATCGTACTTTTGTGATCACCTTAATTAAGACACTAATACTTAAAGTGAAAGCTCCCGATATCGGAAATGGTGGCTCTTTAAGAGTCGCTACCCTAAAGAAGCAGTTTAGCCCACAGTTATTCTGGTATTTGCCGGTGTGCCTTCGTGCTCTAGCCAAGCCTTATATCTTACTCTATTTAGCTCTACGGACCTAGTTAGGGGGTATGCATACTTATAGATTAGGTGTCCTTGTCAGTAGGGTACTAAGTCAGCTTTACACACCAGTACGACCAGGGTACCTTTGCGTCCCTGGGTTGATAGTTGAAGGGTGTTGAGTTGCTATTATGTACTAGTATGACCGGTATACCTTTGTGTCCCGAGATCTTGATCCCCATATTGAGGTAAATAAATGGAATTGTTGTGCTGATTAAAGAAGGTAAAACACTAATCGTTAAAGTGAAAGATTAATGAGTCGGGCTCAATTGAGTTATATTCTGAGTACTGATCCACCAGATATAATAGTGGCCCAGGAGGTTTTGCCCTGGATGATGTTTTTGAGTACCGATCCACCGAATATAATAGTGGCCTAGGTGCATGTTGCCCTGGATGATATATATTTGTATTCCGATCCACTGACTATAATAGTGGGGGTCCTGAACTTAATAAATTTGATTTTGTTGTGAATAAATTATGGAAAAATACTAATCACTTACAGTAGAACACCATGTGAGTTGGGGTCAGACCGGTACACCGACGAATAATAGTGGCTAGGAGCGTTTTTCCCTACATGACCGGAGCATTTTGCTCTGCATGACTGATCCACCGGTAAATAATAGTGAGGTTCCCGCACTCACATAGATAATTATAATATGATATGACTGATAATGATGGACTAAGGGCTTAAGGCCCAGAATTATCGATTGTTCTCTATGGCCTATTAATATCTGATTGATTTGTTAAGTATGTGGTTGTATGACTTTGGATATTAAGTATTTACCTTTCATTATGTATGTATGTAGTATCATGTGTTGCATTGCGGGCCTACTGTTAGGTGTGTTTTAAAGGGTTACTCAGTACTGTAGTACTAAAGGGTTCCATTTGTGGGGCCCCTGCCTATTCAATGGGCAGTGTTCCTTGTAGGTCGTTTTCAGGTCCTAATCAAGTGGGCTCTCGGAAAAGAGCGTAAGGTACTATCTGAAAAATCCTAGGGTTGTACTCTTTCGCCCTTAAAAATTTATAGTTTCAATGTATTTGTTGATTTGCAACCACCACTGGTGGATTTTTATCACTGTAAAGTGTTGTGTACGCTACTCTAATTTAAATATGTTTGAGTTTCCCATAAATTGTGTTTTCTTTTTTTAGCCTTAACACTTGGTACTGGAACAGTATGAGTGAACCGTTCTGGTACTAAGTGTGGCGGTTATATCCCCAAAACTCACGGTTTATTATTTTGCTTCCGCTAATTTTATTTTAATAAAATAAAAATTTTCAGTAGTGAATTTTGAGGGTGTTACATAAGCATACTCACAATTTTACAATCGGAGATCATCTTGTCTTATTTCCTACAAAATTGATGTGTTCTTCACTTTTTTCATTTATGTGTATCATCATAATGTATAGTTTCTATATATTAAATTATTTTATAGTTTCTATATAGCTAATGTTGTTGCTTGAGGTCACAGTGATGATGGCAATGGACGTGATCCATCGCGTCCTCCTAGACTACGCTCTGGGTGTCGAAACTCAGAAGGTATAAAATTTTAGTCTATTACATTTATTTCATCACTATTAATTTTATTATTTTATTATTTCAATGATAAAGTTTGTATATGCATGTTTCAGATCCTAGGAGTAGGGCCAGAGAAAGAAATAGAGATAGGATAATGTTGGAGGAGTTTGAAAGAAATGATAGAAAAAAGTTTGAGGTGGACTTTAATTTTTAGGCTAAGATTTTAAATGTTATAGGCCCATATGGTAAATGGTTTACCATATGTGTTGGAAATAAGATTAGGACAAAGATATCACCGTGTTATAAGAGGTGGTCATATATCCCTCTAGAGGATAAGGCGAAGATCCTCCCCGAAGTGGACCGGTCAGGGTCTGGCTCAACATCTTCCTCTTTAAGTGATTAGTGTCTTAACATATCTTATTTGAAAGTATCTACCTTTGACATGCATGGCTAACTATATCCACACTTATCCTCCTAGGAGGGCCCGTCCCATATCTTGGGACTCTTGCGCCCCTTATCACACCTCGTTATCCATTCCCATTTACACCTACACATAATGAAAACCAACTCTTAAGGGTGTGGGTTAAGGCCCAACACCTCGTGATATCAAACTCCACCCACTATTACCCTCTAGGGTTTCCCTTGAAACCCTAGTTGGACCTATGTGGCCCAACTTCCTCTTACTTTACTACCATTAATCCATTTATCGTCCAACACCTCATCTCATATAGATTCAACCCCAAATCATATCACTTTACTCATTGATTTCACAGGTGATTGAGAAACCCTAGCTGGCCACTCCAAACCCTAGCACATTTCTTCCCCCACAAGTAATCTCTCTACTTTCCACCTAACATTACTTACTTCCCGTGACACCCATACTCATCCCTCATCTATTAAATTTCTACTCTTAACCCATTACTCCACTCCTCTTTAATTGTTCTTACTTCCACATTTTCCCCCATATTAGGGTTTCCTCCCAAACCCAAATCAGAGTCTCCTATACACCTTACACAAACCTACGTACTATTTTTCATCCAAAGTTTCCAATTACTCCACAATTCTCCCCTTAGTTTATTTACACTCTAATACAACTTTTCTCATGTAAAGATCTTCCCCATGTAAGATTTATCCACTCCATACAAACTCTCAAAGTCCCCATGCAAATTTTAAGGCTCCCATGTGTCATTCACTTTGGCCATTCCTCCTCTTTAATTTCCTCTTACGGATCATGAGGTATTTTGGTCAACCTCATATCCCCCTTAGTCAACTCACTTTGCATTTCCCCTTTTTATCCTTTCACCTCACATCATATTATTAATATCCTAGCATGCATGTCCTAGAGGGTCATGTCATAAAATATCATAACCACAACAAAACAATCATTATACACACGTCACAAGGAATTCATATAAGCATACCTCAACTCCAAGCTGCGCTACAAGTAATTAGTCATTAAAATCATATAGTACACAACATGGAGTAACATATGGCACACAAGGCACATAACACACACATTATTGATCTTAGCCACATCCTTACCTAATACGACACTAGTCTTGGAGCACGTTCCTACTCCTCCTCCGGGTTTTGACTTGATTCGCCTATAAGAGGGAAAACTATGGATTAACTTCCCTCTAACCAAAGTTACTATTCTTCCTACCTTACCCTCATCACAACTTACTATTAGGGCTAAAAATAATAATATTACTTTTATAAGTAAAATTAGGGTTATTATTCCTAAGGTAGCTAATCATGCTACTACTAATCAAAAGTAGGTCTTAATAGCTATAATAATTTAAAGTAATTATAATAATATTTATTATTAATGGTATTAGTTTTAATGTTACTAATAATGATAATAATAGTAGTGATAGTAAGGTTAGTAATATAATAATCTTAGTAACAGTAATAATACTAACAACAATGGTAAGAATAATACTAATACTAATAGTAGTAATAATACGAATAATAATAATAACAATAATACTATTAATAATGACAATAATTATGTTAAAATGGAATACTAAAGTCATAGGCCATTAATAATAATAATAACAGTCATAACCATTCTGAAATTGGTTAGATAGCAGAGATAATAATAATAATAATAATAATAATAATAATAATAATAATAATAATAATAATAATAATAATAATAATAATAATATTAACAATAACAATAACAATAATACTAATAATATTTCATACTACTAATAACACTACTAAAAATATCTAGCATTAGTATAACAGGGTTTAGGGGCTGGGGAGTTCAGAAGACCACCTAGGGGTGCTGGTGGCATAGGTGGTGCGCACAGCGGCAGCGGTGATGGAGGAGAAAAGAGGTGGAGAAGTGGTGGAGGGAGGAGAAAGGAAGAGGAGAAGCTGGCAAGGGAAAAAGAAGGTATGGGGAGGTAGAGGAAGCTCCCTTGGTTGTTTTGGAAGGCAGAGGGTGTTGGAAGTGGCGGCACTAGCGGAGCGCGGTGGTGCGAAGGGCGGCGAGGCTCGATGGAGTGTTAATCAGGGAATGGACTTTGCACAGCCAGGGTGGCTTGTGCAAAGTAAACCGAGGGATGAGGGGGGCTTAGGTTGGTGGAGGGTGATGCAAGGGAGGGTTTCGTGGGTGGATCGGGCAGCGGCGATGGGTGGCGGCGACGGGGTGGCTATTTGAACAAGGGATGGCGCAAGGCGGGCTTCTGGGCTGCGGTTTCCAAAGAGTCTGATGCCGGACCCCTAGGAAGTATTTATAGGCTGAAAATGGGGGAGGATCGAGAGAGGGGACAGAGGAAGGTAGGGGCAGGCGTAGATGGCATGCTGGCCGGCGGTGGCAGGTTGATGCGGGTCTTTCACGGCAAACCTGTTGCTTGGTTGGGCAGAAGGAAGGGGGCGGGAGCAGGCATGCGTGAGGTGTGGGGGTGGTCGGTTGGTCGAGGAGGGACAAACGGTCGGCCAGGAAGAGAGGGAGAAGGTGTGCAGGCGATGTAGGAGGCTAGTCGGTGCAGAAGGGGAGGACAGCGATTTACAGGTCGCACGCGGGGAAGGGGAAAGGGAAAGGGGGCTGGACTAGTCGGTCCAGGGGAGAAAAGAAAAAGAGGGGAGGTGTTCGGCCGGGCGGTTCCGGCGAAGGAGGAGGCTGGGGCAGACCTGACACGCACGGGACGGGGGAAAGAAAGTGATCTACGCCGGTGGGCTGGCCCAATTGGGGGGAAATGGGGGAAAGAAGGGAGAAAGAAAAGGAGGGAGAAAAAGAAGGAAAAGGAAAAAAAAAAAAGGGAAAATAGGGGAGAAAAATAAATGAGATAACTTATGGGGAAAGTTGTAATATTTTTGGTAGATAAGCAAAATAATTTAACTTAATATATATTATTATATTAGTTTAAAAGGTAACTTTTAGAAAATATTGGTTTGAACCCTTATTTAAATAAAAAGAGTATGATAAAATAACAAATTATTTATTTTACTTTACTAAATATTCACATCTAATTTTATGTACTCAAAATCCACAAAATAATTAACTTAAATAAATTTAAAAGGATAAAATACTCAACATAATTAAATTAAATAAGTTTAAGAGTTAAATTATCCCTAATAAAAGTGATTTATTAAATTATAGGCTTTTAAAATTTTTGGGGGATTACATATATAGTATAGATTTTGCAATAGAATTAGAGGCAACACATTATCCACGAAATTAATAGGTTATTTGTGGTGTCCCATTGCTTAGTCTATGATGGATCTTCAAACCTTGCAACTTTCCCTATAACCAAACCTAATTTACGTTTCGTGGAAAGATTAATCTCCCTCCAATGTCTCCGTGACAGGTAATTCGCCATCCCCGTGAATGTCGCTGGGGATGAAAAAAAATAAAGGGTTTTGAAGGTTGATGTAGGATATTGTGTTTGAGTTGTGTCTATCACCCATTGCTAATAAAGAGAAAAACAAGCTTCAACATTTACTATAATGAGATTGCGAGTTGAAGATGAAGAAATAAAAATCAATGGTGAGGCTTTGATACCATGTTGAGTTGATCCATCATTGAATCTGTGTATGAGAATTATAAGAGGAAGAGAAGAAGGAGAATACGAGCTACAAAGCTAACTCACTAACTGATCTTCATTCCTTCAAATTGATCTCATTACAACATCTATAGTGCCTTAATTTGTGACCTATTAAACACACTTGTAATGGCTAGCTATGATTAGTCTAACCATGGTTGAAACTAACATAATTAGAAAATACTAATTGTATTAGTAATTAGTAACTAACATGGTTATCTTGAAAAGGGTATGAAATATGAAATAATACAAATATTATATTATATTATCTTAACACAAACATAATTGAAAATCATGATTATCAATCTTTAATTATGTCATGGTGGTGATGATGATGATGATGATTCATGTACATATGTATGCAGTGGGTATTGCATGATTGGAGTGATGACGATTGTGTGAAGATCTTAAAGAGTTGTCGGAAAGCATTAGAAGAGAAGACAGGGAGGCTCATAATCGTCGAGGTAGCACTTCGACCTGAAGGTTATGGTTTGTTTGATGATACTGCATTTGCACTTGATTTAGTGATGATAGCTCATTCTCAAGGAGGTAAGGAGAGGACCCATCTTGAATGGAAGGGATTGTTGTAGAAAGGTGGATTTCCTACTTGTAAATTCATCACTATTCAAGCCTTGCCAACAGTCATTAAGGCCTACCTTCAATAAAGAGAAGAGTAGACCAGGCTTCTTTTTTCTATATATGTACTCCTTTAAATAATTAATGTCTTTACAAGTAGCAGTCCCCCCCCCCCCAAAGAGAGAGCAAGTCCCTCAATAATGTTACCCCACCCCCTCATTTGTTTAATAATGTCACCAACTATCACCGCCAAATCTTTTTTATTATAAGCTTTCTTTGTAAAAGAAATGATTGAACAAAAAAACCTTATGCATGTGTGATCTATCTATAATAATAAAGTGGTGATTGGATCTTATGGAATAAAATTATGATGTTCAAAGACCAAAAAAAAATAGTATGATGATTGGCATAAAACTAGTGCATGTAAGACAAATAATGGATCTGTTTAAAATATATAAGGTTATAAATGACTTGAATGCTTTTAGGTTCGAATTCAGCTCGATAAATATGTAAGCCTAAAAGTGACGTTCAGACATAACTCATTTAACTAAACCAATAAGTCTAACTGAATTTTTAACCAATCAAACTGAGTTCAACTCACAAAACTTAGCTATAAATATGGATGACAATTGGATGAGTTTTATCCATTAGATGTATAAATAGATATGGATAACGGATATGGTTAAGGGATCCTCAAATCCATACCCATGCCCAAATCTATTTATATGATATAAATTACATTTTACCCTAATTTATATAACCTTAGGTATATTTTCTAAGGCTAAAAGTGAAGATATAATTAAATTTTAACAATCTAAGTATATAATTCTAACATTAAATGATTTTTACTTTGAATTTGATGGATTTTATCCAAAATCCGATGGGTTTTATTCGATGGATATATAAATGGATGTGGATAAACGGATATGAAGGAGGAAAAAAAATACCCGTCGGATTTGGATATAGATATAGGTTTTCTTATCAAGTTTGGATAACAGATAGAGGGTACCCGATCTATTGTCATCCCAAGCTATAAATGAGCTAAGCTGAATTTTTTTTAAACTCAGGTTCGGAAGTTTAATAAATGAGCCTGAAGATAAGATTCGGATTATGTTCATATAACTACATAAACAAACCAAACCAAGCTCTTAACAGGCCATTTAATGTATGTGTGTGTGTGTGTGTCTATATATATATATATAGATAATCAAAGGGAAACTTCATGTTTTGGGAAGAGGGTGAGTCTTGTCGCTCAACTCTAAATGAGTTTTACGACTTGATCGATGCACCAAAACATCTGCACCTATCTGCTATCTCTTCCTTCATTTCTTCCAAAATGTAACTTGTGTGTGACTTTTGTGATCAAGGCAATTAAGTGCTACGCAAGACATCAATGCATGATCTACTTTGAGGGAATTAAACCTAACTTCGTCTTTCAAGTGGGAGGGAACCCGTAATGTCCCGCTTGTAGCTAGGTGGCATGGAAAACATTTAGCATAAGGTTTTACTAACCAATATAAATAAATATTTAAATTTATTCTTCATATATAGTAATAATTTAAAAATGGATGTCAAATACATAAGTTGGTAATTGACTACCCTACTACATAGATAAATTTTGGAGAAATGAATTAAAGAAGAACTTGATTGATCAATTTGTCCAAATTTAAACTCGACGATCCATCTGTATTGGCGGTGGCCTCCTGAGCTAACTTCTTCCACTTCAGTGCCCTGCTCTTCCTCGCCTTTCCTTTCTCTCCTTCCATAAATCCCCTCACAATCCTCTCCACTTCATCCCTCTTAACTCGGCCGCCATTCACCTCCGCCTCCAATTCAATCCCGACGCCCCATTTATCACAGCAAAACCAACAATTAGTCGTTTGATCGGCGAAGAATGGAAAACAAATCATAGCAATTCCATTTGACAAACTCTCTAGCGTTGAGTTCCACCCGCAATGTGTCAGAAACCCGCCGGTTGAAGGATGCTGTAAGACTTTGTCTTGATTGCACCACTTTGAGAACAAGCCTCTTCCTTCCACCTCCGACAACAGCTCCGGCGGTAGGACGGATGAATCTTGAGAATGACTGTCAATGTCGGACAAGAGGTCGGGCCGGATGATCCACAGAAAATTCGTCTTACTATTAGCAAGCCCCCAAGCAAGCTCAATAAATTGGGCACGATCTAGGACCGCAGCGCTTCCAAAGTTTATGTATAGGACCGAATTGGGTTTCTTCGATGCAAGCCATTGAAGACAATGGGGTTCTTCTTGCCATAGATTTGATCTGACTGACGAGGTAGTGTTCGTAGTGCTGGCTACTTTTTGTTCGAGCAGGAGGTCTAGAGGTCCAATGGTGTAAATGGGAGGCGAAAAGGTGGCAATGGATTTGAGGGCATCGCATTCTAAGGCATCATAAGTGTTGATGATGATAGGCGCTGAGGATAGGAGAACTTTCTCAACTCTGTGCATCAATATGTTAAACATCAAATCATTTTTGTCCGTGATTCGTATTATACTTGGTAGGTTCTTTAAACGTATTCCTTCCATGCCCTGTATCCATTCTATTGATTTGTCCAGGTACCCGTTTGTTAGGTAGGCGGAATCTGCCAGTAATTAAACGAGCTGTAATTAAAGATATGCATGTATGTTCTACCCTTGTGTTAGGGCATCGAAATTCATTCAAATATTTGATCTATAACTTCAATTATATATAGCAAGATGCTCCGATACGAGATAGATACAGGAATCCAATGAATAAACATAAGTTACGAGTATTTCATTCATTTATTTATACTATTAATTTGATAGTCTATATATGGAGATGAAGTCATCGATCATGTTGAAAAAAGAAGTAAATACTGATATGCATATTACATGAATAGACTTGATGAGCAAATTGATGAAGTATTATATGATCTAGCTAGGTAGCTAGCTAGGTGAACTCGATCATGCCATCATATATATGTTTGTTTATACTTTATACATGCCTGCTTACCTTTTAGTGGTAAAATCTCCATATCAAGAAGCCGGCGACATTGAAAATATCCCAGTAAAGAACAAGCACTGGCTGTCCAAAACACTGCCAACGGAATCCCAAGCTCCCCAGAAACCTCATACGTAAAGTTCATGGAACAGTCTGCAACAATGCAACTAACCGGCGGAACACCGCCGTGTTCATGGCTGGCACTTTGGTTATTGATCTTGGTAACAAGATCCATGAATGGTTGGTAACAGTTTCTGTTAATGTTGGCGGAGATTGTTGGGATAGGCTGTGTTGCATCAGGATTCGAAGGCGGCAATCCATCAGGAATAGACTCGAAGCTGAAGGTAGGGAAGCTGTTCAGAGCTGCCGGGCCTTGAGACTTGAGCAGACGGCGGTGGTTGTGGTGGGTGTTGACGAAAGTTATGTAGAAACCTTTGGAATGGAGGAGTTTAGCGAGTTTAGTGGAGTAATGTGGCCTTGTGCCGGGTATGGTATGAAAATAGCATGCGGCTTCTTTTGGTTACTGCTACCATGATCTTTTTGTTTCATGTTTCCAATAACCGATGAATATGATTTCGTAGCACTAGTGTTTCTTTATTTCTCTCGTGGAATAAGCAGGTAGAAGTAATTTAGGAGAGTGCCTAGTTCTGTCGGTCCATTCATGCCCCTCGTTTATATACTACTATTAAGCTTATAAGCACCAAACGGGTTATATGGGTCGGGTTTAGGTCAGTTTAAAATTAGATTCCTCTGCAATTAGATCGGGTTCAGGTGTCTTTTGTGTTATGGTGGAATTTGGGTAATTGTGATTCACATCAGATCTATAATGGGTTAGATCATTTTAGGTTAGGAGAGTATCAGAACAAGTCTGGGTCTAACCTATCGTGTTTCTTCATGTTTGGGTTTGATTTGAGTGCACAAACGCAGGATCAGATCGGGTTTAGTCGGGTAAATTTGGGTCTATAAACTTAATTATAAACTCTGAGTTGTATCGGGTTTGTACCAAGTTAATTCAATTTAAAATTTTTATAGACATTGATTGTTATCAATTTAATATAATTAATAAATTGAATTTTGTGATTTATTATTATTGCTATGATTATCATAGTAATTTTTATCATAATATATGTAATGATATAATAAGTTGTTATCATAAAATATGTAATAATAATAATAATAATAATAATAATAATAATAATAATAATAATAATAATAATAATAATAATTAGGGATGTAAACGGGACGGGTTCGGGTCGGGTATACCATACCCGTATCCGTACCAGATAAGAAAATCCGTACCCGAATCCGTACCCGTACCCGAACGGATATCCGTTGACATATCCGTATCCGTATCCGTCGGATATCCATTACCCGACGGATTATCCGTTTACCCGTTAATGGATATTGTCCAACGGATAAATCCATTACCCGACGGATAAACTCATTTATAGTTAAGCCAAATGACAATTTTAACCTTAATTTATACTATATTTATTTTAAAATTAAGGGTAATTATATATCGGGTAAACGGGTACGGATATGGATACGGGTATGGTTACGGGTACGGGTATGGATATCCCATACCCGTATCCGTACCCGAACCCGACGGGTATTTTTTTCTATCCTCCATATCCGTATCCATATCCGTTTATCCATATCCGTTTAAGTATCCGCCGGATAAAATCCGTCGGGTTTCGGGTAATACCTGCCCCGTTTACATCCCTAATAATAATAATAATTATTATTATTATCATTATTAGTATTATTATTATAATTATTATGATAAATACAATTATAAATATTATTATATGATAATGATTGTTATAATAGTTATAATTATCATGTTGATTATAATGATTATTGTTATTGTTGTTGTTATCTTTAGAAATATAATAATCATTATTAGTAGAAATACAAATATAAATTTTACTATTGTTATTATAATATTCTATATTATAATTATTATATTTACAATTATAATTTTTGTGTTTATTATAATTAATACTCGTATAATAATAATAATAATAATAATAATAATAATAATAATAATAATAATAATAATAATAATAATAATAATAATAATAATAATAATAATAATAATAATAATAATAATAATAAGGGTCTACACACATTTTTATTTATTTAATTATACAAGTAATTAGTTGCTTGTGATTAAAAGAGAATTCTCACACTTTACAAATTATAAAAGTGATAAATAAAGTGAGAATTGTAATATAGTTAGAGAAAGATATGGATGAAATAAGCAGTTATCAAATAATTTATGTTGTTAATGAAATTTAATAATAAATCGAGCCTTGACCATTTCAAATTATATTTAGTAACCAATTAGCTTAAGGTAAATAAGTAAGTTTTAGAAATTATCCTTTACTAAACCTATTTTACCGCAATCCTACCACCCTTAGCTATTATAAATAGCCTAGTAAATCTCCATAATCAGTGTAGTTGTCACATATCCGAAGAAAAATAAAATATGGTGAGGATTTATTGTGTGAGAACTATAATACCACATGATATTCATAGGTATTTAATTAATACTTTAAAGCATATGCTTATACTATCAATATTTTTATATGAAATTACTGTATAGGAGTGTATGATATTGTCCCTTATCAGCAAACTAGGTTTGTAATTAGGTTGACACCTTTTGTAGATATAGTTAATAATAGCTTTACAATGGTTACGTGAATAAAAAAAGATGGGGGGAATCAGATGGGGTTATGTACCGCACCCCTTCCTTCTTTTCTAAGCAGTGTTTACATTTTTAATCCATAGTTGTAAGTTAACAAGGTATATGTCATATGTCATTAATTAGACTAGTAGATAGTAGAAGTCCTATATAAAGACAAATAAATAAATTTATATAAAAAAAGATAGTAACAATTTCACTAATGATGTCACATAGTAGCAAGCAATTATGAAGATGAAGTACTAGCCTTTAAATTTAGTTGTGAGAATTTCAATTTGCTTGATTTATGTAATAATAGCCTCCAATGATCCTACCATATTAATTTTAGTTTTTGAACAATAGTTATGACTAGTAGCAAATACTTAGTCATTTTTTTTACAGAGATTAAATTCATAAGTTTTTTTTAAGGTAAATAATTAGGTAAATGATCACTTAGCATTTTATTTACTAGAGTAGTTCCATGCCCCCTTAATTATTCTAGACTTAAGGGCTTATATGTAAATATTAGGTGATAGACTCAAATATTATTAAATTTAAGGATTTTGATAAGTTGAGCCTAAGATAATTATAATACATATATTTCATCTAACATTAATAATATATTATTATTAGCTTTAGGATTAGTTGACTATGAAGTCTTCAGTGATTGGATCATATTTCAGGTAATCCACTTACTTTTCTAGTTACTAGTAGATAAATTACTAACTATATTTTTTATATATATGATACTATTTTGGTGATATATGATTTAAGGTGCTTTAAATTTTGTATATAAAGTAATCCTTATTTTACAAATCTTTGTGTTTTGTCAACTTGGTTTATAATTTTATCAAACAATATGAGTTATATATATACATATATATATAAGTTTATTCATACGTATTTTACGGAGAGATAAGTTTATTCATACAATATGCATAACTTAATTACATGGAGCTCTAACTTAATATATATCGTATGGAGCATAATTAATTTCACTCGCCTTCAATCCCATTCTAGTTCCATCGTAGTTGCCGCCGGGCGATTTGGATTATCTATATTTCCAACAATTATTGGTTTATTAATTTTAAGCTTTTAGCTGCCATAAGTTATTGCTTTTTATTTAAAAAAAATTATTCTAAAATTTCAGCATATTTAACGTTATCATTTCAGATGGTTCATATGCCCCAAATGAACGAACCTCAATACAGTTGGTTAGTATTGTGGACGAGTTGTGCTTTGGATACAACGTTTTCCACATTTGTAATGAATCTGGCTATGATATTGAGACACGGTACTGCCACAAGAAGGATATCTCGATTACTTTCTTTAGTTTATTAGTCAATTTACGTTCCAAACGAGGGCTAAACTACCATTGTCGTCGTCTTCTCTTGCGATGGCATCTTCCTCTCCTCGAAAGTGAAATGAAAATCAAAACGATGATACGGAGTTGATACTACGATTGTCTTCTTGAGATTTGCTGGCGTGGGTGGCGGGGAGTAGATTAGGCTGGAAGTATTCGTGTGGCGGAGTACGCCCAACTCATCATGTGCCCAAAGCTTGTTGTGCATGTGATGCCAACTCAACATATTTTGTCTCCATAGGCAGAGAAGACCTTGGGTCCATCCATGTCCGGAGTCCGGAGCCCCGACGGTCTTTGTTAATTAAGGTCGATCCCTCTGTCCTATAAGCTTAGTACTAGCATCTCCTTAGCTTGACAAGACATCATCATGTTGCCAGGAACAAAATCTGTTGATGAGGATATATCATGCCATTGCCATATAGGTTTGCTCATCCTCATATTGCCTCTTTGATCGCCTCCCTAAGTGGTCTTGCTGAAGTAATTTCGATTGAAATTCAATTCGTTAAGCATTTGGACCCTAACTTGTTGGATTGCAATGGTTTCTTTCGGACTTTTTAATAGGCTTTATGACTCTCATCGGACAGGCTTGTCCGAAGTGAATAGTCATACAGGTCTTTTTCCCGGCTATATTCAACATCGATGTACGAGTGAAAAGGTAAAAGTAAGCTAAAACCTTTACCTTTCTATATAGCCCAAAAAGGTACCGAAATGAAATATAGCCCGAAAAATAAGAAGAAGAAGAAGAAGAAGAAGACCACCACCACTAACGACAACAACATTAATGATAATGATGATGGGCGTGGTGGTGGTGAACAAGTGATTGAGCTCATTAGTCCAAAACGAGAACGAATTGATTTCTTTATAAATAAATTAAAAAAATAAGATCAAAGACAATATTAAAAAGTATAATCTTAATCTAAATGTTAAAGCTATGTATGTATCCACATGTGTATACGATGTGTTAAAAAGGATGCTTATGGTCGTTTTGTTAACAATAAAATACACCAAGATGTATCAAAAAGTATAAAAAAAATACGGCCTTTTTGCAAAACATATTGCAAATTTTAAGTAAATCTTATAAGCAATGTTATTTAATGAAAATAATAGTTTTATGTTTTCATAATGTGACCAATAAGCTTATTCTTCTTTTAGATGAAAGATGCCAAAGTTTGAGTTACATTATGAGATATTAACACGATAGACATAAAGTAATACCTCGAAATTTTATAATTTTTTTTTCGTGTGTTTAGTCTTTTATTTATAAACTAACTCTTAACCTTATCCTAATTATTTTATCATTAGTCTTTGACCCGTAACATAAATAATTTTTTAAAAAAATTTTTGATTATTCTTAAATAAGGTTTTGGAAATATTTTTTAAATAAGATTTTCAAGACGAATGATGTTATAAAAACTTAATTTACAAATCAAACATATTATTCATCCATCACTTGTCAATACTAGCATAAAACCTAAAAATCATTTTTATTATCTTGATCTTAATTAGACTGTGGTGGTGGAGGACCTTGAGCCCATGTAGCCATAAAGCTCTCATTTGTCTTAATTCCTCATCTTGACACTCAAATGTTGCTTGTTATAGGGATATAATCTCGTTCATTTGTTTTTAATTTTGCTTTACTTGAGATTTCCATTGTTGTTCTTGTAGTAGGTTGGAATGCATCCAACTCATACGAGAAGCAACACACTTTGGGCCCTCCCTTACAAGCCTTTATCCCACACCTTTTCTATGCCTAGAACAACTATCTAAGACATCATTGAGTATTGGTGTAATACCCCGTATTTTTGAAACCTAATTTTATTAAGCCTAATGATTTTATTAGTGTCATTTGATGCAAATATTTAATTATTTTAATTTTGATTTGTTTTATGGATTTATTGACGATTTCAAATTCATATTTGAATTTAATTAATCGTTGTCGTTGCGAACCATTCTAGATAAATTTGTTCATGACCATGATTTTATTATATTCTTATGATTTTGATTTTCGGTTAAAAATATGTATTCCCATTCTTTCTCGTATTTTGACTTTTAATATTTTAGATTGGTTCTCGATTATAACTTCATCGTGTGATTACGACTTTATTTTGGAGTTATATTTCGTGAACGAAATATATTATTTAAATTATGAAATTTTTGCTTAAATAGTTAAATTTATTTTAATAATTTTATCCGTAGAAAATAATTCTGACTTTAAATTTATTCATTTTCAAAAATTGTTAATATTTTCGGAAAGTTTTAAATTAAAAAGGTTTTCGAAGATTATTTATGAATTTATTTCCGAAATTAATTTTCTTCTGTTTTACGCTTTTTGATTTACGGAAAACCGATTTCGAAAATTATTTAAATTAGTCTCGGTTTATTAGAATTTGACTTAAATATTTTATTATATGCTTTTAAATAATTTTTTGAGGTCTTATAATATATTTTTGTAAATAATATAAATTTTTACGTTCGTTGGTAAATTCTTCCGAAAATGTTTCTAAAATTCCTTTATATAGTTCTTTTATTAATTTTAAGCTTTTAGAACCTTACGAAATAATTTTCGTTTAATAAATTTTAGATAAAATCTTCCAATAATAATTTTTAAACATTTAGTATTTTATTTTATATGTGTATTTGAAAAAAAAAAACCGACCGGCCCCTTCCCGCCCCTCTTCTTTTCCTTTTCTCTCTTCTCTCCCTTCCCAACCTCTGCTGCCCCAACCTGTGCTCCCTGTTCATGACCCCTGCTCCCATCCCAACCGCCTCGCCAACCACACCCAGCCACCACGGGCGACAAGACCGCCGACCACAACTTGCACAATAGCCGCAGCAACAGTCGCTGCAATAGCAGCCACCAAAGTAGCGCGGGAGCAGCAGTAGCAGTGATGAGCCGCCGTCTGGCTTCGGCAAGCCTCGCTGACCACCGGCGAGCCACCCCCAGCCTCCGACAAAGCTTCTCTAGCCTTCTCTTGTCCCGATATGTGTTGGTTTCGTTTGGAAAGCTTTATTGTGGATCCTCAAGCTAGTGATCTCTCTCTCCCTCTTATCTTGCTTAGCTAGCTTCGGATTTAGGTAAGTTTCTACTTACCTCCACTTATGGGTGTTTCGTAAGGATGTGGCTAAGAACAACCATGTGTGTGTTATGTGCCTTGTGTACCATGTGTTATGCCATGTTGTGTACTTTATGTTCTTAATGACTAATTACTTGTAGCGCAGCTTAGAGTTGAGGTATACTTATATGAATTCCTTATGACATGTGTGTAATGATTGTTCTGTTGTGTTTATGATATTTTATGACGTGATCCTTTAGGACATGCATACTAGGATATTATTAATATAATGTGGGGTGAAAGGATAAAATGAGGGAAAACGTGGAAGTAAGAACAATTAAGGAAGAGTAGAGTAATGGGTTAAGAGTGAAAATTTAATATACGAGTGATGAGTATGGGTGACATGAGAAGTAAGTAATGTTAGATGAAAAGTAGAGAGATTACTTGTGGGGGAAGAAATGTGCTAGGGTTTGGAGTGGCTAACTAGGGTTTTTGATCACCTACGAAATTAATGAGTAAAGTGATATGATTTGGAATTGAACCTAAATGAGATGAGGTGTTTGACGATAAATGAATTAATGGTAGTGAAGTAAGAGAAAGTTGGGCCACATAGGTCCAATTAGGGTTTCAAGGGAAACCCTAGAGGATGATAGTGGGTGGAGTTTGATGTCACGAGGTGTTGGGCCTTAACCCACACCCTTAGGAGTTGGTTTTCATTATGCGTAAGTGTAAATGAGAATGGATATCGAGGTGTGATAAGGGGCACAAGAGTCCCAAGATATGGTACGGGCCCTCCTGGGAGGATAAGTGTGGATATAGTTAGCCATGCATGTCAAGGGTAAAATACTTTCAAATAAGATATGTTAAGACACTAATCACTTAAAGAGGAAGATGTTGAGCTGGACCCAGACCGGTCCACCGGCGAATTATAGTGGCTAGGACTGGGGTGCCCTACATGACCGATCCACCAGTTATAATAGTGATCAAGCGCGTTTTGCCTTGCATGACCGGTCCACCGGCTATAATAATGGGGGATTCCGTGCTCAACAAACCAAACGTAATAATGATAAGACATGGGAAATATACAAAGTAATTATAGTGAAACATCATGTGAGTCGGGGCCAGACCGGTCCACCGGCCAATAATAGTGGCTAGGAGCGTTTTGCCCTACATGACCGGTCCATCAGCTATAATAGTGGTCAGGCGCATTTTACCCTGCATGACCGGTCCACCGACTATAATAGTGGGGTTCCCGCACTCACATGAATTGATAAAGACTATGATGTGAATCGACTATATTTACCAGAGATCTAAAGAATGAGTCTACCCGGACCATAGTCGGCCTTCATTATCTATATTACTACATGTTGCTTATGTGATTGTAGCCATGTAATGAGTTGTCAATAATATAGATTATTCCTACCTGAAGCGCATGAGCTACTTTATATTTCGGTCATACCACACGTACATGTTTAAATAGGATGTTACATATGTTTCGCATGTTATTATATTGTATTTGGGTGGAAGGCTTGGTTTGAGAGAGTAGGCAATCAGGAATTTGATCTATCAGGATTTGTCTTGTTTGAATGTATTTATTTTTGAAAATTTTAATTGTTTTATTTAAAATATCAAGGGCATTGTAATTGGCAATGGACGTGATCCATCACGTTCTCCTAGACTACGCTTTGGGTGTCGAAAATCAGAAGGTATAAAATTTAGTCTATTACATTTATTTCATCACTGTTAACTTTATAATTTTATTATTTCAATGATAAAGTTTGTATATGCATGTTTAAGATCCTAAGAGTAGGGCTAGAGAAAGAAACAGAGATAGGATAATGTTGGAGGAGTTTGAAAGAAATGGTAGAAAAAAGTTTGAGGTGGACTTCAATTTTTAGGCTAACACTTTAAATGTTATAGGCCCATATGGTAAATGGTTTACCATATGTGTTGGAAATAAGATTAGGACAAAGATACCACCGTGTTGTAAGAGGTGGTCATATGTCCCTCTAGAGGATAAGGTGAAGATCCTCCCCAAAGTTGAGGTAAAGTTTGTTTATTGTCTTTTTTTAATTAAGAAATAAAATGAAAATTATATATTTTCTAACTTATGATTGTGTATATATATAGACATATTTTGATTTAGCTCCATGGAGGAAAAATTCTTTATGGCCTAGGATTAAATTAGGTATTGATCAAATGATGGTTGATTGATACAAAGATCATAAATGTGATCATAAAAATGATCGACAAGACAACAATAATTATAGGCCTTCTTTTTTGAGTCAGATGTGTGGCAAAGATGTATCAATTGATGGAATTCAGAGAATGTAAAGGTTATATTAAATTTTGGTTTACAAATTGAATAAAATTACATATAAAGAATATGAACAAATCATTATTTGGTTGGTGAAGGCTTTGGCAAACAAAAATGCTGCTAACAAGGCAAAACATACCAGTCCTTGTCATGGTACACAATTCTTATCACAATATCACTACAAGAAGGTATTTTTTGGGTTTTGATTTTTTTTATCATGTAATATATTGTAATGTATTAAATTTTCTCTTATATATAGGTTAATCCTAAGACAAGTAAAATTTTACATACCGTTGTGACCTATAGAAAAATGCATTTTAAGAATAACAAATGGGTCACTCCCTAAGTTGAGGAGAATTTTGTAAGTTATTTTTATGTAATTAATTATAATATATATTATTAATATTTCTTATAATATGCCTAACTTTTACTTATATGTAGAGAACAAAATGTTAAGAAAACTTAATGAGACCCTGTCACAAAGGGCTTCTTGTAGTGCCGATGATCCTACACCTCCTAAAATTGATGAAGAACCAATACTCGATGATGTCTTAGATAGTCATTCTAGGCATAGAAAAGGTGTGGGATAAAGTCTTGTAAAGGAGGGCCCAAAGTGTGTTGCTTCTCGTATGAGTTGGATGCATACCAATCTACTACAAGAACAACAATGGAAATCTCAAGTAAAGCAAAATTTAAAACAAATGAAAGAGATTATAGCCCTATAACAAGCAACATTTGAGAGTCAAGATGAGGAATTAAGACAAATGAGAGCTTTATGGCTACATGGGCTCAAGGTCCTCCACCACCATAGTTTAATTAAGATCAAGATGATGAAAATAATTTTTAGGTTTTATGCTAATATTGACAAGTGATGGATGAATAATATGTTTGATTTGTAAATTAACTTTTTATAACATCATTCGTCTTTAAATTTTTATTTAAAAAATATTTCCAAAACCTTATTTAGGAATAATTGATTTTTTTTAATTTATTTACGTTACGGGTCAAAGACTAATGATAAAATAAGGTTAAGGGTTAGTTTATAAATAAAAGACTAAACACATGAAAATAAAAATTATAAAATTTCGAGGTATTACTCTATGCCTATCATGTTAATATCTCATAACGTAACTCAAAATTTGGCATCTTCCATCTAAAAGAAGAATAAGCTTATTTGTCATGTTATGAAAACATAAAACTATTATTTTCATTAAATAACATTGCTTACAAGATTTACTCAAAATGTGCAATCTATTTTGCAAAAAGGCCGTTTTTTTTTTACTTTTTGATACAACTTGGTGTATTTTATTGTTAACAAAACAACCATAAGCATGCTTTTTAACATATCGTATACACATGTGGATACATACAAAGTTTTAACATTTAGATTAAGATTATACTTTTTAATATTGTCTTTGATCTTAGTTTTTTTAATTTATTTATAAAGAAATCAATTTGTTCACGTTTTGGACTAATGAGCTCAATAACTTGTTCACCGCCACCACACCCATCACCATTATCATTAATATTGTTGTCGTTAGTGGTGGTGGTGTTGTTATTCTTTTTCTTCTTCTTCTTATGTTTTAGGCTATATTTCATTTCGGTACCTTTTTAGGCTATATAGAAAGGTAAAGGTTTTAGCTTACTTTTACCTTTTCACTCGTACATCGATGTTGAATATAGCCGGGAAAAAGACCTGTATGACTATTCACTTCGGACAAGCCTGCCCAATGAGAGTTATAACGCCTATTTTAAAGTCCGAAAGAAACCATTACAATCCAACAAGCTAGGGTCCAAATGCTTAACGAATTGAATTTCAATCGAAATTACTTCAGCAAGACCACTTAGGGAGGCGATCAAAGAGGCAATATGAGGATGAGCAAACATATATGGCAATGGCATGATATATCCTCATCAACAACAGATCTTGTTCCTGGCAGCATCATGATGTCTTGTCAAGCTAAGGAGATGCTAGTACTAAGCTTATAGGGCAGAGGGACCGACCTTAATTAACAAAGACCGTCGGTGCTCCGGACGCCGTACATGGATGGACCCAAGGTCTTCTCTGCCTATGGAGACAAAATATGTTGAGTTGGCATCACATGCACAACAAGCATTGGGCACATTATGAGTTGGGCGTACTCCACCACATGAATACTTCCAGCCTAATCTACTCCCCGCCACCCACGCCAGCAAATCTCAAGAAGACAATCGTAGTATCAACTCCGTATCATCGTTTTGATTTCATTTCACTTTCGAGGAGAGGAAGATGCCATCTCAAGAGAAGACGACGACAATGGTAGTTTAGCCCTCGTTTGGAACGTAAATTGACTAATAAACTAAAGAAAGTAATCGAGATATCCTTGTTGTGGCAGTACCGTGTCTCAATATCATAGCCAGATTCCTTACAAATGTGGAAAACGTTGTATCCAAAGCACAACTCGTCCACAATACTAACCAACTGTATTGAGGTTCGTTCATTTGGGGTATATGAACCATATGAAATGATAACATTAAATATGCTGAAATTTTAGAATATATTTTTTTAAATAAAAAGCAATAACTTATGGCAGCTAAAAGCTTAAAACTAATAAACCAATAATTGTTGGAAATATAGATAATCCAAATCGTCCGGCGGCAACTACGATGGAACTAGAATGGGATTGAAGGCGAGTGAACTTAATTATGCTCCATACGATATATATTAAGTTAGAGCTCCATGTAATTAAGATATGCAAATTGTTTGTCCGATGGAATGTCAATGACAGTACAGATCAGCTATTTGTCGGAGTAGTTCATTAGATAAGTATTTTTTTTCCATTTAATTTAATTAGGTGAATCATATATATATATATACACATGGTCAATTTTTAAATTTAACTTTTTATTATACTCCTTATATTGTGACAAACTTAATTATACCATTTTAATTATAACTAACTTAAATCTATCTTATCTCTCCGTAATCTTCCAAGTCATTAATCCTACTCTTTTATAAGATACCATTATAAATATACATAATTATCTTCAAGGTTTTTTTTTAACATAAATTATTATTAGATAAGCTTAAAGTGATATGTTTTCGATACTTTACTCCTCATAACATATAAGTTGTTGGATATTACTTGTCCTCTTTATATTTATTAGAATATACTATATACTATATATTTGTCAAAAATATTATATCCTATATATTATGTAAAATATGTTCTTTGCTCGATAAAGATACCACATACTATACATTAATCAAAGATGTTCTGTACTATACACACATGTGTTTGTCGAAGATACAATACACATTTTTTAATTATACTACATACTACAATTAGGCAAAAATGCTACTTATTATATATTCCAAGCTTGCTTTAACTGTTATACGTGTTTCTTAAAATACTACATATTATGAGTTTGTCAAATATATTATATGCACGTAAAAAGTTTACTAAATATATTATACATGTTTCTTAAAAATACTATATATTATGTATTTGTCAAATATATTATATATATGCAAAAATTTTACCAAAGATATTATACATGTTTCTTAAAAGATACTATATGTTATATATTGTAAGTTGTTTGTCAACTTCCTTGAAATTTATAATTCAAAGCCAACTTTTATGATAATATCATGAAATATTGTTAGTGATACAAAAAAAAGTAAATTTGAATCTATTATAGTAAAATAAAAATAAAAATAATAAGATAATGGAAAAAGTAAATAAAATTTGTTATAGTGAAAAAATTAAGGGAAATTTTTTTTTAATTAATATAACCTTAATTTAATTGATATAAGAAAAACATATCTAACCTCAATGGGAAAAAATAATAAAAATAATTTTAACTTGTAATTTATTTAGTTTACATTAATTAGTAAAAGATTTTGTATGATATACACTACCAAATAACTGATACTAGTAAAAATTAAAATAGATCTCACAAGAAAAGTTATAGTAGTGGCGAAAAGAATAATAAATAAAAAATGCTATTATTCCAATCATAAAAAACCTTATTCATATAATAATAATAATAATAATAATAATAATAATCACAAAAGACCTTATTTATTATTATTATTATTATTATTATTATTATTATTATAGATCACTTAAACTTTAAAGCGATCCTCCAAACTTAATTTGAGAAAAAAGAAAAGAAACAAAGAATTACATTCATAAATAAATACATAAGATGTATACGTACACCTATGCTCAAGTATATGTTAGTAAAAGGTACGTACGTATACGTAGTTTGGTGCGAATTCATCCAAACTATAAAGCTTTTGTTTGGAAAAATTTTCGCTATCCATTGTTTTGCTGTGAATTACTAATTTACTGTAATTAAAATATAACCTTACTAAAATTAAAATTAAAAACTTGCGGTAGTATAGTTGTGGTATGTGACCTAAACATTGTCCCAAACAGTAATTATGGATCCGTTTTCTTCGGCATATTTTCTACAGACCTGGTTTGATTTGAACTAATCTAATCCAAATTAAAATTTTCAATAAATTATTATTATTATTATTTAATAATTATTACCATCATAATTTCTTATTAGTATTATTATTGTCATCTTTAATACTATTATTATCATGTAATTTTCTGTTTTTTTATTATTATCAAAATTTTGACGATATGATCAAATAAGCTCTAATATTAAGTTGAGCTGAATAGGCCGTATGTCACTTATGTCTCATTTAAGAATAAAATTTATTTCTTTTTACTCATATTAATTCCACGGTTCCAAATTTTTTTAAAATTCTAACAATTTGTATATATATATTTTTAAGAAACTAATAAATCTCACCTAAGCATTATTCATTACAAAACAACAACAATTACTGCATATATAATGAAAGGGAAAAAAATAAGGATAAAAGTGAAAGTTGCCTTATTTTTTATTCAAAAATTCCACATAAAATGACTTTTATTGGAACTAAACAAGTACTCTTATAAGTAGTAGTACATATTTGTATTCCCTTTTTTTTCTTTTTAATTGATTATGCTTATGTTTATATATATATTAAGAGTCACGTGAATGATATAAAAATAAGAAGAAAAAATATCACATTGAAATATTTTTAGATGAATACAATTTATCATAAATATTTTGGATGTGATTCCTATATTTTTAGGAGTTGAATTTATAGTGAATGGAATTCCCCAATTATTATTATTTTTGGTTTAGAATCTGAGACACAGTGGGAAGGGAGGACGAAGAACAAGAAGCTAAATTAGACCTGGCAAAGTTGACCCAATCCGACTCAGTCCGAATCCCACTCGAATTTGATTAACCCGATAGTGACCCGTATCTGAAATGACTCAAAGTGAAATAACCCAATCCAAAAAGAACCTAACCCAAACTCGGACATAATTTCAAACTTAATCCAAACTAAAGTTAAATTTCATCAACAAAGGTAATATTTTATCTTATGTAAATTAATACATAAATACCAATAAACTATCATATTAATAAAATTTTATGTAAACATAAATATGCAACCCATATAACAATAAATGAGACAAAACACGTAAGACTATATTTTTCTCACTTTATTATAATATCATATTAGCATTAATCAGATTAGATCATAAAAATTTCTATTATTATTATTGTTGTTGTTGTTGTTGTAGTAGTTGTTGTTGTTGTGATACTCCTACTTTTAAAACATACAATACTTAGAAAATAATACAGTAGTTGATTATAAATGAGGGTATTATTGCCACATCTAGTGCAAGTAGACACTATTGTTCCCCCTACATCGGATGCTAAGGCTAAAACTTAAAATTAAAACCAAAACAAAATTTCACATATAATATGACACCATAATAAGTTATTTTTATCAATAAATTAAATAACTCTATTCTATTTAAAAACCATTGAAATCGAAACACCATTAAAATATATAACTCCGAAAGCTAAACTACTCTCTCAACTCGTCCCGCAAGCATGAATCCATCATCAACTATAGTTATAATTTGCCTACACAAGATTATCTACTCACCATATACATCATAGATCATCGCAATCTCGTTTAAAACGACAACAAGTTAGTCAAGGGAATCACTATAATACACCAAACACAACCACATATGAGTCAAATGATAAGGTAACTATTAGTTCACCATTTATAAAAGCCTATTAAATTAGTAACCATATGAACACACAATCCAATTTTATTTATTGAGTGGGCAAAACCCAAATAGAAGGGTCACTTGGAAAATAAGTCCAAAGACATCTTATAACAACCAAAACCAACCACAGGAGATCCACTTCGCGGGAAATCTTAGTAGTCCTAACACTAAAGAAAAAAAATCCAACATCGGTTATCTAGCTCTTAAGTGTGCATACACTCTAATAGTTCCAAATATCCTAATAGAGTAGACATAGAGCCTAATTGGCTCTTGGCCAGGTAAATAAACCAAGTGACTACACATCACTACAATTCAAGGAAAAACTATTGTCTATCCCCAACTGCAGCAAGTTAACCACATAAGACCCTATACCACTCTCATCTTCCACTTTAAATTTTAGTATCTTATTCAAAGTGACTATATAACACATCCAAAATAAAGAACCATATCCATTCCTTAATTATCCACATTTCTAAATATGGGTACCTTCTATATATGGTACTTTCCAAAAATAGCAACTTCCATAAATAATATTTTCCATAATTAACACGTCTCATAAATAATACTTTATTAAATAACATTTTTATTAAATAAGGCTTTCCATAATACCACTTCCCAATTTAAACAATTTCCATAAAGAATTAACCACATGAGTCAGAATCCAATCAACCATCATTGTAATTCAATGCTAATTAGGAAAACAAAGATCATATATTCATAATAATATCATATGACTACATATACCATAAATTTCATACGATCACCAATAATATATAAAATCACATAAGCACCCCCATACATTTCAAATAAATTAGCAAAAGAAATTTATCAAAATACATATGAATAAACTTACATATATATATATATATAAACTCATTTTGTTAGAAGCACAAAGATTTGTAAAATAAGGGTTACCTCCTACATAAAGTTTAAAGCACCTTAAATCATATATCACCAAAATAGTATCACATATATAAAAATATAGTTAGTAATTTATCTACAAGTAACTAGAAAAGTAAGTGGATTACCTGAAATATGATCCGATCACTGAAGACTTCATAGTCAACTAATCCTAAAGCTAATAATAATATATTATTAATGTTAGGTGAAATATATGTATTATAATTATCTTAGGCTCAACTTATCAAAATCGTTAAATTTAATAATATTTGAGTCTATCACCTAATATTTACATATAAGCCCTTAATTCTAGAATAATTAAGGGGGCATGGAATTACTCTAGTAAATAAAATGCTAAGTGATCATTTACCTAATTATTTACCTCCAAAACAAAACTTATGAATTTAATCTCTGTAAAAAAAATGACTAAGTATTTGCTACTAGTCATAACTATTGTTCAGAAACTAAAATTAATATGGTAGCATCATTGGAGGCTATTATTACATAAATCAAGCAAATTGAAACTCTCAAAACTAAATCCAAAGGTTTGTACTTCATCTTCATAATTGCTTGCTACTATGTGACATCATTAGTGAAATTGTTACTCTTTTTTTTTATATAAATTTATCTATTTATCTTTACATAGGACTTCTGCTATCTACTACTCTAATTAATGACATACGACATATAACTTGTTGACTTATAACTATGGATTAAAGATGTAAACACTGCTTAGGAAATACAAAAGGAAGGGGTGCGGTACATAACGCCATTTGATTCCCCCCCCCCATCTTTTTTTATTCCCGTAACCATTGTAAAGCTATTATTAACTGTATCTACGAAAGGTGTCTACCTAATTACAAACCTAGTTTGCTGATAAGGGACAACATCATACACTCCTATACAGTAATTTCATATAAAAATAATAAAAATTAATTATCATGATATAAAAATTAATTATCATTAGTGAAATTGTTACTCTTTTTTAATATAAATTTATCTATTTATCTTTATATAGGACTTCTACTATCTACTACTCTAATTAATGACATACAACATATAACTTGTTGACTTATAACTATGGATTAAAGATGTAAACACTACTTAGGAAATACAAAATGAAGGGGTGCGGTACATAACGCCATCTGATTTTCCCCCCATCTTTTTTTATTCCCGTAACCATTGTAAAGCTATTATTAACTGTATCTACGAAAGGTGTCTACCTAATTACAAACCTAGTTAGCTGATAAGGGACAACATCATACACTCCTATATAGTAATTTCATATAAAAATAATAAAAATTGATAGTATGATATAAGCATATGCTTTAAAGTATTAATTAAATACCTATGAATATCATGTGGTATTATAGTTCTCACACAATAAACCCTCACCATATTTTATTTTTCTTCAGATATGTGACAACTACACTGATTATGGAGATTTACTAGGCTATTTATAATAGCTAAGGGTGATAGGATTACAGTAAAATAGGCTTAGTAAAAGATAATTTCTAAAACTTACTTATTTACCTTAAGCTAATTGGTTACTAAATATAATTTGAAATGGTCAAGGCTCTATTCATTATTAAATTTCATTAACAACATAAATTGTTTGATAATTGCTTATTTCATCCATATCTTTTTCTAACTAGATTACAATTCTCACTTTATTTATCACTTTTATAATTTGTAAAGTGTGAGAATTCTCTTTTAATCACAAGCAACTAATTACTTGTATAATTAAATAAATAGAAATGTGTGTAGACCCTTATTATTATTATTATTATTATTATTATTATTATTATTATTATTATTATTATTATTATATGAATATTAATTATAATAAACATAAAAATTATAATTGTAAATATAATAATTATAATATAGAATATTATAATAACAATAGTAAAATTTATATTTGTATTTCTACTAATAATGATTATTATATTGCTAAAGATAACAACAACAATAACAATAATTATTATAATCAATATGATAATTATAACTATTATAACAATCATTATCATATAATAATATTTATAATTGTATTTATCATAATAATTATAATAATAATACTAACAATGATAATAATTTATTATTATTATTATTATTACATATTTTATGATAACAACTTATTATATCATTACATATATTATGATAAAAATTACTATGATAACCATAGCAATAATAATAAATCACAAAATTTAATTTATTAATTATATTAAATTGATAACAATCAATGTCTATACAAATTTTAAATTGAATTAACTTGGTACAAACCTGATATAACCCAGAGTTTATAATTAAGTTTATAGACCCAAATCTACCCAACTAAACCCAATCTGACCCAGCGTTTGTGCACCTAAATCGAACCCAAACCTGAAGAAACATGATGGGTTAGACCCGGACTTGATCCGATACTCTTCTAACCTAAAATGATCTAATCCAATACAGATCTAATATGAATCACAATTATCCAAATTCGACCATAACACAAAAGACACCTGAACCCGACCTAATTGCATAGGAATCTAATTTTAAACTGACCTAAACCAGACCCATATAACCCGTTTGCTGCCTCTAAGCTTAATAGTAGTATATAAACGAGGGCCATGAATGGACCGAGAGAACTAGACACTCTCCTCAATTCCATCTACCTGCTAATTCCAAGAGAGAAATAATGAATCACTAGTGCTACGAAATCATATTCATCGGTTATTGGAAACATGAAACAAAAAGATCATGGTAGCAGTAACCAAAAGAAGCCGCATGCTATTTTCATACCATACCCGGCACAAGGCCACATTACTCCACTACTCAAACTCGCTAAACTCCTCCATTCCAAAGGTTTCTACATAACTTTCGTCAACACCCACCACAACCACCGCCGTCTGCTCAAGTCTCAAGGCCCGGCAGCTCTGAACAGCTTCCCTACCTTCAGCTTCGAGTCTATTCCTGATGGATTGCCGCCTTCGAATCCTGATGCAACACAGCCTATCCCAACAATCTCCGCCAACATTAACAGAAACTGTTACCAACCATTCATGGATCTTGTTACCAAGATCAATAACCAAAGTGCCAGCCATGAACACGGCGGTGTTCCGCCAGTTAGTTGCATTGTTGCAGACTGTTCCATGAACTTTACGTATGAGGTTTCTAGGGAGCTTGGGATTCCGTTGGCAGTGTTTTGGACAGCCAGTGCTTGTTCTTTACTGGGTTATTTTCAATGTCGCCGGCTTCTTGATATGGAGATTTTACCACTAAAAGGTAAGCAAGCATGTATAAAGTATAAACAAACATATATATGATGGCATAATCGAGTTCACCTAGCTAGCTACCTAGCTAGATCATATAATACTTCATCAATTTGCTCATCAAGTCTATTCATGTAATATGCATATCAGTATTTACTTCTTTTTTCAACATGATCGATGCCTTTATCTCCATATATAGACTATCAAATTAATAGTATAAATAAATGAATGAAATACTCGTAACTTATGTTTGTTCATTGGATTCCTGTATCTATCTCGTATCGGAGCATCTTGCTATATATAATTGAAGTTATAGATCAAATATTTGAATGAATTTCGATGCCCTAACACAAGGGTAGAACATACATGTATATCTTTAATTACAGCTCGTTTAATTACTGGCAGATTCCGCCTACCTAACAAACGGTTACCTGGACAAATCAATCGAATGGATACCTGGAATGGAAGGAATACGTTTAAAGAACCTACCAAGTATACTACGAATCACGGACAAAAATGATTTGATGTTTAACATATTGATGCACAGAGTTGAGAAAGCTCTCCTATCCTCAGCGCCTATCATCGTCAACACTTATGATGCCTTAGAATGCGATGCCCTCAAATCCATTGCCACCTTTTCGCCTCCCATTTACACCATTGGACCTCTAGACCTCCTGCTCGAACAAAAAGTAGCCAGCACTATGAACACTACCTCGTCAGTCAGATCAAATCTATGGCAAGAAGAACCCCATTGTCTTCAATGGCTTGCATCGAAGAAACCCAATTCGGTCCTATACATAAACTTTGGAAGCATTGCGGTCCTAGATCGTGACCAATTTATTGAGCTTGCTTGGGGGCTTGCTAATAGTAAGACGAATTTTCTGTGGATCATCCGGCCCGACCTCTTGTCCGACATTGACAGTCATTCTCAAGATTCATCCGTCCTACCGCCGGAGCTGTTGTCGGAGGTGGAAGGAAGAGGCTTGTTCTCAAAGTGGTGCAATCAAGACAAAGTCTTACAGCATCCTTCAACCGGCGGGTTTCTGACACATTGCGGGTGGAACTCAACGCTAGAGAGTTTATCAAATGGAATTGCTATGATTTGTTTTCCATACTTCGCCGATCAAACGACTAATTGTTGGTTTTGCTGTGATAAATGGGGCGTCGGGATTGAATTGGAGGCGGAGGTGAATGGCGACCGAGTTAAGAGGGATGAAGTGGAGAGGATTGTGAGGGGATTTATGGAAGGAGAGAAAGGAAAGGCGAGGAAGAGCAGGGCACTGAAGTGGAAGAAGTTAGCTCAAGAGGCCACCGCCAATACAGATGGATCGTCGAGTTTAAATTTGGACAAATTGATCAATCAAGTTCTTCTTTAATTCATTCTCCAAAATTTATCTATGTAGTAGGGTAGTCAATTACGAACTTATGTATTTGACATGCATTTTTAAATTATTACTATGTATGAAGAATAAAATTAAATATTTATTTATACTGGTTAGTAAAACCTTATGCTAAATATTTTCCATTCCACCTAGCTACAAGCGGGACATTACGGGTTCCCTCCCACTTGAAAGACGAAGTTAGCTTTAATTCCCTCCAAGTAGATCATGCATTGATGTCTTGCGTAGCACTTGATTACCTTGATCACAAAAGTCACACACAAGTTAGATTTTGGAAGAAATGAAGGAAGAGATAGCAAATAGGTGCAAATGTTTTAGTGCATCGATCAAGTCGTAAAACTCATTTAGAGTTGAGCGACAAGACCCACCCTCTTCCCAAAAAATGAAGGTTCCTTTTGATTATATATATAATACATTAAATGGCTTGTTAAGAGCTCGGTTTGGTTCGTTCATGTAGTTAAATGAACCTAATCCGAATCTTATTTTCAGGCTCATTTATTAAACCTGTCGAAGCCAAGTTTTAAAAATTTTGGCTTGGCTAATTTATAGCTAAGTTTTGTGAGTTCAACTCAGTTTAATTTGTTAAAAGTTCAGTTAAACTTGTTGGTTTAGTTCAATGAGTTATGTCTAAGCCTCACTTTCAGACTTGCATATTTATCGAGCTGAACTCGAACCCAGAGGCGTTCAACTCGACTCGACTCATTTACAGCCTTATATATTTTTAATAGATTCATTATTTATCTTACATGCACTAGTTTTATGCCAATCATCATACTCTTTTTTTGTGGTCTTTGAACATCATATTTTTATTCCATAAGATCCAACTCACCACTTTATTATTATAGATAGATCACACATGCATTTTCAATCATTCCTTTTACAAAGAAATTATATAATAAAAAACATGGGGCGATGTTAGTTGGCGACATTATTGAACAAATGAGGGGGGAGGGGTAACATTATTGAGGGACTTACTCTCTCTTTTGGGAGGGAGGGGGGATTGCTATTGCTAAAGACATTAATTATTGAAAGGAGTACATAGATATAGAAAAAAGAAGCCTGGTCTGCTCTTCTCTGCTCTTTATTGAAGGTAGGCCTCAATGATTGTTGGCAAGGCTTGAATAGTGATGAATTTACAAGTAGGAAATCCACCTTTCTGCAACAATCCCTTCCATTCAAGTCGGGTCCTCTCCTTACCTCCCTGAGTATGAGCTATCATCACTAAATCAAATGCAAATGCAGTATCGTCAAACAAGCCATCACCTTCAGGTCGAAGTGCTGCCTCAGCAATTATGAGCCTCCCTTTCTTCTCTTCTAATGCTTTCCGACAACTCTTTAAGATTTTCACACAATCGTCATCACCCCAATCATGCAATACCCACTGCATACATATGTACATGAATCATCATCACCACCACCACCATGACGTAATTAAAGATTGATAATCATGATTTTCAATTATGTTTGTGTTAAGATAATAGAATATAATATTTGTTTTATTTCATATTTCATACCTTTTTCAAGATAACCATGTTAGTTACCAATTACTAGTACAGTCGGTATTTTCTAATTATGTTAGTTTCAACCATGGTTAGACTAATCATAGTTAGCCATTACAAGTGTGGTTAATAGGTCACGAATTGAGGCACTATGGATGTTGTAATGAAATCAAGTTGAAGGAATGAAGATCAAATAGTGAGCTGACTTTGTGGCTCGTATTCTCCTCCTTCTCTTCCTTATATAACTCTCATACACAGATTCAATGATGGATCAACTCAACATGGTATCAAAGCCTCACCATTGATTTTTATTTCTTTGTCTTCAACTCGCAATCCTCATCATAGTAACTATTGAAGTTTGTATTTCTCTTCATTAGCAATGGGTGATAGACACAACTCAAACACAATATCCTACACCGACCTTCAAAAACCCTTATTTTTTCATCCCCGGTGAAATTCATGGGGGTGGAAAATTACCTGTCATTGAGACGTTGGAGGGATATTAATTTTTCCACCAAATAGAAACTAGGTTTGGTTACAGGGAAAGTTGCAAGGCCCAAAGATCCATCATAGATTGAGCAATGGGACACTACAAATAGCCTGTTAATTTTGTGGATAATGAGTTGCCTCTGATTCTATTGTAAAATCTATACTCTATACCACTAAGGCTCAAGATGTTTGGAAACATCTAGAGAATATATTTTCTCTCAAAAATGGTTCATGCAAGTATAAGCTGAATAGAGAAATATATGAACTAAGACAAAATGGGGGTTGACTAGTAATTATTATATGAACCTCAATGGATTTTGGGAAGAAATTGATACAATGAGTGAAATGCCTACCCTCAGTCCAACCACTTATGAAATTACTAATTTTGTGAAGGCCTTGAGCAATTAACAATGGGAATAGTAATTGTTTTAGTTCCTTAATGGATTGGATGACATTTATAATGCATGAAGAAGTAAGATGTGACTAATGACACCTCTTCCAATTGTTAAGGAGGCCTCTCTATGTTGTAGCAAGAAGAATCTCAATGTGATGTATTGGATAATAGCCAGACACTGGTGGAAACAACCGCTTTATTCACTAAGAATAGTGACGAAGTGTGTGGAAAATGTGGTAATAAAGGACATGGTAAGGAAAGGTGTTTGCACATTATTGAGTGCCTGAGTTAGTATCCAAAGGAAAAAAATTCCCTGAGAAAAGGACATCAAATAACAAGCAAGTACAGAGGTCCTACAAAAGCAAAAGAAGAGAAAATGCATTTGTTGCTCAGGTCACATTAACAAGTCAGAAGGGAGACTAGAAAGGAGAGGATGCTAAAGGTTTGGTGACATTTACTCAACAACAATTTGAATGGTTGTTGAGTATGCTTCCACAATCATCAAGGACTAATCTGCACAGCTTTAATCTAGATAAGGATGAAATTGATACAAGATTTGTAGGTATTTCTTCTATCTCTTATGCATCATTTATGATGGATGAGTGGATCCTTGATACCGGGGCAACCGATCACATAACCCCTAATCTTATTTTTCTCACTCAAACACAACTAGTGACCAATGCACCTAAAATCACTCTTCTAAATGGTCACACCTCATCTATAACACATGTTGGAACTGAACATTTGCACAACAAATTAGCTCTTCATTGTGTCCTATGTGTTCTTGATTTCAAGTTTAGTTTATTGTCCATACAAAAATTTATTAAGAACAATGGTCTCTATGTCACATTTTACCCAAGTTGTTATCTCATACAAGGCTCTATAGACATGACTATTAAGGGCATAGGCATTACACGTAGTGGACTCTATCACCTTCTCACATGCCTTCAAGACAACTTGATCCTAGATTGGATTCAAATCCTATCAACATCACAGCTACTACTCAACACAATACATCCTGTGTTGCAAGCTTCATTTCTTCTACTGTTGTTTCAAATAAAAATTTCTTGTATAATCTTTGATACCATAGGTTGGCTCATGATCCTTTTCAAAAGTTAAAACATATTTTGGTTTTATCATCTAATGTAATGGATTGTGTAGTTAATGAAATAATCTGCATTACCTGTTTGTCCTATGGCCAAAATGGAAAAAATTCATTTTACTCACTACAAAACTAAAAAAAAAAAAGCAAAGCGTTTGAAATTATTCATTTAGATATATGGGAGACTTACAAGGTTGAAACAAGGGAAAAACAAAAGTATTTCCTCACATTAGTTGATTATTACAATAGGGAAACTTGGAATTATCTTCTCCGACTTAAATCCCAATCACTACATATTATAAAAAGCTTCTATGCCTTTGTTCAAAAAAAAATTCATGCTTCCATAAAAACAATCAAATCTGACTATGCTCTTGAGTTTGATAGTATTCATTGCTAGGCAGTTTTTAGTGAAAAGGGAATTGTTCATCAAACTACATGTGTCAATGGATCTCAATAAAATGGAATAGTTGAGAGAAAACATAGACATCTATTGGATGTTGCCAGGTCCTTTATAATTCAGTCCTCTGTACCACTCTCTTTTGGGGGTGTCTGTTTACTTACTGCCACTTACATTATCAATAGACTTCCTACCCCAGTTGTGAAGCACAAAACACCTTATGAATTACTTCTATCATAAACACCAATTTATGACCATATGAGAGTTTTTGGGGGTCTTGTTGTAGCCATCAACCCACAATTGTCCACAGATATGTTCACACCTAGAGGAGTACAATGTGTTTTCCTTGGTTATCCTCCAAATCAAAAGGGATACAAACTTTATAACTTGCTCACCAAACGAGTCTTTGTCTCTAGGGATGTTCACTTTCATAAACATGTGTTTCCTTTTATTACCACAAGCTTAGAATCCTTACTTAAACTTATACCCTAATCATTACCTCTCCATAATAACAATTTGTCCCTTAACAACACAATTACATCTTATGAGGGATTTTTTCTCTACTCTATATGCATCAGAATATCACAACTCCTCGACATCCTCTCTTATTCATTCTACTATTCCTAGCACAGCTCCCTCAACACATTCTTCTAAATAAAACCTTCCTCCTCCATTTCTTGTGCCATTGAGAAGGTCCACAAGGAAACTTAATAAACTAGCCTAGTTTTCTGATTATGTAGTTAGCAATGTCTCTACTGCCTTTCCAAATCCTTCATTGCCATCTTGTAAGCCTGTTTCCTTAGCTCCTATCTATGCCCTTCCTAATAAAATGACAATTGCCAATATTAAACCCACATTTCATGCATTCATCACTTCATTGAACACAAATTGTAACCCTACTAACTTTACCAAGGCTATTAAGGATCCCAAGTGGTGTCATGCCATGAATCATGAATTGAGAGCACTTGAGGAGAATAATACTTGGCTAGTACATGATCTACCACCCGAAAAAAAAAGGTTATCGATTGCAAATGGATGGTAAATTGAGAGACACAAAGTAAGGTTAGTTTTGAAAGGGTGTAGACAAAAAAAGGTGATGGACTTTGAGGAAACCTTTACCTTAGTTGCAAAAATGACAACCATTCGAGCCTTATTGGTTGTGGTTGCACCGAAGAGTTGAAATTCTTATCAAATGGATGTTTCCAATGTATTTCTCCATAGTGAATTGCATGAAGATGTGTATATGATACTTCCATAGGGATATATAGGTAAGGGGGAGCTAATTCAAATGTCTAACGCATTGCCAGCTAGTACCACTAAGGTTTGTAAGCTTGTCAAGTCCTTGTATGGACTTAAACAAGCTCCACAATAGTGGTTTGCCAAGATTTCAACTGCTCTTCTTCATTATAGATTTGTTCAATCCAGAGCATATTATTCTCTTTTTACTTTACAAAAAAGTGAGACATTTACAGCCATTTTGCTATATGTAGATGATATGGTCGTCAAAGAGAATTCCCTTCGTTCCATTCAAAAGGTTAAATCATTTCTTAAGTCTCTATTCCACATGAAAGATTTAGAAGAACTGCAATATTTTTTGGGTTTGGAAATTGCAAGAACAAGTTAAGGATTATTTTTGTCTCAACAAAAATATGTAATGGACATACTCAAGGAGTATTAGGTAGATGAGAAACCATTAAGACTTCCCCTGGATCAACAAGAAAAGCTAACTCTTGATAGTGGTGAACCATTACTTGACCAAGAGCTATATCAAAGACTGATTTGACAACTTATCTACTTCACCATAACTAGACCTGATATATGCTATGTTGTGCAACTACTCAGTCAGTTTATGCATGCACCTACTAAATCGCACATGAGCGCTACTCGATTTGTTCTAAGATATTTGAAGTCTTCACCTAGTCAAGGTATTCTCATGGCACATTCTTTCGTAACCCATTTAATAGGTTTCTATGATGTTGATTGGGCCAGTTGTCCTAATACTAAAAATTCTACCACAAGCTACTATATTCTTTTTGGCAATTTTGGTGGTCTAAAAAACAACCATTGGTTGTAAGATCCTCCACTGAAACTAATTATAGGTCCATGACATTGAAAACTTGTGAAGTGACCTAGCTGATAAGTTTGTTGAAGGATTTAGGTCTTCATAAGCTTCCTCTTGCTAATTTGAAGTGTGATAATCAAGCAATGTGTTATATATAGCTACCAATCTTATATTCCATAAAAGAACGAAGCACATTGAGGTTTATTTTTATTTTGTCAGAGATAGTTAAAGATGACATATTATCAAACCTTCCTATGAACCCACCAAGCAACAATTGGTCGATGTGTTTACAAAGGTGCCTTTAGTTAATCAACACTAGAGACTTTTGTCCAATATCCAAGATGGGAGTATTCCATGTCCCATCTTGAGGGGACGTGTTAAGATAATAGAATATAATATCTATATTATTTCATACTTCGTACCTTTCTCAAGGTAATCATGTTAGATACTAGTTGCTAGTGTAGTTAGTATTTTCTAATTATATTAGTTAAAACCATGGTTAGAATAATAGTTAGCTGTTACAAGTGTGGTTAGAAGGTCACGTATTAAGGCATCGTGGATGTTGTAACGAGGTCAAGCTAAAGGAATGAAGAATATATAGATAGCTAGTGAGCTGACTTCCTAGCTCATGTTCTCCTCCTTCTCTTCCTCTTATAATTCTCATACACAGATTAAATGGTGGATTAGCTCTAACAGTTTGTTTAGTTAAATTCTATGTACGTACTACTCGAAACAAAAATTTAATTAAGATGCTGCGTACATACCTTTAGAAATAGTGCGTCGGCGGCAGGAATAGACTCGAACATATTGCCTCCAACGTGAGTCACGCCAACACAAGCAGGAGCAGTTTCAACAACATGGGGTAAATCAAAGTTAATCCCCTGAATATGCGGATAAGCTCTAACAATTTCAGCCACAGCGCTACCCGTGCCACCACCAACATCAACCAAAACCTTAACACCCTCAAACCCATCTCTATATCCTTTTATGATCGCATCTATAACGACCTTCGCGGAACTAGCTAATCCATCATTAAACAATCTATTAAACTCATGATCCATAGCACCAAGTTCCCAGATCGTACGACCGTGTGCCTTCTCGAATGCGGATTCTTTCCCTCCATCTAAGATGGTGGAACTAAAATAATGCCATGGAGCTAACAGTAAAGGATGGTTCTCCATTAAGAGCATAGGAGCTAAGCTGGTTGTTTCGCCTGCATCTTTTAAGAGCCATTTAGATGAGTGTGTTAGGCCGTAAAGGGTCTCGTTCGTTTGAGGATGCTTTGTTGCTGTGAAGATGTTTTTGCGTGAGAGGGCGCGCATGATGCGGGAGAGGCATGAGAGGTCGGGTGAATGGGAGCTGAGGTGTTTGCCTATTTGGGCTAAGGAAAGTGGATGGCCGTGGCCGTGGGCGTTGATAATGTCGGGGATATGGAGTTCCACGGCACATTTTAAGGCCATGGATTCTGTGAAGGCGAACATGAGTTTCCATATCTCTGCCTGGCCTTGTAGCATCAGCTCCTCCTCATCGTGCTCTCCTCCTCGGAGTGACATTTTTTTTCTCGGGTAATTGGTACCACTAGAAAGTCATCATATACCTGAAGCTCCTCTTAAAGTCTTTAAAGTCACTGATAGTTCAGTCACATCTTTTAGGTAGCAATTGAATGGCAATTGCTTGCCCCTACGGTTCAACGAGAGATTGTCAGGCAAAAATGGTATGCCGAGAATTGGTTGCACCAAAATGTAAATTTAATATAGTTATGAATTTTTTATTATTTTCTTATAATTATAAATATAACAAAACTAATCATAAATATTATAAAAATATAATAAAAATGTACTGAATATATAAATAGACGTACTTAAATTTAGATGCACTGGTTACCCTTAATAATTTTCCGCTTCAACGGCCTGATGCTCCACCGAGACCTAGATTGTGGCTTGTTTTTTTTTTTTTAATGTTTTGCCCCTTCCTTATGAACAGAGGTTTGGTGGGTGGGTTGTCCCTCTAGATTAATATAGAGGGATGTATGTTTGACGTTAATTTTGGGTATGTACATTAATTTATTTATTTGTTTTAAGTGTATTTTGTAATTTATTATAATAAAAAAATAGGGATAATTTAGCACTTTAGAAAAAAAAATAGTCACATTAGACATAATATGATAAATACATATACCCTTATCGTGCTTCATAGTTCCAAACTTGCACACGTACAAGTTCTCATTTTAAAGTAGTCAATAATACAGTATAATGATAGTGTTTGTTACCACACGTGCAATAGCAAAATAAATATCATAATTTTATTCTTTTACTCCTCTCTCTCTCTCTCTCTCTCTCTCTCTCTCTCTCTCTCTCTCTCTCTCTCTCTCGTACTTTGGATGTAATTATTTGTATCTATGCCTCGCATGTTGGGTTGTTTTTTAATAAAAAGGGTAAGCAAAATGTCAAAGTTAATTTTCTAGTTGTTTCTAGAAAAAATTGTACAAATTGTTAAAATAATTTTTTTTTATATGGAGAGAATAATAATTTTTTAAATACTTTCTATGTATATGTGTGTGTATAAAAAATAAACAATTTTTATGAGTAAATACAGAACATAAACACAGGAAACAAAAAAATAATTTTCAATTATAATGAAACAGCAGCTTCATAATTTTAAATATATATTTAACATCAACTGAAATGAAGCGATAATTAGAAGAAGAAAGAAATATAATCATGCCATAGTAGCTAAATATGCAAGACTTGGTCGTATGAAACAAATAATATTACTGTATGTTTTAACTAATGGCCTTTGCTATTACTGTTAATCAACCGACATTAACACATTATTTTCTCAAGAATTTCGAGGTCGTGCTGTATCTGGCATAATCATGATAACTTCATGAAAACTTACTCGCAAAATATGATGTCGTGTGTGCATAGCACTTACGTAGGACATATATATGTATCTTCCGATGCACTCAAAAGTCCAAAGGGAGACCCTATTATCATTGTAAGAAAATCAAAGCAATAAATGAATTAAATTTTATGCAACGTGGCCTGATGTACACCCATGAAATAAAGTGACTTATCTTCAATTACACACTCTGAAAGTCCAGTTAGGTTAACCTATACCTCTGTTTTCGCCAGATCCATACAATAGAAGACACCCCCCCCCCCCCACCCCAAAAAAAAAGTCTGTCTTTCTTGGTGTAGGTATCGACCTCCAACTCCCTAGTCCAGAAGCAAACGTTTCGTGCGTACTTGAAAGCCTGAAGGCAGCAACGCTACCGATGCAACAGGTTATAGGCTGGTAGATCATGTATTCTATTAACATCTTCTAAAGACAACTCTCTCTCCAATTGAATCCTTGTTGCCTGCAGTACTTCCTGTGAGAGTCCAACTTTCTGTGAGCATGGCCCCATTTAATTTACCAGCTCGATTACAGGATACATGCATCTTTCATTTCTAATATGCATGCATCTGACTGCGCATGCAGAAAAGTGTGCAAGACAGAAGAGCGAGCAAGGGAGAGGAATTTAATTTACATTGAACTCCATATATGAAGCATGCATGGCAAGCCATTGGGCATCCATCATTGCAAAAGCTACACAAAACAGAATGTCAAAGGCTTCTTCGTCCTCTGCAGTCACGCACCAAACAGACAAATATCTGAGTACCGGATGTTGCAGCAAGGTTTATACACAAGTCCAAAAACAGCTCCGAAACTTACCTCCTAATAGTTTCACAAAATTCACTCCAGGACGACATCTGGGTTTGGCTGCGAAATTGTGATGTACATGAGAAGCATATAAATGGCATCCCCCAAATCATGAACACCATTGAAAACGCAATATTATGAAACGGGTAAAAAGGGAAGAGAAAAACAAACCCACCCGAGAGTAAATCCAACATCTGAATTAACATGAACGTTATATTAATACCAGCCGCGGCGAATGGATACTCCCACTTTGCCCGTTCCCCACCTTGCTTGAACAATAAACTACGAAAACAAGCCTTCATTTTGTATGCACGTGTAGTTAGTAATCAGCCCAACCAACAACACCGTAAACCCGGTGACCAAAACATAAGGAATCATAGCTCATGCACTGATTAAGGAACTGTATCGTGGGAAAAGGAAACACCACAAGCCATACTATCATTGTAAAGCAGATTTTACAAGGGAGGCTAAAAGAAATAAAGCTTACTGGGTAAGTTCTGGCAAAAAAAAGCAGATTCTGCAGTGAAATAATACCACATCCCCTGAATTCCAAAACATCAAAACAGAGAGAAATGTATAATTCAAAAGACATCGCATGCCTATCACATGAAAGATGCAAATAGGGTTTAAGACTCATACCTAAAGTCTGTTGAAGGGTTGTTGCCTTGCCAGCCCATATCTTTCCATTGGTCAGATATCAACCCTTTGAGTTTGACATCCGGAAATGCAGCCTTCCACAGTGCTTTTAGAGAATCCTGTAAAAGAGAAGAACAAACAGATTAATTAAGGAAGCATCAGAGAACGAACATGTGGACCAACTTGGCATTCTAATCATTGGAGTAGTTCATGGTTGCAAAAAGAAAAAAAAAAGTGAGTGCCTTGTTGCAGCTTCATACGAAATGTAGCAACGAAAGCAAATATCCATGACAAGTAGAAATGCGATGCGCAGAAATTGTATACACTACAAGTATCACACGTGCAATGAGTAATTCAGCTTTATCTAAAACACAGATGAGTAAATAGAGAGGATGGAAATAAACACAGCAAGAAAGAGTTACCTGGTGATCAGGGCGGGTTTCATCAAAGTGAACCTGTAAATGATCTTTCAGCCTTTGCAGCCTTTGCTCCTACAAGGTGTCACAACTCACAACAGCCACAAGCTTTGTAATGCTGAAATATGCAGTGCAGCTAGCATGTGGAACGAATATGTATAAATCAATCACGCTTGATGAAATCCAAGAAAACTTTTCAGTAAAAACACAACTCAGAACACAAAAAAGGTTCAGCAATTTGTGTCCTGCAATTCCTCATCTGGTATTTATATACTATGGACAATGGAATGACACGAGCATAACTGACAGACTTAACAAACTAGTTTTAGTTACGGCTAACTAATACAATCTAACACACACCCCTCAAGCTTGCCATGGATACCCAGCGAAGCATAATACATGACGAGCTCGCTGATTAGCTTCTTGTACTGTTGGGAAGGTAGTATCTTTGTGGATACATCTGCCAAATGAGAATGACTGGGAAGATAAGTTGGCTGCAAAAGACCATCCATGACTTTCTCCCAAGTGAAGTAACAATCTACTTCAATATGCTTAGTTCTCTCATGGAAAACTGGATTGTGAGCGTTATGCATGGCAGACTGGTTATCACAGTAGAGAGTAACAGGCTTCTCAAAGAGGAAATGCCCATTTCTGTTAAAAGATTAATCAACCACATGACCTCAGCAGCTTCTTGAGACATTGCTCCGTATTCAGCTTCTGATGAAGAACGTGAGATAGTACCTTGTTTCTTGGATTTCCTACTAATAGGGGATTGTCCCAGGAGGACCAAAATACCAGACACTGAGCACCTAGAAATAGGGCAAGAAGCCCAATCTGAATCTGCATATGCATGTAACGTAAGTTGATCAGACCCTTTGGTGGTACCTTTAAGGTATTGTAGAACATGACAAAGAGCTTTGAAGTATGGAGTCTGTGGGGCTTGCATGAACTGACTCAAAATTTTGAACGGCATAGGCCAGATCAGGTTTAGTGTGAGTCAAGTAATTTAACTTACCCACTAGACTTCTATAAAGGCTAGGATTAGGCAAGATGTCACCCTCATTTGGCAATAATTTATGGTGCAAAGAGAGAGGTGTGCAAGTAGCTGGGCTATCAGTTAAGTCGGCTTCAGATAATAGGTCTTGAGTGAATTTGGATTGTGTGAGAGCAATACCTTCTAGTAAATGGGTAGCTTCGAGACCTAGAAAGTAATGAAGAATGCCTGGGTCTTTGATACTAAAATTGGATTGTAAACAGGCCTTCATATGATTCATCTCAATAAGATGATAGACCTCTCATAAAATAAACTTATGCAAGGAGGAGCAAGAGATGAGGAAGGAGGTCTGTTATAGCTAGTTCAACCGGGTTCTTTTATGCGCCTATCAATTATCTTTTATTTTGTCTATTAGTAATAGAGTCGATAGGTTGTTGAGTCTACTTTGATTAAATATGCGGAGTTGTTAATTGGGAGGGGAATTCTGTTGGGTAGTTACATTGAGTCAGAGGCTACAGAGTTATGCCACCTCTATATAAAAATCGAAAGAAGGAGAGAACAGGGAAGGCAGATGCTGGAAGTTGAGAGGGAGGGCACCAGGACCTCGAATTCCTGGGTGTAATTTTCCTTTAATATCAATATACGACCAGTTCTCTTCTCTCTCAGAATTGATCTATCTAAGGCATTATTCTACGAGTTGATTGCTGCTACAGGAAATCCTAACATAAGATTGGAGCCTGTGACCAAAATATCATCCATGTAAACAGCAATGATAGTGATATCTATACCATGTTTCTTAATAAACAGAGAATAGTCACTCTTTGTTTGTACATAACCATCATGCGTTAGCACAGCATTCAATTTGGAAAACCATTGCTGAGAGGCTTGTTTGAGACCATATAAGGATTTGCACAACCTACAAACCTCATGACACAAATTAGGAATACCTTCAGGCATAATCATGTAAACTTCTTCATGAAGGTCACCATGGAAAAAGGCATTGTTGACATCAGGTAGACATAACTTCTAGTGTTTAGATGCAACCAATGTTATTAGACATCGAATTGTGGCCATCTTGACAGCCGGAGAAAAGATTTCCTTATACTCTTCCCCGGCCTATTGTGTGAACCCTTTGGTAACAAGACGAGCTTTGTACCTTTCAAGAGTACCATCAGCCCTGAGTTTGACTTTATACACCCATTTGCACTAAGGCTGTAATTAGCTGAACCAATTCGGTATTTGGCCAAGCTCGGCTTGTTAAAAACTCGATTCGACTCGTTGAACATAAAAAAGTTTGGCTCATGAGCCCTACTCGGCTTGTTTGTTTAGTTAAACGAGTCGAGCCTGAGCCCTATTTTCAACTTGTTTAGTTAAACAGACCGGACCCGAGCCCAGAGTTATTTTACTCGACTCGGCTCATTTATAGCCCTATTTGCACCCGATAGATTTCTTATTGGGTGGAAGATCCACAACATCCCAGGTCTTGTTTTCCTGTAGAGTTGTTACTTCTCTATTCCTAGCAGTAATCCAATTGGAATCTATAGATGCCTCTAAGTAACATGTGGGCTCATGATATTGTGGAGATTGAGAAACAAAAGCAAAGGACGATGAGAAGTTTACAATAGTATAAGAACCTTGGGGAAAAGAACATATGTAATCTTTAAAGTGAGCTGAAGGTTTGTGAGGATGAATTGACTTACGTACAGGTGTAGGTCATATGTGAGGGGAAGATGAAATAGGTAGTGGTGAAGGATGAGTTTCAGATGTGGAGGATGAAGGATTACTGGAAGTAGCTATAGGTATAAAAATGAAATGAGAAGGGTCATTAATTATGACTAGCAAGGGTTGTTGATCAGCTATTGATAAGTGATGAAATAGATAGTATTACTCATGAAACACGACATTTCTTGGGAGAAAATTTGTTTCGATTGCAAATTTAAGACCTTATATGCTTTCTTACCGTAGGGATATCCCAAGAACACACATGATTTTGCTCTAGGATCTAGTTTATTTCTATGAGCTGATGAGGTGGAGACAAAACATAGACAACCAAAGCTTTTAAGATGTGTATATGTAGGTTTCATGTTGTAGAGTAATTCGTAGGGTGATTTATGGTTAAAGGAGGGCAGAGGAAATCTATTTATCAAGTAGGTTGCAGTAGGCAAGGCTTCCCCCCAATATTTGACAGGAAGTTTAGCTTGTAATGTTAAGGCCGGGTTACTTCAAGAAGATGATGATGTTTTCTTTCTACTACACCATTCTGCTGAGGAGTGCCTTCACATGTGGTTTGATGGATAATTCCCATGGATTCATAGTAAGAGGGAGCAATTTTATCACAAAATTCCTAACCATTTTCAAATCTGAGTACTTTCACAGCAACATTAAATTGTTGTTTAACATGAGCAATGAAGGATATAATGGAAAAGGCTGTGCTTTTGTGAGTGAGCAAGTGGAACCAAGTGGCCCTACTGAAATCATCAACAAGGTTGAAAAAGTACCTATAACCATTATAGGTAGGGTGCTTATAAGGACCCCAAATATCTACATGAATGAGGTCAAAAGGAGATGAGGTGTTATTTGTACTGTGAGGAAAAGGATGCTTGTGTAATTTTTCTTGAGGGCATATCTGGCAAATGTGAGGATGATTAGCATGTAAACCATTATCAACAAACTTTAACAAAGAAAATGGAAAATGACCCATACAGCAATGCCATAGTTGCTCTTTATTGAAAACAGAATGAGTAGCTACAAATGATGTACTATTGTGAGTATCATCAATTTCAGAATGTTTGGGAAATTGTTGGGGTACATGAGTAACTACATTTGTGTTTGGGGAAATCGAAGTAATACGATGCTGAACAAGATAAAGTCCTCCTTTCTCTTTACCAATGACCAGGGACTTCTTCATTGAAGGGTCTTGAATCAAGTAATGAGAAGACGTGAAAACAAGTTAGTAGACAATTGTGTGGATAATTTGTGAACTATCAAGATTGAACTAGATGGAACATGAAGAACATTTTGTAGTAAAATATTGGGAAACAATTTAACTATTCCTATATAAGCAATGAGTGCTCGACTTCCATCAGGTATTGTCCTATACAATTCTGTGGATGGAACAGTGTAAGAATCAAAATAGGATAGGTTTGGGGAGACGTGATCAGTGGCAACACTATCAAGAATCCAATAAGATTGACTGTTAGAAGAAAGAGAACATACATTACCTACAAAGAAGGCAGATGAACCTAGATTTTCGTTGGATGTAACTTGATGTTGATTGAGCATGTTCAGAAGTTGTTGATACTGTTCATGTGTGAACACTGGCGTTGGAGCAATGATGTTGTCATTTTCTGAGTTTGATATAGCTACTAGCCTATTCCCTGTGCCAGATTTAAAATCCACTAGATAACCATGTAGTTTATAACAACGGTTCATTGTGTGGCTTGTGATCTTGCAATGTTCATAGAAATAAGGACTAGGTCTAGATTTCTATCCATTGTTACCTCTGGAAAATGAATTGTTTTGTTGAATACCAAAATTTCAATTGTAAGATGCCAATGCTGCTGAATCAGATTGAATGCTAGTTGGGCTGTGTACTAACCACTGCTTCTCTTCTTGCAGTGTAACTTGATGTACTTTGCTCATTGGAGGTTATGTATTCTTCATCAATGTATTACCTTCGATATTTTTATAGGAATCATTCAATCCCATCAAGAATTGAATGATTTGCTGACCCTCAATCACTTTCATTGAACCCTCTGCTGAACCACAACTAGGACAAGTGAATCCTTCAACTAAACAGCTGTACTCATCCCATAATGACTTCATTTTAGTGTAATGGTCAGAAATAGATAAATTTTCTTGAAATGTCAGGTTCAATTCTCTCTGAACTTGGTAAATTCGAGTGCTATTGACATGAGAAAATCTTAGCTCCAAAATACTCCTAGCAATTTCAGGACTCACAGAATGCAATAACCAGCCAATTACCATATTGTCACATTTTTCCCATTGCGCTGCTATTTTTGGATTTGCTGGTTTACGGCATGTATTATTGACAAACCCCAATTTACTCTTCGCACGCAAGGAAACTTCACAAGAACAGCACCATTGATAATAGTTATCAGTTGTTAACAATTGTGTTGACAGATTATAGTTCAGATGATCGGAATTGTGAAGATACAGCTTGTGTGGTGCATTGATGATGGAAAATTTGGGAGTGTTTTGCTGCTGCTGAATATTAGGTTCTTGAATCGAATCTTGATTCTCCACATTGTAAAACATGTTGTGGTACAAGACAGCATAGGACGAGAAGAAAGAAATAATTATGAATCAAATCGTACATGCTTTGATACCATGTTAACCGTAAAGAAAGAGATTAGAAGAACAAGAAGGAGAAGATGGAACAAAAGAGGATTTTTATTCAAGAAACGTAAAAAGATGACAGAGACTTATGTCATCTGGTATTTATATACTATGGACAATGTAATGATACGATTGGCTAACTGATACAATCTAACAATATTCATACTGACAATGAACTTGCAAGACCATTTGCAGGCAAATTGATGAAATATCCAAGCACCTACCTCTATATACCATTCTTGTCATAGTGAAATGATGGTTCAGTGCAAGTTCTTTCAATTAGAAAATTTAAAGAAAAAACTATGCAAGCAAGTGGAGCTCCATCCCTTGACAATGAAATGAAAAAACCTACATTGCCATATGCACATAGCTTGAACAAAGTAAAATGACTGTAATTTAATACCTGAAGAGGACTCAATTGGTAATCAAGAAATTTGTCACTTCCATGCCGTCTAAGCCCTGAGCGACTCAATATTCCACCGATCCATGCTCGTGATCCAACCATAGCCGTTGCTACAACCAGAGAAGGATGAGAAGGAATTTCAGGACATGACCAGAATGATAAGTTGCTACAGGTTTTGTTGCAATTTCTTAAACTTCAGCCAGGCCCCAAACTAGAGATAACCAGGTATAGAGAAAATTCCTGTCCCATTTTCATTTATTTACTTTTTTTTTGGTGTGACATGTGATACTTCCAGACACAATAAAGAAGCATACATTTTCATTGAACAAGGATGCATATGGAGTACAGACAAAACCAGAGCCACATGGTGAAGAGCTGAGTTGATTACAAGCAATAGAAAGTTATCTAAAACTTCATTTCAATAAGATGCAAATGTCCTTCACAGAGGTCGACATTGTCTCGACTTCAGAAATATAAATTTTAGCCAAGCATTCCTCAATGTTTAAAGCAGCATAATTATTATCCAGATGCCTTCTATAATTCGGCTCAAAACACAATTGGATTGATTCAGAGGAGAATTGAACCAATAACTCAAACGTGGTCTGAGACTTGCTTTGTAGCTACTTAAAAAAGTAGTTAATATCTGAGATTAACTTCATAGCCCTTTTGAAGCTACTTCAAAAAAGCAAAGAAAAGAATAAGTTATTATCATAATCACTCTATTTTTATTAAAATAAAAAATGATTGGCTAAAACTTACCCAAAATGTATTTTTTTTTTTTTCAATCACTACTTTCTTGCAGTAGTGCATTAAAACTATATACACATTATGAAACCATCAAATGATTTTGCAATCTACGAAGGACAGTCTGGTTTTCAAATTGTCATTTTCTATAGACCACCTTGTCAGGCACATCACTTCACAGCTAGGAACAAACCTTAAATCTTTCTATGTACCTCATCGTGACATTCTCAACAGAAAGCATAGGAAAATAAAAGATTCCAAAATTAATAGAGGCTGACATAATTGACATGTAACTTTATTGCAGAATAATACATTTAATTGGATTTGTTAAAAGAGCCAGTACTTACTAACACATTGAGTTAGCTGAGATATTAAGCGAGCAGAACTATGTGCCCATGCCAACTCTTTGTTGCGCTTCTTCTTTCTCCAGTAAGTCTCATCCTCATCAACCTGGAAATTCACAGTTCTCATTTCAGCGTCTGTTCATTGACAGTGGCATACTTTGTACAATAAGGCATCTTCAAATCATACATGCTATTATATCAAAGAACAGCCCCCGTCCCCCTCATTCTTAAAATTGCATTGTTTTTGGATTTGACATCCAATAACAGACTGACCATATTCAAGTTATTTAGACTAGCATATTCTGCCAGCTAATAGTGGTGAAACACCAGAGCGAATAACATTAGGATACAACGTACAAAGTTCAGTTAGAACAAGAAAAAGCTGAGACGTTTGTACAAGAAAGAATCGGTTCAGGTTATATGAAAATAAAGCTGAGAAGTTTCCAAAATGTGTAAAGAGCTATTCTTGGATAAAATTTAAACAACACTGTAGGCACTTTTTGCAATTAATCAAGATGTCAAAAGCAACTAATGCTGAAATTATATAACAAAGGATTCCACACCCTCCATTGATATAGGAGCCGAAGCCTAAAATTGCAAGGTAATTCAAGTACTATTTGCATTAACTAGTACAAAAATGAAGCCCAGATGCTGAGAAATCTGATTCATGAAGAACTAGCACCAGCTCAAAAGGAAAGGCGTCAATCTCCTTCCCTTGTCTCTGCATCGGCGCACTGTACTAAAGGAATTTGTTCGCGCAAGGCGTCAAAAAAGAGTGTTACCAGATTGACAGATTCTGACGCAAAATGTAAACGTGTGAATGTTCAAAACATAAGATTTGCCCATAACATTTGAAAAAAAAAAAACAAGGGATTTGAAGTGGTTGCCTACAATCTCCAGAACAATAACCTCGATACCGACCATATACTTCAAATTCTGGGGAATATACTTTCTAGCAAGCAAATATAAACACATAGTTCAACTTCAAAATTGGCTAAATACCGTCCTTTCCCCCAGCATAAATGACAGACTGTGTTTGTGAAACAAATGAGACGATCAGGCAAACAATTTGGTTAGGCTTACTCGATGAAGAGAAGAACAAGAGGGAATACATTGGCGATGCCTTGATCTCATTACGAGACCAAAATTGAAGCTCAGAAATTCCCCAAACTTTTTTAACCGAAAGGAAAGGGGGGAAAAGGAGGTAAAAGGATGGAAAGCCCATCATTAGACCAAACCATGTTTAGCAGTTAGCACCCAAAATTCCAATTCCCTTCATCATTGATCATCAATTATCTATCCTCGTCTCTCTCTGTTCCCACTCAAAACTAGAACCGTAAGAGTCAATGTAATCAATGATTTATGACACAAGGACAAATAAATATACCCACAAATCAAACCAAAGAAGAAGAAGAAAAAGCACAGTCAAGGGATTCCTTTCCAGCATATTTTGCCATAGATGCCTAAACATTACAAAGCAACCAAAAGGTTGATTGAAGGAAGTCAATAAGGTACCTTGATTGCGTGACGTATCAGAAACGAGACAACAATGAAATACGAGTAAAGACGGGAACCTTTCCACGGATTGCGCCAGAGTCACACCTGTAATTGGAATATGAGAAAAAGGTTATGATTAAGGCGTCCCCGTGGCTGTCTATGAAGCAAAGGTAAGTGGGTAAAAGCTGAGGGGTCAGGAGGTTGCAATAATCGAAAGAGGGAGAGGCTCGAGAAGGCAGTGTTGGTGGCTATGGCGGCGGTGTAGGAGAAATAGAGAGAGAATGGCGTGGCAATGGGATCTCTGAAATCCGAACAAATCCATCAAAGAAGACCAAATGGGATTTTGTGAATACCATGGAAGGAGGGACGAAAACCAAAAATTGATTGAGAAGGCCGCTCTGATCTAGGCTCTCCATCTGTCTAATATTACGAGGGTGGTTGTTATTCGGACTATTTGGGGGGGGGGGGGGATGCACCTGAATTAGCTGACCGAGTTGGTTTACTTAAATAATGCAAGTCTTTGTTTTAGTTTCGATTATTAAATAAGTCAAATTTAAATTTAAAAAAGTTTAGCTTAGACAATTTTAATTCATATATGTTATTTAGAAAAATAAATTTTATTTGACAGAAAATATTTTATATCTAAATGCTTATATTATATTAACTCTATTTTTTTTCTCTCTTACTCACCCTTCCGGTCTCTTTTTGATAGCTCTCTTTCCCTCACTAATTCTCTCCGGTGGTGAAAGATATGTATATATTTTTTAGGGTTTGGGAGAGGGAATGGGTTAAGGAATCGATTAAATATGACAATGGTTGGGGCAAGATCTGGGTTGTAGGGAGAGGCAAGATAATCGATCGATGGTTGGAGAAAAGAAACCGATAAAAATTACCTATGGGTGAGGGAGAGGAACAACAAAGTCAGCTCTTAGGGGGCAAGGAATAGGCAAAATAAGCTTATGGCTGAGGAAGGAGTAAGATTTGTAGATCGGATTTTGGTTTGGAAGAACGGGGATGGTAATGATATTTTTTTATAGTTAGGAGGTAAGAAAATCAACAAATATTATCAGTGGGTGACGAAAATGAACGGCCAACTCTGTTGTTGGGGGTGAAAGACATTAGCCAAATAAGCCAATGATTGGAAGAATTTTCATGTTAATTATACTTTGATCTGGTTTTAGCCTTTAAATTTTTTGTTAGATCATTAAATCTCTGATGGGTGAGGGAGATGAATGGCAAAGTATGTCATGGGGGGCAAGGGATTGGCTAAATAAGTTGATGGTTGAGGAAGGGACAAGATTTTTAGACCTGATTTTGGTTTGGAAGAATAGGAGTGGTAACATCATTTTTTGTTGTTGGGGCGTAAGGAATTTAGTAAAAATTGTCAGTGGGTGACGAAAGGGAATGACCAACTCTGCCATTGGGGGCAAAAGACATCTACTGAATAAGACGATGGTTGGGGAAATTTTTTTGTTAGTTATACTTCAATCCAAGTCTAGCTTTTAAATTTTTTGTTAGATCCTTAAATCTCGTGGAAGAACCGGGGGAGGAAATTAGCTAGAAATGTCAATGGTAGGGGAAGAAACTGGAAAAAGTTGTAGCTGGGTAAGGGAAGGGATCAATAATCTTTGCCGTCGAGGGGCTAAAGGCATCGGTGGAATATGCTGATGGTTGGGGTAGGGAATGACAATTTGTTTCGTGTGTGTTGTGTTAATTATATTTAATATTTTTATTAAATCGAATGGTTAAATTTGTTAATTATGTTATTAGATTTATTTATATTTTGTTAATTATACTCATTTGTTAGATCAGTTTAAATTTGCTGAAATCAGTGGGAAAATCGGCTAAAATTATGTTATTATATTAATTATATTTGATTTGATATTTATTATACTTATTTATATTTTTATTAAATATTTTAAATAATGTTATGTGTTTATTATATTCGTGATTTTGGGAATCAACGTAGAAAATGACGATCTTGGCTAAGGAAAGAATCGACAAATAATGACGTTGGGTGGGAGTTATTAGTGAATGTTTTTAATTATAATGATTAGATAATATATTATATTTGTTTATTTTTTATTAAATATATTTATAATAAATTAAATATTTTTATATTTTTATTAGATTTATTTAGTTTGCTAAATTTTATGGAATATCTTGGATAAATTTTTGTGGAATTATAATTTTGGGAGTTTGTCTTGGGTTAAAGATTTCGAAAAAAATATACCAGGGGATTGGAATGGAATCACTAGAGAGATTGGTTTTGTAAGATACTATAATTAAGTGTATTTAGTTATTATATTATACTAAACTACTGGTGGTAATTAATAAAATTATTGTTGATGCATTTTGACTTTATAAATATTTAGTTGTTAATTTAATTAATATAATAGATGATTAGTTTAAGATATTGCATTTTAGTTATAAGGTTAGATATATAAATCTCTTTGGCTATCATAATATGAGTTGATATTATAATATCGAACAATTACATTACTCTGACCCATGTGTTTACTTTTTATTTCTGTGATGACTTATTACCTACAATTCATATACTTAATTTTAATTGACTTAGTTTTATTATTGAAATTCAGATGAGTCGCAAACAAGAAAAAGTAGTAGATAGAACATAAGGTCATCCTATTACTGCTTCTTCATGACGTAATAGAAATGTTACAACAAAACCTACTCCAATGTTTCGTCCGAGAAGTCTAGGAAAAACTCTTACCAAACGATTATGATGAGGTAAAAAAGCTGGCCAACAATAACCAGAAGAGGCTTCAAAACAACAAGAATATGAAAAAGCTTCTGAACAACTAAGATCTAGTCATCAATCTCCTACCATTTCAACATTTGCAGACTATACAGATCATCCATCATTTATGGTCGATGTTGGCATTTCGAGGTATGAAAGTATGAAGTATGGAGGTTTTCCATTATCTATAAAATATGTAGATTTTCTTACATCACCGACACCAACTGACATAGGAGTACCATCATCCTCGATTCACTAAGTTGTTGTGGATGGTTCTAGATCATCATTGTATTTGCTAGCATCATTAACCCACATTACTGATCAACCAGCCTCATCGACATATGTACATCACGATGACGACGACAACAAAGGTGATGATGGTGATAGAGATGATGGTGATGGCGGTGGTGGTGATGTTGGTGATGCCAGTAAAGATGAACGATATATACAACCAAAAGGGTGAATGGTAATATCTTGGGTCATGTTTTGGAGCTCCAATGATCCCTAATTTGATCCCAAACTTTGACGGTCATGCGTCTTTAGATTTATGGTTAGGAAATGTAGTTTAATATATTTATTATTTCTTATTTTATGTGTAAAATATCATATATTCATTACATTTGTTTCTTTTATTTTATAGGATCATGGTTATCCTAAGATCCACACTAAATAGGAGGTGTTGAAAAATTTTCTTGAAAGTGTCAATGAAAGGATGATCACTCTCATATGCCAAACTGTATTGCCACCCCTTCAGGCCTGCACATTTGAGCACGCTAATGTGCCACTTATTTACGCATTTATAGAGAGATAGCAGCCAAACACCAATAGCTTTCATATACCATGGGGTGATATGACAATCACCCTTTTATATGTACATCGTATATAAGGGCTACGAATTGATGGTCATCCATTACATTTGGAGATGATGGCCGATATACGTGGCCAAAAAATTAGTGTATTGGGTGCCTTGTTTGGGATGGAAGAAATGAAAGTGAATGAAGTCACTCAAAAGGGTGGGCTTCCATTTAAATGGCTACAAGAGTTATGTGAATCATATTAGTTAAGGGATGAGGAAAAAGCGATTGGGTTATTATAACCGATCCACCAGCTACAATAGTGGGGTTCCCGTACTTGTGTGGACTTGATAAAGAGCATGGTGTGAAAAGAATTTCGATAAGAGATTAATTAAGTAATTAATCTGTACTATAATCAGATCTTTGTATATTCACCTGAATGTTCATATGCCTTTATGTTATTATGTTGGACTTTATGATCTTTTATTTATTCTGCACGATTTATGTGACCTTTTGTGTTGGCCTTAGTGCATTTGTTACCTTACTCAGTACGTAGCGTATTGATCACCCTTTTCATGGGTGCTACTCATTCCCACGAGCAGTAGGCCCTTCTGACTTTGTGCAGGTGGACAAGACATCAGGCAGAGCTGAGTGTTGAGCATTTGTTTGGCTCGATGATTGAGAGTGATGTGGCCGACTTTTCTCTCTATGCTATTTTAATTACTTTTGATTTTTCTTTTTTGTATTGGATTTTTCTTAATTAAATATTAATATTTGTAGACATTATTCCCTACGAGGAATTTTGATTTCGCACTCTAATTTCTATCTCATAATTGTTTGTACTCCTTTGAATTATAAAATTTTTACGCGTACTCTAATTTCTGTGTTATGATCCCTTTTTGTTTTTTTATTAACTCTTGGTTTAAGCATTGATTAAATTTTAATAAAAATTTCTTTTAGCCTTAGCACTTGGTACAGGAACGGTTGAAGTAAACCGGTCTGGTACTAAGTGTGGCGGTAACATCCCCAAAATGCACTAGTTTTAATCTAAGTGCTTTCGTTTAAAAAAATAGTGAATTTTGGGGTGTTTCAATAATAGTAATTTTGGTAAGAGGGAGATTAACTCATAGTATTTCCCTCTTATAGGTGAATCAAGTCAAAACCCTAAGGAGGCGTAGGAACGTGCTCCAAGCCATGCGTCATTTTAGGTAAGGATGTAGCTAAGGCCTATGTGTATTATGTCACTTGTATGCCTTGGATGTTATATACCATGCTATGTTGTGTATCTTATGGTTATCATTAAACTTGTCTTATGTGTAGCGCAGCTTGGAGTTGAGGTATGTTCATGTATTTCCTTATGGCATGAGTATAATATGTATATGTGGTGATTATGATGTGATATGATGTGACCCGTTAGGACATGCATGCTAGGATTATTGATAATATGATATGGGAATGAAAGGATAAAAAGGAATAAAATGGAAAGTGAGTTCACTAAAGGGGACATGAGGTTGACCTTATTATCTCATAATCCATGAGGTGGAAAAATAAAAAGGAGGTTATGATCAAAATGAACGAGTGATGAGAATCTTGCATGGGAAATTTCTAGGGTTTGCATGGTGTGGATGGAGTTAGCATGGGGATGATCTTTACGTGAGAAAAGTTGTTTTAAGGCGTAAGTAAGGTAAGGGGAGAGCTATGGAGTGATTGGAGACTTGAAATAAAAAAATAGTGCGTAGGTTGGTATAAGGGTGTATAGGGGACCTGATTAGGGTTTTGGGGGGAAACCCTAATCTGGGGGAAAATGTGGAAGTAAAAACAATTAAGGAAGGGTGGACTATAGGATAAGAGTGGAAATTTATTATATGAGGGATGAGTATGGGTGCCATGGGAAGGAAGAAATGTTAGGTGAAAAATAGAGAGGTTACTTGTGGGGGAAGAAAGGTACTAGGGTTTGGAGTGGCTAACTAGGGTTTTCCGGTCACATGTGAAATCGATGAGTAAAGTGATATGATTTGGGTTAAATCTAAATGAGATGAGGTATTGGTCGATAAATGAAATAATGTTAGTGTAAGTAAGAGGAAGTTGGGCCACATAGGTCCAATTAGGGTTTTCAAGGGAAAGCCATAGAGGGTGATAGTAAGTGGAGTTGGATGTCATAAAGTGATGGGTCTTAATCCACACCCTTAGGAGTTGGGTTTTCATTATGGGTAAATGGAAGGAAGAATGGATATCAGGGTGTGATAGGAGGTGCAGGAGTCTCTAGATATGGGACGGTCCCTCTTGAGAGGATAGAAGTAGAAGGTTGGTGACATGCATGTCAAGGGTAAATTATTTATCGAATAAGACATGTGTAAGATACTAATCATTTAAAGATGAAGATTATTGGGTCAGGCCCAAACCGATCCACCAGCATAATAGTGGCCAAGTGCCGGGGTGCCCTAGATACCAATCCACCGGCATATAATAGTGGTCAGGAGTGTTCTGCCCTGTTTATTTCCGATCCACCGGATATAATAGTGGGGGATCCCGAGCTCAATAAACTGAACCCTAATTTACGATAAATCATGGCAAAAATACTATGTAATTACATTGGAACACCATGAGAGTCGGGGCCAGACCGATCCATCGGCATAATAATGGCCAGGAGCGTTCTGCCCTAGAGACCGATCCACCGACAATAATAATGGTCAGAAGCATTCTACCCTATACGTTTCTGATCCACCAGCTATAATAGTGAAGTGCCTGCACTCGCATGGATTGATAAAGAAATGGTGTGAAATGATTATATTTACCAGAGATCTAAAGAATGTACTTATCTACACTATAGTTTAGCCTTCATTATCTGTATTGTTGTATGTTGTTTATGATCATGCTTGTGGTATATGCTTTATATGTTTAGCCTTAGCTGCATGGTTACCTTACTCAGTACGTGGCGTACTGACCACCCGTTTCATGGGTGTTGCTCATTCCCACGAGCAAAAGACCCATCTAAGTTTGTGCAGGTAGAAGATGATGTCTTCGATGCCTACGACACTTACGAGACATCAGGCGGGGATAAGAGTTGAGCCTAGACTTGGCCTGGGGATCGAGAGTGACCTGGTTGGAATCTATATTTCCTTTTATTTTACCATGTATCGTTTTTATTCTAGTCATGTTATGTCATACGATATTTTATGTCTTTGGAAAACTTTAGTTACTTACTCCTTGGGTTGTAACTCTTTAACCACGCTCTGATTTCTGTATGGTGATGATTGAGTTCTTTCATGAATTCTCATTTTTAATTAATGACTTGTTTTTAGTGTTAATCCTATTCAGCCTTAGCACTTGGTACTGGAATGGTAGGAGTGAACCGGTTTAGTACTAAGTGTGACGGTAATATCCCTTGAATTTATAGTTTTATTATTTCACATCTATTAAATCTTTTCATTAAATAAAATTTTACAGTAGTAAATTTTGGGGGGTATTACAGTACCAATGAGTTCTATTATTGGAATCTTGAAGAATATAGTGTATTCTATATTGAAATGCTGGTATCACAATATCTGTCCCAATTTGCATGCAGAGGTGGGAGTGAAAATTTATCCAAAAGATATACCTATCAAACACAAAAATATAAGAACTAGCATTGATATGGAAAAGAAAAAGACATAAAGCACCCACATACCGATATATAGTGACTCATGTCTTGTAAAAACCATTTAGTCACTTCATTTTCAGAAACTTGAATTCCATGTTGCACCACTAAAGGTAGGAATGAATTGTTGGAATTCAATGAGTATTATGCAAAAAACACACAGTAACATGTTACAATGACATGACTAATATCTGGCATTTCTATCCAATGTGTCATCAGAGATTGCCCTTCTCAGTGGGCAATAGTATTGAGAACTTAATCAATGTTATCATATAAATACACATTCTCGTACAACTGTTGTCTAGCCAATATCTCGTGATATAAGTCAGTACAAATTTGAACCCACCATTCCTCATCTCCTAATATAATATATGCTAATGTTCTAAAACCACAGTTTCCATCTTCTAACACATTATACCAGGTACTAATATATGGAACTATATGTCAATTTATTTGACTCACATTTAGAAATTGCAATTGGCCCAATGAAATAAATACTAATTGTTTTCCTCGACCCCAACCTTGACTTAGAGACTACCTACCCCGAGCTTGTGTTGATCTCGAACAACTTGAAGATTGTTGTTCCGTGTACTCCCAACTATATTGTTCCCTTCTGGTGGAGTTCCTTGGGCGATCCTTATGCTGTTGTACTGGTGGATCTCGAAGAGTGTTCTCTAGGGAACTACAATATTAAATATCTCTCTATCCAATTATTATATACACTGGTGGCTAGCACATAAAAGCTTCCATAGAAATATGAAGTAAATGAGGTGTATCCTCTATTGGTTCTTGTGGTGCTGATGGATTAATAAGCTAATCTATGTCAAGTTTCTTCCAAAGTGGATGAATAGCTAATAAGGAGATTAACATGTAATTATAAATGTAGGTATTAATTTCGTGCGTACATGGTATCATGTGCATACACCGCATATAACATCCGCATAAATCAACATCAATACCTACATAATTACTTCTTTAACACTCTTTGTTGACGAACTTCATTGCATATAAAGCGATGTGACCTCTCAAATTGATGTAATAGGAACTTGTAGCAAAATGAGGATATTGAATTGATACCTCTCTAGTGATGCTTTTATTTCATTATGAAAAATCTCTTCAAAGATCCGTGAGCACTTTCAACCCTATTGATAAATAAAAAATAGCATATTACTTTATCAGTAAAAAGAAGTAAAAGATACTATACTAGAAGATAAAATATAAATCATACCTTTTTGTTGTAATCTGATGGATATGAAACAAGTCACCGGAGAAAACATAAATGTTTTTATATTTATGTGGTTGTAGTCAATTCGTATTTAAATATGAAATTAGGTTAGGCATGTTTATGTAATCTTCCTTCAATGACAAGAGTCGTTCCTCTTATGTTTGTTCATTCATGGCACATATCACATTTTTCCATCGTGACATAAAATAATGTGCAAATAATGAATGACTAGAGACTTTCTTATACCTTTTCTCTACATTCTTATTAAAATGAAACCTACATAATAAATATTTTGAAGTGGGAAAAATACGTCCCACAAATGAAATTAAAGCATGTAACACCTCCAAAATTTACTACTGAACATTTTTATTTTTAAAAGTTTCATGTGGAAGTTAAGATAGTAAATTTTGGGGTGCTACTGCCATACTTGGTACCAGACCGATTTCCTCTACCATTTCATTATCAAGTGCTACAACTAAAATGTTACTTTACTTAAATTCAAAAATACAATTATAAATTAGAGCAGCGAAATAATTAAGGAGATTAATTCACCTTCCAAATAAAACCTACTAACTATGGTTATAAGAATGATAAGGAAAGGGAAATATAAAAAGATTGTAAGGAAATACAAAAACTTTCGATTCAAGTTACCATATAGAATCTTAGATAACTCTACGCTCTTAACCTGAAGAATAGCCTTGAATAGATCATGCAAGTTAAATTACAAAGGCCATTGTCCATTGAATAAGCAGGGGCCCAAGAAATAAACCCTTAAATATAATGATACTGAGTAACCCATTGTACAAGAGTAATATGCAAGGCTTGCATGAAACACATTAGATGCATCACAAAAATATATGAACATTTAATCATGTATATAGTAATTGAAATATGATAATCATTCATATAACCACATGCATCAAGATCATATTGTCATGCACCGACTTCTTCACAGAGCCTAGATACGTGTGGCCTTAGTCTTTTCTCACTCCTTGAGAGACTAAGTCAGTCTTTCTCCTTCAAGTATACTCAAAACTTAAGCAAAATATAACTTCGAGGCCACAACTTTGAACCCTTCACAACAGAACTCAAGAGAGAGTTTTAGAGAGAGAAGAAGATTATATAATAGAGAGAGAAGCTCTGAATATAACTCTTATTGGATGATCCTCAAATGCTTCTACCCCCTCTATTTATAAGTGAAACTCCACCTCCTCTTCCCCTCCATGAAGAGTCTAGAGACATGCTTAATGGATCCCTCTAGAGTGGCACAATAAGTCCATTAGGGTTTTTAGAGTGTTCCTTTAGGATTTCTAAAATTCTCTATACTCATCTATATAAGTGTAGAAAGATCTAGAGACATCTCCCTCTAGAGCCATCTAGAATCATCTAGAAGAGTGTAGAATCATATACATCGCTCTACACTTATCTAGATTATACAAGGACATTCTAGATTATTTTAGGGATCGTGGAACCTCATTACAAGCCTCTCAATGCAGGCCATGACAATATGCTACCAATACTCATGCACTTGGAAATATCTTAAACTTACTAATGGAACATCCAAGGGATGCTCTTTGTAGTATAATTAGAAAGCCACATCATTCTTGACAATGGTCACAATTCTCTTAATCAACCCACAACTTCTCAATAACACCACAATAAGGAATGGCATGCACATAAATAGATCATATTGGCTCATTCATTATTATATGAACTCAAGGTATTAGTGCAATAAATAGTCAACTCATGATTTTATCTACATTGGGTTTAGGGACCCAACTATTTTCACTGGTGGAACGATAAATAAGTACAAATTCCAGGATAGGACACTCCTAGCCACTATTATCACCGGTGGATTGGTAATCAAGGTACAAACCTAAGGTAGAATGCTATTAGCCACTATTCTCATCGGCGGATTAGTAATCCAAGTACAACCGATCCTGACCCATGTGTATTCCATTGTAAGTAATTAGTGTCTTCCCAAAAGTTATTATCACCCAATGGTTTACTTTACTTGAGTTCGGGACCCCACTATTCTCACCGGTAGAACGGTATAGGGTATAACTTCTAGGGTAAGACACTCCTGACCACTATTATCATCAGTGGATCAGTAGGTACAACTGAGTCTGACTCAAGTGATATTCCACTGCAAGTAATTAGTGTCTTCCAAGGGTTATTATCATTTGATGGTTTACTTTACTTGAGTTCAGGACCCCACTATTTTCACCGGTGGAATGATATAGGGTACACCTTTTAGGGCAAGACACTCCTAGCCACAATTCTCACCCGTGGATCAGCAGTTACAATTGGGGCTAACTCAAGTGATATTTCACTTTAAATGATTAGTGTATTATTCGTGTTTTATTATTCTAGATTCAACACACAAACATGCGCACCTACCCCATGCATGGCTTATACCTTACTACCGCCTCGGGACAACTCTGTTCCCTTGGAAACCCTAATTTCACAACCCCTGGTACATCCTTACCTCCATTATCCCTTTTCAGTCCCTAATTTATCCAAAAATCCCTAACATGTCATACTTAGCATCAAATAATATTTATCATACATGTTTATTAGGATAATCACCGTAGTATATGCAAAATTACCAAAATGCCCTTGGACCATATATTATTGATATTCATGGTGAAGCAAGTGATACTGAGACAACAAACCCCTATTTTCATATTTAAAATTAAATGACACTTAGCATACATATTTATTAAATCAATCACCATAGTGCGTTCAAAATTACCAAAATGTCCCTGATCATATAATGTTGATATTCATACCAAACATGATTTACTAATACAAAAAATTCTTATTCTTATGCTTAACATCAAATAACACTCATCATGCATATTTATTAGAACAATCATTGTAGTACATGTAAAATTACCAAAATGCCCCTAGACCATATAATATTAATATTTATGTTGAACATGTCTTACTAATACAACAAACCTCTGCTCTCATGCTAAACATCAAATAACACTCATCATGCATGTTTATTTATACAATTACCATAATACATGCAAAATTGTAAAAATGCCCCTAGACCATATATTATTGATATTCATGCTCAAACATGGGGTTCTAAGACATTAAACCCCTATTATCATTCTCAACGTCAAATGTCACTCATTATGCATATTTATTAGGATAGCCACCATTGTACATTCAAAATTACTAAAATGCCCCTATATCATATAATATTGATGTTCATGCTCAAATGTGTGTTTCTAAGACATCAAACTCCTATCTCCAATCTTACCAATATTTATAACACGTTAGGCATCTCGGTTAAGGTTAAATATTATGATATATGTAAATGATCAAATTATCCTTATGGGTTAGGGTAGTAATAATTTTGCTACAAGTGTGTCTATATATACTTAACCTAACATTTTACATGAACATAACATACAACATCACTTTGCCACATTGGGCCCCTTTTATCACAATTTCACACATAACATTTTATACAAGATGACATGCAATACCCAAAAACTTTTAAAAGCCTATAATTTAATAGATAGCCTTTATTTTGGACAAATTAACTTTTAAACTTATTTAAGTTAATTATTTTGTGGATTTTTGAGCATATAAAAATGGACATAAATATTTAATAAATAAAAAAATAAATATTTTATTATTTTATCATACTCATTTTATTTAAATAATTTTTCAAACTAATATTTTACTAAAATTACCATTTTCAAACCAATATATTAAATTATAATAAATTGCATTAGTAAATTAAATTATCTATCAAAAATATTAAATTTTATTATTCCAAAAATTATTTTATTTTATTTCTCCCCATTTTCCTTTTTCCTTTTTCTTTCTCCTTTTTCTTTCTTTTTCTTTTCTTTCGTTTTTCTTTTCTTCTTTTTCTCCTTTGGGCTGTTGGCTTGCCTTTCCTCCTGCTTTGTGCCGCTGGCCCGTTCTCTCCCCCTTCCTTCTCCCTTTCCCGTGTCGTCTGCTCCAACCCACCTTTTCTCTTCTTTTTTCTCTTCCTTTCCCCCCGACTAGGCCAGCCCACTCTTTTTTCTTCTCCCCTCTCCCTCGAGTGTGGGCTGGCCCACTCCCCCTTCTTTCTCCCTCGCCTGGCCGGCCTGCCCCTCTTTTCCCTTTCTTCTTCTTCTTTTTTCTCTTCTCTTTCCTCGACCGTCAACATGCACGCCATGGCTGGCCTGCTGCAGCCGCCTGCCACCACCTGCCACTGCCCCTACGACCCTGCTTCCTCTTCCTCTCTCCCCTGTCCTTTTCTTCCCATTTTTGGACCAAACCCAAGCTTATAACCCTCCCCACATGCCTTCCATTTTCCTCCTCCCTCTCCTTGCAACCGCCACCATATGTCTGCCACCACAGCCTCCCAGTCGGCACCCTACCTCCCCTGCTCTCCCTCTCCTTTTTCTTCTTCTCTCCTGCTTCATTTCTGCCATATTCGAACCCACTTTCTCTATCTCCTGACCCCCCATTCTCCCTTTCTTCTCCTCTCATTTCCTTCCCTTATTTTTGCTTTTCCACCCTCGATCACCTTTGCCACCGCCCAACCGACCACCTGCACCACCTCCTACCACCCCCTACTACCACCTTACACCACCAAGCCACCCTCGAAAACCCCTTGCAATCACCTTTCTTCTTCTTCCTTTTCTTTCCCCCTTCTTGGCCTCCTCCCTACACCAACGTCGTCCATCGCCGTTCCACCGCTTCTGCCGCCCCCAAAGCCACCAATCTACTCCCTGCAACCTCTTCTACCACCCCTTACCTCCCTTGGACAAAACCTAGCCCTATAGCCCCTCCTTTTCCTTCTTCTTTTCCCTTCCTTCTTCTCCTCCACCCAACCCTCAACCCACTTTTCCCAACCTACAGTCGCCGCCTCCGCCGCCCTTAACCGCCGATCATCCACCCCCAACCACCACCTACACCTCCACTCTACCTTTGCACCCAGCCTCTACCCTAACTCCCCTCCACCTAGACCTGGCAAAGTTGACCCAACCCGACCGACCCAACCCGAATAACCCGACTTGAAATCCGATAGTAACCCGAAAAATAAAACCCGTTCATGACCCGAAAGCCCGAAACAACCCGATTCAATTTGGACCCGACCCGAATTTAGCTAACCCGATTAAGATCCGAACCTAAATTGACCCGAACCGAAGTGACCAAAATCAATAATAACCCGAACCGAGCACACCTCAGACCCGACCCGACCCGAACTCCAACCCGAGCCCAAACCGACCCGAACTCTAACCCGAACCCGAACCGACCCGAACTTTAACTTTAACCTGAACTAACCCGAACTCTAACCCGAACCCGAACCGACCCGAACCAGACTTGAACCGATAATTGATTATTCTTATTCATATATAATCTTTTTAACTCTATATTCTTATTAAATTTTGAAACCATGTAAATAAATGCAAACATTTATAAGCATAAATTTATATTTTTGCTTCACTTTATTTGATAACTTCCTACAACTTAAACTCTACACTTTGAACCATAATAATAATACACTCATTGTATTAATGATTCATGAGGACCTGACAATCAAATTCAGCATTTCATCATACACTCATTGTATGATACACAATACACAATAATATTAAATATACTGATAATCAGTATTTGTATACCTTAGACCAGGATATTGGGGCCTTGACGAGGGGCTTCCTTGCAGCATACTTGGGTGGCAATGACTCGACGATCTCAACATCATCTTTCAGAGTCTCTATGAAGTGCCTCCAATCAAAAATGTCCTTAAAATCACTATAAAATATTTAGCCCCCCAAAAGAAAACATTAGAGATGGTGTCGGTTGAATTTAAGTGCGATCCAAGATGGATCAAAAGAGGGGGAAAATTGCGTGTGCGTACTTAGGATCAGTCCAGAAGGAGTCATGATCAAGGGAAGGAAGAACGAGAGTAGCGTTCATGATCTTTGCAATGGCTACCATGTCGCAAATCTAGGGATCAATACAGATGTTGTGAGGGCGAAGAAATAAGGAAAGGGGGGCAATGCGCAGATATAATGATATGATTGCGTGTGGTGGATAAAAAAAATGTATGGGAAGGGGAGCGAGCTTGCTTACTCCTGTTCTCATTTGATTCAGGCCACCGTTGGCATGAATAGTAAGATACCCATTTGTTGCCGAGCCGGTCCCTGTCGTTAGTAATAACAAAAGAGATAGTCAGCAACTGGGGGGTTGGGTTTACTTACAGTGGGTATTTAGTATTTACTAGTAGTTTCGCTGAGAAAGAGGGTCTTACTTATCCTGTTTTTGGGTCTGACGATGCATTTGTAGAAGTTATCACTATCTGGTTTCCTCCACTTCTCTGGACTACACTTTGATCGTTTCTGCCTGTTTGGTTTGAATCACACGATTCAGACCAAAACCAAACGCGGCACTGTGGTGGTGATGATGAGTGACCAGTGACGATAGAGTATCGAGTCGACGAAGCAGTGAGTGTGAGTGAGCCAGCCAGTGCTGTCAGCTGTGTCTGTGTGTCTTCATGTCTTGTGTCGTGCGAATGAGAGTGACTGAGTGTAAGCTACAGTGTGAGGTGAGGCTGCGTGCGTCTGTGTGAGTAGTGTAGGATAGCAGTAAGTAGTTGTAGTAGCGTAGCTGTAGCTAGAGATACATGCGAGATATTTTGATCGATGATATCTGATTCTAATATGTTAAATTTGGAGGGAAAATAAAATATAGATATTGGGGGGAAAATAAGATTTAGATGAAATATTAAAAAAAATATAAAGTTATTAGAAAATTAAAAATATTTTAACTAATATCTTATTATAGTTTATATAAAATTAAGGGGGTTAGAAAAATAAGAACTAAGTGAAATATTTAATAGGGGACAAAGTATTAAAAAAATATTTAGTATTTAATGTATAAAATTTTTTACGTTAATTATAGCTTTAACATTTGTAATATGCTTTTTTACTCCTTAATTCATAATATCAAATTATCAATAGACTAATAGTCCACCTCATATGTAAATTATATCATTTTTTAATTTATTTTAACTAAAGCAATATTTATTCATTTTGTTTTAAAAATATACTCTCATTTTAGTGAAATTTCAATTCATAAATATTGAACTCATTATTTTGTACGAAATTAATTAAATATATTATTTTTGCTAAAACTTGTTTATTTGTAAAATTGGTAGATCATTAAGAATAATTCATTGGATTTTCACCTTATCATATTTAATAAATAGGTTTCAGTTGATACTATAAAGTTCAAAATTATAACTTAAATTATCATTATAATAATAAAAATGATATGGAAATTTTGATGTAAAGTTATGGAAATTAATAAAAATATATTATTTTCCAAAATGGGTAATATTTATTTTATAGTTATTCATTTGTTAAAACTAAAATAAAATAAAACACTGATATCAATATAAAGGTTAATTAAAGATACATATCATTGTCTTTTACCACTGGATTTTTTAATATAATCATATTATATCATAGGTTTATTTGTAAGTGGGTATTAGTTGGTACTGCAAAGTTACAAGCTATTAATAACATAAATTATTAGTATAAGAATAAAAATGACAATAAAAAGATTTTGCTAATGATGAGATATTTAATAAATAGGTTTCTTTTATACATGAATATTCAATATTTTCATATTATATATTGAATTTCCCTAATATAATAGTATCTTAGCATATCATAGAATCTATGACAACACATTACTAGAAACTGTGTGTAATGTGTTGGAGATGAGTTAGATATACAGGTATAGGAGGATGCAATGCATGAGTAAGCCATAATAGAAGGTATTTTTTACTTCATCCAAATAGTTTAGATTAGAAAATGAGTTTATAACTATTGAAATGCAACGCACATGAGATATATCATGAAATTGTTGGATCATGGCTCATAGCAAAAGAATACAATTTTATTATGACCTATTTTACAACCTATAAAGTTATTGGATATTTTAAAGCTTTATCAACTTTACAACCAACTAGGGATAATATTAGCTAGGCATGATATTGAGATAAAAGATCTAAAGGGAGTCAAGGATGAGTAGTCATCATCAAGTTTGCAATGACAAAAAATATAGCACCTGACAATCCTCACTAAGAATATCAGATTAAGATTAATACTTCAAATAATTAAAGGCTTGTAAGGAGTAGCTATTAACTAAAAATAGGTTGGTTAAGAAAGGTACGAATGGACCAACGTGTGAGATATGTGAACAAGTAACTTAGACTTTAGTGCATGAGATTAATGATTACCCAATTACCCAAGTGTTTTATTTGGATGATGATAATCCATAGTGAAGTTGTATACTATAAAAAATTAAAAAGACACTGAATTTGATTGAGTCTATTTCATAATCTAACACTTAGATGACGAGACGTTAGAAATGACGTGTACACTAATATAGGTTATTTGAAGGAATTGAAATAGGAGGAGATCAAATGACTCTGCACCGATTCAATGACCAAAGAATATTATTGAAGATGCCATGCACTTGCTTCTAGAATATTATGCCATAATATTAAGAAATGAAATAATTAACAAAGGAAGTGCATGGTCCACCATGTTAGCAATTATAAGAACGAAGGAGATGGATGATATGCATGTTGATGCAAATTAAACATGAACAATGCAGGAAAAGTAATGTAAGAAATCATGAAAATTATAATTGTAATTTAAGGTGTAAAAGGCGATATATTGTCACTTATTAGCTATGTTGTGACCATTATAAATATCTATCGACATATTTATAATATAGATAATTGTCTTAAGACATCAGACATACAATATAGAGTTTAGTGTGCTATGACGGAGTATTGTTTTACTAAGTTAGGCATTGAGACAGATTCATTGGAAGTGGGGTAGGGTTTATAATCATAAGACAACTTTGATATTTCATTTTTCACAAAGTTATTGATGATTGTGATTTTCATTTATCACATATTTATTTATTGTATATTAAAAATTATTATTGAAAATGAAAAATAGTGACAATGTCACACTGAGAAATTAAAAAACCACAGCAAAAGAAGCTAAAACCAAACTAATAGTAATAGGATAATGTCGTACTATTATGGCTAGGAAAAAAACTCTCTTATTTTAAATTGTGATGGTGGTATGTTCAAAGATTTTATTAGTATTCTAAAAATACTTAAAGTTAATTTTTTAAAAATTAAAAATAATTTTATTTTATTTCATACAAGTTCCAATTTTTATGTTCAAACTCGTTCTCGATCATGATTCATACTGTTATAAATAATATCTAATTTGAATTTTTTGATTTGACCTAAAATCTATAGACCCGAAATAGACCCGAATTCGAAAAACTCGATAGATCTAACACTTAGTTGATCTGATTCACATCCGACCCATATAGTGACCCGAACCCAAACCTAACCCGAATTCTATAGACCCGAGTCAAACCCGAAATAGACCCGAACCCGAGAAATCCGAAGAACCTAGCATCGACCCGACCCAAATCACACCCGACCCGTCAATTAACCCGAATCGAACCCGAACCCGACCCAAAGCAACATAACCCGAAACATACCCGAACCGAATTACACCCGACCCGAACCCAGACCCGACTCGATTGTATAGTAAATAAAAGTTGACCCGACCCATATCAGCCCGACCCTAACCCGACCCAAATGACCCGTTTGCCACCTCTACCTCCACCTACTCTCCACCTCACCCCCAAAACCCCAACCCAAACCAACTTCCTCCTTTTTCCCAACTCCCCCCTTCAACCCTTTCTTCCACTTCTAATCTACATGTGGCTCATGCTGCTCATGCATCGTGAGGTCCACATTGTTTAGACCTTGTTTGGGTTAATTGTTGAGGTATAATAATGGTTAATAATAGAATGTAATTTATTAAGTTTTGATAAAGTTTTATCCCTTTGGTTTTTCCTATTTCTAATATAAAAGTATTGGTATTATTTTTAGGTATTGATTTTGCTAATCAAATCTTGAATTTTTAACTGGAGTACCGGTAAGGTTTGATTTTTATAGGAAATAAGGTAACCGTTAAACCCTACTTAAACGTATGGATATACGTATGCTAGCACATTAGGGTTTTTAATATGTTTATATGCATAATATATGTTGTTAAGTATAATGTTTTTAGTTGCATGTGTTGATCAATAAAAAGTAAAGAACGTTAATTTATGTGTCATGTGTAGAAATAATGCTTAAGGAAGGAGCTTGGTCGTTAATAATAATGTTAAGTGTATATGTATGATATGTTATGCTAATATGGCCAATTGTTGCATAAATATTGTTATTATAGGTCGTAGGGGCATTTTAGTAATATTTATAAGTAAAAGTGTGGCCTAAATAAGTGTAGGTGCTAATGTGTATTAAAGTTAAATAATAATAGTTGGTGGAGTTGGATGATGGGTATGGAGCATTAATATTAATATTTTATGTAGTGAGGGTATTTTAGTAAAAGTGGTATAATAAGGGCAAAATGGTAAATTGTAAGAGTAAATGGGGTAAAATGGTAAATGGATAAGTAAGAAGGGCATTTTAGTAATTTTACATAGAAAGGTGATAACTTGGTAATTTATTGGTGTAAAAAAATATTTTGGTGAATTAAATATAATGGAAAGGGTAAAATGGTAATTTTGTAAATAAAGGGGTAAAATGATAATTTTGTAAGTAAAGGGATAAAATGGTAATTTTATAAGTCAAGGGGTAAAATGGTAATTATGTAAAGTAAAGGGATAAAATGGTAATTTAATAAAGGAGAAAGGGTATTTTGGTAATTTGGTATAACGAAAAGAGTATTATGGCAATTTTGTAGGGTAAAGGGTTGAATTGGTAATTTAATAAAGGAGAAGGGTAAGTTGGTAATTTGGCATAAAGAAAAGAGCATTGTGGTAATTATGTAAATGTAAAAGGGTAAAATGGTAATGTGGTGTAAAGGAAGGGTATGTTGATAATTATGTAAAGTAAAAAGGGTAAAATGGTAATTTGGTGTAAAGGAATGATATTTTGGTAATTTAATAAAGTAGAAGGGTAAAATGGTAAATTGGTGTAAAGGAGGGGTATTTTGGTAATTTAATAAGGTAGAAGGGTAAACTGGTAATTTGGTGTAAATGAAGGGTATTTTGGTAATTTAATAAAGTGGAAGGGTAAAATGGTAAATTGGTGTAAAGGAAGGGTATTTTGGTAATTTAATAAAGTAGAAGGGTAAAATGGTAAGTTGGTGTAAATGAAGGGTATTTTGGTAATTTATAGAAAGAGAGGCAAAATAGTAAATATAATAATGAAGAAGCGTAAGATGGTAACTATAATAATAAAGAAGGGCAATTTTGTAATTTAACCAATTAAAAGGGGCAATTTGGTAATTATAATAATGAATAAGGGTAATTTGGTAATCCAACTAACCAAATGGGAAATATGACCAGTGTAATAATTATGAAGGGTGATTTGGTAACTTAATAAGCCTAAGGAGGTAATTTGGTAATTTGAGATAACTATAAAGGGTAATGCGGTAATTTAACCCACTAGAAGGATAAATTGGTAACTTAACAAGTATGAGAGGTAAAGTTGGTGATTTAACAAGGATGGAGGGTAATTTCGTAATCTAACACAAGTAAGGGGAAACTTGGTAATTATGCGACATGGAAGGTAATATGATAAATTGACAAATAAAAAGGGATGACTTAGTAATTTTACAAACAAGGAGTATTTCAGTAATTTGTAAATATAATAGGGGTAAATCAGCAACTCGTATTTAACATATCAATGGGTTAAAGGAGTTTCATAATAAGACACAAGTAGCATTGAATAATAAGATAAGGGCATTTGATAAGTTAGTGAGTATTATAAGAACATGGTATAACCTAGGGTTGGTTGGATGGATGATTAAGGGGGTGATATGGTGTTATATCATAATTATGCAAGGGGTTCCTCATTCGTAAGTGTGCATGAAACTATGTGTTGGATATGTTAAAGTATGTATTAGGGTTATGTGTGACATGATCCTTCGATGTAAACTAACCGGACTCTAAGACCGTATTGTGATCATGATGTAATAAATCCTTTATGGCATATGAACAAATGGAAACGAATCCTGAATTGGAATTAGATGAGAGAAGGATGGCCTTAGCGATTTCTTTAGGTTATTATGGATAATTGTATGAATAAGGATTAATTATTGATATCATAAACAAAATGGAAGTGAATAAGTATGTGGTTGTTGTACTTCTCGTGGTCACCTTAATTAAGACACTAATAATTAAGGTGGAAGACCTTGAGATCGGGAATAGTGGCTCTTTAGGGGTCTCCACCCTAAAGACGTGGTTTAGCCCACGATTATTCTAGTATTTGCTGGTGTGCCTTAGTGCCCCGGCCAGGCCCTACATCTTACTCTATCTAGCTTTACGAACCTATTTAGGGGGTATGCATACTTATGGAGTAGGTGTCCTTATCAGTAGGATACTGTGTAGCTTGTATGCACTAGTACGACCAAGGTACCTTTGTGTCCTTGGGTTGATGATTGAAGGGTACTGAGTCGCTTGTATGTACCAATACGACTAGTGTACCTTTACGTCTCCGAGTTCTTGATCTCCCCCTCGAAGAAAATAAATGGAACTGTTATGCTAATTAAAGGGAAAACACTAATCATGAAAGTGAAAGATGATTGAGTCGAGCCCAGATGGATTATATTATGTGTACCGGTCCGCCGCTTATAATAGTGGCCCAGGAGCACTTTGCCCTGGAAGATGTATATGTGTACCGGTCCATCAAATATAACAGTGGCCCAGGAGTGCTTTGCCCTAGAAGATGTATATGTGTATTATGGTCCACTGGCTAAAATGGTGGGGGTTCCAAGCTCAATAAACTAAATCTTGGATGTGAATAAATCATGAAAAATACTAATCACTTATAGTGGAACACCATGTGAGTCGGGGCCAGACAGATCCACCGACGATAATAGTGGTTAGGAGCCTTCTGTCCTGAAGACCAGTCCACCGACGAATAATAGTGGTCAAGTACGTGTTGCCCTGTATGTTTTTGATCCACCAGCTATAATAGTGGGGTTTCCACACTCACATGGATATAATTCAAGAGATGATGATTGAATATTGAGTAACTAATGGCTTAAGGCCCAAAAGTATTGATTTCATGTTATGATCTATTGATATGACCTGAGTTGGCTTCAGTGCTTGTCCTTTCTTGGGTACGTGATGGATTTGTTAAGTACATGGATTTTATATTATGTATTTCTCATTATATGAGGTTTTGCCTTGTGTAGTAGTCCGTATGTTATCATCCTATATAGTCCATGTATTATGTGTTGCATGCAGGCTTGCCTTTTAGTGTGGTTTAAAGGGGTTACTCAGTACCATAGTATTGAAGGGTTCCATTCATGGGCCCTTGCGTATTCAATGGGTAGTGTCCCTTGTAGGTCTATTGTAGGTGCTATTCAAGAGGGTCTGGATGCAAGTATAAGGATTATCCAAAAATCCTTAGGATTTCGCTCTTCACCTTTTAAAACTTGGTTTAGATGTAATTTTTATTATTATAACCACCATTGGTGGATTCTATTATTGTAATGAAACTATTTGCACTATTCTAATTTAAATATGGTTTGAGTTTCAAGCAAATTGTAGTTTATTCTTTTAGCCTTAGCACTTGGTACTAAAATGGTATGAGAAAATCAGTGTGGTGGTAATATCCCCGAAATTTACAGTTTTTGATTTTTGCTTCTACTAAATTTTAAATAAAACGAAATTTTTCAGTAGTGAATTTTGGGGTCTTACATAACATACATCCTTTTTCCAATTTCCAAGACAACCATAATAATCATAGAAATATTTGTAACAAGTCATATCTAATACAAATCACATGTCAAAACCCTAATGAGCTAACATACGATATCCAAACATTTTAGTGGAGTATAAAGGTTACTTAATTTCTAGCAAAAATGAACTTTACCGGTAACCGGCTAAAAATGATTAGGATCTATTGATAAAATTTTGTACCTAAAAATAATATTACAAATACCATATTAATATTTGATAAATAAAATAATAGTTTTTATTAAAAATATTTATTAAATATAAAATTACCAAACTACACCTATACCTTAAATATTATCCAAAATTTGTAAAAGTACAAAGCACAACTCACGCTGATGTGTAGCATGAGCCATGCATGCAAAAGGGAGGGGGATGGTTTGGGTAAGGATTGTGGGTGATGGTGGGAGGTGTGGGTTTGATTATTGGGTGTAGGAGGTGGGGCAGGAGATGGTTGGTGGTTGGATGGTGTGGTGCAGGTGGATCAAAGGCGGCAGCGATGGTGTAAATGGCAGGAAGAGGTGGTGTAGACAAGGGAAAGGAGAAGAAGAGGAAGGAGAAAAGGGAAGGTGGTGTTAGGGTGGCTGTGAGTGATGGTGCAGGAGTAGAGGCTAAGGTGGTTGTGGTTAGCGGTAGGCAAGAGGGAGGAGCTATGGCGATGGTGGAAATGGAGGGGGATGGGTGATCAAGTGGAGGTGGTGGTTGTAGGGTGGGGTGTTGAAGAGGGAAAAATGAGGCAAGGCTAAAGGGATATGTTGTGGCATTGGCTGTTCGGGGCTATTCAGAGAGCTGTAAGGTGGAGGAGTTGGAGGTGGCTGCGGTGGAGGAAGTGGATTCTATAGGGAGAGTGGATCGTGGCAGGGGTGAGAATCAATATGAAATGTTGCAAGGGAGAAAGAAAGGGAAAGAGGGTAGTAGGAGAGAAGGAAGAAGGAGAGAAGGAAGGAAAACGGGTGGTGGCCAACAGTGGAGGTTGGGTTAGTGGTGGAGGCAACGAGGGTTGTTGCAGGAGGAGGTGCTAAAGAAAAATAGGGGTGGGGAGAAGAAGAAAGAAAGAAGGGGAGATGGTTGAGGGAGAGAGAAAACCACAAGGGAGAAGAGAGGAAAGGAAGAAGAGAAGAAGAAGACAAGGAGGAGGAGGAGAGAGGGATGGGTTGGCGTGCGATGGGTAGGCCGGCGGTGAAGGGTGTGGTAGGTAGGGACAGAGATAGTAGGGGCAGAAATGGAAGGGAAGATAGCATGCGAGGGAGGAGAGTAAGGGGTTGCAGGGCTAGAAAAAGGAAAGAAAGGGACGACATGAGGGAGGTGTTACAGGGGGTGTTTGGTTGGGAGGGGAAGGCAACGGTGTAGGGCAGTAGGGATGTAAATGGGGTGGATTTTATCTAATACCTGACGGATTTATAAATGGATATGGATAAATAGATACGAGTATGGATAAGGGAAAATTTCTTCGGGTTTTGGTATGAATACGAGTAACGGGTCTTCATATCTGTTCCTGTATCCATATTTGTATCCGTACCCACCTCCATTTACCCAATATAAAATTACTTTTTGACCCTTCATATATATAACATAATTAATATATATCTTAAGGTTATAAGAGTAATTATGCTAAAATCCTAACACTCTATTAAATCTAAATTAGATAATTAGATTAGATTATTTTTAATAAAATTTTTAAGTTAAAACTAGAGAATTGAAATTCTTTGTATAAGTATATTTATCCCTCCCTAAGTTAAAAACTTAAAATTACTTAATACTAACCCTCACCCTCTTTGTGACATTGTGTTTGTCTAAGATACCTTCCCCCTTGTGTCTCTCAAGTCCTCAACATTTAACTTGAGAGACTTAACCCTCCCAGTTTCCAACTCCACTCCAATAACCCAGGCACCACCGCACCAGCCTCCCTACTCCCTTGCCCAGTCGCCCTGGCACCCCTAGTTTGAGTAGTTTCTCCTCCTAGCCTGAGTCGCCTCGAGTCCTCAATGGCTCGCCTGGACAAAAAATGCTTCTTCCTTGACTGGCTGACTCTCTCGATCCTCCTAGCCTCCCTGCTCCTTCACCCTATGTCCCCCAGGCTCTCCTTGCTTCAACGGCTTGCCTCGACCCTCTGAGTCTCTGGTAGTCTGTGATTTCACCTTCCTCTTTTCCTCTACTTCAAATCTTATCATCATTGATGTCCCCATCACTTATTCTATTTGCTTCCTCTATTCCATATCCTTTCCCCGTTGTTGTTGCCCCCGTCAACTATGAGGTTTCTCCCAACGTCGTCGACTCCAACATTGCTCCTCAAAATCATCTACAGGTTGTTTGTGCCTGCATTCCTCCTTTGTTTCTCTATTGTGTTGCAGGTCACCCGATCGCCCAATCGATTCATCAGTTTGTCACTCATATGAAGACTTGTGTAATTACCTTGGCTTTCATGAATCTGCGTTTTGCCATTTCCATGAATGGATTTGTTTAATTAGCTAATCTTATTATGGTTTAATTAGTTGATTATAGTTATTCCTTCTAACCTTCTTACGTTCAATGCTTCGACTATTATACTTGTAAATTATATGTATCTGAAATGGCTTATGGTTCACTTATATTTGTTTTAGATGATATTTAGGTTATGAAATTTTGATTAGCTTATGGTTCAACTGTATACTTGTAGTTCGTGTGTATAATTAATTTTCTGGTTGCTGTGGTTGCACTAATAGTTATCTGAAATATCGTAAAGACTAGCACTGAAAATGATTGTGGGTGTGATTATGTTATGAGGTTTTAACTATTTAATATAATTAGGTAATTAGGTTATGAGATATGAACTAAAAGTGAAATATCTAGTATTTGAGATCTAGAAATCAAACCAGGAAAAAAAACTACAAGTTATAGAATGATTGGTTGAAGATAGATTTATCCAACAAATGAAAATAATGGATAGTTTGATGGCATCAACAAATGAAATGTAATTTTATTTTCTTATTGTGCAGTGTTTAAGATTATCAATTAGTTTGATGGAATCAAGTAGCCAACCTAATACTAATTCACAAATTCTACCACCATATTCGTCTGGCGCAACTAGTAACCCTACACCTAGTGGACCATCAACTAATGAGGAGGAGGTAGAAGAAGTGTATCCATTTTCTTTAGTGAAATAAAGAAAGAAAAATTTAGCTGTTTGGCAACACTTCAAGAGGTAGAAATTAATGGTGTTAAAAAAGTAATTTGTAAAGGTTGTAATAAGAGTTTGAGTGGTGATCTAAAAAATGGTACTTCTTATTTGCATGATCACATGAAGAAATGCATATGTTTAAGGCCTATACAAGGGATATGACACACTAAGTTGAGTTTTGACCTAAAGGGTGAAGAAAAAGGAAATCTTATGGTCATGGAATTTAATCAAGAAGTTGCAAGGCATGAGTTATGTAGCATGGTAGTTAGGCATGAGTATACACTTTGTATAATAAAACATGAAGGTTTCAGAACCTATTCAGCGACTCTTCAACCGTCCTTTAAAATGATTTCAAGGAACACTCTATGAAACGATTTTTTCAAGTTATTTGAATATGAAAAAGATAAAGCAATTTCATTGTTGAGTAGTAACTAGAGTCGAGTTTCAATCACAACAGATATGCGTACATTTTAGAATCAAAAAAGGGTTTCATGGTTATCATGACTCATTGAATTGATAATCATTGGACTTTTCAAAGTCAAATAATCAAGTATACTATATTCATATTCATCTATAGTTCTAAAATATTAACATTATGTAATTATATGTTGTTCTTTGGTTTATTTGTTGTATCATTGTTTTTTGTTGAAGGATTGTCTATGTTCCAAGTCCACATACATCTGAGGTTATTGGTGATGTTTTTGGTCAATTGTTTGATGGAATGAAATATTTATTCAAAACTCACTACATTGATCATCAATAATTATACCATCAATGATGCTTTGATTGGAGATTTGAAAAATAAATTTGACTCGAAGTGTTTTTTTATTGCATAGAAGACATTTTCATGTGTTGTGATGCTCATGTACTTAATATTATTGTTAGCTATAGTATGGAGATCATTCAAAAAGATATTGAGAACATACATGAGAGTGTGATGTATTGGAATGCCACTGTAATACCCCCAAAATTCACTACTGAAATTTTTTTTTAATTAAAAGTTAAGCAGAAGCAAAATAGAAAATTTTAGGGTGCTATCGCCACACTTAGTACTAGACCAGTTTCCTTCTACCGTTCCAGTACCAACTGCTAAGGCTAAAAAGGAACAGAACATAATTTACATAAATTCAAACTTTCATTTAAATCAGAATAGCGTGTTAGAGATGTTACAAATGATAAAACCCACTATTAGTTGTTATAAGAGTAAAATCATTTAACAAGGAAATAATAAGGTTAAAAGAAAAACCTTGAAAAGTCTCTCGGACAATCCTTACGCTCTTATTCGATAACAGCTTGAATAACATCGGCGACTAACCTGCAAGGGACATTACCCATAGAATAGGTAGGGGCCCACAAACGGAACACTTTAGTACTACGGTACCGAGTAAACATTTATACTAGACTAAAAGGCAGGGTCCGCATGCAACACATCATGCATAAACAATGTAAAAACAATAACATATGCAAGTATAGAGATAATCACAATTATGTGAGAGCCAATACACAATGCGATACAACATACAATAGGAAATGGATATCAAGAAGTCCGTTTACTTAGCAATTCCATCACTTACCAAGAGTGACAGACACCAAGACCACTTATACTATATTAATAGATTATAAAGGTGAAATCAATACTTCTAGTCTTAAGCCATTAGTCAAATATTATTCAACATCATCTCTCAAATTATATCCATGTGAGTATTGGAACCCCACTATTATAGCCGGTGGATCAAAAATACACTCAAGGACAAAACACACACTTGACCACTATTATTTGGCAGTGGATCGGTATCTAGGGCAAAAGACTCCTGGCCATTATTCTTGTCGGTGGATCGGTCTGGCCTCGACTCACATGGCGTTCCACTATAAGTGATTAGTATCTTTCCCATGATTTATTAACATCCAAGGTTTGGTTCATTGAGCTCGAGATCCACCACCATTATAACCGATGGAATGGAATACACTCTAAGGCAACATGCACCTGGCCACTATCATAACCGATGGACCGGTACACATATACATCCTCCATGACAAAACGCTCATAGCCACTATTATAACCGGTGGACCGGTATACATATACATCCTTCAGGGCAAAATGCTCCTGGCCACTATTATAACCGATGGACCAGTACAAATGATATAATCAATCTAGGCTCGGCTCATTAATCTTCCACTTTACATGATTAGTGTTTTCCGATTAATTAACACAACAACTTTATTTATTTAACTTGAGGGGGATATCACGAAGTTGGAGACACAAAGGTACACTGGTCATACTAGTACATACAAGCATCATAGTATCCTCCAACCATCAACCCAAGGACACAAAGGTACCCTGATCGTACTGGTGCATGAGGACACATAATACCTTACCGACAATGAAACCTAATCCATAAGTATGCATACCCCCTAAATAGTTCTGTAGAGATAGATAGAATAAGATGTAGGGTATGGCTGGGGCACTAAGGCACACCAACAAAATCCAAAACAATCGTGGGCTAAACCACGTCTTTAGGGTAGCGACCCCTACAGAGCCACCATTCCCAATCTTGAGGTCTTCCACTTTAATTATTAGTATCTTAATTAAGGTGACTACGAGAAACACATCAATCACATACTTGATCATTTCCATTTGTTTATGTTATTGTTAAGTAATCCTTATTCATATTATTATCCATGTTAACTTAAATAGTCCACTAAGGCCAACCTAGGTTCCAATTCTTATACTTAGGCACCTTAGGTCAGAATGACCAAAATGTCCCTAAGGCTAAGGCTTCCTTTTATCATCTATTTTCATTATAGAAATCATTTCCATTTATTCACATGCTATAAGAGGTTATCATACCATAATTATAATACTGGTCATAGAATCAAGTACTCCATACCTAGGAATCATTGAACACATAAATCCTAACATATACTTCTAGCACATCCAATACACATTTCCATACATAAGTAACAACTAAGACACCTCTTGTCTGATTATGAAATAAACATCATATCATCCCCTTAATTACCCATTCAACCATATACCATGTATAACACCCCGAGTCGATACAACCACACGAAGGCTACCTTGGAGTGCTTTCGGATTGATCGGCTGACCCCACAAATCAACACAAGTCCTTTCAGTGCGCTTTGTCCTCACTCACGCACTTTCCGAGAAATTTTTTAGAACTTCCCAGAAGGTCACCCATCCTAAAATTGCTCCACGGCCAGCACGCTTAACTGTGGTGTTCTTAGGATGGAATCACCAAAAGGATGGTATACCATGTTGATATAAGTAGACAAATCAATCCTTATAACACTCCGCTCAATTTGGGGTATTACATTCACCCCCACTCAAAGAACACAACGTCCTCGTTGTGCCTCAACCAATGACTGTCTCAATATAGTTCATCCCAAGAATCGTCCCGCTAGGTGGCTGACTGACTCATCCAAGTTTAGCTCACGGTCGCGGTTTTGCTCTGATACCATTTTTAACACCCCGAGTCGATACAACCACACGGGGGCTACCTTGGAGTGCTTTCGGATTGATCGGCTGACCCCACAAATCAACACGAGTCCTTTCAGTGTGCTTTGTCCTCACTCACGCACTTTCCGAGAAATTTTTTAGAACTTCCCAGAAGGTTACCCATCCTAAAATTGCTCCGCCAGCACGCTTAACTGTGGAGTTCTTAGGATGGAATCACCAAAAGGATGGTATACCATGTTGATATAAGTAGCCAAATCAATCCTTATAACACTCCGCTCAATTTGGGGTATTACACCATGCATTATCCTTATGATATTCACCGATTTACCGAAATATCCTTATCCTTATAATATAGATGGTTATACTTAAACAAGTGATACTAAGGCCATAAAACCTTATCCTATTATTTAATATTACTTATGTCTTATTATGGAGGCTTATTTAATCCATTGACATGTTATATGCAATTTACCGATTTACCCCTTCATACTTACAAAATTACCAAAATATCCCTTGTATTTGTTAAACTACCAAATTACCCTCTATACTTATTAAATTACCAACTTTACCCCTCATACTTATTAAAATTACCAAATTTTCCTTTTGGTTAGTTAAATTACCAAATTGCCCTCCATACTTATTAAAAATACTAAATTGCCCTTTTTCATGCCAAATTAACAAAATATCCCTCTTACCTACTAAATTACCATTTTACTCCTTTTACTCATAAAATTACCAAGTTACCATTATTTTATGCCAAATTACCAAAATACACTTCTTACTTATTAATTTACCATTTTACCCCTTATGTTTATAAAATTACCAAGTTACCCCCCTTTTATGCCAAAATTACTAAAATACCCTTATTATTTAATAATTTACCAAATTACTTTTTTACTCATAAATTTACCAAGTTACCCCCTTTTTTTAATAAAAAATTACTAAAATGCCCTTCTTATTTATTAAATTGCCACATTACCCCTTTTATTCATATAAATTACCAATTTTCCCTTCTTGTGCCAAATTTTTTAAAATACCTTTATCACATACAACATTAACACCCATAGTCCACATGTATCATCTAACACCACCAACCATTCTTATTTATTGTTAACACCCATTATCACCTACCATACACACTTATTTAGGCCACACCTTTTGTACAAGAAAAAGTACTAAAATGCCCTTAGGGCTCACACTAACATTATTTATGCTACAAATGGCAATATTAGATTATCATGTCATATACATGTATTCAACATTATTATTAACAATAAGGCTCATTCCTTAACCATCATTTCTACACATGGCACATAATATAGCATGCTTTTCATTTCAACTACCAACATATGCTACAAATCATAATATACTTAACATCATATAATATGCACATAAACATATTAAAAAACCCTAATGTGCTAGCATACGTATATCCACACATTTTAGTAGGGTATAATGGTTATCTTATTTATAACAATAATTAAACCTTACCGGTACCCCAATTAAAAGTTTAAGCTTTGATTAGAAAAATTTGCACATAAAAATAATATCAAAACTAGCATATTAGTAGTAGAAAATTAAAAGAATAAATTTTCACCAAAATCTTATTAAATACATGCTAATACTAACTATACTTATACCTCTAAAAACTTGATTAGTTTAGTTCAAAATATGCAGTAGCACTCACGCTGTATGAGCAGTGTGAGCTACATGCATGAAATGAAGAGGGAAAATGGGCAAAGAGGGGAGTTGGGAGAAGTGGAATGGTTGGTTCGGGTGAGGGTTTGTGGATTAGGTTGAGGGCTTGTGGAGGGGAGTGAGGGTGGTGGCTGGGTGTAGGGAGGGTGGTAGAATGTAGGTGGTGGTCAGGGTTGAAGATAAGGGGTGGAGACGGAAGCAACAGGGGCTGGAAAATGGGTGCAAGGAAAGGAGAAAAAGAAGGAAAGGAAAAGAAGAGAAGAAATGAGGGCACTATAGGGGATTTTCGGCCAAGGTGAGGTGGGTGGTGGTAAGGGAGGTGCCAGGGGGTCAAGGGACAACTTCAATAGTGGCATAAGAGGGAGAATGGGTGGCGTAAGGTGGCATGCAAGGAGGAGGGCCGAGAGGAGGATAAAAGAAAAGGGAAGAGGAAGGTGGTTGTAGGGGGCGAGTGGTTGTTGTTGGGTGGTGCAAGGAGGTAGCAAAGGAGGTTAGGGGGTTGTTGTGGTGGTTGGCTGGGTAGTAAAGGCGGCAGTTGTGGGCGAAAAAACAAAAATAGAGGAGGAAAATAAGAAGGGAAGAAGGGAGAGAAGGAGGCTCGGCAGAGGAGAAGGGGAGGCTTGAGAGAGATTGAAAATGGGCAGAGAAGGAAGAGATAAGGAGAAGAAAAGTAACAGGGAAATGAGGGTTGTCATGGCTCGAGTAGGGTGGTTGCGAGATGTAGGGGGTCGGGCAAGACGGTAGGGAAGGGAAGGAAGAAAAGGGAAAGAAATGGGGCATGCAAGGGGGGTTACATGGTCAAAATGGAAGGGAAAGGGATGGGAGAGAGGGGGAGAGAGTAAGGCTGTTTTGGCAGGTGTAGAGGGGAAGGCTAGCAGGTATGGGGGCGTTTGGTTCGATGGTTCAAGAAGGAAGAAGAAGGGAAGGAGATGAAGAAGAAAAGGGGGAGGTAGGTTGGCCAGATGGGGGAGGAGGAGATGGGTCGGCCCATGTGTGCGTGGGAGAAGGGGGAAAGGAAGGGGTTATTGGGTTGGCCCAACCAGGGGAGGAAATGAAAGAAAAAAAAGAAGAGGGGAGGCGTGGGTTGGACGGCCTAGGGAGAAGAAAAGAGAAGAGAATAGAAGGGGGTCAACGACATAGCGAGGGAGGAAAAGAAAAGGCAGGTTGGGCTACTTGAAGGAAGAAGAAAAGAAGAAACGGAAAAAGGAGGAAAAGAAAAGGAAGGGAAAAGGAGAAAGAAAAGAAAAAAGACAAAAAGGAAAAGGATAAAGGGGAAAATAAAAAAATAATGTTTTTTCGGAATAAGGGTATTTAATTATTTAGATGGATAAATTAATTTATTTAAAGCTTAAGATATTAATTTAAGAGGGTAATTTTAGTAAAATATAGGTTTGGAAAATTATTTGAATAGAATGAGTATGATAAAATAATAAAATATTTATTTTAATTTATTAAATAATCATATCTATTTTTATAAACCAAAAGTCCACAAAATGAACAAATTAATAATTTAAAAATTAAATTATCCCAAATGAGGATAAATTATTAAATTCGAGGTTTAAAATTTTGGGATATTATAGCCACACCAAAAAGGCTTGAAAGATTTATAGAGGTTTATCGTAAAAAAAAAAATCCGTATAGTAGAGCCTTAACACATGAGTGTAGAAGAAGATGGAATTCTATATTTTTATGCTTGATATTGCTCTAATGTGTGAAGATGTGTTTTCTCGCTTGGCACGGTTGGAATCTAATTTTAATTGTTGTCTTACAAGTGATGAATGGGATTTGGCTCGATCTATTTGTGAGAGATTATTATTATTTTATGATGTCACTTTGATATTTTCGGGGAGTAGATATCCTACTGCCAATTTATACTTTCCCAAGGTTTATGAGGTTAGAATGTCCTCTTGATTAAGATGAAATTATTAGTGGCATGCCAACAAAAATATTAGAGAAATTTGACAAATATTGGGTTGTGATTCATGAAATAATGGTGGTGGCATGTATTTTGGATCCAAGGTATAAATTGAAGTTAGTAGAGTATTATTATTCTATTATTTATGGGAGAACCTGTGGTGAAGAGGTAGATAATATTTGTAAAATATGTTATGAACTTTTTGTGAGTATGAGGAGAAGTACAAGCGTATGGAGAGAAGTTCATAAATATCATGTGATTCATGTGTTTTTAGTCAAATATACAGTTCAAGTGTTAGTAGTGTGACTATGGGTTCTAGAGTCTCCCTTAAGCTTCATTATATCCAATGGTTGGTGAATCAATAATTGTCTAGTGCACCATAAGAGATTGAGTTAGGTTATTATTTAGAGGAGTCTGTAATGTCATAGATGGATGACTTTGATCTGTTATCATGGTGGAAGACAAATATCAAGTATCTGATTTTGTAAATAATGGGCAGGGACATACTTTCCATCCCTATTTCTATAGTTACTTTTGAGTTAGCTTTTAGCACTAGAGGGCGATTTGTAAGTCCTTTGCAACTGATTACACCCAAAGACTCTAGAGGCATTAATGTGTTATAGAGATTGGCTTTGGGTTGCTATAAGGGATGAAGGTAATATTTATTTTTATAGATTTGATGTTTAAATAATTATAATATATCTATTATTATATATATTTTTTTAATTCTAATGTTTCAATTTTTTGTTTTGGTTAGATAATGATTGTACTACAAACTCAACTAATTGTAGGTTTACCTTGCAAAATGAGGAATATGATTAAGATATTAGGGAGTGTGAGGTAAAACTTGTTAAAAATATTATTAGTGATTAAAATATTTGATCATAATTAATTATTTTAAATATTTATGTTTTTTCTTTATTTGTTAGATGGATGCATAAGCTATAGAGCTTGTAGATGGAAAAGCTGATTAGTTATGTGGAATTTTTAAATCTCAACATGAATAACTTCATCTTAATGTTATTTTAAGCCAATCAAAGTTATATTATTATGCTTTAGTACTTATTGATTTCAATTCTAATTGTGGAAGTATTATATTTATATGAACAAATATTATTGGCTATGGTGTTTTTGAGCTAGACATGTATTATTGTTCCTTGTTTGATAGTTTACTAAAAATGTTGTTAAAATGAGGGGTTATTTGAATGACATTATAGATTTTGGTGTATGATAAGTTGTTTGAACTGTTGAATTAAGTAAAAATTTAAACGGGTAACGTATTTACTCATCAGGTAATTTAAATGGGTAACAGATTATTTATCGGGTAACGAATATCCAACGGATACGGATATATTAATGTATCTTCATTCGGATATGGTACAAATTTAGGTTTAAAATACTTATCAGGTATTAGGTACATGAACGGGGGTACCCGCTCCAAATCCGATCCGTTTACATCCCTACAGGCGTGTAGAGGAGGCACGCTACCTACAAGAGGAGAAGAAGGCGTGCACAAGGGGGCTTGGGGTGTGTTTGGAAGGGGGTGCAAATAGGGAAGGAAGGAAAGAAAGGAAAGGAGCCGGGGCGAGTGGGAAGAAAAGAAAGGAGAAAGAAGCGGGTCGGCTTATTCAAAAGAAGAAGAAGAAGAAAGGAGAAGTTGGGTCGGCCACGCGAGAGAATAAGGATATTTAAGGAAAGAGACGGTAGGTTGGCTCGAGGGAAAAAGAGAAGAAAAAAAGGGGGAGAAGGCTTGGGTTGGCCCAAGGGAAAAAGAAGGGAGAAGAAAAAAGAAAAGGGAAAAGAAAGAAAAGGAAGAAAAAGGAAAAAGAAAAAGAAGAAAAAGAAAAGGAAAATAGATTTAGGTTTAAGATTAGAAATTAGATTAAATTTGGGCTATTGGAAAATATTATATTAATTTAAAAAAAAATTGGTAAAATTATGGTTTTAAGGTTTATTTAAATAAAAAGTAGGATAAAATAATTATATTAATTTATTAAATAATTTATCTATGGTTTTAAGTCAAAGGTTCACAAAAATAATTAAATAAATAATTGAAGATTAATTTTTTTTTCTAGATAAAAGGTTAAACGTTCAAATTTTAGGTTATAAAAATATGTGAGATACTGTAAAGCAAGTTTCTGGTTGGTAATAATGGTGGTTGGAAGCATAGATGGATCCATGAAGGTCTTCAACCTCTCAAATACCTATAATTAATTTTCCTCCTTTTCATATGACATGTATGCATATATAACGTTGAAATTCAATTGTGTTGGTATTAGTCCGACAATTTCAGGTAAAGGTATTCCATATTTATTCGTCTTATTCATGCAATCTATTTTTAAAACAAAAGGAAATGCATGTAATATATTAACAAATACGGGATGTGCAAATAAATATTTGCTGATTACTGCAATCCCCTATAATTTGAAAAACCTATAATTTAATAAATAACTTTTATTTAGGATAAATTAGCTTTTAAAATTATTTAATTTAATTATTTTATGGATTTTTTTCGTATATAAAATTGGATAGAAATATTTAATAAATTAAAATAAATATTTTATTATTTTATCATACTCATTTTATTTGAATAAATTCCCAAACCAATATTCTTCCTAAAATTAACCTTTTTAAACCCATATATTAAATAATAATATATTAAATTATTAAATTTAATTATCTACCAAAAATATTACATTCTATTATGTTATAAATTTAATTATTTTAATTTCCCCTATTTGTCCTTTTCCTTTTTCCCCTTTTCTTTTCTTTCTCATTTTTCTCCTTTCTTTCTTTTTTTCTTTTTCCTTCCTTCGGGCTGCCAGACCCTGGCCTGCTCCCTTCCCTAGCGCCTGGGCCGCCAGCCCTCTCCCCTCCCCTCGTCTCCTTCTCCCACATAGCAACGCAGGCCCAGCCCTTACTTGTCTTTCTTTCCTCCCGCACATCAACCAACCTAGCCTAGCCTTCTTTTCTTTTCTCCCTTTCCCCAGACCAGGATGGCCCACACCTTTCTTTCCCTTGCCCGACTTGCCCCTCCTCTCCCTTTCTTTCTTCTTGTACCTCCTACCCCAACTTGCCCCTTGACACCATGCCTGCCACCTTGAGCACCATGCCCGACCACCTCTCCCTACCATCACCTGCCTCACTGCCACTCCCTCTCTCTCCCCCGTCCTTTTCTTCCCCATTTCGAACCAAACCAACCATGCACCCCCAATCCACGTGCTTGAATTCTTTCCTCTTCTTCCCTTCCCTGCCACCCGACCACCTCCCTGCCACCCAACCGACCACACCTACTCCCCTCTCCTCCCTCTTCTTTTTCTTCTCTTCAACAACCCCATTCCTACCCCATTTTTGAGCCTCTTTCCCTCCCCGATCTCCTCCTCTCCATTTTCTTCTCCTTCATCATTTCCCCTCTATTTTTTCACCGTCGCTTTCGCTACTGTACCAACCACCTGCACCACCCTTGCCACCCTCTACCTCACCCCTACACCCCCACACCACCCCTCGAGCCTCCCTATAACCCCCTTCATCCTCCCCTCTCCTTTTTCTTCCTTCTCTGCAACCACCCTGCACCTCCTCCTTCCGCCGTCTCTGTCGCCACCTAAACCACCAAACCACTCCATGCAATCTCCCCTACCACCCCACACCTCCTTTGGCCAAAACCAACACCTACAGCCCCTCATTTTTCCCTCCCTTTTCCTTCCTTCTCAGCTCCCTCCACCTAGGCATCCACCTTTACAACCTCGCTACCTCTGCCGCCACTGCCCTTGGCTGCCAACAACCTATCCTCGACCACCACCTACACCCCATCTTCACCCCTGCACCCTTCCCTCACCCTAAATCCTTCCCCACCTGCCCTCTTTCCTAGCTACAAAACCCTAACCCAAAATTGACTCCCTCTTCTTCTCCATATGCCATTTTGAGCCCTTTTCTCTCTTATTTTGCATGTAGCTCATGCTGCATGAGTAGTATGAGTTGCTGCATTCTTGGTTTAATTTGTTTAATAAGTTTTAAGGTATACTATTTAAGTTAAGTATTTCATTAACTAAGTTTTATAAGGTCATATGCTTTGGTTTTCTCATTTCTAATATGATAAGTATTGATATTATTTTAGGCATTGGTTTTGCTAATCAAAGATTGAATATTTAACCGGGATACCAGTAATGTTTGATTTTTGCAGGAATTAAGGTAATCGTTAAACCCCACTTAAATGCATGGATAAAATTATGCTAACACATTAGGGTTTTGATATGTTATTATGCTTGATATATTTATTGGTTAATATAATATATGTAGTTGCTTATATTGAATGATACAAAGGAAAGCATGCTAGTTTATGTGCCATGTGTGGAAATATTGCTTAAGGAAAGAGTTTGGTTATTAATGAAAATCTTAAGTACTTGTCCATGTTATATTATGTTATTGTGACCATTGATGCATGAATAAGATTATTGTGAGCCCTAGGGGCATTTTAGTAATATATCTTGTGCAAGAATATGGCCTAATATATGTAGATGCTAATTAGTATTGTGTTGAAATATAATGGTTGGTGGAGTTGGATGATGAGAATGGAGTATTAATATTAATATTTCATGTAGTGATGATAATTTAATATAATAGGTGTAATAAAGGGTAAAGTGGTAATTTTATAAGTAAAAGGGTATTATTGTAATTTTATAAGTAAAGGGTAAAATGGTAATTTTGGAAGTAAAGGGAAAAATGGTAATTTTTGTAAGTAAAAGGATAAAATGGTAATTTTGTAAGTGAAAGGGGTATTATGGTAATTATAATAATGGAGAAGGATAAAATGGTCATTTTAAAATGAAGAAGGGTAAGAAGGTAATCATAATAATGGAGAAGGGTAAAATGGTAATTATAATAACGGAGATGGGTAAAATGGTAATTATAATAAGGGAAAAGGGTAATTGGTAAGTATAATAATAGAGAAGTGTAAAATGGTGACTGTAATAATGGAGAAGAATAAAATGTTAATTATAATAATGGAGAAGGGTACAATGGTAATTATAATAATGGAAAAGGGTAATTTAGTAATTATGATAATGGAGAAGGGAAATTTGGTAATTTAACTAACTAAAGGGTAGTTTGGTAATTATGATAATAACGAAGGGTAATTTGGTAATCATGATAATGGAGAAGGGTAATTTGGTAATTTGATCAACTAAAGGGCAATTAGTAATTATAACAAAGGAAAATGGCAATTTGGTAATCTAACTAACCAAATGGAAATATGACAAGTGTAACAATTATGAAGGGCAATTGATGACCTAATAAGTGTGGGAGATAACTTGGTAACCTAAACCGAACATGGGATACTTTGGTAATTATGCAATAAGGAGAGTAATATGGTAAATTGGCAAGTAAAGAAGGGATGACTTAATAATTATACAAGCAAAGGGTAAATCAGTAAACCGTATCAAATATGTCGTTGTGATAACGGAGTTTCATAATAAGATTCATGTAACACTAAATAGTAAGATAATGGTATTTGACAATTAGTAAGTATCAAGATAAAAAATCCTAAATCGAAATCGAATGAGATTTTGATGGCCTTAATGATTCCTCTATGTTATCTTGGATAACCGTATGAATAAGGAATACCTAATGATATCAAAACGATTGAAAGTGAATAAGTATCTGATTGTTGTGCTTTTCATGATCACCTTAATTAATACACTAATACTTAAAGTGAAAGACTCAGAGATCAGGAATGGTGGCTCTTTAGGGGTCATTGCCCTAAAGATGTGGTTTAGCCCACGATAATTTTGGTATTTGCTGGTGTGCCTTTTTGCCCCAGCCAGGCCCTATATCTTATTCTATTTAGCTCTATAGATTTGCTTAGTAGGATATGCTTACTTATGGATTAGGTGTCCTTGTTAGTAGGGTACTGAGTTAGCTGTATGCACTAGTACGACCAAGGTACCTTTGCGTCCCTAGGTTGATAGTTGAAGGGCACTGAGTAGCTTGTGTGTACCAGTGCGACCGGTGTACCTTTAAGTCTTGAGATTTTGATCTCCCCTCCAAGGCAAATAAATGGAATTATCGTGATGATTAAAAAGGGAAAAACACTAATCGTGAAAGTGAAAAACTAATGAGTCGGGCTCAGTTGATTATGATTATGAGTACCGATCCATCGGATATAATAGTGGCCTAGGAGCATGTTGCCTTGGAAGATGATTATGAGTACCGGTCCATCGAATACAATAGTAACCCAGAAGCGTGTTGCCCTGGAAGATGTTTATGAGTACCGATCCATCGGATATAATAGTGGCTCAGGAGCGTGTTGCCCTAGATAATGATTATATGTATTCCAGTCCACCAGCCATAATAGTGGGAGATCCCAAGCTCAAAAAATCCAATTTGGTTGTTAATAAATCATGAAAAATACTAATCAATTATATTGGAACACCATGTGAGTCTAGGCCAGACCGGTCCATCGGCGAATAACAGTGGCCAGAAGTGTTCTGCCTTGGAGACCGGTTCACCGAAAATAATAGTGGCCAGGAGCTTTCTGCCTTGTATGTATTCCGATTAACCGACTATAATAGCGGGTTTCCCGCCTCACATGGATATTTATAATCCGAGATGATTGATTAATAATGAACGAATGGCTTAATGCCTAGAAGTATTGATTGCAAGTTTTGACCCATTTATATATGACAGACTTGTTATGTATGTGAATGTTTTGTATGCACCTCTCATTATATATGTATATAGTGTTGTATCATGTGTTGCATTGCGGACCTGCTTTTCAGTGCATTTTAAAGGGTTACTTAGTACCATAGTACTGAAGGGTTCCATTTGTGGGCCCCTACCTATTCAATAGGCAGTGTCCCTTGTAGGTCTTTTTCAGTTGCTATTCAATTAGGTAATGGGAAAGAGAGTAAGGAATTATCTGGACATTTAGGGTCTCACCTCTCTCTCTTTTAACCCTGGTTTAAATGTAACTTGTATTCTTGTAACCACCATTGGTGGATTTTATTTTTGTAAATTGTTTATTATGCTAATCTGATTTTTAATATGGTTTGAAATTCTAGCAAATTGTATCTCATTCTTTTAACCTTAGCACTTGGTATTGGAACGATAGGAGTGAACCGGTCTGCAACTAAGTGTGGCGGTAATATCTCTGAAATTCATAGTTTGTTATTTTGCTTCCACTAACTCTTTTAATAAAATGAAATTTTTCAGTAGTGAATTTTGGAGGTGTTACAATTGTATTTGATTCTGGCTCACTTCGATACCACTAAAAATAATGATTCTCATCCAACATACTCATCATATGCTATAATATTGTTTGACAATCCATTTCTTTAGACCTAAGCTTTTATCAGGTATTATAAATATGCATTCATATACATATATTTCCTTCAAGTTATTTTTTAAGAAGAGATATGATTTGTTGTGGCTTCACGTTAGCTATGATAATGTTCATCAACAAATTGAACTTTATTTTTTGTCAACTTACCTAAAATATCATGCCCTAGTTCATAATTTGTTAATTTGTGATTGTGTATCCCATTTCTAACTACCACTTGTCGTCATTCATTATTATTTTCAACACGAATAATAAAAAAGGGGAAATCATTATTTTTAAAGCTTGAATTATGTGCATCTTTAGCATCTATAGGTCTAATACGTACATACATTCCTTCTTTCACATCTTATAGAGACTCTACCTACCTGTATACAATTTCAATTTCTAGAACCTTGATGATCAAAATCATCTTAAAAGTTCTACCCATTTGTTTAACCCATAATACAAGTTCTTCATGATTAGAAAATGTTTGATCTATTATTAAAAAAAATATCTAATAATTTTGGGCTGTAAAACATGTATTTATATGTTTCATATCTTGAAAAAAACGTTCATCATAATAATATAATAATAAGAAGTATTAATTTTATCAAAATAAATTCCCCTAAAAATTTAAAATAATAATAATAAAATATTTTACCTCTTCATCTAAGTTGTAATTAATATTTGAAAAATCTATTTGTATTTCTTCTGTGTATCCATAACTTTTTGGTATTCTATATCCATCATAGTAGTACTTTAGGGTTTTGAACCCATCATCATAACTCATTAGAGTTTCAAACTTGTCGTAGCTTTTCATAGTTCCAAATTTATTCTAGTTTGAAGGACTTTTAAATTTATTCTTTGTCGTGAGTGTTTAAGGAAAAATAATTTGAAGTTTTATAGGAAGATTAAACAATGAAGTTGGTTTTTGAAAAAAATTTATATCAAAACGTATTAATTGATTTCTCTAAGACGAATATAAAAGTTATGAAGTTGGTCATAATTTGAAGCTTATATAAGCATTTAGACGATATAAACCGAAACAATAAATTTGTATTGGACAAAAAAAGATCTACCCATACTTACGCCCATAACTTATAAGTTATGCCCATATCCTGTATTTTTGACAAAGCAAAATAATTAATTTGTATTAGACAAACTTTTTTTCTACCCAAACTTACGCCCACATCATGTATTTATGATTGATATAATTTTCTTCTTATATAACCATACCCTGTATTTTTTATTGATAAATTTGTTATCACTATTCATAATAATTGTCTGAATAGATGAGAAAGAGGGAAGAAAGTGGTGGATAACGTCAATGTATACCCATTCCTCTATAATTATCTATATATAATTTTTTTAATACAAAAAGGGGAAATGATAGACTTTGTCATTAGCTATGGAGGGGGAACAACAAAATTTACCGGTGATGGGGGTGTGGAACGAAAAAACTTGTCAGTGGTGAGTGGAGAGGAACAGTAAAAATTACTGATTGGAGAGAGAGGGGATGACAAGAATTACAGGTGGCAAAGGGGAAGGGAATGGAAAAAATTATTGGTAGGAGGGGAAATGGAATGGAAAAAATTACTAGTGGTGAGGGAATAGGAGCGACAAAAATTGTTGGTGGGTGGGGGGATGGAACACCAAGAATAATCAATATTTGGGGTAGGGGAAGGGGAAATATCACCGGTGGGTAGGGGTAAGGGAACGACAAATATCGTCAGCGGAGGAGGGTATATTCGCCCTTTGTTTTTTGCAGAGTAAAAAACATGTCTCCAAATAACAAAATCCTTTGTAATTTTATATTAAAATTTTAATTTGATTTGATTTGTTAAACATTCAATTTTTTAAAACAAATCAAGTTCGAATCTTATATTAGACTCATCTATTAAACAAATAAAACCCAAACCCAATATATTTATACTTATCTCATTTATAGTTCTAACGAAAGTAGAATAATTTATCACTATTATTTTTATTGTATACCAAAAGTATGAGAGGTTAACACTCCTCTACTAGAGAAGAATTAGATGTTATTAATCTTAATAGGGGCATCATAAAATCCCGAATCTCCTTTCTAAGGATAACATGAGATCATAGTTTTGTTTGTTTCTTGCAACATGATAAGTTATTGTTAATTAGGTGCAAATGCAATATAGATACCACTGTGAGATCAACATGCTACTAACTTATGCCAACATATGACCCTCATTGTAATAACCCAACTTTTACTACTAAAAAAATATGTTTTATAGTGGAAGCATATAGTCAAAATATCAGGTGTTACTATCGTAATTGATGAAAGTCTGATTTAGTATAACATTCTTACATCAATCACAGGGAAAAAATCATTTAAATTAAAATAGAGTAATTAAAAATGCTAGAAGTTTTATAAATATAAATATGATTTAGGAGATTAACTCTAGGACACAATAACAGGAAAAGTCACTCCTTCCCATACAATACATCAAAGGAAGCAAAATCATCAAATTGGTTCTCATAGACCTGCACAAAAGCATCCAGATCATATACTCATGGGAATGAGTAGCACCTATAAAAAGGATGGTCAGTACGCTACGTACTGAGTAAGGTAACAATATTGTCTAATCTAAATCATTTTCTATTTCATGAGATGTTTCATTATTGGTTATTCACGTATTATCTAATGTGAAAGCATTTGCTATTTGTATCTCTATTTTAATAGTAATATTTCCTTACTTAGTACGTAGCATACTGACCACCCGTTTTATGGGTGATGCTTATTCCCATGAATAGGAGGCTCTAAATCTTATGTGTAGGCCTCAGAAGATCAGCTAGATGATTATGATGCCTATAACGCCTTATGTGGGGATGAGTGATTTCATCTATGTTAGGGGTTGGGTGAAGAGTAATTATCATCCAGTTGATATATTTAACTAGATACCATTTTTGGACTCTTGATCCATGGTATCCCCTCTTTTGTATTTTGTATTGTTAAACTCGGAGTTAGGCTCCAAACATAGTATTTTACTATAAATTTTATTTTGTTTCTAATTTTTCTTGTGTTACTTTAAATGTTTTAGCTTTTTGATTGTTGTAAGGATGGTTGCATAATCTAGAATTATGTCGATTACAGTGGTAACCCCCAATATTTTACTTCATTACTTCTTCTACAAAACGAAAATTTTCAATAGTAAAAATTAAGGTGCTACAACTGTGCCTTGGATTTGAATAATATTATATTTTGGATATGTATAATACTATGTTTTAGATATGAGAAATACTATTTATTGGAAATGGATTATTTAAATAAGCGGAATAAGTGAAACAATGAACTATGATATCATATACAAGGAAATTGATAATATTGTGAATTAGCATGTGTGATGTAATATCTTTTGGTGGAATTGAACAATAATGGGTTCTATGACCTAAAGTAAAATGATTATATGAGAATCAGTGAATGATGTAAATAGAATTAAATAGAGTGAATAATGGAGTTTAAGTGAATATGCCATGATACTTTTGTGTGAGTGGGTAATGCAAATCCACTTGCAATTCATGAATTTCATTATCTTTCATGTTCTTCTATTGATCGCATAATTCTACTACAATGTTATGTTCTTTTTTGAATTCATTTTTAGTTATATTATATGTTTTCCGTGAGATATGTATTGATCTTGGGTTATATTCTCCTACTACTCTTGTTATTTTGTATATGGTGTTTTTCTATTTCCATGATCCTTCATGAGAGCATGTTTCATATTAAGATCATATATATATGTGAATCTACATGTGTGTGATATTGCTATGAGTTAAGTTGTTTACTTAGTACGTCATTGTATTGATACTACACTTGTTTAGATGTTTGTATGCAGATACCTTGGTTTAATTCATATATGATTTGGACTTGGGCTGGCAGTTAGAGCTACTTGAAGTTTTGTCCCTTTAGGACTCTTGTAATTATATGTAAATATTTTGGAATTTAAGTTATATTGAAAATTTTCATTTGGTATTGTAAATTATCATTTATAGTTCTATTGTTTGATTTAGATTTTGGAAAATAGGTTTTCCACTAATTTATCAATTATGATTTTACAGGATTTTCTGTTGACTTAAACAGTAAGGATTTATGATTTGGATTCTATTTCAAGATTTATTAAACAAGTTTTTAACCTTGAACATATTGAGATATATGGTGGGTATCTATTGTATGGTGGGTGTGGTAATAGCACTCCCCATTTCTTGTGTTTACTTCCACACTATATCATTTTTAAATGAAATTTTTCAAGAGTGAAAATGGGGGCTTTATAGTTACAATCTTAGGTTTTATGTATATATGATTTACATATTGATAACTTAGATTTTTCAATGATTTTATATTTATAATTCTATTCAAAAATCATTTTGAAAGACCTTAAAGTGATATCATAAATCAAAAATATTTTTAAGTATTTATGCAAAAGGCTGTTTGAAATTAATTTTATTTTAAGTAAATTTGCATATAATCTGACTTGTAAAATTCACCATAAATTTCATAGACATTATTTTTGGTTGAATAATATTTCTTTGGAAATATTAAGATACCTACTTTACCTAAGAAAAAAACAACACACAATTTTGAGCTCTGTAGCTCAAGTTATGGTCTTTTTTTATAAATGTGCGCAGTGTTGAAAATTGTTCCGCTGATCGACTAATTTCTCAAAACTGATCAACTAGTTTTCTATCCAAAAGAATGTATTTTAGCCTCTACTTAAATATATTGAATGGTTAGTCAAAAATACTTGGTTGGTCTGTCAAAACCAGTTGATTGGTTTGAATACCAATATGCTAGTCTAAACATTTTTGAGATTTTTTACCCATTATAATTCGACTATGAGAGTAATTTTTACACCCAATGGGTGGTGCGGATTTTTTTTTCATCTTTTAGCATTATACATAAGAGTTTTTAGACTTTAATAAACATTAATTAAGCTAGCACAACTCTTCTAAAATTATTATTTTCATATCTTATAAAGAATAAAAATGAGTTTTAATTTCACACTTTGAAATCTAAATCAAACTTCTCTAGTGCTCAATTTATTCTTCATATTTAGCTAGATTGTTATTACACTTGTAATAATTATTCATCTAGCTTGTTTACTTCCTTCACATTTGATTATACACTTTTATTTCTATATTTTATGAGGAATCGATTGTAAACACAACAACACTCTTCAAAACTCATTATCAAGAGGTTGTGTGTCTAGAATGCCTAAAGAGGTCATCGGATTTGTATATCCATAAACCTATAGAGGTTTACTAGGAAAAGGTGTAAATTAACTCTTAAAGTGGTCATTGAAATTGTAGGCTCATAAACCTAAAAGTGTGGTCATAATCAACACGAAATAAATGAATATTTTAAAATCTAAAAGGAAAGACCTTTTGGTAGTAGATGTAAAGGTGCATTGGACCTTTGAACCACTGTAAATTATTGTGTAAAATTTTAATTTATCATTTTCTTTCATTCTACCATATCCAACCCCTCTAGGGTGTTTTAAGCTTTGTTATTCATATTGAGAATAGATATGCCCCCTCCCAATTGAATTTTTTTCTTATATAGCACTCAAACAGTAATAACCTCACTTCTACTATAATATTTTTTTTAAAAAACCCTAATTTGGTATTTTAAGAGAAAATATAATATCTTATATAAGTTTAACTTGTAATTCTCTTTTAAAATATTTGACAATTAAGATGGTTCATTTTTTAAATGTTTATTTTATATATGTTATGGTTTTAAGATCATTAAAAGTGATTTTAATAGTAAATTGTTGTTTTGTGGATAGGCATAACTTTCCTAAAAAACATTATTTATGGGTATTAACTTTTTAGCTCATTCAAGTGAAGTATTTTTATAAAATTATATTTGGGTGTAAGTGTGCAACCTGTATTGGTTGTCAACATAATATCATTTATTTGTAGTAATGTTACTCTTACCATCATTTTCAATTTTAACATACCCATAGTTGCTACTTTACACTACTACGGAATCGACAATTAACAACACCATATAAATGATGGTCGAATCAAAACCATTTATATAAATGTAAAAATTTGGGGGCAGAAATGAGGAACAAGTTTTAATAATGGCTCCATACATTAATTGTTATTAAAATTAAAGCAAATATTTTTTTTATAATGGTTTTCAATTAACCATTACAACAACTAAAATTCTACCAAGTTTTAATAATGGTTATTTTTAGAACCGTTAGTAAAACAAGTTTTGATAATGGTTATATGTATAGCTGTTATCAAAACTATATCATTAAACACCCTTCTCTTCTCTCTTACTCATTTATGTTTGTTACAGAAACTTGAAATCTCTCTTACTCTCAGTCATCCTCTTCATTTTGTATATCAGTTGTCCTCATTTCGCCGTTCTACGTCCATTATGCCTTCCTCTTGCTTGTCGACTACCAATTTACATCTCCTCTAGTCATCTTCACTTTCTTTCTTCTTTTTTTTATGCCTTTCTTGCCCAGGTCGCGTGTCCCATCTGCCCTTTCTCCCACAACCCTTCCCACCGTTCGTCCACCTCTTGCCTAGCCTCTTGCCTCTCTACCACATCCCTTCCCCACCGTTCGTGGCTCTTGCAGCCACAACAATCGGTGTCGACCCTATAGCCTTGCTCCCTGCCCAAGAACCTTCACTTGGTATAATTTTTTATTTCTTTTTCTTACATTATAAATATACATATATATGCATTCATGTTAACTATTTCGAAGATATTACATATATTATTGTCTGTATGATATATGTTTGTTGCTATTTTGTTGGCCTCTATTGTTGTTTGTTGTTGTGTTGTTATAGGTTTTGGTTTGCTTCTCTATATGTTTATTCATGCGTGATAATATTGATGCCTTTGATATTAATGAAAAAAAAACTAGTTTTGCTAACGTTAGAGACACATAATTTGATTATAGCGCGTAAAAAATTAAGAAAGGTGTAATACCCCAAAATTTTAATTAAATTAATCCCATAACATTAATACCCTAATTCAATTATAATCTAGAAAAAAATCTTATTTTAGCCTTAACAAAATTTATTAATCCTGATATCTTAACCGAATCCGAATATTTAACCCAAAAAAACCATATTTTGTAACCCGATTTTAAATCTGCTAAAATTTATCACTAATCCTATCTATTTTGGCTAATCTAAAATCATCTAAACTAATTCAAAAAACCTTTTCCCTTTTCCTTTTCTTTTTCTTCCTTTCTCCTTTCTCCTGTCATTGTTACCTTAACATTTGACTAGCCTTTATGCAACTTGCAAACTAAAACTTGCCTATCCCATCACACCACTGCAGCTTCCATCATCACCACCATCCATCATCCCTCACCCTTTTCTCCTTCCCTACTACACACACACACACCATAAACTCCCCTGCCATTTCTTTTTAATTCTCACGCAACATGCTCACACTCAACCATCACCATCTATTGTCACACATAACACACACAACCATCACCTCCTTGTCATCCCTCATGCCTGACCTGCATCATCCTTTTGCATCGTCCATTTGCACACATCCTCTGCCATTTTCTTCCCCATTTTCATGCCCCATATTCATATATATATATATACATATACTAATTCACTCTCATGCCTTCCTCTTTTGTTTGTGCCATTTCTTGCCCACACTTTGTCTAAAAATTAACTACCCTGAGCTCCCTCTTCTTCTTCCTTCTTCCTTCCTCTTTTTCTTCCTCTCCTATACTCTGTTTCTACACATGCACCACCTCCATCACCACCGTGCACCACCACACACCACCCATCGATTGGTGGACCGGCCATCAAGGTCACCACATCCTCCCCTTTCGTCATCGCTGACCATTGCTGCTAACCACCACCATTTTCCCCTCTCTTTCCCTCATGTCTGTCATGTTTTTATAAAACTCATGGCCATACAACACTAAAAAAATTTATCGCATGTTCATGCAACCCAGCATAGTTGGCCTGTGCACCCTCACACAGCTTGCGCAGGGACTGTTGCACACTCGTGCGCATCTGTTTGAATTAAGTTTGTTCTACCTAGTGATCGAGCACGGTCGTGCCACTTCGCACAGCTTGGTAGGGCATGATTCTAACTCTCGACCAGAGTGTACATTGCCTACAGCACGACCATGCAGTTTCCCATTTTAGCCATGCACCCCTATTTTTACCCCCAAACCTTATCTAAACACCACCAAATTTTCACCATAGCTCCACCATACATTCCTCCACACATCCACACAACTCAAGCTTCCATTTTAATATAGTTATTTCCATTTTTATCCTCTGTTACCTTAAATTTTTCCTCATTTATACTCTTCAAACCTAACCGTTTATTATGTCATTTTTTGTAGGTGATATTCCAGTGATCTAGGAGGGGGAGGTCTAGGATTTACGTGCTTAGATCCCGATGTCCTTGTTGATAAGGATACTAATCGATGTTTTAGGATTTTTGTGTTATTTGCTTGTATGGAAATGTGTACTTTCATGATATTTTTGCTTTATGATTTAATGTATGTTGTTGATAATATGTTATGATTATATGGAATATGTGTTTGAAAGAAAGTAAGAATAGGTAAGAGGTATGGATATGATTCTATTATGATAATGACGTATTTTTAAGGAATATGTGTTATGGCTTGAAGGATAGGCCAAAAAAGCTATAATAAGTGGACACAAGAATATCTATGAGGTTTGATGATAAATGGTGGATTTGAAAAATATAATGGTTGTGGAATATATAATATTTTATAAAATAAAGGCTATTAGTTATCCTTAAGAGTATTTTGGTTATTATGGAGTAATAAGGGAATTTGGTATTTCAATGTGTTAGATAGATTAAAATATGATAACGATATCTTGAGAAATGTTTTGGAATGATTATTGGTTGTCTTAGGTTCCTCAAAAAGAGATAATGATCTAATTAAGGCATAGTGACCTAAAATGATAATCTTAATATTCTATGAGTAAAACCCTAGAGTTAATTCCACAATTTAGGATATGTTGCTAATGGTGGGCATTATGGAAATGTATATTGAATTTGGTAATCTTATAAGTCTTATGGGAAGGATCATGACTACATGTGAAATTAAGGTTTCGGTAATTCTATGAGTAATACTTCAGGAAGATTATTATTTTATGTGTATGATGTAGGAGTTAGACCCTAAATTACGGGTACAATAATAATGATGATATTTGAGAATGATATATTGAAATACCCCAAAATTCTAATTTAGAGGGTTTTGGCAAAATAAGGATTTATTAGGGAAATAAATTAAATAGATTATTTTATTAAAATAAAAGAGCATTATTTAAGATAAATCAAGAAGAAAATAATAAATTTTTTAATTAGGAAAAATTGGTGCGTTTTGCTAAGTAAAATGGAATTTAGGAAAGAATTATTTAAAATATACCAAATTAACCTAAAAGGAAAGTAATTATTATTATTATTGTTGTTGTTGTTGTTGTTGTTGTTGTTGTTGTTGTTGTTGTTGTTGTTGTTATTTTGAGTAATCAAGAATCCTAAAATATCTTAAACATCCAACCAACCCATTACTTTCCCTTTTCCCTTTTCTTTTTATCCCCCTTTTCTCCTTCTTTTTTCCCCTTTTTCTTTCTTTTCCCTCCTTTATCTCTTTCTTTTTCAAATTCTTCCCCAGATTGGGCTAGCCACACGACCCAACCTCCCCTATTCTTTTTCTTCCCATCCCACGCGGCCCAAGGCTTGCGTCCCCCTTCTTTTTTTCCCAGCCAACCGCTGGTTCCCCCTCCCCTTTTCTTTCTTTCTTTTCTTTCTAGAACACCCAATCTAGCCTTCTTCTTCCTCCCCCGATGCTTGACCTGCAGCATCGACTCTTTAGCCCCATTTTCCGTTGGCCACCACCACACCCTACCCTTCCCCTCTCTCACCCGTCATTTTCTTTCCCCATTTCGACCCAACCAACCTCCTCTCCTCTCACGCGTGCCCTGCTCTTTCTTTTCTCCTCTCCCCTCAACCTAATTGCCCCTACCATGGCAGACCCGCACCGCCTGCCACTTGCACCCCCCTTTTCCTATTCCCTCTATCATTTTCCCTCCAATTAGCCTATATATACCCTATAAATAGCCCCGAATTTGGATTCTTTTTGTAGCCCATAAAATTTTGTCCTTTGCGCCACCGCCCAGTGCCGCCACCCGAGTCACCCACGGAACTGCCCCCTACATCACCCTCTATCCAACTACACCTCCCTCCTCCCTCGATTTGCCCTACATGAGCTACCCCGGCCGTATAAAGTTCCCCTCCCGATCAGCCCCTCATCAACCCCCTCCGCCCTTCGCACCACCATCCACCACCACTCCCGCCGCAACCACCACCCCTTATACCTCCCAAAATCACCTCAAAACCTTCCTCTACCTTTCCCTACCCTCCTTATCCCCTTCCTCCCTCTCCTCCTCCTTTCTCCTCCCTCCACCACCTTCGGCCACCACACCCCCTGCTGTGCGCTGCCACATTTGGCTGCACCACCTCCTTCATTCCACCCCTCTCCACTTGGGCATCCACCACCACCTCAACTTCCACCCTTATTCTCCCTCTCCTATTCCCAATACTCAACTATTCCCCTTCCCCCCGGGGCCCGTCGCTGCCGTCGCCAGCACCACCAACCCTAGGTGGTACCCTAACCCCTCTTAACCCCTAAGTCCTATTTATGCAAACTTTATTCTTTTTATTTGTATTATATCATCATCATCATCATCATCATCATCATCATCATTATTATTATTATTTACAGCCTCAAAATACTAATCTTATTATTATTAAGGGGGTCAAAACCCTATTTTACTATTATTTTGATTATTATTATTATTATTGTTGTTGTTGTTGTTGTTGTTGTTGTTGTTGATACTAGATTTGGCATGTTATCATTTTGTTGCTATAAAAGAAGAATACTAAAACCTTATTATTATTATTATTATTATTATTTATTATTATTATTATTATTATTATTCAAATATTGCTAATATTATTCCTAATGCATTTATTATTAACATTGTTACTATAGTATTATTATTATTGTTGTTGTTGTTACTATTATTATTATGGTAAAAATATTCGAACCCTTATATTATCATTATTTTAAATATAACTATTATTATTATTATTATTATCCTCAGCAATATTAGTATTTTGTTAGTATTACTATTATTATATTATTATTTTGTCCCTAACCCTATTATTAGCCTTAGCCTTAAAAATACTAGGGTTTCTAGTACTACGAGTATTAGTATTACTATTATTATTAATATCACTAATTTTGCTATAACTAGTGTTAGTACTATTATTAGAAGAAATAAAGCTACTAGATTTAATAATATAAATATGGCTATAAATATTAATATAAATCTATTTTGACTATTAATAATCTAGTAGGCTAATTTGACAATAAAAAACCCTATTTTTTTCACTTGTAAAGTTTCCTTTAGTAATAGTAACCCTAATCCTAGAATAAAATAAGAAATAATAGTATTTTTGGTAGGAGGGAAACTAATACTTAGTTTTCCCTCTTATAGGTGAAACCAGTCAAAACCCTAAGGAGGCGTAAGAGCATGATCCAAGACCAGTGATGCGCTAGGTAAGGGTGTAGTTAAGGCCTTATGTGTGCTACATGTCTTATATGCCTTGGATGCTATGCATAATGATGTGTTGTTTATCTTGTGCTATTGTTATAACTGTTTTATGTGTAACATAGCTTAGAGTTGATGTATGCTCTTGTGTTCTCTTATGGCATGTGTACAATATGTTTGTGATGTGAATTGTGATGTGATGTGATATGGCACTTTTAGGACATGCATGCTAGGACAAGTAATGTAGTGATATGAGGTGGAAGGATGAAAAAAGAAAAAAAATGGAGAAGTAAGTGGACCAAGGGGAAATAAGTTAACCAAGGAATGTGGGATTGACCTAAATATCCCATGATCCATGAGAGAAAAATTAAAAGGGGACTTTAAGCAAAATAAAGTGGATGAACTTTGTATGGGAGAATCTAGGGTTTATATGGGAGAATCTAGGGTTTGCATGGGATAATCTAGAGTTTTGCATGGGAATTTTAGGGTTTTGCATGAAAACTCCGAGGGTTTGCATAGGATGTATAAAGTCCGCATGGGGGTGAACTTTACGTATAGAAAGTTTCCTTCGGGTTTAATGAAGGTAATGGAAAAGTTGTTTAGGTTCTTGGAGGCTTTGGGTGAAAAATAGTACATGGGACAATATAAGAGTGCATAGGAGACTGAGCTAGGGTTTGGGAGGAAACCCTAATTTGAGAAGGTGGAAAAAAGGAAGATAAATGAGGGTGAATGGAGTATGATATGAGGATGGGGGATTGTCATGCATGGGGCGAGCACGGGTATTATGGGAAAGGAAGAGTGAAAGGTGGGAAATGGAGGGGTGATATGTGGAAAGGAGAATGCTAAGGTTTGGAGTGGCCACTTAGGGTTTCGTGGGCACACATGTATTTGGAGAGTAAAGTGAGATTATGAGGGTGAATCTAAGAGGTGTGATGTGTGGGGTGTTAAAACAATATGGGTTACGTGAGGCAGAGGAGGATGGGTCACATAGGCCGAAATTAGGGTTTCCTAGAGAAAACCCTAAGGAAGACTGTGAATGGGCTTAGTAGTGTTACGTAGTGGGCCTTGACCCACACACCTAGGAGTTGGGCCTCCAGTGTGAGTAGTGGAATAAGGAAAGGATGTTGGGGCAGTTAGGAGGTGTAGGAATCTCAAGATAAGGGACGGGCCCTCTTAGGAGGACAAGCGTAGATGGAGTTAGTCATGCATGTCTAGGGTGAAACCTATTGAATAAGACACAGTAAGACACTAATTATTTAAAATGGAAGGTTATTAAGCCGAGCCTAGACCAATCCATCGACATAATTGTGGCCAGGTGCCAGGGTGCCCTAGAGATTGATCCATCGGCATATAATAGTGGTTAGGTGTGTTATTCCCTGTAAGTGACCGATCCACTGACTATAATAATGGGGTATCCCGAGCTCAATAAACCAAACCCTAAGTTTGATAAGACATATAAATGACAATAAGTACTTACAGTGGAACACCATGAGAGTCGGGGCTAGATCAATCCACCGGCATAATAGTGGCTAGGAGCATCTTACCTCGGCAACCGATCCACCGGCATATAATAGTGGTCAGGTGCGTTATGCTCTGTATGTGACCGATCTACCAGGTATAATAGTGGGGTTCCCACACTCGCATGTATTGACAAAAAGTATGGTGTGAAATGAGTACTGATCAGTGATTAAATAATCAGTTTATTCGGATTGCAGCTTAGCCTTTATTTATCTAAAAGATTGTATGTTGTCATGTTATTGTGCTTGTATTATGTGCCCTTACGTGTTGGCCTTAGTGCATGGTTACCTTACTCAATACGTAGCGCACTAACCACCCGTTTCATGGGTGCTGCTCATTCCCACAAGCAAAAGGCCCTTCTGACTTTGTCCAAGTCGGTGATACTATCTTCGATGCCTACGACACTTACGAGGCATCGGGCGGGGTTGAGAATTGAGCCTGGACCTAGCTTGGGGATCGAGAGTGACCTGGCCGGATTCTATCTTATGTTTCATTTTTCCTGTACTGTTTTGATTTAGTTTTATTTTGTTATACAGTGTTTTCTGTCGTTGGGAACTTTAAATCCTTACTTCTGGGTTGTAACTCTTTTTTTACCCCGCACTCTGATTTTCTATATGGTAAACGATTCAACTCTTTTATGAATGCTCATTTTAATTATTGACTTGTGTTTGATGTTAATCCTATTCAGCTTTAGCACTTGGTACTAGAACGATCTGTACTAAGTGTGGCGGTAATACCCCCAGAATTTACAGTTTTGTTATTTCGCTTATGTTAAACCTTTTCATTAAACAAAATTTTTCAGTAGGAAATTTTAGGGGCATTACATATATTATAATTGGTGGTTGGATGATCAATATAAGAGAATGATGCTAAGAGTGAGAAATTATAGTTTGAGGAGATTTAGGATCTTGAATTACATGAGGTGTTTATCTACCTCAATGTGTTCAATGTCTGTGAATCAACCATTTTTATCTACCTTCTTAAATATGTCAAATATCTCCTTGTCATAGTTCATCTTCTTGTTTCTAGCCAACCTGCTAGGAAAAGGAGTAGGAATTTTAATAGGAGAATGTGACTTACTTTTTGTTACTTTTTGTGACTCTTCACTTATTTCTTCTTCAGCCATTGTTTCATCTGACTCTTTACTTATTTCATCTTCCTCACTCGCTTTTCTTGGATCCGAAAATTGTTTCCCACTGCGAGTTATGATAGCACTAGCACTTTCCCTAGGATTTCTTTCAGTCTGGCTAGGTAATTTTGAAGATCCTTGTGTTTGTAGTTTTCCAAGGGAATCTGCTAGTTGACTCACTTGATTCTCTAAATTCTTGATACCATTTCTGGTCTCTTGTTGGAATTGTAATGTATTGGTAGCCAAAGATTTCACCAAGTCCTCTAAAGGCATGCCCCCTGATTGTTGTGGAACTTACAGTGGAGGCACCGGTTGAAATGGTGGTCTTTGATGATTCGGTGGAATTTGGAAGAATCCGGGAGGTGGATTTGATCCTTGCTGATTTTGATACATCTATGGTCGGAAATATGAATTACCACCTTGTTGAGTGTTTCCATACCTTAGATTTGGATGATCCTTCCATCCAAGATTGTATGTTGGGGCAAATGGATCATTCCTTTTTGGTAATAGTTGTCCTCCAATGGTGTTTACTTGGTGTTCTTCCTGCAAAGTAGGACACATGTCAGTTGGATGCCCGGTAAAAGAACAAATTCCACATACCTTGGCAGGAATCTTTTCGCCTACAACTCTTTCCACAAGAGTTGTCAAATTCGATACTTGCGTTTTTAATTTAGCAATATTGGTTTCTTTCACTTGTTGAGACATAGAAGTATTACCCCTATTACAATATTGAGAGTTAGATACCATATTAGCAATTAACCTTTTAGCTTCGATGGGTGTTTTATCAACCAAAGCACCACCACTAGCAGCATCTATCATATTGTGATCCATAGGATATAAACCTTTGTAAAAGTATTGTATTAATAATTGTTCACTAATTTGATGATTAGGACAACTACCACACAATTTCTTGAAATGTTCCCAATATTCATGTAAGGATTCTCCTCCATCTTGCCTAATACCACATATTTCTTTTCTTATATTAGTTTCTCTCGATGAAGGAGAATATTTTTCAAGGAAAACCTTTTGCATATCAGTCCAAGTATTTATCGACCCCGCTGGTAAATCATATAACCATTCCTTAGCAGCATCATCTAAAGCAAAAGGAAAAGCTTTGAGTTTAAGTTGTTCTACACTTACTCCATTTGGTTTCATATCAGAACAAGCTATATGGAATTCCTTGAGAAATTTATTTGGGTCGGTGAAACAACCTGAACCCATGGAGTTGTTTTCTCTAAAACCTATAAAAATAGGTAAAGCGCGTATTAATCCAGGTTTGATCTCACAAGTATCATTATCAGCAGGATAATTAATGCATAAAAGATTAAGGTTGAAGACAGGAGCAACTAGCTCCTTGAGAGTTCGATCTGCCATCGGTGGATTAATGTGGCAAGGTGTACTAAACAGATCCTCTATATGGTCTTCTCCTAAATATGTGGAACTTCTTGCAGAAGGTAATGGAATATGACTAGCGTGTTCCAATTTCCTTCTCGTTCGGGTTGCAAGTGGAGAGGAAGAGTTTGGATCTATGGATGGAATAATTTGTCCTTGATGCTCGATTGCAAATGATCTCAATTGCGAGTGCCTGAAGATTTCACACAATCAAAGAATAGATGAGTGTACGTGGAGAATTTATTGAAAACTAAAATAAGAAACAACACCAAAAACAAAACTAAAGATTACAATCACCATTCCCCCGCAACAGCGCCAAAAATTTGATGCACTGTCGTATGTACAACAAATTTAATAAATAAACCATAACTTCCAAATACGTAGTATATGGCAAGAAGGAGTCGAACCCACAAGGAATGGCGTTTTAATCACTAATTTTGCAATCGATGTTATAATCCCGTTTATACAATTTCATTGATTCTAATACTAAATCTAATGATACTAAGTTTTAATCACTATTTGACAAATAGGGGAGGAATGAATTGATGATGGAATTAGAATGTCAAATATTCGAGTAAGAAGAATGATTCTATACGATTTAATGTTGACCTTTGGAAATTCATAATAAAATATTCCTTTGCTTTCTCTCAACCTTAATAAATTGAATATGCTCTCAATTTATTTCCTAACCATTTAATAACCTAGGTTACGAATGCTAGATTCAATTAATGGCAGCATTATGAATGGAAAGCAGCCAACTACAATCATAACCACATAAGCTCGGATTATGCAATTGCACGAATTAATGGATAAGATTAACGATTAATCTTCTTGCTACTTTAGACAAATTAATTAACAATTACGGGTTAATTGCATTACCTTAGCAAATATCAAGTTCTAAACTAAATAGGTGATCAATTTAATTAGTTTAAATTCTTAATCTATGATACGAAATCATTCAATTTGATCCATTAATTCAATTAAATATCATCTAGAATCAAACATTCAAAATATGCTATTGTATTTGAGACATAATTCCATCCTCAAATTATCCTACCTTGTTTGATTTACTCTAACATCTGCATATTTAAAAATCACACTATTACATATAAAGATTGAAAATTAATGCCGACAACACATTCACAAAATCCACTAGTAATACAATAAGATAACAATAGAACAAACAAAAGTATAATTGCAAATAATTTACTTATCTTAAAAAAAATGGAGAGACTGTAATTTATAAAGGAATAGAGAAGACTTATCAATTGAAGTGCAGATTGTCATTGATCACTAGAATTCAAGAAGATCAAAAAGTTGGAATTGTGCATTACATGTATATTCTAAGGGAATAGAGGAAGAGAATACATTCCAAAAAATTGTTTCGATCTCTAATAAAAACCCCTGAACCCTGTTTTGATAGAGGATATATCAGAAACAGGTCGCGTGGACAGTTATAATTTTTTAAATGGAAACACGGGACCTCCGTGTTTTCTTCCAACTGCTCTGCTGACAGATAGATTTTAAATCAATGCTCGAGATATTTAACACGGCCCGTGTTTATGAAACACGGGGGTACCGTGTTTTCGATTCTTCCACTATTTTACTTTTGCAATTTTAGCATATCTTCTCTTGGTGTATTTGCTTCCTTTCCAACTTTGCTCCCCTTGATTCAGTGTTTCTTGATGTGTTCTTTACTTGATTTCTTCTTTTCATTGATTTCTCCTTGAATTTCCTCAATTTTTTTCTTTCCTGTAAAATCTATTCAACGGAGAAAAACTCGACGAAAAGATTAAATATTATAAAATTAATGAGGGATAAATGACATTTTTAAGCATGAAAATAATCTGTAAATCTCATCTATCATATTTTATAGCATGTGTATGATATATATAAGTTGTGTTTTTAATGTGAATTGATGTGGCCCATAAGAAATGCATGCTAGGTTATGTAACATGTTAATATGGAGTGAAATGAGGTGGATTTGACCTAAGTGTTGCATGATCATGAGTGGAGGAATCTAGGGTTACATGGAGGAATCTAGGGTTGCATGGAGGAATCTAGAGTTACATGGGGGAATCTTGGGTTTGCATGGAAGAATCTAGGGTTGCATGGGAAATTTAGGGTTTCACGTGGGAGTTTTAGGGTTTGCATAAAAAAGTTCGAAGAGTTTCATGGGGTGTGTAAAGTCTACATGTAGGTGAATTTTACGTATGGAAAGTTGATTTGAGGTGTGAGGAAGGTGATGGAAGTGTTGTTTGGGTGTTGGAATGCTTTGAATGAAAAATAGTACGTGGGACAGTATAAGGATACATAGGAGACTGATCTAGGGTTTTGTGTGGCCAGCTAGGGTTTGGTATGACTACTTAGGGTTTCGTAGTCACACGTGTACTTGGTTATTAAAGTATGATGATGAGGGTGGAGTCTATAGGTTGTGATGTGTGGAGTATTAAGAATGAATTGGGTTTTGTGAGATGGAGTAAAATGGACCACTTAGGCCTAAACTAGGGTTTCTAGGGAAAACCCTAGAGTAAGGTAATGAGTGGACTTGGAGGTGTATAGTAGTGGGCCTTAACCCACATACATCGGAGTTGGACTTCCAGTGTGAATTAGAGTATAGAGGAAAGGTTTTTGGGACAAGTTAGGAGGTGCAGGATTCTCATGATATAGTACCGGTCAGTTAGAGGATAACCGTAGAGGGAGTTAGTCATGCATGTTTAGGGTTAAATTTCTGAATAAGACACTTAAGACATTAATCATTTAAAGTGAAAGATTATTGAGTCTGGTCCAGCCAATCCACCGGTTAGGAATAATGGTTAGGGTATCTTACCCTATAAGTGTTCGATCCACCATCGAATAATAGTGGTCAGGAGCTTTAGGCCTTATATGTTTTCGGCCCACCGACTGTAATAGTGGGGGATCCCAAGCTTAATAAACCAAACCTAAGTTTTCTAAGACACATAAAAGATACCAAGTACTTACAGTGGAACATCATGATAGTAGGAACTAAACCAATCCACCGGTAAGGAATAGTGGTTAGGGTTTTCACCCTATATGTGACCGATTCATCGGCTATAATAGTGGTTAGGGCGTGTTGCCCTATATGTGACCGAGCCACCGGCTAAAATAGTAGAATGTTCCTATACTCGCATAGATTGATAAAAATACATGGGTCGAAAATGAGTTATGATCAGGGATTAATTAATTAATTAATCCGGACTATAAATGGGCCTTTATGTATTTACCCGAATGATTGTACGATATTATGTTATCATGTTGGACTTTATGCTCTTTTTATTTTTCTGCATGGTTTATGTGATTTTATGTGTTGGCCTTAGTACACGGTTACCTTGCTCAATACGTAGCGTACTGACATAGGTGTTACTCATTCCCACGAGCAAGAGGCCTATCTGACGTGTTATAGGTAGGCAATGTTTATTTTGATGCCTTCGATATCCATGAGGCATCAGGAGGGGCTAAGTGTTGAGTCGGACCTGAGTCGTGGACTGGGACTGACGTGGCCGTATTCTCCCTTTATGTCATTATATTTCTTCATGTTATTTCCTTTCTGTATTGGATTTTCTAGAGTTAAATATTATCATCGGTAGACATTATTTCCTTTCAAGGAACTTTGATTTTATACTTTAGATTATATAAACTTTTGTACGTACTCTGGTTTGCGTGTTTATGAACTTTTGGTTTAAGTATTAATTTGAGTTTGATGATAATATTTTCTTAGCCTTAGCACTTGGTACTGGAACGGTCTGAGTAAATCGGTCTGGTACTATATATGGTGGTAACATCCCCTTAAATTTAAAGGTTTTTAATTTAATGGCTTCAGATTTTAAAAAAAAATTGTGAATTTTAAAGTGTTACAGTACACATCACCCATGGTACCGAAACACTGATGGTCCATGGGTCTATCTTGGCCCCAAATTGTAGGCCCGTATGTATTGACATTGTAATAATTGGAGATGCACCCTTGCCTTGTTATAAAGAAGGTGATAAGGCAACTACAATGTTGGAAGCTCATGGAAGCTTCATGCCTTGGTCTACAAACAGGATTCGTCTTACAACTGAAGAGGTAATAACATCCTCCATCCATGTTAAACACATTATACACATTTTTTATACCTTATTAATATATATATATATATATATGAAAATTACATTTTTTTTATTAATATAAATTAAGGGATCGGAAAATAAGAAGGCTCCTAAGTTAAAGGAAAAGTGAATTACTAGTGGAAGGATAAAAACAAAAGAGGGCATCGAGAAAGGAAAGCAAGCCAGATTACAAAAAATTGATAGCCCCACAAAAGATCCCATCTTCAGAGGAGAACCAACTAATATAAGAACCCCGTCGACCACCATCTACTTTGGCAATTTTGTATTTCTACGTCCAAAACTACCTCGGTAGCGATCTAATTATAACTGATAGTCCTGCCGAGCATGTTGGGAGGGCTGATGCCATATACATAAGATCAGGGGAGGTTATTAGCGAAATTAATAAGTCTGAATGGATGTCAATAACGAGTATGACCATATATGCTAAGTAAGTATTATTTCATATCATATATTTTAACACTTTTTATTGATTTGTATAATTTTACGACCTATTATATATATAGTAATATAAGAATTATCAATTATTAAAAAATATGTTTTATTATTGTCATCCATAGGTTGCCACTACAATAAGTGAAGGTAGATACATAAACTATGTAGCATATCGCATCTTAAGTGAGGGGTACAACAACAAGATTTACCTCATCCCTCACCTCGCAAATGAACATTGGATTTTATACGTCGTTCGTCTCAATCAAAATAAAGTATATATTTTTTATTCCCTCCGAAATTATCTCGTTCCTTTTGCCGTCATTTTTTTCTGAAGGGAAACATTTAATTGACATATTAGTATACTTCTTACTCACATTACTTTATTAATTCATATATCCTCTTATATACTTTTTAGGTATATAAAGTTATAATATTGTGTATCAACTTTATTTATTATATAGAGCACTACGGATGATGTATGTGAGCTGGGGCGAAATTGGTGTTCCAGATCCAAATAATCTTGAGTATGAGTCTGTAATGGTAAGCAGGAAGATCAACCTTTTGTATTTGATTTTAATTCCAGTTAATATCTAATAGAATAACATACTGACTAAATTTATTTTACAATGTCCACAACAATAAAACGGTAATGATTTGTCAAAACTATGTTTGTAGATCAATGGATCTCATACTCAATAACAAACCAATGAACATAGATCCAATCCATGTATGTTTCTTTTTTCATATTTTTTCATTATATAGTTAATCTATGACATATTTATTATTAACCAAATGATTGAATTATATCAATTTGTAGTTTTTCAACGATGAGTATGCACAAGGTTAGAAATACACTGATGATGAAATTAATGAAGTTAGAGATGAATGAGCCAAGTTTGTATGATCATATATTCAGTTTTAGAGATCTATGTACATGCATTTTAGGTTAGTATCTGCTATATCTTATGTTTTTCTATATATATATATATATATATATGCAAGACTCATATACACCTACATATATATGCAAGACTTTGTATATTATAGTATTGCTACCAACTTTGAGTTTGGAATTGTAGATCCAAGAACTTTGAGTTTGGAGTGTATAGAGCTACCAACTTGTGGTATGCTTATTAATTTTTAGAGTTATTGATAGTATTTTACTTATTGCAGATTTGGTAAATATTTGAATATACATTTGTGTATGTAATCTAGAACAAACTGCCCAATATAAAAAAATTTATTATTTTTAATAACAATTTTGGTGAAAATCGTTATTAAAACAACATTCAACAATGATTATAATGAATAACCATTGCCAAAACCTTCTTTAAAATAACCATTATATCGAATAACTATTAACAAAATCACAAATTGTAATGACGGTTATAGTGAATAACCGTTGACAAAACATTATGTTTTAATAACAATTTTAGCTGATAACAATTATTAAAACATGCGTAATTCAACTAAATTTGGCATAAATTTTGATGTTTTTATGATGATTTTATAACCATTATTAAAGTTTTAATAATAGATGATTCAATCATGGTTGATAATTATTATTAAATTTATTTAAAAACCATTATCAAAAACACTTTTTGGGGTAGTGTTGGTAATATAAGAAGAATTCTCCATGTGGGTTAATGTGGAAAGAGGAACCTGAATCAACAATTCTTGAGCAATTCCCATAGGCTAGATTGAGGGAAATGTCTTCTGTTTGGATAAGGAAGACATCATCATCTTTAAAGGCTACAACAACAATGCTCTTCTCCTTTTTCTTTTTCTCAACCTAGTGTTGCTTAACCTCTCCTATCTTTTATTCTCTCTTCAAGTCATGTCATTCAATTTTCTCATGCCCTATTTTTCCATAGTAGTAGCATGCAACTTTTGGGTGAGATTTAATATTTTCCTAGATCAGTCTTGACCTTATATATTGCTTCTTCCTTATATTTCACTTCATCTTTGGTGCTCAATAATGTTAGCCTTTGAATGCCCTAAACAATCTCATTCTTTTTTTTCCCCCTCTAGCTTCTTCATTTAATAGACCATTAGTGACATCCATAGTAAGAATACCTTCTTGAGTTGAGTTTCTTAGTGTGGCAACCAATGTACCCCAACTCTTTAGTGGTGAACTGAGAAGTAGAAGCAACTATATCTCATTTTCAATCTTCATATCAACTCTGGCTAACTAATTCACAAGGTCTTTGAAGTTGTTCAAGTGTTTGATCATGCTTTGGCCTTATGCGTATTCCAAATTCACTAATTTTTTCATAAGATGAGACTTATAATGAGGAGTTTTGTTTTAGATCATTGACTTGAGCTTCTATTGTAACTCGTATGCATTTGTGTAAGGGGAGGCATACTCGAACACACTTTGATCAATATACTTTTGGATCATGCCAACAACCTTTTGATTTAAGAGCACTCATTCAATATGTGATTTTTCCTCTAGCTTCTTCTCATTAAGAATGAGCTTGTGTAAATCTTTACAATATAGGTGATTTTTCATCATAGGCTTCCAATAAGAATAATTTCTTATGGTAAGCTTGAACATCCAAATGATGGTTTTCTCCATTTTAAATCACACAAGAACATCCGGTACCACTAAAGCATTTTTTTTCCTTAGCTCAATAGCTCTCTTTTTCAAAGCTTATGAAGGTAAGTTTCAAATAAATTCTTAATAAGTTTCACCTTTCAGGTTTTAATAAGTCTTTCTACTGGTTTTTTCAAGTTTTAGTTGGTCATACAAAACATATTCTTAATTATTTCCCCCCCCCCTTCATTTATACCAATAAAACTGCCAATCGACTCCCATTTTGGGTTGTGATCTTCCATATTTTAACCATCGCTTTCCTCTCGTTACACCGCTAAATTCTGCCTTAAAAAATAGGGAAAAGAAAAAGAGAGGCACAATTCGTGCATATCGCAATGCATGAATGGCGCACATGTCAGGCGTGTATCACTTGTATGGGATATGAGTTGTGGGTAACGCACTCATGCTCGAGTTGTTCGTGCACCTTATTCTATTTATTTTATTTTATTTTTGGGTAATGACCCTCTAGTTTGGATTGGTTACAAAGAAGCGACAAAATATTTATGAGACAAATAAAGCGAGCCAAATAGTTGTTCCCTTTTGCTTAAATTTCTATGTTTTTCTAATGCCACTTTCATATTATACACTCCTTCGGTCCGTAGTACAAAAAATATGTTTGAATAATCCGCATATTTTTTTTAGAAGTTAATAAAAATAATCATAAAATTTTATTTGCACCCTCACTAAAAGTAATAAAATATTTAATGTATTAATAATTAAAAATAATGTGAGGGTAAGATTGAAAAATGACGCCGACTTTTGTGAAGTAATTTTATTTTTATACTAAATGTCAGTGCTACAATGAGTACTTATTTTGAAATAAGTACCGCTATAGTTTTATCTGCTTTAAATCACAAACATTTCGACCGGACAAACGGAGTATGAAGTAATTAAGAGGTTCTTTGGTTTTACTTAGGAAAAATAATTTTTTAGATAATTAATTATAAAAAATAATTATAAATTAATTATTTTTGTTTGATTTTACTTTTTAAAAGTTATTTTTAAAATTAATTACTTAAAACTATTTTTTATAAGCTATAATCAAGAAGTAGATTATATCCACTTATAATAATTACTTTCATTTATAGCTACCCGGTACCAATAAGGGAATCAATCCTTCCCTCTCAGCTCTCTTTTCTTTCTCTTTTTTTTCTTTTGACTTGTGTGACCCTTAAAAAAAGAAAGAAAGAGTCACGGCTATTCTTCTTAAGGTTACATCTTCTTTTTCTCTATATTTTTAAGGTTTGTGTGAACCATACATAATTTATCGTCCCAAATGTTCTTGTTGAAGCCAACATTTTTCTTTTTTCCCTTTTTCCACAAAAAATTAAAAAATTATATATACTATAAAGCATAAAAATTGGAAACCAACTGCAATTATGATAAAAAAAAATATAAAATTAAACCATTCGGCCAGGGCTATAATTCTAAAAGGAAAATAAATATTATTTATTTATATATATATATAAAGTTAAAAATTGAAGATGGAAAATAAAAAAGTAAATTTGTAGAAAAATAAGAGCCAAACACTAATGAGGTACAATAAATAGTTTTTTAATATTAATCACTTATACAATAAAAATAAAAATAAACATATATTTTACTTTTTAAAATAATTTTTAAAAAATAAATTTATAAAAATAATTTTTATCAAAAAATAATTATTAATAATAAGTAATACTATACCTAATCTGGTTTGATCATTTAGGGGCCATCACTCATCAGTTATTATAGTTCAGTACCCGCTGCATCATGCTGCCGCATTCGTAAGTACACCCTGCAAACGGAGAAGTACTCTCGGGACGAGAACTAAAGACCGCAGAACTAGGGTCCCCAGGTAGCATTGATCAGTGACAATTTCAAGCAAAGGTTGGATTTTTGGCGGGGTGGGGAGGGAGGAGGGAAATTAGATAGGGAAGATGGCCGCAAAATTTTCCGGACGTGAGATGTCATCGTATTTATCAAAAAAAAGAAAGCCTTAACGTTTACTGACTTCAATGTAAATAGTACTTTTCCATAAATTCAAACTTCAATAGAATAATATCTATCGGGGGGGGGGGGGAGAATTTTAAACCTAAAATATCTGATATCGAAAATTTACTCTTAATTATTATATCAAGCTTTAATGGTATGCTAAACATGTTTACAGATCATAGATTAGAGAAACCACGAGCTAAAAAATCATGAAAGCGAAAGAGCTTTATATATATATATATATATATATATATATAAAACAACATAGAAATCCACAAGAAACTCTCACATTACATTCATTACATTACATAAAAATAGATTACGGAGCCATTAACATCTAATTATCCTACAACAAATAAATTCCCCACAGCAACAAGCTCGCTAGACTAAATCCTACACGATATATATATATATATATGTTACCTACGTACAAATAATTGATGAATTAATTAGGCAGGCATGCATGCATGCATATGACGCCGATCCAAGCAACATATTATCAATTAAGGAACAGGATACGACTTATTTTTACACATACATTTATAAGCCATAGGACAAGTCTCGGCTTCTTCAAGTGTCGCACAAACAAAACCCACCATGACTAGTCTACATGGCGTACATGATCCGCAAGCATGAGAACAATCGGGTAATCTTGACCCAGCAACTTGCAGAGTATCATGGGGCAACTTCACCATCCCACTCTTGATTGCTCCGCTGACCCCGTCGTAATTCGTTTCGTCCGCTCGCGATCTGCTGCTACCGTCAATCGCGGTTCCGATTGGATTAGCTGGGCGACTGTGCTCAGGTACCGCTTCATCTGTCGTGAGATTTGAAACATAGCAGATATAAATTAGTACGTACTACATAGGTCGGCTGGGAATAGGATATATCTGCAGTACCCAACGACGAAAGTAAGAGCTATATACAATTAAACATACGACCAGTAGTTAGCTCAGCATGAATCTAAGAACGATGCCCAACGTGCGTATACTGAGAATATCCATAGGAGGAGAGTACTTACGAGGACGAGGCCTACTGATGTGCCTGGAAGATGTAATACTAGGGAGAACTAGTAGGATGGCCGTGATCAGTGCATATACTGCTGCTACAAAACTAAAACTCTTCATATTTCCTTGCATCAAATATTTAATATTGCTCTCACTGGCTGGCTGGGTTAATTTTTCAACTAAAACCACTTAGTTTGTTGTGTGTATATGTATATATACCTAGCTAGACGATAAGCACATATACTTAGAGAATCGGAATGAAGAGACGGCGGACGGGCCGGTGGCGGACTGACGACTCTATTATATATATATATATATATATATATATATATATATATTAAAAACAATGGAGAAGAATTGAGAGACAAAAGAGGTGGTAAAGTGAAAGTATTGAAGCAAATCACAGGCAAAAAGTGTGGGTGTGTGTGTGCGACCCGCCTCAGTGAGAGAGGATAGGCTAGTCACATGAAACAGGGTGAAAAAAGGGAATGGAGTCACAGGGCTTAACCCGCCTCTTGTGTTATATATAAGTATTACATCCACGTACGTACACTTACTCTTCCAGGCTTCATGAATACTTACCCACACACACACACATATATATACATATATATCCACTCCGTACAGACAGCCAAGTATTTAAGTGATGCATCAGTTGATTAATTTTCTACGTGATTCTCTGACTCAACAAAAAAAAAAAGCACCTCGGCTAATGAATGATGGTAGAAATAAATGCACAGTCGATTTGCTTAGAGTTTTTTAAAATTTGAAAGGCAGGCCATCAATCTTCTATGAATTGTGACTGCCATTAATGCTCTTGTGCAAGATTGTTCTGTAGCAAATGATGAATTGAAGGATATCAAACAGTTTAATGGAATCCCTCCTTGTAACCTGATACGTACAGTTGACGTGAACATAGTGGCCCTCGGAATGGGAAAACCAAATGGCAGGACACAACAGCAGAGCTGAGTGGAAGAAAGAAAGAAAGAGGGGCAGTCTTGCTACAGGAACTAGCTTATATGTATGTGGACCACTTGATTCCTCAAATTTAAGGGTAAAGCCTGTCAGCTGCTGAGCCTAGATCGTCACTGTTTCAAGTTAGGCATTTTTTTTTTCAAGATGAAAACACTTTTACACCATCTCGCATGCAGATAGTTAATTAAGCACATTTATGTACCATATATAGTTAATTAAGCATACATTTATAACAGGATAAACAAAAACTAATTCAGTAACTGAATCCTGTTACCGCTTGGTTTGGAAAAGTTTTTTGATTCAACCATGTATTTTCAGAAAATTTATATATATATCTTGGTAAGTTTGCTCTTCATACGTATTGCACCATATATGATATACCCACACACCCGCCTCCTTTTTTTGACACCCCATACTCTAGTAGCGATTTTTTTTTTGTCACCAATTACCCTTCCGTCTCCTTTTCTGTTTACTTTTCCCACGTTATACGTAGATGATTTTGATTAATGTATCAAAAAAAAAATTCCAACAATTTACACATATTTTAATAAAGTAATACAAAATAGTTTTAAAATTACACTTACACTTTTATTAAAAAATAATAAAATATTTAATACATATATAATTAACAAAAAGTTAGGATAAAAGTAAAAAAAATAAATTTTGATTTTTCTAAAATAATTTTTTTATATAAAAATTTAATGATAGAATAACTTACTTTAATATTTTAATATTTATAATTCATTTTCCAACTTTTTCTTCATTGCACCAACTACCCCTCGTGAACCCAAAACCCTAACACCACCTCCTTCATCCTCTACATTTAGCCCTCTTTCTCCTTCTTCTTCATGTTGCCCCATCTCCTTCCTCTTCTATTCACTTCCTTGTCCTTCTTTCTCTCTCACTCTTTCTCCCTCCCTTTCCCATCCCTTATGCTTCTTTTCCCTTTCCCGACCTTCCCCTTCAATCCATCTATTTCTTAGGTTTGATCGGTGCAGGATGTAGCAGTGGCAAATTTGGTGGTCTAGTGTCGTATAAGCCGCCATGTAATTTAAATCATCTTTTTATACAACTGTAGTATTGGTGAATAATGATATCATTTTCACCGAAGATTAAGAGAGCTTGCCTAATGTCTAGCTTGCACACAAACAATAATAATAATAATAATAATAATAATAATAATAATAATAATAATAATAATAATAATAATAATAATAATAATAATAATAAATAAATGACTGACTAAAACTCTAAAATCACAAAAACTACTAATAATAAGAAAAACATTATAACTGAGGATTTTAAAATAAAAAACAAATAAAATTAAATAAGAAAGAAAATATGGATGAATGCAGTAGCAATAAAGATGTTAGGGAAGTCAATATCCACAACTAGAGTAGGTCAAGAAACAACAATTAATTCCTATGTTGCTTATTAGTCATGAGAAATAAACCGGTCAAGTTGTAACTTGTAAGCTAGAAGGAAGTCTATATACATTATATTACATCCCTAAATTAATTTATTATGACAAAGCGCTTATTAAATCTTATTGAATTCTAACAGTGTATCCATAATAAGCAGCTCATATATCTAACTAGATCCAAAGCATTAAACATAAGTGAGATGGTGTCAATCTAATTACCCAAATTAGCTACCGCCAACATGTTTAATTGTATTCCCTACTACCTTTGAGCTACACATATCCAAACACTCTATTACTCCAGTTAGAATTATAAAACTATTAGGTGAATTGCTATCTAACCTAGTTGCAACTTATACATGTGAATTCTAATAAGTTTATATAGTTACCTAGCATATATATAATCTTACATACTATCACTATGAGAAAGCTAGTACTATAATAAATTAGGTTTTTAACGACCAACAATTTTCATCGTTAATGGCTAAATTTTGGTCGCTAATGTAAATGACGACAAAAAAAGTTAGTGGTCGTCAGTGGTCATTATTGCTCCATCGTTAAAGGCTTTAACGACCAAATAAAATTTTTTGGTCGCTAAAGTAATAATGAAGACATATTATATTGGTTGCTAAAGCAATAACGACAATGTATGATGTTGGTCACTAAAAGTAATAACGATAACGTAAATTGTTGGTCGTTGGAAGTAATAGCAACAATGTATGATGTTGGTCACTCAAAGTAATAGCAACAACGTATGTTGTTGGTCGTTAAAAACAATAACGACGACATATGATGTTGGTCGCTAAAAGCAATAACAACGGACATAATACACCGTCGTAAATAATATTAACGACCAATTTTTTATCGTAATTAAATAAAAAAAATATCACACCAATAACGATACTAAAATTCATTAATTATTAGCGACATAATTTATTGGTAATAAATGGAATAATTATATATTCAATAATATAATTAGCATTTCAATATTCATCTATAACCCTGCACCTATATGCATATATATCCATTTTAATCTTCTTAAGACTTGTACCTGTATGCATGCATATATATCCATTTCAATCTTCTCAAACCCTATACCTATATGCATGGATATATATCCATTTTAATCTTCTCAAGCCTTGTACCTGTGTGCATATATATTTATTTCAATCTTCTCAAGCCCTATACCTATATGCATATATATCCATTCTAACACATAGATATATTTTTCTAAATATCTGTTTACAAACATTCAACTATATATTCATACAAATATTTTGTATCAAATGTCCGGTACAATAAAATATTTGATCAAATATAAATATATTACAAAAGAGCTACACGATGTCGTTGCATTACAAAAATATCATGATTAGAAGCCGGTTAAGAATTAATCATTCTATTCATCGGACATAATAGACTTGGTCAGTTTGTCAAAATAAACTGGATATGTAACAACAAAGATATAAAAATAATAATTAATATAAGTATTAAATAAATAATGACATATCATATTAAAAGAAAATAAAAACATTACGCCGAATAATAAAAACAAGAGTATATCATTACTCTTCAACATAAGATAAAAACTACATCCAAACCAAGTTGGCAACATCCACAACAAGCACCATAAACCTTACCCTCCAACCTTGTCACATCCAAACAATTCCTCTAAGATACCCAGGGTAATAAATGACTCAAACAAAGTAAATTCAACTAAGCAATTGTCAATGATATATGGCGATCCAACAAAATCAATGAATAAGGTTCAAATTTACATTAGAACCAAAAAATTAGCTTTTTATTATTACGAGAAAAAACTCACCTCTACACAATGCATATTACCACCACTAGTTAGCTTTTCAAAATCAATGGCCTTTATAAAAATATATCCACTTAGAACTTAGTGGCATTCGTTGTGAATTAAAGATAATTGGGAGCTGCAAAGAAAACAATTAACTTTATGAGAATGTATATTCTATGACATTAAGGATACCAAAATGCAACCCAGACCATACAAGTCCATTCTCATGGATGATGTTGGATGCATATTTTAATAATTCAACCATTAAAGCTAAAATAAAGTATGAAATAAGAAATCAAGGCCATTACAAAAATACACATAATTATATGCATATTATTACAAGAAGAAACCTCACCTCTACACAATGAATATTATCACCATCAGTTAGCTTTTCAAAATCAATGACATGTTAAAAAATATATCCACTTGGATGCTGCTGGATACACATTTTAATAATTCAACCATTACAGCTAAAACAAAGTATGAAACAAAACTATTAATTGAAAGAACAACTCAATCTAAAAGAGAGTAATGTAAAGAACTAAACATGCAACCCTTATGATAAATTATTCTAGTGAAGAAGAGAAACATTAATGGAAACATCTACGTGTAACCCTTATAAGCAACCAATATATGCCCCAAGTCTACTTGACATCAATTTGATTTTGTGTTGTTTGTAAACCTTATTTACCATGGGTGTCAGAGTTGGGTTCATGATATTTTTTATGTTGATTAGTAATTTAGTGGCATGCATTGTTCTTATCTTGTAGCCTTTATTTTCTATTTCAGTTACCCATATTTTCTCATTATATTTCTGCATAATGCTTGTTCTCAGATGCACTCTTTGAAGCAGGAGGTATTTGGTTTGGCTGAGGACGTTCTTATGACAGTTTTTGCCCCTAATTATGATTTGAGTGTGTACATTGGATGTGTCATTTCTAGGTCGTTTTGAAGTCTTTGTTACTACTATACATATTTATAGTTTCCTAACCACTAGTATTAACTTATTACTTATAATCTATCAAAAGTCAGATCTAGTTGTCTTGGGATGGTCCCTATGCTTGTTAATTTTGAAAATTCATCCCTAGGAACCATACGTGGCTAATTTGAATTTAGTTAGATCTAAAATAGCTAGTTAAGCTTATTAGACAACTAGTTGGAATTATACTCATAATGATGAACACATTTAATAATTTTAACTAACCTCATGTTCAAGGGCAGCTAGCATCCTTTGATGTAGATGGAGAAGCAAGCATGTAATCTACATCATCATCTACATTCTATTCATTTTGCATCAAGCATCGAAATCGTGCACTTTTCAAAATCATCTCCATGACAGGTTCCTACTTGTCCATTCTTTCTTTTAGTACTTGATTTTCTTGATTCTATTTCTCAAGCTTTTCTTCTTTTCTTTTAAGAGCACCATCCTTTACCTTGAGATCTTCCAAAAGCTTTTTCTTGCCTTTGTAAGGTCCTTTAATTTCTCTAGGATTCACTCCACCACCATAGCTAGGAACATAACCCCTTGTTCAAGTCACCCCATGCACACGTTCAGCCACCTCAACATGAGTAAGGGAGGGTTCAGCAGCTTGGACCTCAATAATTTAAGCCTTCAAGACAAAGAATGTTAGTTAGACAAAAAAATATATATAGAACTAATCAAATGAAAGATATATGGAAAAAAGTGTGCATGGATGTCTGTAGCCTCGGTTGTAGCTATCTTTTCACCCTTTTTATGGCTTTCAAAATAAACGGTGCCATAATTTGGATTTTTTCCATCTTTTCCTCCCTAGATAAGATAACATTTATCTATAAGGATTGAAAAAAAAAGGAAAAATAGTGTTTTGGAAAAAAGTGTATCTTGCTCTTTATAGGCAAATATATATAATATATACCATATTATAGGCAATATCTCGATAAGGCTTGCTGCCACTACGATGAAGACATTTGTTGTCCATCATCAAGTAGTTATTTGTATTTCTTTGGCTCATTTCTTTTGCACATATATTTTATTATATTATAAATAAGAGAAGAATAATTAGCAAGGTAATTGAATATATACATATATTTCTAATGAATTATTCATAAGTAATTTACCACAAACTTTGGACTATGATAGTAACATTTCACCAGCCACTCCCAATCAGATGGCTCCTCAATCGTAGTTGGTTTAAGCTTCAATTGTTCGTGAACATCCAAGCCTTTAATATTTCTGTGATTTTCTCTCCTCCAATTGTTCCACAAGTCTTTCATGTGACGAAGAGTAGAATTTTTGTAACTCTCCATGTTATCATTAGATAACTTCTCCTGCAATACAAAAGCAATAAATCCAAAGGAACTAAGAATTAACAAGTCAAAGGAAACTATTATACGGAAAGAGAGAAAAAAGTTTGTAGTAGCACAAGTAAAAGTAAATGAAATATCAAAATGAACAAGACTAAGCGTTTATTGCCCAAATACTGCAATTTAATAATCTTGGTCAATCAACTATAGTAATCAATGGATCTACTGCCATCATCACCAACCACAACCACTCCACTAAATTGTGACCTTGTTCCTTCCTCGTGAGATGTAGTGTGGAATCGATATCCATTTACTACATAGCCATAAAAACATGTCACATATTTTGACAAACCACGTGACAATAAGAGTAAGTATTCTATCTTCTCGCTTTTATCTGTTTCATATAAATTTGTAACCTAATAAATATTATGTTTATTATAACCTATTATTACAAACCCAATGATCTAAATGAACTTGCATTATTTTATATATTGAATATTGAATATCATGGAAAACTTACTTTTTTGTTAAACCACCGAATAAACATTATATTCCATTCATTGGAAGACATTTGTGGTATATTGTCTTTGTGGTTTTGATAATACATTCTATAATGGAAAAGATATATTATATGTTTAATATGTGCCTTTGAAAAAATAAATAGAAAGGAAAGTGTTTTTAGGTAAGACTTACCCAAGAAATGATTGAACTTCTTCAAAATTGTTAAGAACATATATACAGGCTTGCTCTAATTCATCTGCAACTAGGTCTATGGTTCTACCACTTCCTAGCCCTCTTCCCTTGTAAGAAAAGGAAGACAATTTGGTAGAGACATTCATATCATCATCATAATTTTGATCAAGGTAGTTAAACTTAGTCTCTACTTTATGCAAATATCTTGAACAAAAATTCATACATTCTTCTGCTATATACCCTTCTGCAATAGATCCCTCTAGATGAGCCATGTTATGTATATAAAATGTCAAAGTGTACAAATTTCTTTCCCTTAGATACATCCAATGAGAATGTACAGGTCCACATAACATAACCTCATATGCTAAATGAACTGGCAAATGTAATATCACATCAAAGAAAGATTGTGAGAACATCTTCTCTAACTTACAAAGGGTTATTATAATTTACGCTTCAAGACACCTTAAGTCTTCCATATTCAAATGTTTCGAACCTAAATCCTTGAAAAATATAGACAACTAAAGAAGTGGTTCGTACACATCCTTCGGAAGAAGGCTACGCAATGCAAGAGGAAGAATATGATGCAAGAGAATATGATGGTCATGGCTCTTTAATTCGGAAATCTTATTCTCTTTTAAGTTTATACATTGTGAAATTTTAAAAGAAAAACCATATGAAACCTTAAAATGCTTCAAAAAGTTATAGAATTTATGTTTTCCCTCTCGAGATAGGGTAAAACAGGCATCATGCAGCAATATTTTATGGCCATTTGTGATAGGATATAACTCAGACCTAATACCCATTGCTTACAAATCAAGACGATATTTATAGTTATCCTTCGTCTTATTTGGTACATTGAGTAGTTTTCCAAGTATGTTATACTTATATTTTTTTTCAATGTGCATTACATCTAGGGTATGTCATATCAAGTGGTGCTTCTAATATGGGAGCCTAAAAAATATATTCTTTTTGTTCCAGTTATCTTGCCTCTTCTTGTGCGAGACCTTTCCCTTGAAGGTAGGATCTTTGATTAATATGATGTCTTCAAGATCTTGCACTTGGTGAAGAATCTCTTCACCTGTTAGAGGTTTCAGAGGTGTTCCCTTTTCTATAGTACCATCAAATAACATATTCTCTCTACTCCATCTATGATTATTTTTCAAGTAGCGTTGGTGACCCATGAAGCATTCCTTTCCCCTATTACCTAGTCTCAAAAAGTGAGTATCCTTATTGCAAATAGGGCAAGAAAGTTTTTCCTTTATGCTCCATCCAAACAATATTCCATATGTAGGAAAATCATTGATAGTTCAGATAAGAGATGCATGGAGATTGAAATTTTGAAGCTTTGATGCATTGTATGTTTGGACACCATTATTCCACAAGTCCTCTAATTCATTGATTAGAGGCTGTAAATAAACATCAATAGCATCCCTAGGACCATCGAGACTTAAAATCAACATAAAAGAAAGAATTTTGGATGACATGGATATCAAAGGGAAGCAAGCACAAAACGTGATTTTTTGATATCATAATTTAGAATGGTCGATGAAAGTTGAAAGTCAATCCCAAACCTAGAATGAGCATAGACAGTAACATACTTGGTTCCTTCATGTATAACTAAGGAGGCAAGTTGTATGGAATAAGGATCACATGCCACATATCATATGATGGTCTCACATTATTGAATGGTTGAAAACCATCACTAGCTAGCCCAAGTCTAACATTTTGAGGTTCAGAAGCAAAATCTGGATTGAGCTCATTATGTTTTTTCCATGCCAACCCAGCAGTTGGATGCCTCAAATCTCCATCATTATCTTTATCATGATGCCATCTCGTTATAGAGACCGTCTTAATGGACATAAAAAGCATATGAAGTCAAGGTTTTAGTGGAAAGTATTGCAATATCTTAACAGGTATTTTTTTTTCCATTTTCTTTTACCTTCTCTTCCCTACTATGCTTGCTATGTTGCCATCTTGAAGCTTTGCAAATTTTACATTTCTCTAGATGACTATCTTCTTTCCAAAATAGCATACAATCCTTCACACATGCATCAATCTTCTCATATGAAAAGCCAATATCTTTAATCGTCTTTTTTGCCTTGTAATAAGAGTTGGGCAAGGTTGAATCTTTGGACAATAACTCTTCTTTCAATAATTTAAGTAAAATTATAAAAGAACGATTACTCAATTTGTCAGTAATCTTCACATGAAGCAATTGAATTAAGGCAGACAATTTAGATCCCTTAGAACCCTCGTAAAGAGATTGTTAGAAGTCACTCAACAATCATTATTTATCTGCAGCTTCAAAGTTCGATTCTTCTTCCTGGTTTAGGGATCCCATATTTCCCAAATTTGCCTCAATATTCCGATAGTAAGGATACCTATCTTCTAAAAGTTCTGTTATCTTGATATCATTATCATCATAGTCTTCTTCATTCTCATTATTTTGAGGATCCATATCGATGTCAGAATGTTTCTCGTGTCCTTCTTCATCATGATGAAATCATAGAGTATAACCTCTCATAATCCCAAAGGTCATTAAGTGTGCTTTCACAGTATCATGAGTTTTAGAATCAGTATTAATACAATTGATACATGGATATCTAATTAGATTTCTATTGATTTTTTGAAATGCATAGTTCAAGAATTCTTCAACCCCGATAAAATATGTTGGATCATGAAAACTATCATCAACAAGGCCAATCCATTCCTTCTTAGGCGCCTTTTCTAAAGGAAAAAAGGCGTAAACATAACAATTAGAAAACAAATGCTAATTATATAAAACGTGCAAACTATCATTTTGAAGAATACATGACAAGGATTACAAAGATATAACACCAAACATCATTAATAAAGTATTAATGAAAGAAATAGAAAGTACAAAAGCACACCGATTACATCATATTTTGTTTCTTGTTAAAAAAATAGTGTTAACAATGTTCATCATCATATTCTTTACCTAATTTTATCAACTTGAATGATTATGAAAATTTTAAATAAATTAACGTAGAAAATAATCTAAGGACATCAAAAAGAGATTATACAACAATATAAAGTAATGAAGAAGACTTTGAGCACCACCATCCATCAAAACCCTTCCTAATTTTTTACTTTCAAGATAACATATATTATATACTCAATTGATTAAAATAATAAAGGAAAGACCCAATTTAATATAATTAGGGTTTTAGAGTCGGGACTACAAATCCGGTCAAATCTTGCTAAAATATTTAAATTGATGGATCGAAAATAAAATTAAACATAATCTAATGCAAGTTATATAATAAATTGAATAAAATAACTCAATTATACACTCCAATTTAAATCCGTAAGAATTTTGACCTAAGAATCTAATTCCTATTAATTTTGCACAAAATTTTCAAATTGATAGTTCTAACATGAAATTAGATACATTTTAAAGAATATTGTAAATTCAATTTATCTAAAATAGCTTAATTGGATAAAACCAACAAATATGGATATAACCGAGTCACAAATCCAATTTTCACAAATCAAACACAACCAATACAATTAACCATTCCAAATCACTCATAAAACACACACACACACACACACACACACACACACACACACATATATATATATATAATTAAACAACTAATTTATCTTATCATAAGCTAATTTATTTAAAATTAATCAAAATAAAAGTTAGGGTTTGGGTATTTATACCAAATTAATTGCTGTAAAATTGGAGGAGATGAGGGCTGCTGGAGTTTCGTCGGTAATCAAGGACCACTCGCCGGTGCCGAGCAACGCTGGAGGTAGATGGCCGGTGGCGCACCGTTGCTGTCTTTGTGCGTTGCTGGCGGCGGCTGCTGCTGCGCTGATGCTCGCTATTGCTGCGTTGGAGGATGACGACGACAAGAGGAGGGGTGGTGGTGTGCTCGAACACTGATGGCTAGTGTGGCCTGGGTCAAAGGAGTAGAGGAGGAAGAGGCAAGGGTCGGGGGTTAGGGTTTGGTCGACGTTGGGGAAAAAAATAGAAAGACAGAAGACATAAAGAAAATATAGGGGGGCTATCAACGGGTGGGGTTTCGTTCAATTTTTTTTTTAATTTTAAGGATTTGAGTGGTTTAAGTGTTTTTTTTCATTACATCTTGTTTTTTTTGGATTTTAGAAATTTGAAATTTTTTTTCATTGTAAAGCATATATATGAGACTTAAACATTTTTAGCGACCAATAAATTAACGGTTAACGACCAAAAATTATATTAGTTGTAATAGATATACCAATAACAACGACTTTTGATGGTGGTCGTTAATAATATATTAATAGCAACAAAAAAAATTGCTAGCTATATTGGCCATTAATGCACACCACTACGGAAACAGGAAATAATAACGGGACATTAATAACGGTGGTTCAAAAACCATCGTCAAATGCGTGAAATTAATGCGTGGAAGTTTTAATAACGGTTGTAGGTAACAACTGCTATTAAAAGTGGAAGGTGAAATTTTGCACGGGCATTTTAATAACGGTTGACATAAAACCGTTATTAAAACATAATTTAATAACGATTCAAACAAGAACCGTTGTCAAAAATGGCAACGTTTTAATAACGGTTCCTGTAAGAACCGTTATTAAATCATGTTTTAATAACTGTTTTTACAGGAACCGTAATTAAAACTTCGTTTTATTTCGTTCTGTTCTGTTTCGTGCCAAAAATTTCAGACTCTATCGCTTCCCTCTCGTACTCTCTTTCTCTTGCAAACCCTTGCACCACCGCTCCGGCTCCTCTGAATTAAGGGAAATCATCGCACCGCCATCCCTCCACCACCCCTCTGCCATTGTTGGCTTTCCATGTGTGTGGTGTCATTCTTGCGAACGTAGCCAGCATTTGTACCTTCGTCGTTGCAGTTCTCAACTTGCACGCCATTGCTCCCTTTACGTATGTGTTTTTTCTTCCCTCATTGCTCAATTTGTCTCTACTGATATGTATATATATACATATATATATATATGGGGTTTTTATTTGGAAAACAAGTATTTACTGCGCAGAAAACATTTGCGCAGTAAATACTTATTTTACCCCTGTAGGTGCGCAGCAATTATTTGACCTTCCTCTGCCATCTCTTTCGACATCTTTCTTACTCTCTCCCTATCTTCTCTCTATTTTTCTCTCAAAATTCAGTCAAAGTCTCCCTCCCCGAGAAGAAATTTCAAGCAACCGAAGGTAAGTATCGTATTTTATTTTTAATTTTTAATTTATAATATATAATTATAATAATTTTTTTATTAGATCCGATAAATTTTTTTATTTTATTAAGTAGATCTGGTAGGTTTCGGCGAATTAGACCAAAAATCGGAGAGGATTTCGGCGAAACTGACCGAAGGGTGGGGGGAGTTTCGGCAAAATCAACCGAAGGGAGGGAGGGAGTTTGGCTAATTTTGCCGATGTAAGGCATGAGATTCGGTAGAATCGACCGAAGGAAAGGCTTAGTTTCGGCAATTTTTGTCGATGTGAGGGTCTCCCGGCTTAGTTTCGGCTAATTAAATTAGGGTTTCCGCTGATGTGAGGGAGGGAGTTCGGCTAATTTTGCCGATGTAAGGCATGAGATAGAAAAGGCTAATTACAAATATGCCCATAGTTTTTTTTATGAAAATTCAAAAGATTAGGCAAGGAAGGAAACGGAATTAGATGCACCATGTATGACTCACCGCATCAGCATAAACAAGTTATTAATTAATAAAGCATGGGAGATGCATGTACCAAGCAAGATACGTGCTTATTAATTAGTGGTCTAGAATGCTTTTGGTTGGGCGTAGAAGGTTTAAAAAAAATAAAAAAATTGGTGCATCGGCAGTTTGTGCCGATGCTTTGGCCTGGTTTCGATACAAATTGCCGAATTTATCGGCCGAAATTAAAAAAAAAATAAATATATATATATATATATATATATATATATATATATATGCTGCATCGGCAGTTATTACCGATGGGATGGCCTGGTTTCGGCAATAATTGCCGATGGCCTGGATGTAAACTTAAATATTTCGGCAGAAATTGAAAAAAAAATAATAAATAAATTTGGTGCATCGGCAGTATTTGCCGATGTCTTGGCCTGCTTTAGGCAATAAGTGCCGATGGCCTGGGCAAGTTTCGGTAAAAATTGCCGAATATTGTCCATAGTTTCGGCTAAAATCGCCGATGCTGATTGTGACTTTCGGCAAAAATCACCGATGCAAAGGTCACTTTCGGAATTTGTTTTCCGCGGAGTAAAAATACGTTTTCTATATAACAATACCCTATATATATATGTATACATGTTGCACCGAAGATGTTGTGTTTGTTTGTTATTATAAACTTGCGGTTTGTTGTTTGAAAATCTGTTGTTTGATGTGTTGGTGAAAAATTTTGCTGTCCTTTTTTTATTGTGGCCGAGACCTTAATTTACAGATATATATATATATATATAAATGTGTTTATAATCTATTTTATAAAAATATGTATTATTATTTTAAGAGAATCCACAAGCCTAAAATATATATTATTATCATAAGATATGTACGTTCTAAGTATAAAATTAAGGTGTATATATATTTTTTTAGCACTCACATTATTATGCAGATCATGTGTATTTATATGCTTTTTTTAATATATATTTTGTAAGACGTGTATTTATATTCCATAAAATGTGTGTTTATATGTATTCTATTATATGTATATATATTTATAATATATTTTATATATAAGATGTGTATATATAATCTAAAATAATTGTGGTTAGGGTTAGGGTTGGGGTTAGGGGGAGGGTTAGTGTTAGGGTTAGGGTTAGCTATAGGTTTAGGATCATTATCTTATGAGCTTTAGTGTTAGTTTTTATTATAATTTATTAGGGTTAATTATTGTTAGGGTTAGGGTTAGGGGGAGGGGGAGGGTTAGGGTTAGGGTTTATCGTTTATTATACTAAATATAAACTAGGGCTATAGGGAAAAATCCTAAGGATAAGGGTATTGTGCATGGGGAAAAGTTGAGGAGGTTGGTTGGGCATCGGTGTTGTGATAAAAATTAAATAGAGATGAATAATTGTGTATAATAATAATAATAATCATATAGGATTTATTAGGTTGTACTATATATGTATATATGTATATATATATGTATTATCTTATTAATATCTACTTGATTTTACTATGCGTAGCTTGAATGATTTGATGATAGTTTGATGTTTAGCCAGTTTGTTAAATATATAACTAAAGATTATGTCCTTATTTTAAATAGTTTGATGTTGTTAGGTTTACATAGTTGGTTATGATCTGGTAGAATATATTTATGATTTGTCTAGCTAGTTGAAGATCAATTTACATATTCTGTAATTTAGATCCTTTCGAGAACAACCTTGATGATAAGATTTAGTGGTTCTCATTTGTAGGTAGTGAGATGACATACCCTCCACTATATTTTCATATGGCGCCACATACAGATGTACGGACTCATGTGATATGGTTATATGACGAGCTATGTTATTTGTACGCGAGTGGCTCATCCTATCACCCTTTTCATTTCAAATCTTATCACCTTTTGTTGACCCTGCATCAGATAGAGCCATGGGCATCGGCTACGTCTACTTTTTTTTGCAGTGGTTTGTCTACCACACTGATGCACCACACCTGAGATTTATTGAGGGTGAGCTGTTTGCTAGAGAGTATGATAGGATATCGAGAGAACCGATGGTCATCGATGATGAGTGGAGGTATCGTCATAGCTTGCCTCGGAGTATCCACCTCGGTTACCCTAGAGTATCCGTGAGTAAACTCTCTTGCGATGATGTCAGGGATCAAATGATATATCGTGATGAGTGGACTTTCAGAGTTATAGTTTTTAGTCGGGCTCGACGAGGCTATCGGGGGATTTAGTTTTAGGGATATAAGTTTTCGTTTTTTAGGTATTTGAGTTGTAGCAACATTTTGATGTATATAGTGATGCTATTGCTTAAATCCTGTAGTATGTATATCTTTTGTAATTTGAACTATTAATTGTACAATATTTTGCTACGTATGTATGTATGTATATATGTATATATATATATATATGAACTCTTTGTAAGTATGAGGAGTTTCATTGATCAGCATTAATATAATTTTGGAAACTTGTTAGCATGATTCGTATATATATATATATATATACATACAGAATAACATGATACATTTGAGATTAATTCTTTCTAAGCAAGAGTGATTTTAGAATTATTAAACTTATAATTCAATTGATTTTTAATAATTACTTTCATGTGGGATATATCTAGATTCAAAAACTATGGATCGGAAATGGTTGTCTGCAAATCGTCTGTCTAGAGAATATAACAAAGGAGTGGAGTTTTTCATCAAGTTTGCAGTTGAACATGCTCGGGACTCTAGTAGAATAGTTTGTCCTTGTTTGAAGTGTGCTTATATTCAGCGTGTCAACGCTAATGATTTGAGAGATCATTTATTTGTGTATGGAATTGATACAAGTTACACTTGTTGGATATGGCATGGGGAAACAGAGTCTAAATATGAAAATGACGATGTTAGGAGGGATAGTAGTGGATCATCATTTGATAACTATGAGGGACATTCGTTAGAGGAGATGACTCAAAAGGTTGAGGAAAGTGCTTGGGATTGTCCAAAAATGTTTGAGAAGTTATTGAATGACTCGGAGAAACCTTTGTACGGTGATTGTAAGACGTTTACGCCATTATCCGCTACTTTAAGGTTGTACAACTTAAAGGCATGTAACGGATGGAGTGATAAGAGTTTCACAGAATTATTGTCACTTGTGAAGGATATGCTTCCTAATGATAACGTTCTACCCGATCGTACATATGAAGCGAAAAAGATTCTATCCTCTATGGGCATGAGTTATGAGAAGATACATGCATACCCTAATGATTGTATTTTATATCGCAATGACAATGCATCTTTGGATAGTTGTCCTAATCCTGCATGCAAAGCACCACGATACAAGAAGAACAAGGTGCCCGCTAAGGTGTTATGGTATTTTCCTATAATACCAAGATTAAGGCGGATGTTTAATGATATTGAAGATGCCAAGAACCTAAGATGGCATGCTGATGACAAGATAGATGACGGGCTTCTTAGACATCCATCTGACTCTCCACAATGGATGACGATTGATGGGTTGTTTCCTGAATTTGGTAAAGAAGCAAGAAATGTGCGCCTTGCGCTTTCTGCGGATGGAATGAATCCGCACAATCAAGGCAGCTACAGTTTATGGCCAGTGATTTTGGTTATATACAATTTACCTCCGTGGCTCTATATAAAACGCAAGTATATGATGTTGTCTTTACTCATTTCCGGGTCAAACCAACCTGGGAATGATATTGATGTTTATTTGGCACCTTTGATTTATAATTTGAAGTTCTTATAGGACATGGGAGTTGAAGTATTTGATGCATATAGTGAAGAACATTTCACTTTGAGAGCATTGTTATTCTGTACTATAAATGATTTTCCGGCGTATGGCAACTTGTCAGGTTATAGTGTGAAAGGCCATTATGCATGTCTGATATGTGAGGAGAATACTTCATTTGTTCAGCTAACACATGGCCGAAATACTGTGTTCCTTGGGCATCGTAGGTTTTTACCGAAGAATCATCATTATCGTAGGCAAAGAAAAGCGTTCAATGGATTTCGAGAAGAAGGGCTAGCACCAATCCGGTTGACGGGTCGACAAGTGTGGCTGAAGATGAAACATTTGAGTGTCAAGTTTGGGAAGAAGAATAAAGATAAGCCTCCATCAGTTGGGTGGAAGAAGATGTCAATATTCTTCAACCTTACTTATTGGGAATCTTTCTACGTGAGACATGCCCTTGATGTGATGCATATTGAGAAAAATATATGTGACAGTCTTGTTGGTACATTACTTAATGTTCCACTCAAGACTAAAGATGAGATAAATGCTCGAATGGATATGGAAGAAATGGGTATTAGACGGGAACTGACACCGCGAGACAACGGAAGAAGAACATATTTACCACCGGCGTGTCATACTCTTTCCAGAAAAGAGAAGATTTCATTTTGTGAATTCTTGCACAGTGTCAAGGTTCCGGAAGGGTATTCTTCAAATGTCAAAAGGCTCGTGTCGATGAAAGAGTTGAAATTAATTAACATGAAGTCTCATGATTGTCATATCTTGATGCAACACTTGTTGCCGATAGCTATACGTGAAATTTTGCCAAAACGTGTTCGAATTACTATCACGAGGCTTTGTTGGTTTTTTAAAGCCGTCTGCTCTAAAGTTATACATCCTGATAGTTTGTACGCCTTGCAAAAATGGATTGTGATTATTTTGTGCCAACTTGAAATGTATTTTCCACCGTCATTCTTTAACATTATGGTACATCTAACTGTTCATTTAGTTTATGAGATAAAGATGTTAGGACCTGTTCATGGGCATTGGATGTACCCCTTTGAACTGTTTATGAAGTTGATAAAAGGTTATGTGAAGAATCGATATCAGCCAGAAGGATGTATTGTTGAGAGTTACCTGGTGGAAGAGGCGATTGAGTTTTGCACAAAGTACTTGTCAAATACTGAAGCTCTTGGTATTCCTAAGTCTTGACATGCAGGCAAATTTGAAGGACAGGGTATTAGAGGCAAATAGTTTGGGCGTGTAGACCCTAACATGTTCCGTGCAGCACATCTTTATGTATTACACAACAGTGATGATGTCCAGCCGTACATTGAAGAGAATATGACTTCTTTACGGATTGAAAATCCATCAAAGACTGAGAAATGGATTATCGATAAACATAATCTTTCCTTTATTGATTGGATAAGAGATTGCATCATTCCACTCATCGAACATTCCCCAACTTTAATTTCCGAAACCCTGCATTGGTTGTCTCAGAAACCTCGTTATGAAGTTTTTCAATATACCAGTTATGTGATCAACGGTTGCACTTTTTATACAAAAGAACAAGATGGGAAGAGTACAATGCAGAACAGTGGGGTGACTTTAGTGGCTGAGGCAATGCATGTTGATAGTGAGAAAGACAAGAATCCAACTTATGCAGATATGAATTATTATGGTGTGATTGAACATATATGGGAGTTAGATTACACTGTATTTAAAATCCCTGTATTCGGCTGCAGATGGGTTGATAATGGCAGTGGGGTTAGATATGAATATGGATTCATATTAGTAGATCTTAATAGGGTAGGGCATAAACAAGACCCATTCATCTTAGCATCACAAGCGACACAAGTATTCTATGTCACTGACCCTGCTGATAACAGATGGTCTGTAGTACTATCTACAAAAAAAAAAAGAAATGCCAATGAATGTGATGATGAAAATGATGCCAATTGGAATAAAGAGTGTGTCTCACCTGCGCAAGCAACTCAATTATTGAACGATGATAACAATACAATTAATGAGGAGGAAATATATGTCAGGGATAATCATCGTGAAGTAATATATGTATCAGATCCTGAATCTAATATGAAAACAGGGGAAAAGAAGGAAAAGAAGGCAATGAGGGTAATAATATTGTAACATATAATATCTATGTTCGTTTTTTTAAATGCATTTTTCAACTCAATTATGCCCAATACATAACATTCTAACATAATTTATTTATTGATTTTTTTAGAGATATGACCAATAAAAATATTGATAGGGATAGCAGTGATGAAGAAGGGAAAAGAGGGCCGACGATTATGAAAATCATCACAGATATGAGGAATAAAGGAGAACTGGTCGAGTTGGGATGGAATACTTACAATATTCCCATTGGCCCTTATGTAGACATGTTCTTGACTTACAATAACCATGTTCCTATCTCCTATAATAATTGGAAGCAGGTTCCAACGGGTCATAAGGAGCATATTTGGCAAGAAATCACGGTAAATATACTATTTTATGTAATCATTTTTGTATGTCAAATGTTATTAATTTTAATACATTAATATCGGTATACATTTATATGTCTTACAATGCAGAGAGTGTTTAATGTGCCAGAGAGTAGGAAGAAATGACTTCTTAGACATTATGGGGAGTGTCTAAGAACATTTAGGTCATATTTAGCTCGTAGGAAAATGTACAGAAAGAGGGATGGTTCTCTACGGCAGAATCCACCCAAACGATACAGTTTCATTGATCAAGAAAGCAGGAACCAATTTATTGCATATCGTCTTACGGGTGATTTTAAGGTATTTGTTAGATAACAATTAATTTTTTTTATCGATCCTAGTATTGTGCATAATATTGAAATAACCATGTCATTATGTTTTGGCTTGTCACATAGGAAAAAAGTGCCAAAATAAAGAGATTGCGAAGCAGAATAAATACCGGCATAATATGGCTCGCAAAGGGTATGCAGGCCTTGAAGAGGAGTTGGTATGTATTTTATGATTTATCTATTTACAACGTACTGACGAATTTTAAAATATTGGTACATTATAAGAATATTTTTTGATTTATAGCTCATAGCCCAAGACTTAGACCCATGTACCTCGTCCGTTAATATTGGTACATTATGGAAGAAGGCTAGAGCAACAAGAGATGGATATATTAATGAAGATGTAGATGTTGCAGTGACAAAAATTGTAAGTTTGTAGATATTTGAAACCCTGCTTACTTTTCTTTTAGAAAACTATTATATTATGCTTATTCATGTAAGCTAAATTTACATATATTATATACATTACAGGACGAACTTCAAGAGTCAGATGGTGAGGAGGGGGTAGACCAATATAACATTGTATCACAGGCTATAGGAGTTGTAGAACACCCTGGAAGACACAGGGGTCTTGGATTAGGTGTTACGAGAACGAGTGTATGTGGTGGATCTCGTGGTTCTCGTAACACTGATGAGCAAGTCGCCATCCTCACACAGAAATTGAACGTAGCATTTGAACGGATGGAAACAATGGAGTAAGAGTTGTCATTTATTAAATCTCAAGGGTATAAGCCATCCGATTCAGTCGACCATGATCAGCTTCACATACCTAATGTAAATAGTGTCAGAGATAGTTGTGAAGTTGATGCACGTCTTTCTTCTCTTTCCGAGGTAAGCATTACATAACTATGAATTGTTATTAAATGTATTCGGTGTCATAAATAATTAATAATGTGTAATATTTTCGTTTAGGGTTTGCATAAATGTGACTTGTTAGCGAATGACCTTTAAACTCTTTTGGCGAAAGGAAGGGTCCGCATCAGTCATAGTACCCAAACGCAAACTGTCCATGGGTACAACTTAGCCCTAATTACAAGGCCGGTGAGTATTGACACTCCAATCATTGGTAGTGCGCCCTTACCTTGTTATAAAGAGGGTGATGAGGCAGCCACAGTGTTAGAAGCTCATGGAAGCTTCGTGCCTTGGCCTGTGGATCAGATATGTCTCACTACTGAAGATGTATTGACATTCGATATCTTCATTAGACCTTGTTTAGTAGTTACACTGTTTATACCTTTTTCATATATATGCTCAATACATATTTTGTTTATTATCATTATTTAAGGAATCAAAAAAGAAGACTGTTCCTGCTAGTAAAACCAAGAGAGGTACTAGTAGAACGAGCAACACAAAAGAGGGTGCTGCCAAAGGAAAGAGAGCTAAATCTGAAAAATCAGTTGCCCCACAAAAGATTCCTTCTTCGGAAATACGCCAACCTCCACCAGCACTAGCTTTATTGTATTTCTATGCCCAAAACTACCTCAGGAATAATTATATTTCCATTGATTGTCGTCCTGAGTATGTTGGAAGGGACGATGCTACTTACATGGTATCAACGGTTGACATAAGCGACATTTATAATCAGGAATGGATGTCAACCATGAGTGTCGCCGTTTATGTCACGTAAGCATTATTTCATATTTCAGATTTTAGTACTCTTGGAGAAATGGAATTTTTATGACCTATTATATGAGTTATTAGTTATTAACAAATATGCATTGTTATTGTCGTCCATATATAGGTTGGTAGCTAGTCGCGCCGCGTTGGAGGGAATCCTGTCCTCTATTGTGTTTGTGTGCCCATATTACATAGCTGACAGTAGTACAATAACAGAGGGTAGTCATATAAACTATTTAGCGGATCGCATTTTGATTGAGGGACACAACAAGCTCCATCTCATTCCTCACCTCGCAACTGAACATTGGGTTTTGTACGACATCCGACCTGATCTTAATAAAGTTTATGTGTTTGATTCCCTTCGAACCTATGACGTGCCTTTTGAGGTCGCTCGTCGTGGTGGGAAGGAATTTATCGACATGTTAGTATACTTTTCACTTCTTACTTCATTAGCTTATTTATACATATATATATATATATATATATTCTACTTTCATTATTTGAGGTATATATACTTACAATATTATGTATCCAACTCTATTTATTAGGGCACTACAGACGACATATCAAAGGAGAGGTGGGAATGGTGTCCCAGATCCAAAGAATCTTCAATATGAGCCTATCATGGTAAGTAGGAAGACAACTATTTTGTATTTTTTTAATTCAAATTAATATATAATAGTTAGAGAGCTAACTGAATTCATTTGACAGTGTCTACAACAACAAAACAGCGATGATTGTGGATACTATGTATGTAGAGCAATGGATCTTATAGTTCGGAATAGATCGGTCAATATAGATCCAAGCCATGTATGTTTGCTTTTCCATATTTTTCTATTAATGAATCATGACATATATATTTTTGGACCTAATGGCTAACTATATATTAATTGAAACATGGGCGTTGTAGTTTTTCACCGATGACTATGTACGAGGCCAGCAATACAATGTTGATGAAATTGATGAAGTTAGAGACCGATGGGTCAAGCACGTGCACTCATTCATTCGGTATTAGGTAGCGATCTATATATTCTATATGCATTTTCAGGTTTGTATTTTGTCTACATCTTTCGGTCTTCTAACCTAGATCTGTGAACTCTTTACTTTGGGGTGTAGAGCTACCAAGTTGTGGTATGCCTGCTAATTTTTATTCCTAAGTATAGTTGGTGTATTGAGACATGCATACCAATTATAGATTGATTGAAATTATGGTGTAATTGCAGATTTGGTATGAATTGATGTTGTTTTACATTGCAGATTTGGTAATTATTTGAACATACAACTGTGTATGTGGGCAAGTACAAAACAGAAAAATTCTTAAAAAAACATATAGTTTTAATAACGGTTCTATGAAAAACCGTTATTAAAACGTAGGTTTTAATAACGGTTTTGTTTAAGAACCATTATTAAAACTCCTTCTAATCTCATATTTATGCTCATTTAATACGTATTAGAGGGTTTAATAAACGCATAATCAATGACCGAAACGGTAATTCGATGATGTTTTAACAACGGTTTTTGTATTAACCGTTATTAATACCTGGTTTTCAACAACGGTTTTTTCATATAAACCGTTATTGAAACCTTATTTTTAACAACGGTTTACTGAGAAACCGTTATTAAAACCTGCTTTTTAACAATGGTTTTTACTTAAAAACCGTTATTAAATATGAAATTTACGCACATATTCGCGGGTTTTTGTGTATTTTTCATGACGGTTATGAACCGTTATTAAAGATTTAATAACGGGCGATTCAATAACGGTTGAAAACCGTTATTAAAACTATAAAATAACCGTTATTAAAACCCCTTTCCGGGGTAGTGGCACTAGTTTCTTTTAGTACAGATTGAGGCATGTATCATAAAAATCACACTTGACATAATCACGCATATAAATGATAAAAATTAAATTAGAGTCAAATGAAACTCTCATGAAAATTAGGGAAACATAAAAGTTATTATTATTAATATCTCAACGTATAGTTTAGAGTTTCAATCTATTAAGAAAATTAGCCACCTGTTATGTATAAATTAATTATACAAAACATACAATATTGAGTAAAATAGGGAGGGAAAATAACCCTTTAAAGAGGCCCGACCAACTAATGACCGTGGATTTCATCTTCTTCCTCACCCAAACTAGTATTTTCCTTCGATTGAATGATCTTTGAAATTAGATGATCCTATGTGTAACTTTGGGAATAAGACTAATAAATTAATGGTTTATGAAGATGGAATTAATGATTTTGTGGATTAATTGAAATCATTAACTTACAAATTGAAGAACTTATGAAGATAGATAAAAATATGAATACTAGGGTACCCTAAATTGAAAATCCTATGATAGATGATAAATTGATGGATGAGAATAGTGAATTAGGGATAGATTATGAATGAATTGAATGAATTACAAATTATTTTTTGGATTTTGACAACAAATTGATGGAATTATGAAGGGGGAAAAGGTTGAAGACGAAGGCAAACCCTAATTCTTGAAACTCAAAGATGGAGGCTATGATTTGTGAATTTAATTGGAATATGAGTTAAGGATGTTTATATAGGTGTTAGTATGGATAAAAAATGTGTATAAGTTGGAAAATATTTGGAAAATTTTCTTGTGAAGGTCGAGATTGCTATGGTAATTTTAGATGCTCTAGATGAGACCCTTCAATCGATGGTTGACTGCCAAATCTTTAACAAAATTCAACAACTTCCAATTGATAGCTTTAACTTTTGTTAAGGATATAAATGAGAGGATTTTATCCAAAACTATATAGATTTTATCCGATAGATATTTAAATGGATATGAATATTGATATGGAGGAAGGAACAAATATATGTCGAGTTCGGTTACATATATAGGAAATAAGTGTCTATATCTCTATTTATATTTGTTTACCCAATATATAATTACTATTTTATCCTTAATTTTCAAATAAATATAATATAATATTAAGGTTAAAATTATCCTTTGGCTTAACCCGAATTACTCTTAATTTTCCCATTAGATAATATTCAGTAGGTAATTTAATAAATAAGCGAGTTACCTATCGGGCAACAAATATCTGACGGATACAAATATAGATGTATTAGTGGATACCCATTCAATTACAGATATAGATTTGCATACGGTTTTCTTATAGGATACGGATACGAGCATCTCCGCCTCATTTATATCCCTAACTTCATGTGTGATTTTGACCATACTCTAATGCGATTGACAAAAAGTGGTAAGCATAAAAGTTGTAGCTCTTTGTTTCAGATTTCCAATAAAACTTGAATAACCTCAAACAAAGCTCATACAAAAACAATATGCTTGAAATACCAAAGATTGATTTTTGTTATTTCATGTGACTACTCCAATTAACCTTTTTGCTTGTAAAACTCTCTAAAACACCTTGTTTGTGCTCATTTCTTTCATGATTGATCTCAAATGAATACTTATAGTTTAATAGAGGTTAAATTATCATTTTTAAATAAAATTAATGCAAAGTGAGAGGATTAACTCCATAAAAATAGGGTATAAAGTGCACTTATTATGGTTAATTAGTGTAGGATGTAGTCAATGGTGCTAGATTTGGTGATTGTTGGCAATTTTTGGTCAATTTGTGTGGAATGTAGGTGGTGTTGGATTTGGTGAATGGAGGTTGTCTTTACTCGATTTCAGAAGTAGACATTGGTGGCATTTTGGTGGTGGTGGTGGTAGTAGTTTAGTTGTGGTTAGATTAGAGGACTTTTGGTGGTGGAATTTTGATCGTGGCATTTTGAATCGAAAATAAAGTTATGATATTATTTTTTCCTTAGAGTTTTGCTCATATATTTTATCTTCAATTATTTAGATTTGAAAATAAATTATTTTATTTTATTTGGCACATTTTGTTCTCATAAAATGTTGGTGTGGTTTGAAGTTTGGGGGTTAAAAGTTTAAATAGAAGGTCGACAGTTGAAGAAAAGGAGGAGCCAATAAGAAAAAATGAATAAAATTACATTATTTGAATGAAAAGTAGGTATAGTATTAAATTTGAACAACGTTATGTCAAATTTCAACAGACCATTATCTAGTGTAAGACTTGTTAAAATGAGAGTATCTGATGCAAAAGAAGAAGAAGGAAGAAGAAGAAGAAAGGGGGGGTAAAACATATAATATAATTTCACCAAAATATAATGGTGTATAATATAATATTCATAAACACAAATAACCCAGTCCCAGGTACCATCAATCAACCACAATTACTTTACCAAACAAAAGATTATCTTCTGTCGTTCAATCTATCAATATTTTTATGAAACGAGTCCTAAAAAACACTATATTCTACCTATAGTTTTTTTTTTGAATAGAGAAAAATTATGGAAATGGAATTCTATTTCTAGTTGTTTTTTTTTTTAGAATTCTCTTGCTTGGTATATGAAAACAAATAAGATTTTCATTATGTTTGACATCTTTTTCTATTGAGTTCCAAATAATAGAAATCGAATTCTAAATTTATAGAATTTGAAATGGGTTTGAATTCCATTTCCATATTCAATTGATTCATACTAAATAGGGCGGAAGCAAATGGTTTAGGCCGTAAGCTAATGGGTTTCATTCAATTTATATTTTTATATTATATTCTAATCAGTGGCGGAGCCAGAGTTTTGAATCCATGGTGTCCCGAGTATATTCGTTCAGTAAATAGTATACTAAAATAAATATTAAAATAAAATAATATTTTTAGGTGTTTAACTAAATTCGCTCAAAATTTTCGAAAATTGGTAACACAACTTATTAACAGAATTAGATTTGTAGTAACTATTTTTAGGCTAGCTTAAAAAGTAGCATTGCATCCTAAATTAAGACATTAAACAATTTAATGAATTAACTAAGGAATTTCCTAAAACTTAATTGATAATATAATTTTATAACAAACTAATTAAAAAACTAACTAATAAATTAAACAATTCAATCTATAAATCTAAAAATTTGATTTCTACATTCTAATTTCTACAAACTAATTCTAATTTCTACCAAATTAATTAGGATTTCTACATTAATAAGATAAATTGGGATTTCTATAAACTAAAAAATACAATCAATTAATAAGATAAATATAAATAAATTAACTAAATTCTAATTTTACAAATTAATAACTAACAATTTAAGTATTTAACTAACAATTTAACTAACTAAAAATTAACTAAAATCTTACCTGTGGATTGTGGGTTGTGGCTGCCTCATCCATCGGTTGTTAGTTCCTATCTTGCTGAGAGAAATAAGAGTAAGAATTTGAGAGCAGCAAGTAATAGCTAGTAGCAGCCAGCAGGTAGTAGTGTATAGATTTTAATTCAATATATAAATCTTACCCGTAGGCCGTAGCACCGTAGCAGCCATCCAGGTCCAGGCTCCAGCCAAGCGCCAACACTCAGGTCTCAACTGGTAGCAACCGAGCAGGAGCAGCGGGCAGGGTCGGAGCAACCGAGCAGGGCGGGGTGGCGCTGCGGCGATGGCGGGGGGAGGGGGGGACAGGGCGGTGAATGGAAGAGCTAAACTGTTGAAGAGTGAAGAGGTAAAGATAAAATGGCAGACAGGCAGCAAAGAACACAAGGGCAATGGTGGACTGGAGGTGGTCGCCGGCAGCAATGGCGAGCTTCAGTCCGCCTGCTGTCGTGCTATGGTCTCCCTCCCATCTCTACGTGACTCCGTTAGGCGGTCGCCGCCGGTCTGGCACTCAGGTCTAGTCGCAACTCGCAGGGTCGATTGGGAGGCTGGCTGGGTAAATGAAAATGGAGGCAGCCAGGCAGGTAAGGAGAGCAGCCAGGAGATGGGTAGGGGTTTGGGAAAAAAAATAAGAATCAAAACAACGTCGTTTTGATTCTATAAATGAGTAACAAAAATAGGCGCCCGCGGGATTTGATCTCGAGTCTTTTCGTTTGAAACATAAGGACCTAACCGTTCATCCATCCCAGCATTTTAATACGGTGTCCCACAGATAATATATATATATTTTAGCTAAAAATCAAATATTATTTATGCCTTAACGCCAGGGTTTCGTGGTGTCCCGGAACACCATACGGAAGCCCTGGCTCCGCCAGTGATTCTAATAATCTCACTCATGCATGCAAATGTCCCCTTGCGGCGTGAATGTCACATATTTTTGTCCCATACCTAGTGGTTCTAATACTTTTAATAATATTAGAGACCTCTTGGTCATCATAGCAGAACTACCATACAATATACATAGAGTAGCCTATCTAAAAGTTTAAATCGAATTATTATTTTATATTACTCCAAAGGGGCCTCATGGCTGGCCTACACAAAACATTGGTCAACTAGCATGGATTAGTACCGCACTTTGGTAGGAAAAAAAAAACAAACGAAAAAAAAATTATTAAAAATATGGGATAAACACTACTGCATTCTGAATCTGTAGCTAATTAGACACCCCCATAGATCCTACTCGGGCAAACGTGTCCCAATTACATCAACCAACACAGCAAAATATTGGATGAACTTACAATACCGCGTTATATATGTCGTTTTCCTTTTACTTATTTCTTTATTCATAATTTATTTGTCCATATGTTTGGAATTGATTATTAGAATACTCTATTTTTATTCATCAAATATTAAAATAGTATTAGTTAAATAATTTCTAAAATAATTATCCATTAGCAATGACATTAGTTTTTTTAAATACGTCTTATCATTAAGACATATTTCATTAAAATTTATTGTGAAACTAAGGTAAAACTATTTAATAATTAGATGTGTTTTATTAAAACATCAGGCCTATATACATCTAATCATTAGACGTATTTATTAAGTTCTAAATACTAATCAACATCCTTTATACGTCCAACTTCATTTTTTTTCTTACTCTCTTCTTTCAAACTCAACACATTTATCTTCAATTATAAATAAATTTTCACAATACATTTCACCATCCAGCCCTCTGACAGAACCGATGCACTATATTTCACCATTATACTTTCATCCAATAGTTTCAAGTTATACTTTTATGTTTAGATTGATTTGTGTAATTATTTTGTTTAGATAACATTTCATAATTTTTTCTAACTTTTTGTTCAAAATTTGATAACATATGATCATATTCCTATATATGGCTTAATTCAGTTAAAGTATAGGTTATATGAGTGTTATCACGTGTTTAAGTTTTTATATATTTGTTATTATGGTCTTAGATCTAAATATTTATTGAATATTCTTGCATGAAATGTAGTTTTTAGTTAATAAAAAAATAGATTTTTATATGTGTGGCATATTTATATATGCTGGTTGCTACCATAAATTTGTTTATGACATTGTAAAATAAAATGTTATGATGATATTAGTATTCTTGTTGTAATTGATAGTAAAAATTAACTGTTGCAGATTCATGACGAACCGAATTAGTCGTTCATGCAAAATGAATGAACCAAATAATGCTTGTTAGTAGCATTTAATATTATGCACTAACTCTTCTTTTGAAAAAAATATTTGGTCAACTTCAAAACCTTGTGTAGAGCTTGAAGTTGATGCTACCTATTGCAACTCTACACCAATAATAGATTGTTTATCATTTTTGGGGTCAACAAAATTAGGATATGCACACTTCCACAACTTTTGATTCTCCTCTATATGTAATGCTGACAACTCTTCTTATTCTAACAATAATTATTCTTCTAACATATCTCATTCGTAATCAGAATTAGTTCTTAAATCGATCATCGTAGTTGTCCCATTAAAAAGTTCATCTACATTCTCATTTTCAAACATTCTCTTAACTTTAGTTTCCACTCCAACACTATATGTGTTTATATCTTTATTTTCTTCTTCTTTGACATCAACACCCATTTCATCAAAGTCATTTGTATATGTTGTGTCATCAATATGTGTAGTAGAATATTGATGTTGACTTGGTGTACAATCAACACCATCGTTGTATGAAGGATTTGTGTATTGAAATTTTGATTACTCAATGAGAAAACTCTTGAAAGAACCAAACGGATGATGACAAGATTGGGAGCCCTTGACTATTGATCTCTATGGACATTTACATAAAAACCCCTAATTTTGTTGAGTCAATCAACATTTTTAATGACTCATCACTATCTATTAGAATAAGAAGACCTATCCCCATTATTTCATTCCAATACATCCCAAATATCTTGAATTAGTATGTAATTTTGATACTATTTGTTCATAGAGACACCATATTTATAAACTCGCTAAAAGTATCAGACGATGAACTAAATGTATCTTTATAGGAGTTTCCTTCAAATGTAAGTTATCCATATTCATACTTTTATTTACCGTCCCAATATAAAATTAGTGAAATTTTAGTCATCCTATACTTGAAAACATAAAAATAATATATTATTATATTTTATACACCTATAATTTTTTAAAACATATGAAATATTGATCATAATTTTTGCTTTTCTCAATCATATTTGTATAGGTTTTCACATAGTCATGTCCAACACATGTACATCTTAACAACATAATATTCAATTTTTATAAATATAAACATTTAGATTTAGTTATCCAACATTATACGTTAGTTCTAAATAGAAATTATAACCTAATTAAATAATTAAATTTACTTAAGCACAATTTAAGCACATTAAATATAAACCAAAATAAGAGCACTATTATAGCATGCCAACCAACAAATAATCTATATATTATAGCATGCCAACTAACAAATAATCTATATATTATAATAGATCTAATAATATAATCACATATTATATAAATTCTAACATAATCTACATATATAATATAGTATAATTATATGCAATCTAACAAAATCTATATGTAATCTAGCATAATTATATATAATCTAAGAAAATATATTGTTTTAAAAATTGGACCGAAAATCGATTTCGGAAACCTCTCAGTACCCGGTTCAACCCGTCTAACCGTGATTCGATCGAAAATTACTTTTATTCAAAAAATGTTTAGCATGACCCCGATATAACTCGGTCCGATTTCCAATTCAACTGAGTCACCTTGGGTCATTTGTCCCTTGAATTTTTTCTCTCCATGACTGAAACGACACCGTTTAATATGTACCGGATCAAATCTGTTCAACCTAGTTTTTCCAGCCTGTAGGCTACTTTTAAAACTAGGTTATTTTGTATCAGTGGACATCTCGATATCCGATCATACAGTTCTACTGGCCTGTCCGGTCTAAATTTTTATTCATTGACAAGATCTAGCACATATTATAGCATGATTATATACAATAACACATATTATTATTAAGATAAAAATAAAATCATACATGAAACTTGAGATGTAAGAAAGAATTGTAGAGAAGGAGGCCTAACAAATATTTAATTCCAAGAACGAAAATAAAAATTGAGGATGAGAGAGGATTTGCAGAGAAGAGAAGGAGAGAAATGGACATTCGACAGAAGAGAATGAAGAAGAAAGTGAGATGAGAAGGGTTGGGAGGGGGTTAATCCAAACGTATTTCTTTTAATTTTGATTCATTTCACATGCTTTGACATTAGGGCATTTGATTTTAATAAAATATGATCGATCATAAGACGTGTTATTGGAAATATTTTAATGAAACACTATGATCATTAAACATGATTGAGAAGAATATAATGTCATTGTATATGGAGAATTATTTTAATTATTATTTAATTTAAAAAATATTTTAATATTTAATAAATAAAAATAGACTATTCTGATAATTAAGTTATATGTTCGTGGTGCGTGCAGCAACAGGCAAGTTCCTATGGCCCTATCAATAGTTAAAGAATTGGGAATATCGTTGAGCTCTGGACCTCTGGTTAGTTCAGAATTGTAAATCACTATCAATGCACTGAATCCATATTTTGACTCGTCTTCCTCTATCAAGTGAGGACAAACGAGGTCCGGTCATATCCTATTGGATGCTTCCTTTCCCGGCAACTAAGTTACCCAACATGAACAGTCAACTGAAATTAGTCAAAGTTGAGGCCGCCAAGGTAGAAACAAAAGAGAAGAAAACTGAAAAGACCACTAAAGACTGCGACCTTCCAAGCTCAAACACTCCTTGCATAAAAGGGAACAAAATCTCAGTTTCATCGATTTAAACAGAACCAGCACCTCCTCAACAAAATCTCTCCTCCTTGCAGCAGCTATGAACACTTCAATAGCAACAATCAGCACCATCTTATCTATGCACAAACTCGATGGCCAAAAACCAGAACAGAGCAACAGCAAACGATCACTGTCCAAGAGGAACCTGCAAAACATGATGATGAAGAGCCCTATAACCTCTAGAAGTCTCAGAGCCAAAAGACGGCAACTTTTTCTTAAATCCTATACCTTAACATCTATAGACAATGACGACGACAACGGCGATGATGATGCGGCGATGAAAAAGTCCAAGGCAATTAAACTCAGGAAAGCTGCAACTAAGCTGAAGTCGGCTATGATTTCTCTAATCACGTCAAATAGAATGAGTTGCTTACAACGATGCAACTCTAGAGCAGCCAATTGTACATCGCCTCCAATTCCTCTGCTAAAGGGTTGATTAATTGAAGATCCGAGTAGGAGCTGGTGTTTTTTTTTTTTTTTTTTTTTTTTTTTTTTTGAGGCGACGCTGATAGTAAAATCATATAGCCTTGCGTTTTTAGAGGACTCTGAAGAAGCTAGGTGTTCATAGCCAACGTAGTTTGTTGGTTGCCTAATTCTAAATGATGGCAGCTAATGTAACGCAATACATCTTGGTTTTGTAATGAAAAGTTAAGTGCTGGCTCGTAAGTCACGGATGTATATGCATCAGAAGTTTAACCGCTGGTGAATAATGATCGCCTGAAAAGGTTCAATATGAGGCCAGCCCAAGGCCATGCGTTTTGCCTCCATAGGCATCAATAATCAAAACTAGGACTGCCTTATTCTGACATATTTGCTAAATTTGGAAAATAGCATGGAGATATTAACATAAATAGATAAATAAAATAGGAGAGAAGACTCTGATGGATGTAAGGTAAGGATCCCTGTTTACGGGATTCATTCAGCTAATACAAAACCCAAGAAAATCGGTTAGAGATACCGGGAAAGAAAAGAATCCAGCAAGGACAGACATCATTGATTGGCAAAACTCCACACACAACTGAAACAACGCCGCAATCCGCTGCCTCCTCCATCCTATCCTCCCTCCCTCCCAACAACCTTTGGTTCATAATTCAGAAGCCTATTAGGACAGAAAAGAAGAGGGGCGGGGGACGTTTCACTTCCTCATCTCCGCCTCCCTTTCCTATGGGTGCTGCAGGGAGGAAAAATCACCAGCAGTTCCCAAGATGAACTATAATTCGCCGCTACCACCACCACCAAACTACGTCATGCTCAACCCCCACCAAGGCACGGTCCACCCGCCATCATATAACCGCCGGAACATCCCTCGCTACAAAACCCACAAGCCACGTCGTGGATGCTGTTTCAGATGCATCTGCTGCTGCTATTGCCTCCTCTTCCTATCGATCATCATCCTTGCAATCCTTACCGCCTACATCTTCGCATTCTACAAGCCTAGGATACCTTCGTATAAGGTAACAGACTTGGGGGTCGCTGCGTTCGATATCTCCCCTGATTCTAGCATCAACACGGAGTTCCGCGTCACGGTGAGGGCGGATAACCCGAATACGCACATCGGGATATGGTACGGGAAAAACAGTTCAGTCTCGGTCTCATACAAAGGCTCGGTACTTTGTAGGGGAAAGCTGCCTAGCTTTCACCAAGGCCATGAGAATGTTACGATGATGAACCTGAATCTGAAGGGGAGGAGTCCGTTAGACTCGGGACTACAGGAGGCACTAGCACAGAATGACAAGGATGCGAGGATCCCTCTGGATGTGGATGTCAGGGCACCTATGAGCCTCGTCGTTTTAAACTCGCCGATGAGGGAGTTCACGGTCCACATCCAGTGCAAGATGAACGTCAGCGACTTGAAACCGGACACGAAGCCTAGGATCTTATCAGCGACTTACCGTTACTGGTTGAATTTTTGATTTTAGACTAATAATAATTAAAACAGGTTTTGGTCGTGAAACATTTCTGGATGAACGAGGCCTTGTTCCTCGTCTCCTGTCGTATACGAGAGCAACTAGAAATGCGAGGATAAAGAAGCAGGACGCAGTTTTGTTTTGTGGACGTATTGTATCTGTGTGGTACTATTTTATTTTAGTTTTTTTACCAAATTATTTTATTTACTAGCAACATGGTTTTTCTCTTATATATATATACATGTTTTACCCTTCGACCGGTTTTGTATCCACGTCTTTGCTCGTAAACTTCTTTTTTATCGGTGTTCGCTTTCATTATTAAATAAAAAAAAAAAAAAAAAAAGCTAGTGGGATAAGGATAGGCTCTGTCTCGTTTGGTTGGGTTTGATCTTCTACCGATTGAGGAGAAAGAACAAAATTACTACTAATATCCAAGCCATTTGGGAAGAAGGCCCGAGAGCCCAGAAAAAGCCCTATCAAATTGAAGAAGCAGCCCAATTGGCACCTTGTACGGACGTCTCAAGCGCACGGTACTGCAACTACAAACAAAACAAGGACCCGATGTTAAAAGCGAATAGATGGAAGAAGGCTGCGGGCTGCTTGCTGTAACAAAAACACCTCGAGCAATTAATAAACAACCAATCAGATTAGGTAAAACTTGAGTTAAATGTTGTTTCGATTCCATTAAAATATAACTTTATTTAACAAAAAAATTAGCTTTTAAATAAATAAAAAAAGGAAGAAGAAGAAAGTAACTATTTTAGTCCATTTAATTTTTATTTTATTTTATTTTATTTAAACTAGCCTATCGATCATGGAACAGAATTATCAAACGAGCAGTACTTCTTTTCTTTGCCCACAAAATCACATGACTCAATCATTAAGGTTAGCGTGAGCTAAACCTGACCCATGATTAGCTACCTAAAGATCTACGCTCCTAAACGTGGTTCCTTGCAACTTGATTCGGGGGCCCAGGTAGCGTTCCGCCGAAGTAAGAGCAGATAATCGATCCAAGACACTGACTAGCACGAAGAATTTCCTACTGTTTAGTCGAAGAAAACCACTCTAATTAGTAGCGAGGAGTACTAGATTTGGATAAGCTTTTTATGCGTGCCGATAAAAATTATCTTACCAGAGGTATACAGCGACGAACACATGCATGGCGTGCAACTTTTACAGCTCAATGAAAAAACAAAGGCGCGCGGGCGCTTTTCTCGTAATCCACACCGTAAATCAATTAGATAATTGATGAATCAAAAACTAACCTTTTTTTTTTTACTGCTTTAATGGTTTTCTTTTACTTTGCACATGCATATGACAAACATGGCTGAGCTTTACTTCTTTAGTCACGGCAGCTTTGTTGCATATGCTATCCCCGTTGCTGCTGCCGAGCCCCGATTGCTAGTTTCCTAGTGCCTTTTGAGTTTGCCCATCTACTCAGAATTGTGTCCGTCGGAAGTGAAACAGAGATTTGGACGGCCTCCTTACCTAATATGAAACTAAAGGCAAAACTACTTACGAGTGACTGGAACCATCCCGCCGCAGTTTTTTTTTTGCTCTCCTCTTTCATAAGACCTCTTGCCCTAGTTAACTACTATTCAAAATGCTCTCTGGTGTGACCGTAGCCGGCACGCAATTTAAATCCTCTTGTTGTCAATTGTAGCACTGGTAAATAGGGTATCGTTCTAGCCGGGGATTGAGAGGGCTCACCTCTATCTAACTAGCCTAAACTATAAATAAAATAAAAACACTAAATAACCTAAAATAAATAAATAAGAAAAATACTAATGGGGGTTTATAAAAATAATAATAACAAGAATAAAATAAAATAAACTAATAATTAAAATAATGGAAAATGATGGGAAATAATGGGAAACCGCAGATATGAGGAATATGTTAGGGAAATAAAAATCCACCACTAGATTAGGTTGAAAATATAATATTTATTTCTAAGTCAATATTTAATCGTGAGAATGAGATCGACCAAGTTGCACACCAAAAGCAGGTCTATACACCTTATATTACTTCCCTTCATTAATTAATACGACAAAGCGCCAATATTAACCCTATTAAATACTAGCAGTATAGCAGCAACAAGCGGCTCCTATATTTAACTAGATTTAATGCATTAAGTGTAAGTGGAAGGCTATCAATCTAAGTACCCAAACTAGTACAAAAAGCATGTCTAGCTGTATTTTCTTTCCTTGACCCACACGTATCGAAACGTTTTACCACTTAGGTTAGAATCACAAAACGATTAGGTGAATTATTATCTAACCTAGCTGCAATTTATACATATAAATTCTAGTATATTTAGATGGCCACCTAGCAGGTAAATAATCCTACATACTGTCACTTATGAGGAACCAGAACAAGGCATGCACCAAATAAATTATACTTGACAGAATCATACATATAAACGATAGCAATTAATATAGAGTCAAGAAACAATCTCACAAAACAAAGAAAATAAAATTATAAGTCAAACCATAGTCTAGGGTTTCAAATTATTCCCTAACAATAAATAATCAGCCACTCATAATTAAAGAATTAATTACACAGAAATTTATATCTAAAATATAAATTAAAAATAAGAGAAAGAAATAACCGGAATTAATTTTGGATAAAAGATCAAGAATTTATTCAGATAAAAATTAATTTTATCTAAAATAAATTCTATCGGTATAAATTTTCTCTTATTTTTCTTTTTCCGGCTGGCGTTGGTTTCCGTGCAAAATTCCTTTCTTTTTTTTTTCTTTCTTTCGTCGTTGGCGCTGACGGCTGACGATGGCGTTGCTCGAACTCCGTGCGTCGTCTGTTGCCTCGGTCTCGTCGTACTTCTGCTCCCGTACCTCTCGTTTCTGCTGCCGTTCCACAGAGACTCAGCGTCCGAGCCTCTGACTTGATTTCCGTGCGTCTTCTCGGCGTCCCTTTTCCTAGCCTTCGGCCGAGCCTGTGAAGGCTCTCCGCCTTTTTTCTCCCTCCGCGTCGTCTCCTCTTTTCCGTGTGGCGGCTCTCTCTATTTATTGTCGTGCGGCGCTTTAATTTCTGCGCCCTGCCCTTCGTTTGTTTTTCTTTCCACGTCAGCCCTGACGGCTGGCCCGCCTCGTCCTTTTGTGCATCCCACGTCAGCCCTGCCCAGCTGACTCTCTCGTTTTTTTTTGTTTTGTTTCGTGCGACAATTTGGTTTATCTTGTTACAGGCCTTCGGCCGTTGGTCCAAAGGTTTTTTTTTTCTTTTTTTTTTATTTTAAAATAAAACCTGTAAAATAAAATTAATAAAAATTAATAAATATTATTTTATTCTAAATTTACTTAATTTATATCATTTTAGCTCAAATAATAATATTTATGTAAATTTTACCACTTAAGCATAAAACAATAATTATTCCCCTATATTAGCTAAATAAACTACCAAAAATTAAGATTATAAGGATATAAAATGTGTCAAAATATAAACTCATCACTCTCTAATGTAAAGATCTGAGTTATCAGTTACTAATGGCTAACTTATGCCCGACCGAACCCACAAAATAAATAGGTCCGCATCGACTGGTGGGGTTACTAGATACGGATTTTGTTGAGGAAGAGCAACGAGCATGGCCGACTATTAACTAATGCCTAGCTCGAGTGAACAAACAAGAGTAAGCACTTGGATGCTTGCCATCACATGCAGGGAGATATATTATTAAGTCTAGCCAGGGCTTGATGGCCGCTAGAGATGCGGCGAGAGACCGCACCGGCCGTCGGTGGAGAGATTTTGTTTTGATGCAAACCTCGGTCTAGATCACATCATAAAACACAGAATTATAGGGGATCTACCTTGATTTACCGGAGACACACGTAATTAATAGAGGTTTTCGTATGTAATTTCCAATTAAGTTTGATGCCTCACGAGCTGCAGTTTATCTTTCACGTACACAAGACATCAATCGTCACAAAGCCTGCAGAAGTTGATGCATGAGTTCAAGTACTGCCGAGTGGTGCATAATTATAGGAAGCCCGACCACGTAGCCGATGGTATGGTACATTTAGCGTACACCTTGCATATAGAGAGATTGCTGTGTTGGGGGGGGGGGGGCGTTAGCCGTTAGGTATAATACTATTAGCATATCGCGAGTTTACTCTCTTAGAAATGATAACTTGGTGTGTACCCTTACTAAGCAAAGGATGGAAAAAAAAAATGAGATAAACATTGCCTTTATATATATATGTTCTTGAATATCTGTTTATTTAGTTAAGAAAAAACTTTGTAATGAATTATAATAATAAGTAAGAACAAAATACTATATTTTTCCCAAACATAATAAATAATGTTAATTAAAATAAAATAACAAATGACATCGCTAAAACCCTCGCGCACTTAATTTCTTTGGCCATCGCTTTCTCTCTTCCTCGTCATTTTTTTTCCTTTCGTCGTTCACTCCTCTCATTTCCTTAATTTAAGGTAAGTAAATTGTTGTTGCTGTTGTTTTTGTAAATTTATTGTGTTTCTGATGTGTATTAACCTTATTAGTTGATATATATTTAGTTTTTTCTTTGATTGTTATGGTGTTCTGAATTTCCTCCAACTCCACCATTACGTTTGCCTCCACTCCACCCATTTGTTATCTTTAGTTTGGTAATTTGTTATTCAAGATAATGAAACATTTGTGAATTTTTGAAAAATTTTAAGTCGTCGGATAAAATGATGTTAGTTGTCACAATTGTCGCTATTGTTGTCTTCGTCCGTGTATTTTATATATATTTTTATTTTTTTAATTTTTAAATAATGTATATGTGTGTGTTATATTGCTAATTATTATATAAATGTTGGAGAATATATATATATATATATATATATATATATATATATATGTATGTATATAAATGTTAAATATGATTATAATTTTTTTGACGTAAGTGTTGTAATTAAATAATTTATTATTAGAAATTTAAAATAATTGTGGTGATAATTCTTTATGTATGTTAGTAATTATGATTATTAAATTTGTGGAATATTCTATATATATTTTTATAATTGTATAACTCTTTTAAAGTAACTAATTTATGTAAAAAAGAAGAAGAAGAAGATATAACATGTTATTAAATAAACTAAATTATTAGATTATAACATATGAAATTAATATAATATTGTTGTCATTAAATAAATTATTATTAAAAAGGTATAATAATTATAATAAACAATTATTATCATCATTGGATAAAATATTATTAACTAGTGTGTAGAGTAATAATATAACAATACTTTGGTTAATAAATTAATTTTAACCAAAAATTAAGGATTATTTAGGTAATGAAAATTTAAAATCATTAAATATTATTGCCTTTAAATAATTGATAGTTAAATATGTAATATTAAACTTTTTTGATAGAATTGAGTTTTTTTTTATATTACTATTTTAACTTATTTGATACAAGATATAGTTATGGTCAGTGGTAATACTAGATATCATGGTCGAGGCAGATCTCATAGATTACCTTCTACATACAAGTCTGATGAGATAATATATACAAAAAATTTGTTCGCCATTTGAATATATGAATTTGAATAACTATTTAATGGTACTAATATTGATTTTATAATTTATTTTTGCTTCACTACCAGCACGAAAAAGGAAGGGAAAAAAAGCCATTGCAAATAAAATTTGCTAATAAAGATGACATACATAATCATGTGGGGGTATATGGGCCAAAATTTTCTCATTGTGATGGCAATATCATAAGGGAGTTCATTCCACCACTATATAAATTATGGGCTCATGTTCTTGAAAATTAAATATTAAGATTCTTCTACGACTTAAGGTATTTATATATTGTTGGTTTGAATATATGAATATATTATTTTATACATTAATAATATGGTATACATTAAATTTATGGCAATATTTTGACCTCAATCATTAGAGGCACAATCGCATGTGGGATCACAATCTCCTTATTCTTATAAAGTTGTTTTTAGGACCAATACAAGAATAGCACGAACAACATGAAGATATAGTGGTTGATGGATAGCAACTGAAAGTTGGATATCTTTGACAAAAAATTTTGGATCAAATGTGTTAACTACTGGACATCAAAAAAGGTAAAGGTAAGGGATTAACTCTGCTCTATAAATGTTAAAAATTTTAAATCATTTATTAACGTTATCTTTTTTGTGTAGGTAAGGTTTGAGAAAAATAAGCAAAATAGGTCCAATATGACATATGATAGTCTCCACAAGTCTAGATCTATTTCAACTTGTTAACATATAAATGTGTATATGTATATAACAGATTAGTTCTCTTTAATATTATTAATATATTAATTTAACCAAATATGACATGTTGATCAATATATTCAACAATTTCTATCATCAATCAAGACCTATAAGGACCTACACACAAAGGCTGGCTAGTAGATCACAGAGCATGCGAAAGAAAATTATGTAAGATTAGTAAGATTTTCTTCTATTTTATGAAATAATATTTGTGAATTTTAGTATTAATATATTTTTATATTTGTAGGATGATATGGTGTGGCTATGTGATAAAGCTCATGCACCACTATAAGAGGATGAGATTAGGATGACCGAGGGATCCTACACTAGTTCTATAGACCCATTAATGATTGATGAGATCAAGATAGTCAATGGGGTTTGTTCTTGGTCATTAATGGGGCTTTAAAAAGGATGCGGGGTTTATATTACCAGGTAGATCTTTATTGTCTTCTACTGGTAGTCGTCCTCCACCTTTAGAGACTAGTACACTATCATCTACTATTGTTGTCCTTTTTCCTATGATGACTGATATTTATGATATTGTCTTATCTTAGTAGACGTAGATTGATGAATTATGAAGGATAATGACACAAACACAAGGATCTGCATCTGTCCTTCAGCCATCGGTCCAGGTTTAACCTTCCTATAGTCAATCACAATACCAGGTTCAACCTTTATATGGTTATCCCTAGTACCAAATTCATCCTTTCTAGAATATCTCCCAGTAGGAAGATGAAGAAGAAGATTTATTATAAATAATTTTTAGTTTCGATATTTTTATTTGTATGTAATGCAGATAATTTCTTATATTATAAACATTTATATGTTGTTATTATAAATAGTTGTAATATAAATGTTTTGACTGCTAATTATTTATAAATATTTTAATGTTATTATTTTATATGCTATTGTATATTTTATGGAATTAAATAAATGCACTGAATTTTTTTAAGGCATAAAATTTTACAATTCGTCTATAAAATGTGTATAAGAGACAACATGTCTTAGCTATTTAAATTTTTTTTAGCCTCATGTTGTTGCTAGTAAGGATATCAGTGACGACATGTTGAGACAAAAAATTAAATCTATTTAAAATTTTTAGCCAAAATTTAAAATGTCGTCACTAATACCCCTATTAGTAACTACATATTAGAGTAAAAAAATCAAAATTATTTAAAATTTTCAACCAAGAATTTAATTTTTTTTTAAAATGACATCACTAGTACACTTATTAGTGTTGTCCTAATAATGTCAAATTTTAAAATTTTTCAACAAAATTTTAAACTGCATTAGTCATTAATAGTATAATTAGTAACGATAATGTCATCGCTAAAAGTCAAATTAGCTAACACTATTTTATCGTCCCAATGTCGTCCTCTAGCTATGAAATAGTAGGTACAATAATTCAAATCACTAAAAATTAATGGTGATAACCATGTACTTATTAATGATGATAATTGTCGTAGCTGAAAATAATTTTCGTAGTAATGGTAGTAAAACACATGACAATATTTTACATAATATTACTTTTTTTTAAATTTAGAAGTATATTATTATTGATAAATTTTTTGAAAATATGATGATATAATTTCTTATTTTTAAAATCCTAATTAAAAATAAAATAAAATAAAATAAAAAACCATATGTAGGGCTGCACGGTATTCTAATGGCAATGGCATGAAATGTTAGCAAGGGTGTGTTCTTTATAAAATAGGGAAGTAGATATTGAATTTTCATTTTTCAAATATAAGCAATTTAAGACGATAGCAATGGATATATAGGTCGAATAAATAAATATGCATGACTCAAAGAAAAAGATGTCAATGAAGAATATTTATAACTTGATAACTTACTTTATGCTAAACAAACAATAACAAATTCTGCTAAAACAAAAAATATGAAATAATACTACCATTAAAAAGTAAGATGAGCTGATTAAAATATACTATTTTTTAAATTTGTTTGAAAACGAGGCCTTTAATGTTTTTCCGGTCATACTTTTGAAGAAAAAGGAAACGGGAATTGAAGAGGGGATGCGGAGGAGGTGGAGGAGGGAGTGGACTAGTGGGGTACGGTAAACTACCTCAAACTGCTTCCTACTTTGACTACCATTCTCCAAATATGTTCTCTCGTCTTCTGTAGTACCATGTTACTACGCACGAAACAAGGATAGCTACAAATATTCCTCTGCTTCTTCAATCAGTTTTCCCAGAAGTTAATTAATTAGCTTCTTGGTTGGACTACCTAGGTTTCAATTTATTGTCTACCTTTCTGATCGTCGAGAACATTGCTGGTCCGGTGTCGAAGGAATTACATCATTCATCAAACTAGAAAATATGTTTGATATCTTCTCTGCTTGGAGAAAAGCCTCTAAATGGTAATAATGACAAACCCTAGTACCAATCTAAATTATTAAGTATATATTTTGATTGACAGAAAACAAGGATGGTCAAATACTTTTGGGCTGTGATTGATGTTGCAGTAAGAAGGTGATAAAGCGGGTTCAATGTCGATTGCATCTTTTGAAGAACAAAAGAATGGCAATGGCAAAGCAATTAAGAGAAGACGTTGCTTACCTCCTGAAGAATTCCTACGAAGAAACTGCCTCAAAGAGGGTATTATTGGCTTCACCGCCTATCTTATTATTATTCAGTCCCAGACATTGTTACTTTTATATTCTTTCATGCATAACTATTCAGGATTATAGCTTTGATTGAATTGATTTTATACGACGATGCATGCATCGACATTAATTTGTAATTTGGCTTCTGATTGTATAATTTTTCTCTCAAGATTTAGTTGTTTCTAAAGTTCTGATCTTTGAACTCCAATTTGTAGTTTGGATGCTGATATTACTTAGTTTAAACTTGACCGGTGAGATCATAGCCTAGTGAGATGGTGGGTATCAAAGGTCTCAGACTCGTCCCGACTCTTATTATTATATTCTTTTATGCTGATTGCAACATTTATACGTTGATTTGTACTCATTTTTATGAGCTTTTTGTGAATCAATTTTATCATTTCAGCTTCCATCTTATTTAAGAAAACCAACATGAAGGCCAAGCTCTCACTTCCCCCTCCCCCCCTAAAAACATAAAGTTTTGCAAATAACATAGATAAAATCAGTCTTATAAACAAATTCTTTGTTGTTGGGGGGAGAAGGCACTGTAGTTTGTGTATTATAATATCTAATCAAAATGTTCATTATAACTCTCGGCCTCAAATGAATTAAAAAATCTGCCTATATGATTATGCAGCTTGGTCAGTATACATGTTGTTTCCATTGACAGATCCCCGTTATGATTTTCATGACTAGTTGGCATTTTTGTGAATATTTGTTTTTAATTACAGTTGGAGCAGCTTTACAAGGATGAGAATGCTATAGCAATGTACGAGTTATTGGGTCATTTCTGTGAATTTATCCTGCTCAACCTTTCCTATATCCGCCGTCACAGGTTAGTACATGCTTCTTTTCTTTTCTTCTCATACATCCTCAATTCTGTTTGATAGTATCAGTCCTACATATATATATATATATATATATCCAAATTACTTAAATAGAATTTTTACTGTAACTTCATTGTCCAAATCGTCTTGTCATGATCATGTCAGGGAGCTTCCTAATGACATAAATGAGGCAGTTTCAAGTCTCATTTTTGTCTCTGCAAGGTATGGAGAATTACCTGAACTTATTGCCATTCGGAGGTTCTTTGGGGAACGTTATGGTCAAAGATTTGTAGAAACAGCTACAGAGCTTTACCCTGGAAACCTTGTCAATCGCCAGGTTTGAATTCGTTCCCTGTATATACAAGCACTATATGTAGTTTGTATCTTTGGACCACATATATATATATATATAAACATAATATGGAATTACTAAATTTTCTAAAGGGATCGATCGATGCAGTTTTGTGTTTCGTTGATCTTTATTGATCCATGACTCATCTTGTCAAGAAAACAGTTTATTTATCAGACTCATGGATTCTGCCCGATCTATAATTAACAGTTTATCTTAAGGCCTGCTACACGTCAATGAATCTTATGGGGCTTGCTTGAATCATGGATTTTAACTAGGCCTTGGCTTTGATACCGAATCCATTATTGCAGATCATACAGAAGATGTCTTCGCAGTCAGTTCCAGAATCAGAGAAGCAAAGAATGCTGGAGGAAATTATCAGGGACTGCTTCTTCCCATCAGGGATATTAGCACTCGAATACAAGGCTGAACGAGCAGGAAAAGAAATAATAGTGGAGTATGATGACAAAGTTTCTCCTCATCCTTACGTTGATAATCAGAAGTACCAAATCCTGAGCCATCCTCCTAAACCAGATTCTTGCTTTGTAACTAGCAATAACTCACACAGTACTACCTGGGCAATTGTGCCGTCTTCTCCGGTTAATGGGCTCCATCAAGATCAAAACGTTGATGCTATCTCAGTCCCTCTTACCGTTGCTGAAACAAGAAGCCCTCGTAGATTATGTGCTGCTGCTGCCACACCACATTATGAGGAAGAAAAGATTAATGATGCAGCATCTTCACCAGCTTCAGCGTATTCCGAAGCAAGTGGTTCGTTCGAGTTTCGTATTTGTAACAAGGACACCGTTGTTTATCTCAACGACGACGTGGAGGAATTCTGGTCTCCGTCGATGAATGATGTGAACTCTGATCCAGACCAGAGGGTATTCGTATTCAAACCGTCCGCGGGACAGAAGAAAATAGAGGACTACTTGCTGTGTATTCCTGACAGTGAGAGACTCGACAAGCCGTATCATGAACCTGGCGGGGAATTGCAAGGATCAGTAAGGTCTAGTGCACATAAAAGTTATACGGGGATGAAGTCATCATCTTCAGCTGGGAAAAGGTTGAGGAGGAGGGCATTATCTCAAGAGAAGAGATCCATTTCGAACGTTGTTGTAGCAACGCACTACGGAAATCTTCAAAAGAAGCACCGAAAGAGAAATGTCGAAAGAGAGAATCATCAGACCAATGTTGGTGATGGTGTTGATGAATGTCGGTGTCAAAGTCATCACAGGAGATCATCAACATGTCATTGTAGCTTGGTAACTCCCTGCTACTTCTATGCTTCTGGGAAAAACGATGGCTATGGAGTTATAGTTTGGAGACAGAAGAAACCGGTTACAAGTAATTTAGTTGATGGATGCAAGCACACAGACCTTGATCATGTTGCAAAAGCAAGGAAAGTCTCAGGTTGATAATTTGTGCCAGAGCTTTCGGTTTCAGGAGGATCATTCTCAGGAAATGGGAATCAGACCCCCGACTGATCAAATTTCAAGTAGCAATTCGGCAACTAATACTGACTTCGAATTTGGGACGGTAGTGGGGAGCAATAACTCAGATGTCAGTACGCCTTTGGTTGCGAAGAAGGGTGAGAGGACACCGCCACCTTACTCAAGAGCCATGACAATGGTGGTGCCACAGAAGTATAGCAATGATAGTGAAGGAATCGATCAAGTTGCTCGATCAATTTCACTTCCGCCAGCTAGTCAGTTTAGCAGCAGCGGCGGCGGTGGCAGGACAGCTCCACCAACATCACCCAGTCATGTGCATCCAAAGTTGCCTGATTATGATGAGATAGCTGCCAAGTTTAGAGCTCTTAAAAAGGTTCATCAGGAAAATCAGAAACAATTTTTGAATCATTCTTTAAAGTGATTTATTAGATGATTAGGTCTCATTGCTATTAGAGTGTCTAGATTTTTTTTTTGTCCTCTCTCTCTCTCTTCTCTTCTCTATTTTCCTCTTTTCGTTTTCCTTTCTGTTCTCCGTCTTTGCCCTTTTTCAAACGATTATTTATACATGCATTTGTTCCTTTTTTTTTTTGTTTTTGTTGCCCACGAGAATTCGGGATCCGATTAAATTACTATCCAGCTTCAAGCGACACGGATGATAATAAGAGATCATCTTATAGCAGTGTTTATGTTCCCACTTAGCGAGGCCCTACTGCTCACCCATGAGAGCTTGTTTGGATTGATGTGTTTAAACCATACAATAATAAAATATGGGTTCTGCTATTGTGTTTCCGCCTTAGTTTGGCAATTTTAAGGTCATCTGCCATTCAAAAATTTTAAAATGTTGACTGTTTTAAAAAATTGCTTATTTATCACTGTAATATCGATAAAATATCGGATATTAATCGATATTTTATTAATATTCACTGATATTTATTGTAAAAAAAAGATATATGACACAACATATAAAAAATTATTTGTGATATCCCGATATGACAGCAAAGCAACCACAATTATTTACGATGGAGCTGCTGTTTTATTGCATGGCTTAAACTCAACCTTTATTCTTTGAATTGGAGTTTAGTAGAGGTTTCCTTACGGTATAAGTCTTCCTCGGTTGGATTGACCTCATGACTTGCCAAACAACTTTTTATTGATTCACTAACCTCCATGAATCTAATCACCATTCACCTGTCTCCAGTAACATATCCTTAATTTTTCATTCACCTCCAATCACCTGAATCTACCTGCTTGCATTACCTAGTGACAAGCTTTACTCTACAAAGTGACTTATGGGTGAGGCGGGCAATATACTATGGAGAGTAGTCCACAATGTTCTAGATGTTAGAAGCCCAAATATGATTCATCTTGCAGTTGTTATCTGCCCCAAAAAATATTATTATGTTAATGTCCCTGACTACGTTTTTCCAGCCCTTTAAAGCGTTTCCCTCTCTTTTACCAGCCAACTCTCTCTACTGCAATTCTCTCCCTTCTCTTCTCCCTCTAGCCACATTCGATCGTCTACATTTTTTCTTCCACATTGGTAAGCGAGTAAGGAGGGAAAAAAGTAATAATATTGTAACAGTAATTGTTAGAATATTGAATAATGGCTTCATGTTTAGTTTAGAAATCAGACGAAGGGAATTCACATTAGATGCAGTCGAAATTGGATATTCATTAGCAAAATTTTGCAGAAATTGACAACCAAATCAAATGGACCGAATTCGGAAGCCCAAAGCAAGCACTAGTGCGACCATTATGATTCATTTCCCCATCAATATGCATATCATTCTGCCAAAAAAAAAAAAAATCAATATGTATATCACTATTCCGCCATAAGCTTAAGATCCGCTACAGTTGACCATCATTTCATTAGCATAAATAATGCACGGCTGCATCAACGATACGGTCCGAAGAGTAAACCACATTGAACAAAACCATATTTTATTGTTTGGCTTAGTTTACAAATTAAATTATCACTGTTCGGTTTAGAATTTATAAAATTAGTTTAGTTACGATTTTGAGAATTGGTTTATGGTTTATAAACAACATATATATATATATATATATATATATATATATATATATATATATATATATCCAATCAGAGCCATATTTTTAGTAAAAACTTCATAACTTTTAATTTAAATTGTTAGATCAAAGATAAAAAGTTAAGATCAAAATTTCATTACAGTTGAGAAAGCTAATTACAGTAGGTAGTGAAAACCATCCTTATTTGACAAAGAAAATTATTATAAGTAGCTTTAAAAATTATATTATTTCATTGTAAAAAAAAAAAGATTGTTGGCATTTTTATAAATATTACGTATTTATATTTTAAGTTAAGAAATTAACCTCATTAGTTGGTGGAACCTATCCTTAGTGGATGAATAAAACTAGTATAAGGTATTCAAAAAATTATAGTATTTGAGTATCCGAAAAAAGAAGAAGAAGATGATGGTATTTTTGCAAATATTATGTATTTGTATTTCATGTTAAGAAACTTTCATCAATAGAAGATAAAAAAAACTACTAAAAGGTATTTATAAAACTATTGTATTTGATTATCTAGAGACAAAATAGTGATATTCTTGTAAATATTATGAATTTTTATTTTATGCTAAGAAACTGTCATCAATAAATAGTAAAATAGAGGAAATTAATATAAATAGCTTAGAAAACTAAAGGTGGATACGTTTCGATTCTACCCCCATGTTTCTTTTTGCAATAGATGACATGCATTTTGTCTACCAGATCTTCATGTCCCCCACAATACAGCCAACTCGCGTTATGGACCCGTCCCCATTTTTTGACATTGCCATGATTCATGCACTATCGAACTCCACACGTACGCAAGTAAAACCCTTCGCCTTTATGCCATACCAAGCCCAATCTTCATTGTCGTAGCTTTTCTGCTTCCTCAGAGCTCCAGCTACCTTTGTATTTGCTTTGTTTGTCCTGCCACGAGAATGAGGCCATCAGATTCAGGGTTGCGCAGGACGTAGACTGACCCCAATCTATCGTCCCCAACTTCCCCGCGTCGGTGTCAAATTTCAGAAGATCATATGTCGGTTTTTTCAATCCAACTGTCTTCATCGCTTGAGTTGTAGCCTCTCTGTCTTCCGAGCATGTGGCTAAAACGACCATATAACCACGAAAACATGACCTTCCAAGTTGCGTCTCGCACCTCCCATTAGCGAAGATACTCTATCCAACCCATACCACTATTGCGCCGATTTTTTTTTTAAGCCAAGCTGGACACCATTTCCTAACCTGCCGAGTCCGTGGACAATTTGTTATACCCCATCTTCCATGAATCATAATTAAAATTTATTAGGAAATAATTATTATTTTATGTGATTTAGACTCTAAATTTTAGAGTGATTCCCAATGATTAGTTTTCAGATTAGTGCTTAGACCCACATTTCTATCCTATTACTATTCATGTGTGTGAGGTTTCAAGTCAAAATGTCAAATTCTTCATAAAACATTTCATAAAATTCTGCGTTCCAAATCATCTAAAATGTTGAATTGGTAATTTTTATGATTTTTAAAAAGAAATTATTAATATTTATTTAAATTTTCCTTCAAAACATGATCTTTCACATTCGGTACCTTACTTTATAAGAATCTTCTTATCATAAAATTATGAAAAATTATACATGGGCTTGAAATGATATTTAAGGCTATCCATTAATTTTAAAATTCATTCGCTATTTCTTTTGAATTTTTCCTTAAAACTTTACCTTTCAATTTTAACACTATATTTAATATAAATTTCTTATCAAAAATATGTAAAAAAAAGAAAAAGATATGCTTATAATATTATTTTGAGTGTTTTAACAAATTTTCATAATTTATAGAGTTTGATTACAATTCTTTTTTAATAAATGCCTTTATAATTGGTTTTCTACCTTTATTTCTAATAAATGCCTCTAATTTTTAGAGATTAATTAAAATTTATTTTTTGGCCAACCTTTGACTTGGAAGGCCATAAATTCCTGTCCCCTTTGTTCCAGGATCGGACCTCCATTTTGTTTTACTTATTCAACCGAGATCTTGCCTGAAAGGACAATCACCAAATTCTTAATGCCCCGTTTGGATTGGGGTGGATCGGGGTGAACGGAGGTGAATCAATTGATTCACCCCGTTTGGCTATCAGGTTAATGTTTTAACCTAGGTGAATCGGGGTTAATGTTTCACCTCCATTCACCTCGATTAACCTCGTTTTTATTAACCTCCGATTTCGGGGGTAACGGGAGGTGAAGGTGAAAGAATAAGTAAATTTTTGACTTAATAGGACTAAAATACCCCTCAATATGACTTATTTATTTAATATAAGGGTATAAATATCATTTATTTTATCATTATAATCTTCATTTACCTCAATTTAAACGAAAATTTTAAAACATTCACCCGATTCACCCAGGTTAGTTTAATATCATCCAAACAGAATTTTAAAATATTCACCCCGATTCATCTCAATTCCTTCACCTAGGTTAATTTTTAATGTTTACCCCTACCTCGATTCACCCCAATCCAAACGGAGCCTAACTTACGTAACAATGATTTTATGGCATCATTTTCTCCCACACCCACCCCCACCCCCTCTCTCCAAAGTCAGCTCTTCCTTCTCTCTTGTTGATTTACGTATGACATGGGTTGGGCGGGGAGTTTGGGAAAGAAATTTTTTTGGCATTTTATTCCATAAGTTATCTTACCTCATCTCCCTTCATTTCACAAATAGTTTCTAAGTGTTTGGAACCATTGTTTTCTTTATTTTCCTTGCCCCGGCTACTTCCATATCCCTTCCTTTCTTTTTCCATGATTTTTCTCATCTCTTCTTTTCTCTTGATCTTTAATAAAGCTTTGTTATACTTTCATTAAAACTAAGAAAGTTAAATTTTAGAGAAAAGTTGAAGAACACCTTTAGTTTCTCCTTGCAATTCCATTAGCTTTAGGAAGAGGTTTATGATTTTTCATTTCCTCTAATTCTTACTGTATTTTCTAATATATTTTAGCTTATTGAATATGGTTCTATCAAATCTAATTTTGTGTTCTAATGAAAGGGGATCGAGGGGTCAATGAGGTCTAGCTAGGTGTTGCTCTCTTTTATTTCACTTGCTTGAATTTGGTAGGAGAGAAAGTAAATCCTTATATCAACTGTGTGCTAACACATGTTACTGGAATGATTAGGGTTTCATTTTGTAGGAATATGGTTTCCATGAAAATGCATGAATCTATTTTAAGCATAGTTTTGCTAAGTATGTGGCTTATGGAAATTTATATGTGCAACAATGTCATTATATCTATTTTAGTATGAATATGCAAGTATGTTAATGTAACTTTTTATTTTGCAAGATAAATGTTTACATGTTGTGTGTTAGTCTCACCTAGAGGCTCTTCGGTCCTTGCCAAGCCATTTTCTTAAGATTTTGAGCATGTCATTACATTTATTACATATCTTACTTAAAATTTCCTACATGAAATGTTGGCATTTGAGTTTGTTTAGCTTAAGTTACATTAATTTGAAGTTTTAGCCTCAATATGGGTAATTTTAGGATTTTACTTGCGTTGTTTGAATTTTTTAAATTTAAAATCATATTTTTGTTCTTCATATTTAAAATTTTAGATATGAATTTTTATAGAATTATCTATGCATAAAATATAGAGTTTGAATATAAAATAGAAATTTCAAGTTTAGGGGCAGATTGGTATTTTCACAATGTTTCTAAAAAAATTGCTATATTTAGATATTTTGGAATAAAATATGATAATTATGAATTATATAAGTGGCTTGATGCCTTAATGATTTTTAAGTGTTAACAATTATTTTTGTCATTTATAAGGGCATTTTGTCGATTCACAATACTACTAGAAATTTTTTTAAAACTATACTTTAGGACATAAATTATGAGCTTTAAAATTATATTATTATTGGTATAAATATTTTTCAACAATAATGAGAAAATGGTATTTGTATAATTTATAAATATATTTAACCTTAAAAAGGGCTTTTTTTTGCTATATTGGTTTTAAATGTGCGTGAATATGGTAAAGCGGGTTGTGTGGTAACCCTATGGACTTTTTTTTAAAACTTTTAATCAAGAATTTACTTTTCCTTTGAACTTTGGACATTAATCATATACTTTTTAGGGCATTCGACATTGGTTGACTTTTAATAATTGGATGATCCTTTTTGATATAATTGTGGCTTGGCTTATGCTGTTTATTGGGCCTTAATGGCCTTGTTAATTAGGATCCTTAGTTGATTAATGGTTGGTTTAATGGAAAAATTTTTAAGTATTAAATAATGTGCTTTATGTGTTAAGTTTTGTCATTTTATAAAATAATAAAACTTAAATGGGAAATCGGCTCTAAAATTCTCTTAATCTTAGGTATCTAGTGGTTAGTTTGTCATAATGCCTTAGATTTCCTTTGTTGTAATGGCCATACCTTAGAACATACCCAAGAGGCTCCGATACCTTTTCTACTCTACTTACAGATTAGGTTACCAAGGTGATGGTTTGGTATGGATGTAATGTCCATACCTTGGTGTAAAATTGTGGTTCTTGGTTGGATATGGACACAAAGTTTAATACCTCAGCATAATTCTATTGGTATTTAGTTGGGTGTGGACTTGATTTCTAGACCTTGGTGTAATATTGTGGTTCTTGGTTGAGTTTCATGTTCATACCTTGGCATAATGTTATAGATATTTGGTTAGGTATGGACATAATACTCAGACCTTGGTGTAATGTTGTAGCTTTTGGATATGTGCGGACATAATGTTTGTACCTTGGTGTAATATTGTGGTTCTTGGTCAGGTAAGAATGTTACATCTATATCTTGGCATAATGCTATGATATTTGGTTATGTATGGATGTAATGTCCATACATTGATGTAATGCTATTATTACTTAATTGATAGTTATGAATCTTGTTCGATGTGGATATATAGCTCTCCTGCTCAAATTTTTTATATAATTGAAATGGTTACGAAGCTATGATTATGATACTGGTTATAATAATAAAATAAGCTCAGATATAAGAAATTCACTCAGTGGCTTCGTGTGAGGTCATGAGTGTGATAGTTGTTATCACATGTATGTTTCTTTTCATCGTATGATTATGTTAATGTAGGAGTTATTGGTATTTCATGAAATCATAATTATTTGTATGTTGTTTTATTCCTATATATTTTCCATGTTTCATACAATTGTTGTATTATCACATGTATCGAAAGTATATCATGTATTATTTTATGCTTTTGTTTATGTGTTCCATGATCGTAGGCCTTGGTTTTATTTGCATATATCCATGTACCAATTTTAATGTTTAACAATGGTTTAGATTTGCTTAGCACTATCCATACTGATGATATGCTTGAATTGATCCATTATAATGAATGCTACAAGAAAAAGGTTAATTCACAATGACACCTTTAGCGACGACATTGTGTCATCGCTAAAACTCTAGCATGACTTATTTTCATTGGTCATTTCTTACTTTCTTTTAGCCTTGTGATTTCTCTCTCTCATAGTCTCATTGCCATTCACCTCCTTGTTAATCTATTATATTTATAATGTGTATTATTCCTATTAGTTTATTTACATTTAGGTTTCTTTGGTTTTTATGATTTTCTAAAGTTCCTCCAACTTCACCATCATATCGGTCTCCACTTCACCCTTTTGTTGTTTTTAATTTATTGATTTATTATCCAAGACAATGAGAAATTTGTAAAATTTTGGGCAATTTCATATCGTTGGAGAAAGTTTCATCTACTACCCTCGTTATTGTATGTTCTTATTTTATTTTATGAATTATTAAATAAGATGTATATGTGTGTGTGTGTGTTAAATGTGATTATAAATTTTTTTATGTATGTGTTGAGAATAAATGTATATATGATGATAATTGTATGTGTATGTTGGTAATTGTGATTATTAAATATGTGAAATAATCTATATATAGTTATAATAATGACAAGTATTTTAAAGAAACTAATATATATATAAGATATACCATCTTATTAAATAAGGTAAATTATTAGATTATAATATTTGAAATTAAGATATTATTATTGTCATCAAATAAATCATTATTAAAAGTATAATAATTATAATAAAAATTTATTATTAGACTTTAGATAAAATATTATTAACCAGTTTGTAGAATAATAACATAACAATACTTTAAAATAATATTATTAGCCACTGTCCACCGCTGTCGTCTCTTTTCTATGATGGTGAATATTTATGACATTGTCTGATCTCAACAAACGAAGGTTAATAAATTGCATAGAATAGTGACACAGATATGACAAATTTTAAAATATGTCACCACTAGTTGTCTTATTAGCAACGCCATTGTCGTCCCAACAATGTTAAATTTTAAAATTGGTTAAAGAAATTTTGAATAGCATTAATTGCTAATAGTGTAATTAGAGACGCCATTGTTGTCGCTAGAAAGTAATTGTGATGATCATTGTCATCGCTAAATACTATTTTTCTAATAGTGGAACTTCACTTTTGTTAGAGGATAACTACATGTAGGATTATAAGATTCCATATTGCGATGCTTTTTTATAGTTAGGCTTCAGGTTATTGCAAGTAGTAGTAGTTGGATGGGGATTTGACTTAAGAGTTTATGCTATAATTGGTGTAAAGCTTTTGATCTATGTACAATTGTTGGTTACTAAAACTCTTAGTTGTCTTTCCTAGTATTTCTCTTATGTAATTTGTTAGTAATATATTTTGGCTTGTAACCACTAACTCTTTTATCTTAACATATTTTTATTTATTTATTTGGATAGGTTTATCTTATCTTATCTTATCTTATGGTATTACCTCTTTCAAAAGTTCTATTTTATTCATGTTTAGTTGCTTAAGGTTCATTTCAACCTTGCATCTCATACATATGAGGTAGTGGTAGCATAAACATGCATTGGATGTGATAGTTACAATCTGTTTTATTTTGTTTTAGCTTCCGTAATTAAAATTTTGTAGGAGTAAATGCTGAGTATGCCACGAATCGTTTCCATTGGCTATGGTTTACACATATCCATAGATGGTAAGCCTTATCACACCTCAACTTTCCCCTCCAATTGGGGTTTTTATAGTTGCAATAACCCCACGCTATCGAGTGTACCCATTGTATAGTGTTTGGCTTCTAAAATTTCCTCCATAGCTCAAGGCATCTTTCCGATAGTTGGACCAAGTTCGTTAGCATAAACGTTTAGATTTAACATCTTATAAGCGCTACGCACTATATAATAGTGATAGTAGTAATATTAATAAGGTAAATATTAGTAATTATGATCAAAATATTAATAAAATAATAACATTAAACGTATTAATTCAAATAAGATCACATCAAACAATATCTCGTCGGATTGACAGAACTAAGTTGAAGATGCTCTCATGCATAAATCAATTACAAAGTCGAATGGGTCGGTCCAATAGTTTTAAATAAACAAATCGTCCCCTCTCATATGAAAACTAGGGTAAGGACACAACACATGCGTGCTATTAGATGTTTACTACCGAGGAAGGGTCGTTCTATTCGACTGATCTTTTGCAAATTTGATAAGATCTGATTAAAGATTATTACTGTTATTGTTTGAAATATCTATAATGTGATTTAAATAATAAGACGAGAATGGCACGCCCAAACACTCACCAACCAACAAAAATTGACCTCCTCCCATTTTACTACACACATCTGGACCTTTCTTTTTCGTTCCCTACGACTCTCTCTCCTCACAAGGTGGTTTCGTTGGGCCTTGACTTGAGAGATATATATATTTTTAAAATACTGCAACCACTTATTTATGTTATCCTGTTGGGTCAGAAGTATAGTATAAGACAATAATGAAGTGGTCCGCCGACCATATTAATCGAACGCACCTTTTTGCTGTACCGCTGGCTGCCGCCTGAAATTAGCCAATAAGATGTTACCATTTTGTCCGACGCTTCGCCCCATCCACCGAAAGATCGGCTTCCGTTGCGAATTACGTGCCTGCTTCGGTGATCATGGCTATATATCTATAACTTTCTTTCGGGCCACACCTACATACATTGGTTGTTGGGCATTCCGACTAATGGTGTGTGGCCGTGTCGTGCAGGTATCATTCGAAACACTCGAATTCGTTTACATTTTTTCAATCAATCATTTGGGTGTTACTCATCATAGTGAAAGTCGGTTGCAGTCAGGGTCAAGTAAGCCACTGCTGCTTCCACTAATTTATCCCATCCTCGATGCATTTTGACTTATATTTATCCCACTCGGTGGAGTATGGCATTTTGACTTATATTTTAAAATAAAGCTTTGTTTGAAAATTTAGTCCGCTGAAATTTACCATTTGACTTTTTGTGTGTGTGTGTGATATTATGAGTAACAATGATTTTAAAATGCAATATATCAAATCATTTAAACAAAACATTCATTTATAAGTATTTTAATAGAACTTAAAATCTCCTTTATACTATAGACGACAGCCCAATTTTGAATTATTGAATACCTATATTAATCAAATAAGGGTACTTAAGCTGCATGTTTAAAAAGTCTCAAGTCAACCCACTCTCCAAACCTACGCGTAGATGATATTGATTTTATATCCTTTATTGTCATGAGTCGGGTGTGTTTATCACTCCCTCAAATAATTAGGTTCTCAACTAAAAGAAAATGCCCCCTCCCCCGAAAGATGTGGAGCATATTTTTAATAATATCTCTTTTAGAGTATACACATATATTATTGTCATTTGTTATGCTTAATTTTTGGGTACTCAATTGCGCGTCAAAACCATAAAGTAAGGAGGAATGTACCATAAAGATGTATTTTTATAACCATTTCTTGACAAAAGATGGGGCACCTGATATAATAGTTTTGCCATGTGTTTAGTGGTAATTGGACGGTTCAAATTTTATAATTGAATTCCTTTTCTTCTTCTTTTTTACATCTTCGGGCATTTTTCGAATCAATAAAATTAATTTTTATTATTGTTGTTTGTTGATACTATTATGTTACTAGTAGTATTGTTGTGATTTTGGTTGTCATTATTTTTATTACTACTATTAATTTTGCCATTTCATTCTTGTGTGTTGTCTTAAACATTTGTATTATTTTTGTCCTTTTGATTATGATTATTGTTGTTATCTCGGCTGCCATTATGTAATGTTTTATATTTTTTTCTCCTTGTTGTAATATTATCATTCAATATTATTATCAATGGTGTTATTTATGTTATCATTGTCATCGTCGTTATCACCATCTCCTTAAATATTACTATTCACTAGTGCAAATATTTATAATGAGAAAGAGCATTTTGCAAAAATTCTAATCACCGTTATAGTTAGTACACATATATAACGGAAATGACAATGCTTCTTTTTCCCCGTTGTTATAGGTATATAACAACAATGATTTTAGTGTTAGATATTTTAAAAGACAATAGTTCAATAAAACACTGTTGTGAAATTTTATACTAAAACTCTCCTCACTAGTCTCAATCTTCACGTGCCTAAGTAATTACTTCATACTACCCTTTTTTATTTGAGCGTAAAAAAAAAAGAACACTTCCCTTCTCATCCCACTAGTTTGTCATATGTCTCTCTCCCACTATCACGTACCTTGCTTTAGCTTGGAGCTCCTTTCACCCCGTCTTGCTTCAGCCTGGAGTTCTTATCGCATTGCCTTATGCAACACCCCTAGATTTACTACTTAAAAAAATTCTTTCGCGGAAGTGTTAATTACAAAAATAATGGGTGTTGTGTTACCCCACACTTAGCATAAATATGGTTCCCTCATCTTTCTTATGCCAAGTGCTACAACTCAAAATAAGTCATGCCCAAAATAATGAATGAAAATAAGACATAATAACATGAATAAAAGTTACAGAAAAATAGTCTTCATAAAACCACAAAAAATTAAAACACAACAATGTACATAAGATTCTAGAGGAAAACGGATCATAACAAAACCTAGCACCTGAAGGTATAACACTGGTTTGCCTTAACTCTTAAACTTATAAGTCCATTATGAGAATGGAATCTCTTCCCAATGACTCCACCTATCATTTCCACTCTTATACACTTCGTACCACTTTATAGTCTTCACAAAATCATTTACAAACTTAGTATCGGTAAGACTTTCTTGTACTAAGTAAATTACAATACCTCACAAGAGATAGCATGCTCACACTATACATAATCACACAATTATCTAAAAACATGCTCAAATCACAAAGAACATGCCACAACATTATATAATAATCAGGTGTTAATATATACAACATCAAATGCTCATGCTCAACAACCAATCCTACTTAGCCAATAATTCACATCATCTCAAAGTATACAATAGCCACATTAAAATCTATGACCATAACCGAGGTAGGGCACTGAGACAAATACCAAATCAAAAAAATCAAATCAATTCCAAATATCAAAGGTAGGGTGCCGAGACAACTATCGAATCAACAAATTCAAATTAATTTTAATATCAAAGGTAGGACATTGAGACAACTACGGAACCAATTCATCAAACCAAGTAGTGCACTGAGGAAACTGCCAAACCACAACCACAACAATCCTTTTTAAATTCTTAACCACCAGTTACTTTCATTTTCAATTACTCAAGAGAGATACAATAATAACCTAGTGACATAAAAGTACACCAGTTATACTTGTGCACAAGGAATCATGATACCCTCCTAACCATCCAACCTAAAGGTATAAGAGCACTCTGGTCATACTGGTGTGTAAGGTAATACAATACCCTCCAAACCTAGGATATCTAATCCTTAAATATCGATACTCCCTATAGGGACTTTTTGGGGCACAATGATACACTAGTGAACCAAAACAAATTGAGGGATTCTACCTTGTCCCTAGGTTAGCTAACCCTACAGATAAGGTCTTCCACTTTATATATTAATATTTATAAGGTGATCGCATATATCACGTATTACACAATAATTCACATTTCCATACTTCAACCATTTTTCTTTATTGTTAATTATTAGAGTAACCATAAGATCATTGGTCCATGTCAAAGTCAAAGTAAGCACTAAGGTCAACCTATCAAAAGTCTAAGGCCACCATATATCAAATAATTCACATTAGATACATTAAGTCAAAAATTACCAAAATACCCTCAAAACTAAAATTGCACTCTTATTATCCAATTTCTTACCAAACCTTCTTAATATGAAAATTTATCATGAAAAGGTTACAAGATAATAATTTAACATATTTTAGTACGTCAATAATTTCTAGGATTTAGCACTTTACGTGTGCAAATCCTAATTATATGTTTATAATGTGTCATATATTCCATGCAACACATACATAAATATTTTTGGTACGATACAACATTTAAGATGATAATTATTATCATGGTGTAAGTAAGGGAGCATTTCTACCCTTGAACATATAAATAGTATTTATCGTGTTTGAACTTTAATTAGGTGTGCATACTTTCATGCTATTTATGTCAACTGTAGCTACACATGCAATGATAATCATAAAATGATTAATATAGCATAAACATAATATCCTCGTAAAGTCAAACACTAGTAAAATCCTAAACATGCATATTTCACTATTTGACAAATTACACATGCATATTGCTCATAATTATCAGTAATTCGAAGTTATGTACTAAATATTTAAGAGTATATTATCATCTTATCATATGTTTTGTAACATTTGAATAATATAAAATCCTAGCATGATTCTAGAATTAAACAACCTATTATGCTCGAACATATATTCTAATGTCTTATGAGGGACTTGATTTACCCAAATCCAAGCTACATAAAAGTACAAAAGACTATCTTCTCCATGATACCTCAAGGATTACTAAGACAAAGGAATAATAGCAGAAGGTCACACAACATAGGGAAGACAACACCACTAGTTGGAACAAGACAAGCACAGTTGTGTGAGGAAAATATTGAAGGCATGATCTTGCATGTAACACATGAACGAGTTGAGGAGGTCAAGCACGCACAGGCTATGCAAGGGATGCACGGACGTGCGAGGAGAAAACGAGAAGAGAAGAGCATGGGTTACACGATGGTCGTGTGTGTTCCAAGATAGAGAAGCACACTCGGGGTGTGAGAGGGCTGCACGATTGTGCACCTCAACACAAATTGAAACAAAGCATAATGGGGAAAGGAAAAAAGAATATTTTAAGGTGGCAATGGTTTGGCAACAACGAGGGGAAATGATGGAGAGGTGGTGCTCATTCTTTATAGGGGGAAAATGGTGGTGCTTGGTGGTGGCAAGGGGATACGGTGATTAAGATGATGAAGGTTTGGACAAAACCTGAGGTAGGAAGAAGAAGAAGAAGAAAAATAAGAATAAGAAGAAGAAGTAGAAGGGAAAGAAAATGGTTGGGTTGTTAGTATGAATCAAACACCAAATATGAGAGGGGAATTATGTGGCTGATGACATGTGAATGGAGTAAGGTTGAGCAAGACATAGACAAGGAGAACACGGGTAGAGGTATGAGTGAGTAAGGATAGATAGTGTGAATAAGAAATACATGCTGGGAGAGGTGGAGTAATGAGCAAACTACACACAATTGGGTAGGAATGCTATTGACAATAGCTTAATTGTGGAAAAAAAATATCTAGTTAGCAGAATTAGGGTTTCTATGTAAATCAGATATGGGTTAGGGTCCTGACTATGGTTAAATCTAATAATCCAAAGTTTAACCTATATATATATACATATATAATACGCCATAATAATATGCATAAAAATATTACATTCAATATAAAATATCCTAAAATAATTATTATAACTAATTACATATAATTACCAGTTTATAACAAGGGTTTCTACAAAATAAGGTATTACACCTTCGTCTTTCCTCTACCTACCTAAGGTATCCTGGTCTCCAGTTGTTATAATAGCTTAGGATTTTTCTTGAGGGAGTTGTACTAGGTAAATAAGTTTTAGTTTCCTCCTTACTTTTGGATTTTTTTATTGTTTTGATTTGGTTATTATTGATGTTGATTTCAATTTTTGTTTTGTTTTATTTTACTTTTACATTTGGCACTACCAGTGACCACTATTGACAAATGCTATTGGAGTTGTTAAGATATTGACGTGTAATTCCTATCTTCTTAGGTTTCAACTACAATTCTTGATTTTAGGTTTCAATTGTCTTCAATTTTATTTTATTTGGATGTTTAGAATGGGTGCTCATTTTTTTGGTCATTTAGAACGGGTGCTCATTTGTTTGCTTTAGGTTAAACTAGTGGTTTGTCATTCTTGTGGCAATGTTATGTTTGTATAGTATGAGTTATAAAAAGAGTTTGTAGTAGCTTTAGGGGTTGTAAGTGTGTTTTATTTTTTCTAAATTACTAAAGTGGAGGGGCACCATGGGTTTGTTTAGCAATTATAGTTTGATAGCTATAAACTCAACAATAATTTGTTCAGTTATGGTGAAGTGAAGAGTAAATTAGTGGTGTCTTTTTTTAGGCTCACTTATTTGAGGACGTGTAGAGACCCAATATACCCTGAATTTAGTCTAATCCTAATTTTGAGTGATTAGTATCTTAATATTTTCCTAATCCTTTAATCTTAACAATAACCCTAACTCTAATCCTAACAACTCCTTTTTTCCTTTTCCTTAATTTCTCTTTTCTTTCTCCTTTCTTATTTTCTCTATCTATTCTTCCCCGCGCAACTCTTCCTCTTACTATAACCGAATTAGTGTTTTTTTAAAAATAGATTGTAAATCGATCAGATGGATCTCATAAAACATGATCTAATTGGCCCGGTAAGGGTTTGATTGAGAATTGCTTTTGTTCAAAAAAATTATCTGGTATCAAAATTTTGGTCCAATCGAGTCCATCGGGTCATTTGCTCCTAATTTTTTTTCTTTTATAATTAAAATGACAATGTTTAAGGTGTATCGGATCAAACTGGTTCAACAGTTTAACCCAATTTTTTCGATAGACATTCTTATTTTAAAACCGGGTAGTTTTGTACCAATGAACAACCCATTACCTTGTTGGACCAATTGAACTTGCTAGTTTGATCTGAATTTTTAATCATTGAACTAAATTTGGTTCAATTTGGTTAATCAAACCTAACTCTCCCTCGATATACCTAGGCCTTCACTCAATCATCACCTTCCTTTATTCAACTTTTTACCACATCAAACCTATGCCCCCTATTGTTTTCTACACCACGCATGCCCTTTTACTTCCTCAAATCCTTCACTATACCATTTTGCATGCCACCATAGGCTATTTACCCTACATCCTCCCTTCTTCCATAATTTATTACTCCACCAACCTAATCCCTGACCTTCTCCTTTATCTTAGTTCTCTTTTATGCACTTTCTCCTCCAAAGCTCCACCATTTATCATAGTAAAATCTACCCAACACAATGTGCCTCATGCTACATCACCATTCTCAGCCTATATACCACACATTACAACCCCTTACCTTCGTGAGCTATGCACGCAGCTACCCCATTTATAGCCTCATATTCATCCATCATCATACAATAACATCCACCCCTCATGCTATGTCCCTTAACCAGTTTGATCACGTCACATTGTGCCCCATAGCCAACATGAACACCTCACATTATACCCCTTACCAATGTATAAGCCTCACGTTACTCCCCCTTGCCAACGTGAGTTCCTCACATAATGCAGCCTCATCAAATGTACCTCCCTCATTTAGCTAGCAACCTCTTTTTTCTTCAGTTCTCTTCTCTTTTCCTTTCCTCAAGTATTATCATGATGAAATATATTAAAGGTTGAAAGTTGATAATATCAAGATTTGTAGGGTTTTAATGTCATGTTTGAGTAGTTTTAGATCTTAAGGGTATTTGGGTCTTTTCATGATTTTTGTGGGAAATAAATATGACATGGTAATCATTGAGGGCTTGATAGTTTATTTCATGCAAAATATTTTAGAGTGTTGGTTGAATATGACACAAGTTACGTAAAAAGATGTTTTGAGGTGTTTAAGCGAGATAGGGGTATTTTGGTCAGTTTGGGTTAAAATAGAATTTTAACATTTATAAACTATTATTCTGTCAAAATATGATATGTGAATTATGTGAAATAATATGGGTAATTATGAGTTGTAGAGGCTTGTTGAAATGAGAAAACGACTTAAATTAGGAATAGTAACCTATAAGAACATGATCATTATTACATGTATAAGATAATAAAGTTAGACCTTAAGTTTCAGGTATGTTTTTATAAGGATATTTTAGGATGATGTGATAAATTTGGTTATTTATCAAATCTTTTTGAAGCAGTTACACTAGACTTGTAAAATTAGGATTTCACACAGGTGTTGGGGTCATTCCCTAGGGGAATGATCTAAATTTCCTCTTATTGTGTTTTATGTGCCTTTTATCTTATGCTAAGTTTTCATGATTATAATTAGATAACCAAATATTCTAATAAGATACTAATATTTAAAGTGAAAGAACACCAAGTTGTACCAGTCTATTTTGTGGGATAATAATAGTGGTCAGAAGTGTTATACCTCAGAATATGATATAGGAGCATCCTCTTCATCTAATCCCATCTTAAACACCCTTCTTCCTAAATTAGACGACCCTAAAATTCATCTAATTTGGGAAGGTGTCCACTAAAATTTCTTCCATCAACTTTCCCTCCCCAACCCCTTTATTTTTTTAACACACTATGGGCAAACAAACATATCCCAAATCTGCCACCTTTTGACGTAAGAAAGTCAACTATGCATGAGCCATGCAAACTTCCCCAAGCCACCCTAAACTTATAGCTATATTTTAGCCAATATTCAAGCCACCGTTTGATGTCATCATCCAAGCCACCCTATAGCCAGTACTCAGCCACCTTTTATCCTTCCTTCCATCCTCCACCTTTGAGACTTTGCAGCCTAAAATCCACATGTCCAACCTGCCATTTTCAACCTACCAAAAGCACCTCCCTCTGCCACCTTTTCCAGCTTGCACCATCCACCATTCTTGCCATCTTTTGCAACCTACCACGACCAGCCGTCCCTATCAAAGACCTCCAAGGAAAAAAAGAAGAAAAGTAAGTTGGTATGCTACCATTGTGTAGAATTATGGCCCATTTTGATGCCTTGTAATCCCCCTTGTACTTATGGTAGCCCCTTCTTACAAGTGGACTTTAGGGGCTAACCATTTTTATGTTTAAAATCATATAATAGCTTGTACTTTAGGGGATAACTTGTACTAAATCCAAATCAATCAAAGGAAGGGCTAAATGGAAGAGGGACACATGTCCCCCATAAGGGTGGGGAAAACTAGGCTATGTTTGGTTTGAATTAAACTAGAATAGGCAACTAATTAGTAACTATCTAGTTTGGTTTCTAACCATCTCTAGTTTAGTTAGATTGTAACTAAATATTTATAACACTATATACGAACAAGAAGGGGTTGATTGTAGGGGTCTTTTGTCACCCTTACTTCCCTCTTGATGAGTGAAATTTACCTCCTTGGTTAGTGCATACCTTAGTTGATTTATCTCTAAAAATCTTATGTCTTTTATCTTAAGTGTTGCATAGTTTAAGTGGAAAATTCAAGTGTATGAATTAAAGGTCACTTAATTCATATCCTCAACGGTTCTTCTCTCCTCCAAATTCTCATTGTTGCAGCTTATTACCTAGCCATTTTCATTTGCATCAAGTTTAACCAAATTTATATCTATCATGCATCAAATTGGTATCAAAGCTTAGGTTGTTATAAATTGAATATTTTTTTTCTACCATCAACCATACACCATCTTCCAAGCCAACCACTTACATTTTTTTTATAACAAAACAATTCCTTGAGGCCTTTCCCTGCAAGAAGAAAAAATTTTGTTCACTTTATAGCCCATTTGACCCCTCAAACTACATAGACACTTTTTTTCTTCACCACCCAGCCTATTCGAGCCCCCAATTTGCAAAGAAATTATTTTTCTTTCCCAAACCAACCCATTCAAGCCCCAACATGTAAAAGAAAAAATTTCCTACACCATCCAACCATTTGAACCCTCAAATTACAAGAGAAAAATTTTCCTTCACCTTTACCCCCTTTTTCCAACCCTATTTCATCAACATAAAAATTTTTAACCCTATGGATAATCATCCCATACCTATGGGTTTAAATCTCAATGAGGCACACAATGAAAGAAGGGATCGTTCCATTGATGCCCTACAACATGACACTCAAAGAATAAATCACACATTGGTAGCCTTACAAGAGGAAAAGGGGTACATCTGATCCCTTTTGCAACAACTTATCCCTAACAACAACCCTTAACCAAACCATCCAAACCGAATCCCCTATGAAGTAGAAGAACCCTATGGTGTTGACAACATCTCAAGTGAATATAACTCTTCAATAACTAAGTCATCCCGCGAACCAAGAAGAAGGGGAAAGGAAGAGACTTTAGGGATATCAAAACTAAAATCCTAGAGTTTGAAGGCCAACATAATCCATAAGAATTCCTAGAATGGGAATTAAGGTGATTTAGGCTTTTCTAAGACAAAGGGTACAGAGATGACAAAAGCTTCAAAGTAACTACCTTGAAGCTTAAGGTTCACGCCTCTCTTTGGTGGGAGAATATTACCAACCAAAGAAGGAGGAAAGGAAAAGTAAAAGTTAAATCGTGGTAAAAGATGAAGAAGCTCATGTGGGAAAGATTTGTGCCATCCTCTTATACTCAAGACTTGTTCAACAAATTATCCTTGCTAACGTAAGGGTCTATGAGTGTGGAAGAATATGTACGAGAGTTTAAAATTTTGATGCTAAGACTTGGCATTGAGGAAATTAAAGAACACACTATGTCATGGTTCGTAGGAGGTCTTAGGCAAGACGTTGCTAGAAAAGTGGAGATGCAAAGGTATTACACCTTAGATGAGCTATTCCACTTAGCTAGTGGAGTCAAAAAGCACAAGAAAGAGAAGATTACCACTTGGTTTAGCATCAACAAACCAAGTGTGCTTCCTCCTAAAAATATTCCAACACCATCCAAGCCACCCTCCACCCCCCCTTAAATTCGACTTGAAGGGAAAAGGAAGATAAGGAGTAGGTGAACCAAGTAGAACAAGGAATGTGAGATGCTTCAAGTGCAAAGGAGTAGGGCATTACCAAAATGAATGCCCTAACTGAAGGGCCATGACATTTGTGGAGCTTAATGAAGCCATACCCTGGGAAGAAGTGGAATAATGTGCCTCGGTTCATGAAGGAGAAGAAGAGGAAGAAGCACCACCAGATATGGGAGAACCTCTTGTGGTGAGGCGAATTTTGCATACCTAAGAAAGCCATGTTGAAGAAAACCAAAGGGGTGCATTTTTCAAACCAAATGCACCATTAGTGGCAAGGTTTTCTATAACACCCCCAAAATTTACACTTTTTTTTTAAAACAAGACTTATAAATTAAAACAATAAATTCTAGGGATGCTACCGCCACACTTAGTACCAGACCGGTTCACTCCTACCGTTCCAGTACCAAGTGCTAAGGCTAAGAAAAACTACATATAACATTATTAAATAGTCCAACTTCATAAACATGGAAATCAGAGTACCCATAAGTCTTTACATAATTCGAAATACTAGTTATTGTTTTTCAAAGAATAAAAATAACAACAATAATGAAATTGTATCTGCAGGCTCAAACATAATTAAAAGGTAACACGAATAATAATCTCAAATGGAAAACGGCCACGCCACTCCAGGACCCGATCCAGCCCACAATCACTCGGCCCCACCTGATGTCCCATAGACATTAATAGCATCAAAATAAGCCTCCCCTACCTACAACACGTCAGACGGGCCTTCTACTCGTGGGAATGAGCAGCACCCATAAAAAGGGTGATTAATACACTTCGTACTGAGTAAGGTAACCGAATACTAAGGCCAATACATAAGCATATAATATCATACAAGACAATATTCAACTTACACTTTCAAACTCACACAGATAGTACATAAGGTTATGAAGAGATTTATACAACTTAAAAGAAATGATCAAGCCCACACATAAAGGCCCAATTAGTCTAGATTAATTTATTTAATTAATCTTTTATCGGAAGTCGAATCACACCATGCCTTTTATCAAATCCATGTAAGTACAGGAATACCCCACTATTATTGTCGATGGGCTGATCACTTGCGGTACAATAGTCCACACTACTATTATTCGACGGTGGATTGGTCACTTATGGGACAATAGTCCACACCACTATTCCTAACTGGTGGATCGGCTGGTTCTTGCTCACATGGTGTTCCACTGTAAGTAATGAATATCTTTTAAGTGTCTTAGCAACTCTGATTTGTGTTTATTGAGCTCGAGTCACCCCACTATTATTGTCGATGGGCCAGTCACTTGTGGGACAAAGTCCACACCACTATTTTTCGCCGATGGATCAGTCACTTGCGGGATAGTCCACACCACTATTCCTAACCGGTGGATAGGCTGGACCCGGCTTAATAATCTTTCACTTTAAGTGATTAATGTCTTAAGTATTTTATTCAAAACTTTTGCCTAGACATGCATGACGAACTCCCACTATTCTTATTCTCCAAACCCTAGTTGACCAGACCATGACATGGAAACCATCACCAGCCCTAACTTGCACGTAAACCCTAACTCCCATGCAACCATTAATTTCCATGCAACCCTAGCTCCACGTAAACCCTAGCTCCCATGCAATCCATAAAAACCACCATGCAAACTTTAACACCACCATGCAAACCCTAATACCACCATGCAACCATTAATACCACCATGCAACCCTAATACCACCATGCAACCATTAATACCACCATGCAAACTCTAACACTTCCATGCAGAATGCTAATACTACCATGCAAACCCTAATACCACCATGCAACCATAATACCATGCAACCCTAATACCATGAAACCCTAATACCACCATGCAACCATTAATACCACCATGCAACCCTAATACCACCATGCAACCATTAATATCACCATGCAAACCCTAACACCTCCATGCAAAACCCTAATACCATGCGAACATTATGACACTCCCATCATATTTTTACAAACCCCCTCATGCATGTCTTATGGGCCACACCATACAATAATATCACAACTCGAACATATAATACACATGCCACAATTTAATGTATGATCCCACCTTAACTCCATATCATGCTGCACATATGATAGATATACAAATACACATAAAATACATTATAATTCACATCATATGGCATGCATGGCATATAAAACATATAATTACACAAACGGCCTTAGTACTCCCTTACCTAAAATGTCACCAGTCTTGGAGCATGCTCCTATACCTCTTGAGGGCTTTGATTGGGCTCACTTATTATAGGGAAAATACTAGAATTAGATTCCCTCCTAAAAATACTATTATTTACTAACTTATCCTAAGACTTGGTTTTTAATTAAAATAATACTATACTAAAATTACTATACAAAATACTACTAAAATTACTAATAATAATACTAATGTAATTTAAAATGAATGGTGATATAAGGGTTTTTACCCTTCACCAAAATAATAATAGTAAAGATAATAATAATAATAATAATAATAATAATAATAATAATAATAATAATAATAATAAAATATTAGTAATAATAATATTAGTAATAATAATATTAGTAATAATGATAATAATAATAATAATAATAATAAGCCTAAAATTACAAGGTGGAGTTTTCAACCCTACCTCCAATAATAAAAGTACTATTCAATAATAGTAATAATAATATTAATAACATATATTACTTATAATATTAAAAATAATAAAGATAATAATAATAATAATAGTAAAAATATTAATAATAGTAATAAAAATACAAGGGTGCGAATCCTAATTAAAAATTAAGGTCTCAGCCCTCCTTTAATAATTAACAATAATAATAAAATAATTATACTAATAATATTATTATTAATAATGATAATAAACTTATAATAATACAAATAAATACTTATAATTTGAAACTAACCACGTAATTAACTTAAGAATAATCTTGACCCTGCCAATAAAATTTATCAATAATATTACATCTAATAACAACAACAATAATAATGATAATAATGATACTTATAATCGAATAAATATTGGAAATTGGAATAAAAATATAATAAATTTCAATAAATAGAAAAGAAGAGCTGAGAGGGTTTAGGGTTTCACCTTGAGTCGGCGGAGATGGGTGGTACCGGCGGTGGTGCATGGCGATGGTGGTGGTGGCAGTGGCCGAAAAGGAGGGTACAAAGGGGAAAAGTTAAGGTTTGAGAAGAAAGGGTGGAGAATAAGGGTGGAGGTTGAGGTGCTGGTAGTAGCCTAGGCTGAGAGGAGTAAAGTGAGGGTGGTGGCGCGGCAAGGGGCGGCTACGCACGGCGGCAGAGGTGGCAGCCGAATGGAGAAAGTGAAGAAAAAGAGGGAAGGAGAAGGAGAAAAGAGAAAAGAAGGTTATGGCTAGGTGGAGGAGAATTAGTAGAAGCTTTTGGGTGGTGCAGAAGGAAATAGAAGTGGCGGATATGGTGGCGGACAGTGCTCGAAGGTTGTAGGGGTAAAAATTTTAGTTTGATGGGTAGGGGACTTCGCATGACTATGGTGGCTCGTATGAGACGAATCGAGGGAGATGGGTGGCTCAGTTAGCTAGAGGGCGGTGTAGTGAAGATTTTGGTGGGTAGAGGTGGCGGCAAAGTTGGCTAATGGCGGCGGACGGTTCGTTTGAAGTCACGGTGGCGCATAGGTTAGATCTTAGGGTTTCGGGAAGAAGAAATCTCGAAATCACATAAACCAAGGCTATTTATAGAGTTTGGAGGGAATGGTATAGTTTTGAGGGTCGATAGGAGGGTATTTTATGTAGGGTTTGGGGTAGCTGGCGACGTCAATCGGCTGGAAAAATTTTGGTCAGGGTCGACCCTTCGCGAGAGAATAGGGAGGAATCGAGCGAGAGATGAGGAAGAAAAATTATACCAAGCTAATCTGTGAGTCAAGGGAAAGATAATGAAGGGAGAAATGGCCGGTCAAAACCTTCGTGGCCGATAGTGCCATTTTCGGACCTTCGAAGGCACAACTCGACGATAGAGGAGGAAAAAGGCAGAAGGGGTGAACCAGCGGTCAGGAGAAAGGAAAGAAAAAGAGAAGAACTGGGCCGGTTGGCGCTGGTTATAAGTCCTTAAATGAGACGCGACGTCCCAGGAAAATAAAGCACAAAACACATCGTTTGGCTGTTGCAGGAAAGAAGGAAAGAAACGGCGTTAGCGGCTGGCCCGCGGGAGGAAAGAAGAAAGGAAAAGGGGTTGGGCCGCATCGTAGGCCCAACTGATGAGAGAAGAAAAATGAAAAGAAGAAAAGAAAGAAAAAGAAAGAAAAGAAAGAAAAAGGAAGGAAGAAAAAGAAAAAGGAAAAAGGAAAATTTAAGTGGTTTGGGGTTAAATAAAATAATTAGAATATTTTGGATATTTTAATTGAACCAAGTGATTGAACCAAGTGTTCCTTGTTTTAAAAACATTTACGCTCAGAGTTGGTTTCAAAAATAATTTTCTATTTCAAATTTTTAGCTGATACCACAAGTTGATATCAGTATGGTTGATCCTTTCGGACACGCACTCTCGTTTTAAATTTTTTTTTTATGATACCACAAATTTGTATCAAACTGGTTTCGACTGCTCTTCCATTTTTATTTTAAATTCGTTAAGCCTATACCACACTTTGGTATTAGAGTGGTTCATTATTTTGATCACGCTCTTTCGATTTTTAAATTTTTAAGTTGATATCACAAGTTGGTATCGAATCTAGTTTTGACCACCCTCTTTTGTTTTTAATCTTTTTAAGTTGGTACCACAAGTTGATACCAGTGAGACTGATCCTTTTTTTATTACGCTTCTTCTCAAAATTATATATGGCTTACGAGTTTCTTTGTTATTAGTTTTGAACCATGTTTTGACCGATCTTTTGGTTTTAATCTTTTTAATTTGATACTAAGAGTAGTATCATTTTCAAAATGAATTGGGATTAAAAAGTTTTCCTTGATTTGAAATCGTTTTTAAACTAAAAAGGATTCATTTATTTTAAAATGTTTTCATCACGGCCACGGTGAGAAGCGAAGGGTAGAATTTTAATTAAGTTTATTCTTAAGGGGGTGCACCTATACTAAATATTGGGGGGATAGAAGGCCTCTATGTGTAGGGGATTGCGAGTTATGTGTATGGGAGTTACGACTCATGTGTGGGAATTACGAATTTCAAATAAAAATACCAATTTTTCCCTTATAAAAATATATTTATAAATTCCTTATTACTTTGCCCTAAATAAATCCTTCCCATTCCAAATAAAATAAATAAATAAATAAATTCCTAATAAATCCTTATTTAATTTTATTTATTAAAGTAAATATTTTTGGGGCATTTCATTTTCTCCCTCATAGTGGATGGTGGGATTTATGAAAATGTGGCCTCATGCACATTGGTGGAAAAGTTAGGGTTAGTTACCATACCCCACGCCAAACCATACAAGTTGCAATGGTTGAATAATAGTAGTGTTATGGAGGTGAGGAAGAAAGTACCAATGGTTTTTTTCTATTGTAAAAACCTATTATCACCAAGTGTTATATGATGTAGTTCCAATGTGTGCATGCCAATTGCTTTTGGGGCGTCCTTGGTAATATGATAGGCACGTGACCCATGATAGAAGGAAGAACACCTACACCTTAAAGTATGCTAAGAAGAACATCATCCTCACACCTTTGAAGTTGCCATTATCCACATATGGAAGTGTCACAAAGTGTTAAAAGTCCTTATTTATAGATGAGAAATGTGTATCTAGGGCTTTAGACAAGGAAACATATTGTATTTATTATTAGTAGTAGGAAATAATGAAGGAGGAGAACTCGTGGACCCTCAAGTTAGGGTTTTATTAGAAAATTTGGGAGACGTGTTCCCAAATGATTTACCCTATGTACTACCTCCCATACGAGACATAGAGCACCAAATAGATCTTATACATGGTGCTACCTTACCTAACAAGCTGACCTATCATTGTAATCCCAAAAAATCCATAGAGCTCCACAAATAAGTGGAAGAATTGCTCACTATGGGATTTATTTGAGAATCCCTTAGTCCTTATACGGTACCAGCCTTGCTAGTACCAAAGAAGGATGGAACCATGAGGATGTGTGTTGATAGTAGAGCTATCAGCAACATCACCATCAAGTATAGGTATCCAATACCCAGACTTGATGACTTGCTTGATTGTTTGCAGGGTGCTTCTCTTTTTTCCAAAATTGACCTTCATAGTGGTTACTACCAAATCCAAATGAAAGAAAGCGATGAGTGGATAAAAACATTAAAAATGAAAAAAAAAGATTGTATGAATGAATGGTGATGCCTTTCAGATTATCAACCACTCCTAGTATTTTCATAAGGCTTATGAACAAGGTGCTTAGACCATTCATTGCCAAGTTTTTTGTATTTTATTTTAACAACATACTTGTTTATAGTCCAAATGAAAGAGAACATGTAAAATATCTTGAGCTTGTATTCCTTGTCCTTAGAAAAAACAAGTTACATGCTAAGATAGAAAAATGTGACCTCTTTGTAAATAAGGTTACTTTCCCTAGGCTTTGTAGTTTGTAAGGATGGGATAGCCATAAAAGAGACCAATATTGAAGCCATCAAGACCTAGCCAACCCCAAGCAGTTTGCCTCAAGTGAGATCCTTCCATGGACTTGCCTCCTTCTACTGAAGATTCATCAAGGGATTCAATACTCTCCTCTCCCCTATCACAGAATGCATGAAGAAAATAGAGTTTAAGTGGAAAAAAATCCACCTAGGTCACTTTTGAAGTGATCAAGACCAAGTTAGGAGAAGCACCCATTTTGGCCTTCCCTGATTTCCAAAAACTGTTCAAAGTAAAGTGTGATTCTAGCAGAGTCAGAATTGGAGCAGCCCTCATCCAAGAAGGGAAGCTCATGGCCTATTTCAATGAAACACTCAATGGGTCTTGTATGAACTATAACACTTATGATAAGGAGTTTTATGCACTTTTAAGGGACTTAGATCACTAGTCACACTATTTAAGACCCCAACAGTTTGCATTACACACCAATCACGAGCATCTCAAATACATCAATGGTTAGCACAAACTCAACCCTAGGCCTGCTCGATTGGTGGAGTTCCTACACTTCTTTTCATTTGTAGCTAAACATTAGAGTGAAAAAACCAATGTTATATATGATGCCTTATCTAGGAGATATTGTATACTTTCTTTATTAGAAGTAAGAGTCCTAGGATTTAGTTGCATCAAGGAGCTCTACCACGAAGATGAAGATTTTGGCACCTAATTCAAGGAATAAGACAGGATCAAGGGGATATGGGAGAGGTAGGAGATCTATGGGAGAAGTGGAATTCAAACCATATACTACCGCAAAAGGTGAATGCTCTGTGGCATAAGTGGGAGATCGACTATAAGCAAATTCAGCAAGACTAAGTTTGGTATCCCAATCCTGTAAGGATTTATTAACCAAACTTTGGAGGAGCATGGTGAGGGTTCGGTTTGTTACTTCTGTCTAACCATTGGTTTGTGGATGGTAAGTGGTACTAAAGAGAATTTTTGTACTGATAAACCTCCATAAATTCTTTCAAAAATAGTTAAGGAACTTGGTATCTCTATCCGAAAATATGTATTGGGGTATACCGTGTAGCCTAATGTATTTCTTTGAAGAAGTTATCGGCGACATAAGAGGCATCATCCATTTTATTACAAGCAACGAAATGAGCCATCTTAGAGAACCGATCTACCACTGCCATTATAGCATCATGTTACCTTTGTGTTTAAGGCAATGCTAATAAAAATTCCATGCTAACATGATCCCATGGTTGGTGGGGGATAGGGAGGAGAGTATACAGTTCTTGATGGAAGTGACTCTTAGACTTTTGGCAAGTGGCACATCTCACCTCTATACCTTATACATCTCCTACCATTCTAGGCCAAAATAAATATTCCTACAATACATTGATGGTTTTGTTAATTCTAAAATGTCATACAAGCCCATAGACCTCCTACCTCTCCCCACAAGTGAAGTAATAAGTTTTGAAGCTAAGGACCAAGCCAAAAGCATGAAGAGACTCCATGGGCAAGTAAGGAAACAAATTGAAAGGGTAAACGGGCTAAATAAAGCAAGAGCCAACAAACATCGCAAACAACACTTATAAGAGGCTGCAGATTTTTTTTAGCTTCACCTACATAAAGAACAATTTCCCACAAGAATAAAGAAGAAGTTGATGTCAAAAAGTGATGGTCCATATAGAATCTTAGAGAAGATAGTAGATAATGCTTATAAAATTAAGCTACTAGATGACATGGGTAATATTTCTAACACCTTCAATGTAGGAGATTTACTCCCCTACATCCATGACGAACCTTTTGACCAAAACCAAGAGCCTTTTCAAGAAATGGAGAATGATGCAGCAACATCCCCTTCATCTAATCCCATCTTAAACACCAATCTCCCCAAAATAGACAATCATAAACTTCTTATAATTTAGAAAGATGTCCACTAAACTTTCTTCCATCAACTTTTCCTCCCCAACCCCCTTCTTTTTTGAAGACACTATAGGCAAAAAAAAACATCCCAAGTATTCCACCTTTTTATGTAATAAAATCAACCATGCATGAGCCCTACAAACTTCCCCAAGCTACACCAAACTTACGGTTATATTTTAACTAATCTTTAAGCCACTTTTGAGCCAAAATTTGATGTCATCATCCAAGCTACCTTGCAGCCAATACTCAAACACCTTTAGTTCTTCCTTCTGTCTCCCATCTTCAAGACTTTGCAGCCCAAAACTCACATGTCCAACCTACCATTTTTAGCTTAAAAAAAGCACCTCCCCTTAACACCTTTTCTAGTTTGCCCTACCCACCATCCCTACCATATTTTGCAGCTTACCACAGCTAGCTCTCCCTGCCAAATACCTGTACCGAAAAAGAGAAATAAAATTAAGCTAGTAGCCTGCCATTGTGCAGAATTATGACATTTTTTGATGCCTTGTAATCCCCCTTGTACTTATGGCAACCTCTTCTTACAAATTGTACTTTAGGGGATAACTTGTACTCAATCCAAATCAACCAAAGTAAGGGTTGAATGGAAGAGGGACGCACGTCCTCCATAAGGGTGGGAAAAACTTGACTATGTTTGGTTAGAATTAAACTAGAATAGGCAACTAATCAGTAACTACCTAGTTTGGTTTCTAACTAGCTCTAGTTTAGTTGGATTGTAACTAAATATTTATAACCCTATATAAGAGCAAGAAGGGGTTGATTGTAGGGGTCTTTTTTCAGCCTTAATTCCCTCTTGATGAGTGAAAATTACCTCATTGGTGAGTTCATACCTTGGTTGATTTATCTTCACAAAGCTTATATATTTTACTTGTTGTATAGCTTAAGTTGTAGATTCAATTTTATGAATTAAGGGTCACTTAATTCATATCTTCAACACCTTTTCTCTCATCTAAAATTCTCATTTTCGTGGCTTATTACCCATCTATTTTAATTTACACAAAGTTTAACCCAATTTGTATCCACCATGCATCATAATAGGTTGATGATTGTATTAGTTTACCAGATATAATAGTGGTCCTTAGGTGTGTATTGCCTTATAAGGGTTGTGTTATTGGTCTAATGGATATAATAGTGGTTCCTAGGTGCATATTGCCCTAGAAAAACATGTTACTCATCCATCGAATATAATAGTGTTCCTAGGTAAGTATTATCCTAGAAAAGTCTTTGGTACCATTTCACTGATTAGAAATAGTAGATTCCCTAAGCTCAAATGACTAATAATTGGAATTGTATAATCAAATAGATTGGAATTCCTTCCTGTCATAAGATACAACGAAAGCAAGGAAAAAAAACTATGAATTTTGGGGATATTACCACCATGATCAGTATAAGCCCGACCCTCGTCCAGTCTCGTTCTAACCACAAGGCTGAAGTAAAATTACCGTCAACCATTTCACTAGTCAAACTTAAAACAAGAATTCATAAAAGCACTGAAATATTCATAATACGGAAATTAGAGTACGCATAAAAGAGTTTACAATCCAAGAGTGAATAATTACAGTTTCCAAAAGGGATAAAAGTTACAGCACGATAAATAAGTCTGAAATAAACCAATACAAGATAAATGAACAGAAAAAAAAGGAAAATCCGGCCACGTCACTCTCGGACTCCCGGCCAAGTCCAAGTTCAACTCTAAATCCCGCCTGATGCCTCATAAACATCGAAGGCATCAAAAATAGCATCACCTACCTACACAAACTCTACAGGGCCCTCTGCTCGCGGAAATGAGCAACACCCATAAAACTTGTGGTCAGTACGCTACGTACTGAGTAAGGTAACCATGAAATTAAGGCCAACACACAAAGGCATATAACACCAACATGATCATATAAACAACATACAAACAATGCAGATAATAAAGGCCAAGCTATAGTCCGAATAAACTGATTCTTTAAATCTCTGGTCAATACTCATTTCACACCATGCTTATTATAAATCCATGCAAGTGCGGGAACCCCACTATTATATCTATTTGATTGGAAATGGACAGGGCAGAATGCACCCGATCACTATTATACGTCGGTGGATCGGTCTCCAGGACAAGACACTCCTGGCCACTATTATACAGGTGGATCGGTCTAGTCCCAACTCTCATGGTGTTTCACTTTAAGTACTTAGTTTCTTTTACATATCTTATTATAACTTAGAGTTTGGTTGATTGAGCTCGAGATCCTTCACTATTACAACTGGTGGATCAGAAACACATAGGGCAGAACACACCTGACCACTATTATATGTCAGTGGATTGGTCTCCAGGGTACCCTAGAACCTGGCTACTATTATGTCGGTGGATCGGTCTAGGCCCAGCTCAATAATCTTCCACTTTAAATAATTAGTCATGCATGTTACAAACCATCAACTCTTATCCTTCCAAGAAGGCCCGTCCCATATCTTGAGACTTTTGCACCTCCTAACACACCAAGACATCCTTTCCTTCTTCCACTTACTCGCACTGGAAGCTCAACTCCTAAGTGTGTGGGTTAAGGCCCACTACCTTATGCCTTCAAAGTCCACTCACTATCTTCCCCTATAATTTTCCCCTAAAACCCTAATTGGGCCTATGTGGCCCATCCTTCTCTGCCTCATGCAACTAAAGCTCCTTTACCACCCCACACATCACCTCACTTAGATTCACCTCCCATCATTTCACTTTACTCCCCAAATACACATGTGACCATGAAACCCCAGTTGGCCACTCAAAACCCTAGCACCTTTATTTCCAATATATCACCCCTCCATTTCTCACCTACCATCCTTGCTTTCCCATGACACCCATACTCACCCTACACATGATATCCTTCCACTCTTATCAGTAATCCCATACTCCACTCACCCTCCATTATTTTTACTTTCATATCCACCTCCCATTAGGGTTTTCCTCTCAAACTCTAGCCAAATTTTCTATGCACCCTTATACCAACCTACGTACTATTTTTCACCCAAAGTCTCCAATCAGCCCCAACAACTCTTCCCTAGCCTTACTTACACCCCAATACAACTTTTTTCACGTAAAGATCATCCTCATGCAAAATCCAACCATCCCATGCAAACCATAGTATCCCTATGCAAATCCTAGAAATTCCTATGCAAACCCTAGTGATCCCCATGAAAACTCCTTCCATCCAATGTAAGGTTCACTCCACTCTTTTATTTTTTTTCATAATTCCCTTTTTTTATTGCCCCTCATGGATCATGAGATAATTAGGTCAATCCCATATCCCTCTTGCCAACTCACTTCCCCCTTTTTCCTTTTTCATCCTTTCACCCCATATCAATATATTAAATATCCTAGCATGCATGTCCTAAAGAGTTAGATCATACAACATCATAAGCACAACACATATATATATTATACGCATGCCATAAGAAGACCACATAAGCATACCTCAACTCCAAGTTGCGCTACACGTAAAATAGTTATAATAATCATAAGATACACGACATAACTTAGCACATGGCATACATGGCACATAATACACACATAGAAGGCCTTAGCTATATCTTTACCTAATACAACACCAGTCTTGGAGCATGCTCCTACACGTCCATAGGGTTTTGACTTGATTTACCTATAAGGGAGAAAAACCAAAGGGTTAACTTCCCTCTTACCAAAATTACTATTATTTCCTACTTTACCCTAATCATAGCCTAATATTAGGGTTCCTAATATTGATAGTAGTTTTATAAGTAAAAGTAGGGTGTTTATTCTTAAGGTAGCTAACTATGTTATTACTAGTCAAAATAGGTCTTAGGAGGCACATAGGTTCATGTTAAGGTATTTATAGCCATATTTATATTATTAGAGATAATAGCTTTAATAATACTAATAATAGTAATACCAATAGTTGTTGTTGTTGTAGTAGTAGTAGTAGTAGTAGTAGTAGTAGTAGTAGTAGTAGTAGTAGTAGTAGTAGTAATAGTTCTAATATTAAGAATAATACTTGAAAGGGTCCTAATAATCATAATACTAGTAACCTTAGTGATAATAAAGTTAAGCTTAGTAATAGTGATAGTAATATCACAATAATAATAGTAGTAGTAGTAGTAGTAGTAGTAGTAGTAGTAGTAGTAGTAGTAGTAATTAAAACGATATTAATGATAATAAAAATAATAATATTCATAATAATAATAATAAAAATAAGGTTTCGACCCCTTTATGATAATAGTAGTATTAATATTTTGAAGTTATATTTAATAATAATGATAACATAATAATAATAATAATAATATCATTAATACAATTAAAAGAGATAATTTTTACATAAATAGGGTTTTAAGGGTTGAGGTACCACCTAGGGTTGGTGGTAACAGGCAACACTAGCGACGACGCACGACGGTGGCAGCAACGGTGGTGGAAGGAGGAGAGGGGGTGGAAATTTGGTCATTTAGGATAGAAGAGGGAGAATGAGAGGGTGATTGAGGTGGTGGAGAATGCCCTAAGTTGAGAGGGCTGGAATGGTGGTGGTAGTGTAGCCAAAGGGGTGGCACTAGCGGCGGCGGTGTTGTGGCAAAAGGTGGTGGAGAGAGAGGAAGGGAGAAGGAGAGGGAGGCAAGGGAAAGGGAAGGTAGAGGGAGGTAAAGGAGGTTCTACTGGTGGTTTTGGGGGGTAGAAGGAATGGTGGTTGCTGCATGAACGACAACGGACGACAGCGTGAAGGGCGGCGGTGGGTGAGAAAGGGGTTGATCGAGGAGCTAACTTTGCATGGTCAAGGCGGCTTATGTAGGGAGAATCGAGGGTGGTGAGTGGTGTATCTCAGTGGAGGGTGGTGCAGGGAGTGTTTTAGGAGGTGGTTTGAGCAGCGGCGACTGGGCGGAAGGCTGAACAAGCGGCGGCGCACAAAGGGAGAAATTTATGGGCAGAGAAATGAGATCGAATGGGGGCAATTGAAGGGTATTTATAGGCCATTGATAGGGGAAAACGAAAGAGGGGAAATAAGGAAAGATGATGGCATGCATGGTAAGTCGTCGGCCAACGCCGCACGACCGGTGCAGGCCTACAAAGTTGTAGGTCTGTCAGCTCGGGAAGGAGAAATGAAGGGGAGAGGGGCACGCATGAGGAGAGAGAGAGTGTGATTGGGTGGAGAAGGGAGAGGGATCGATGGGGAAGAGGGGAAGTTGAAGGGTCGGGGAAGAAGGAGGGTCAGGGGAGGAAGGAAGAAGAAAGGGGGGCGAACCGATTGGCCCTGGGGAAAAAGAAAGAAAGAAAAAGAAGGGGGAGCCAGACTGGAAAAAGAAGGGTGGCAGGCCTTGGGCCTCATGGGAGAAGAGAAGAGAAGGAGGGAGGTTTGGGCCGCGGAGGTAGGCTAGCCCAAATCGGGGAAGGAAAGGAAAAAGAAAAGAAGAAAGGAGAGGAATGAGAGAAAAAGAAAAGAAGTGAAAAAGGAAAAAGGGGAAAGGGGAAAAAGGGAAAAAAGGAAAAATAGATGGGTTGGGGTATTTAGAACATTTTGATATTTTGGAATATTTAAAATAATGATATTTTTAATAAAATAATAAATAAATTCCCTTTTTTTATTGATTTAGGATATTTTGAATGATTTTTCCTTAATGCCATTTTAATTAGTAAAATACCCTAATTTTTCCTAATTAAATTATTTATTATTTTCCTATTGATTTTTCCCTAAATTACTTCCTCTTATTTTAATAAAATAATTTATTTAATTATTTTTCCTAATAAATCCTTATTTGGCCATAATTCCCTAAATTAGGGTTGTGGGGTATTTCATAGGTTGATTACTAATGTAGTAGAACAACGGTTGTAACTTTAGCTAAATAGGTCGGATGTTATGCTTTAGATATAGTAATTTTATATATTTCTTTTAGGAAACATTTAGATATGTGGTTGACCCCTCTTATTCATTCCATTTTTACCCATTCTATAGGATCATAATCTTATCATTGGGGATGTTGGAGACTCTAGAGTTGTTTTAGGAACTGGAGACAAACTTTCTTATGTTCCCTTTTAGGCATTCGTGTTGATTAGTGAACTAGTCCAGTGCAAGTGAATATTGTACTTTCTCAAATATTTATCTCTTATAGTACGATAAATGTATTTATTGACTGAGACACAAGCATTCATCTCATCTGGTCAATTGTCTAATTAAAGTCATTAGTATTTTGATCAATATTCCAAGAAAATTTTGATAACTAAATAATAGATGTCATTATGTTTTCTAACAAATGAAGAAGAGAAGATTAAAAGGTGTAGGGGTTGTGTTGGTAGATATCTACTTTAATGAATTCCCTCCCTCTCCCTTGAAAGATTGCTACATGCCTCATGCTTGGAGATGTGAAGTTGCTTCTTCAATTTAATAATTACTTCTTCTTCCTTTTTACCCCACACAAATAAACAAACAAAGATATTCTACCTTAATTATTGCAGGCATGCTTGTAGTAGAGTTAACATGACATGACAAGTTTGCTTTATGTATACATGAATGAGGATTTGATCTACATGGACTTGTAAATGAAAATAGTACGCATTATACAATAAATAGCAAGTTTTATATATGTATGGAAACAACCGCTCACGAATCTTCTTCTTAAAGATAATTATGATAGAGACAACAATTTTTGAACCGTTGTAAATAGTGTTTTTGTGATGGTAGAGTGATAAATGACAATAATTTAAAAAACACTATAAAATTCATAATGGTTTGAAAACCATTGTAATTTCTTAATTTATTCCACTCTTTTAGTGAAATACAATGGTGTATTTATAAGACACGACAGTTTAAAAACTATTGTAAAATTCACAATTGTTTCAAAACCATTGTAATTGATTAATTTATCTTTCTCTTCTACTAAAATATAACTATGTATTTAAATTTCACAATAGTTATATGAACCATTGTGGATAATAACCCACAAAGACAACAAGCCTATCCACATCATTTGCTTACCATTGTTGATATTACTTTTCAAAATTTTTCATTATTAAATTTTGGTAGTGATTATTGTTATTTTTTACTTATATATTGGCCTAAATATTGATATTATTTTTTTTATTTTAGTTGTAATTGTTATTATTAGGGAAAAAGTTATTTAAGTATCTTCACATTTGATATAATATTTTTCAAATATCATATGTTATGAATACTTTTACTTAAGTACCTCAACCTTTTTAAATCATTAATACTCATGTATCTTTTATATTAACAAACTTGGGATATGTTAAATTTAGTGCAATAAAATTAATTTTTGAATATAAAAACTAATAATTTAAAAAAATCCTAAAGTTTTTAAATTAAAATAAAATTCTAAAAACCTTTTTTCCCTAAAATGTATTTTTTTTTTAATTTAGAATGTTGTAAAGAAATTTTAGGAAACAACTATTTTTTTAATAAAAAAATTTCTATGTTTTTTTAAAAAATAAAAAGGATATTAAACTTTCTTTCTAGGAATTTTGAAATTTTGAAAAATCTAAAAACCCTTTATAATAAATAGTATATTAAAATCTTTAAAAATATAAAACATTAATAAAGTTATAAAAATATATTAAAATCTTTTTAAAAAGCCTTTTTTAGAATTTGGAAATTTTATTACTTATTTTCTATAATTTTAAATAGTTTTTGGCATTTATTATTAAAAGAATAACCTTTACTACACTAACCTTAACCTAATCTAAGTTTGTTAACGTGAAAAGTACCTAAGTGATTATAGTACAAAATATATAAATATCTAGGTGATATTATTCAAAGCATGGGGTACCTATAAAATTTATCCTTGTCATTATTGTTGTAATCTTTATTCATATTATCCTATATTCTTATTCTATGATAAATTTTATACACACACACACACACATAAGAAAGTTGGTAAAGTAAGATATTCTATTACTATCTTTTTATACTATAATTTGAGACTAGTACCGAACAATTTCAAAATTTACCTTTATTTGAACCATATAGCATTTTTATGTGTTTTTATTATCATGAATGATGTTTGAGTCCCCCATTTACAAACATATTTTAAGTGTTCTAATATTTAACTTGGGAATTGAATATATGTTACTTATTTAGATCCATATTTATCAATATTTTTAATATATGACTAAACAAAAGTTAATCATCATTAAAATGCAACAAATCATTTAAACTTATGCACTAAGTTATTTTAAAATGATTTTGCACTAGCGGTGCTTTGCAGGGAGAATAGGGAGAAATGTTAACATACCCCTCCCCCCTCCTTTCTATGTGTTCTACACTTCAGAGTAAAATTACAGTATTTTGTAATACACTTTCCTTATCTTTATGGACTTGCAGCTGCATGTTCAACAACTTACCTACTATCTAAATTTGTTATTTGATTTATTTAGCTTTTTTTAAAAAAATTAATAAAAATGATATCTTTATTACATTAGTCTTTACTAGATATGATCTCAATTTCATTTCATTTATGTATTTATTTACAATTTTGGATTGCTCTCCTCATGATATAATTTTGTGTGATTTTTTGTCCCTATATTATAGTTTTATATAAATAATGATATGATTGTAGAATTTGGTAACTAGACTTGATGAATTGAAGAGATTATATGTTTTTTTATATTTTGGGATACTCATCCATCAGATGAGCCAATAACTAGTTGAAATAACGACAACAATCTAGTGAACGATCAAACTTTTTCCAACTTTTGCATCATGGGAAAAAAAAAAGCTTTTGTAGGAGCTTTCGAGGGTTCATAAATGGCCGATAAATTAGATACTCGATATCTATGCAGTGGGGGCTGTTTTGTATCTCCAAGCAAAGCATCGGCCGAAAAAAGTGACAAAAAAGAAAGATGGCGAAAGATTGTTAACGATGGCCGATATGCCATTGTTCTTCTATGCTATTTTTTCCCCCTTTTATTGAATGTGGGAAATAAAGAAGGTATAAAATAATATATTGATACTCTTTGATATATATTTTAATAATAATATATTTTAGTAAAATAATAATAATATGTTGTGATAAACGGTAGAAGGTATAAAGTAATACATTGATACTTATATATATATATATATATATATATATATAGTAAATATATATATATATATATATATATATATATAGTAAAACAAAAACTGTGATAAACAGTAGTATAAGCTTTGAAATTTTAAAACATAATATTTTATCAAAGATGATATAAAAGTAATATGACCCAAAACAAAGCCTTAGGCGAGGGTAGAACTTAAGAAGTAAGGATTTTATTTAAAGTCAAGACAATAATTATAAAGTATAATATCAAAAGACATAAGCTAATAGTTATCCATTAAATATCACAAAATAGGAAATTAGAATCGAACCTAACCACAAAAATAATTTAAGATATTCTTTTTGAGCGTTTTTGTAGATCTAATTTGAGTAAAATAAATAATATGGTATTATTACTATTATTAACATGAAAAATGTAATTTTATTTTTCTTATCTTGTATGATCAATGAAGATAAGACGAGATCCTTAGCTTTGTGTTCTTCTTCAATCAGTCTCCCTCTCTCCATAGGTGGGTGGGTACATTTTCTTGATTAGGTGAGAACATTATTTACATCTACTTTTACAATACTTCCAAACCAAGGGTCTTGCAAGAGATTCGAAGTAGACCGAGGATTGAGTCAGGGACTTGGTAAATAGTTAGTTGGCTTGTTTGATATGCCGCATTTGGATCATTCAAACAAAGCTAAAAATATAGACAAAAAGAGGTAGGGCAAACTTTGAATCTACCTCCGTCTTTTCCTTTTTGTTGAATTCTTTGTCTAGGCTCACATCACATGTTCTGATGCTCATAGGATCGTCTATAAGTCAAACCAAATCGAGCAGTGTTTGGACTTAAACTCTGCTAGTCATATGACAGTACTAGGGGTTGGGATTAGGATCCGATCTTAGATCCATTTTATTTTTAGAAGACATATTTATAATTTTTGAATCCGATAAATTTAAATTAAATTTAGTTTTATATGTATATAAATAAATATAGATCTATATTAAGTAGTCTCAGATTCATATCTAATCTAGATCTGACCTGTATAAATTGGGTTTAGTTCTATATGCATATAAATAAACACATACCGAAGTTCCTTATTTATTTTATTTTAATTTTATCTATTTATTTTATAAATAATATGTATAATATTTATTTTAAAAGTATTAAAAGTACTATTTAAAAATTTAAAGTAACTATTTTAAAATATTTATTTTTTATTTAAATATTTTTTTAAATAAAAAATACATATTAAATTATATAAAATATAAATACACATACACTTATATTATTAAAAAAACAAAAGTAATGGAATTTATTTATAAGTTAGGCTCAATAAGCCTGCATCTAAATTTTAAAATTCTAAATTTATCGGATCTAAATCTGAATCATAGATCCAATCTATCATTGACCAGTAGAAATATTGAACAAGCATTTAATGCTTTTATTTAGGATGTGATTGAAATGACTTTTGCAGTAGTGATGCTCTCCCATAAGTATTCTTAACGATGCAAATGTAATCCATTCTTACTTTAGAAAAGTCCTCCTCAAAGTAACTTTTCCTTTTATAAAATGGAAAAGTACCCTAAAATATTTAAAATTAATTTTTATCTTTTTTATTTCATTTTATGTAGGTTTGTAAATAACTTTAAATTAATATAGATTTAAATTTGATTTTTTTAATAAATAAATTTAAAAATAAAATTTAATAAGTTAAACCTAAAAAATTCATAAGCTGACTCTGTTTAATTATAACTATAATTATATACATATAAATTATTTATTTTCCAACAAAAATATATAACTCATTTATTGTGATTACATTATTAACTTTTACAAAAAAAAGAGTGTAAAATATTTCTTGTATTACATATATAGTACAATTTTTGACAAAATAATACTAACTAGCATGTGCATGCACCATATATGTCCAAATACGCATGCACACAAAGAAACCTGTATTTCAATTATCGAGAGAAACGGACTACTAGCCACCTAGTACTATTTTTTTATAATTAGATGTAGAAAACAACACCAGGAATAATACAAACAGAATAGAAAGAAACTAAGAAACAAAGGGGCCATGCCCTAATAAACCACAATCACAAGAAGGCCTAGACATTAGGGGCCACCTCCTGAGCTCTGTAAGGAAAATCCTTTCTTTGAACCTTGATCTAGAAACCAATTCTTGATTTGATGAGCATGATCATCCACTTATATAGATTTATTGATTATCAAAAACTATTTTATTTTTGAATTCCCATATAGTTCCCACTATTGCATAGAAAGCCGCGATCCAAATTTCTTCCATCAATCCTTTTCTTCTCTCTCCTAGCTAAGCAACAACGTTATTCCAAACCGAACTCAACATTGCCCATGTACATCCAAGCCACTCACAAATATCATACCAGACCTTCCCCGTCACGTTACAATGCAGAAAAATGTGGTTAACTGATTCTTACTCAGAGTTGCAAAAAGGACATCCTCACTCCCTTGTGTCCACAATTTGAAGCTTGGCCAACCTATCTCTTGTGTTGAGTCTATTCTGAACCGTAAACTAAGAAATAAGTTCAATCATTGGCGGTGCTATAGCCACCTAATACTATCATTTAGTAACTTGAGTTTCGTAACTTATAAAGACCGATGAAAGGAGTGAAGTGAAGTATATTGGTGTTGTTGATCGAATATAAACTTTAGCAGCTATTTATCTTCTCAAAAACATTTTATAATAAACTATGATAAAAGATATATATAATTGTAAACTTTTACAAAGCTAAAGTAATACATAATCTAAAATAAATGGTTAAGATGAAAACAATGGCCTAAGTCAAAAACTAAACAATCTAACATATTTAACCAATATTTACAATAGTGATTTTTTTTCTTCTCTCCCCTTTATTAATCCTTGATTCTTTGTTAGTAAAAGAAAATTTATCTTATAGAGCCAGACAAGAAAAGTTCTCACCCTTATGGAATTTTCTTTTCCTTGTATAATTAGACCCTATTCACTTTAACTTATTTTTGTTGATCATATCCAATCTATTAATAACTTACGGTATTAACCTAATCATATTTTATCATAATTATGATCTTGATCAAGATCATGATTAAGATGATTATTATTATTATTCAAAATAAACTCAATAATAACTATAAATAAATATAAATTATTAATATTTACTATTTTATGTATATTGTTTAAATGTTATTAAACTAATAATAATATCATAAATTAATACCATTATTTATATTAAGTATTGCTACAAATATAACTAAATTAATAATCATCATCATTATTACTTCTCTTTACATTTTTTTTAATAATTATTGTTATTCTTATCAATATAAATAATATTAATTATTTTTTTATTATTAAATATATATTAATATTCTTAATTATTTTTATATTAATAATTATTTCATATTATCATAATCATTTGTTACCATTATTTTTACTAATTATATTTAATATTATGAATAATTTTTAATTAATTTTATCAATTTAATATTAATTACTAGTTATTAACATTATTATTATTGAAATTAAAAATATTATTAATTGTTTTCATTATGAATTAATATTATTATTTCTATTTTTTACAAAACTAAATAAATTATGATTATGATTATCATTTATTATTCATTATTATCAAGACTATTATTTATATTTGAAAAGTAATGTATATATTAATACTATTTAATATTATTAAATGAATTACTACTACTACTACTACTACAACTACTACTACTATTATTATTATTATTATCTAATTGATCATCATTTTGATGATTTAATTATTATTATTACTACTACTACTATTATGATTGAATTGGTATTAACATTATGAATCCGTATTATTAACACTTATTAATATTTATGTTGCTAAGTTAATTATTATTAGTATTTTATATAGTATTGTTAAAAAATTATTATAATTATATTTATTACTATTATTATTATTATTATTATTATTTCATGAAATTAAAATTAACTCATGTTATCATTGTTCGTTAGTATTATATTTATATTGGATCATTAATTATCACTATTATTAATTTTTAACATTATTAAATTTTATAATTTTGCATTAAATTTGTTATTATTATTATTATTAAAAAATTTGTTATTATCAAGATTTATCATCATAATAAAGAAATAAATATATTATTAGTTAATTTGTTATCTATAGCAAGTATAAAATGTCATATATGAAATCTTAGAATATTATAACGGAAATACTTATAAACATTAAATAATCAAAATAAACATAAAATACAATAATGTTAAAAAAAGCTAATAAAAATGTCAAAATTCCAAACAATGTAAAACAAGTTATCCTCATCTTTCTCGGGCTAACCTGTGGGGGTTGATCTTGCTTATGTTAGGCTAGTGGATGAGAGGCATATCTAGATCTTTGCATCACCATAATTTGCCTTAACTCATCGATATGGGTCTGTTGTGAATAGAACATCTCCATAATAACTGTTAGTCCCATAACAAAGGCAACAGAAGTAGATGACATACTACTCTCCTGTAATGAATGGATGATCCCAACAAAAGAAGAGGAAGAATATGATAATATACACCCTACACCCTTCCTAAATCTAATAATATAACAATGGTCTTATCAATCAATGGTGGGGTTGTATAACCGATAGATGGGTAGTGCTCGCTGCTGCCTCTTGCAGCTGCACTTCTGCCTGAGCCACATTACATTGCCTAACCATTTTTTTATACAAAATAAATATTACATTGATATAAAAATTCAGTTTAATCATTTCATAAAAAATAGAAGATAATATTAAATTACTTACATGATTCTCTCTTATATGATTGGTGATCCACTAGCCTGCTCTCGTGTGTAGAGCCTTATAAGTTTCAATTAGTGATGGCAACTCCTAGCTCCGTTAATCCACCTTTCATATTGGCAAAAATATTAAATTACAAATATTAAAATTATATTAAATTTTTTAAAAAGAACTAATCTATTATATATATATATATATATATACACACACACATAAAATTGAATGTATATCAGTTGAAATAGATCTAGACCCATGGAAGTTAGGATCTATTATATTAGACCTATTTTGTTTATTCTTCTCTTACCTTACCTACATATATAAAATAAATCAATAAATGAATTTGAATATGCAACCTTTACTTTAAAGTTTTAAGTTTTGTAATATCTTCGACTAGGGTAAATTCTAATAATCTCTACATTTATTCCATATCTCTTAGTCAAAGTTATCTAGCTTCTAACTACTATCCTCCAGCCAATTTATCTTCATCTTGCTCTTATGGTCTCATACTAGTTTTGACATAGCCTTCTAAGATCAATCCAAATCTAATATCAAAAATGACTCTAACTTCAATATTTGATGTCAAATTATATCTACAAAATTTTCATATACCATATGAGTAATTTATAAAGTGAAATTATTCATATTTAAACTAATAATATATAAATACCTCAAATATGGAAAAAAAATATATTTAATTGTAAGTTCTTAGGTACATCAGCCCATCAGCCATCGTCGATACATAGGTGGAATAAAATCTACGATTGCATTTCTAGCACATTGAGAGAACTTTGACTCATACACCCTCAAAAAATTATATGTTCCATCCTTCTAAGCAAACTCTATGTGTAGTGGCTTTTTGTTGTTTTCCAGCCATAAGCCATAGAGTTCAAGGTCCTTCCCTTTACCTCGGTCCTTTTCTGGCATTGGTGGTACTATAAGAATAAATTTAAAAATCAATATTAGTACCATAAAATATTTATTCATGTATTTATAAGGCCAAGAAATTTTCGGTATATACTTTCTCACCAGACTTGCATCTTAAGGTAATCAATGAGGTATAGGAATAGGATCATGCCCACTATTTTTACCATGGTATCTACTATTGACCTTATCCGTTCTTATAGGAAAAATTAAAATATTAAGACAAAAATATCAATTAGATCGATTTAGTATATTAGAAGTTAATAGAACTATTTTTGGAATAAAATAATATTATATATGCCCAATTTAATGATAATAATCAGTTCAAATATAACACTAAATATACACTAATCAAAACAATAGCTAAAACTATTAATATATTCGCCTTCCTCAATGTTGTCTATATCCAAATTCAGAACACCTAAGCCCTCTTCTTGAAATTTACTATTAGGGATATAGTTGTCATCCATGTCATCGTTTGTCTCAATCACATCCATATATTCAATCCCAATGTTCAATGCAACAACAACAGAATCAGCCCCCGTCGACAACATCATCAACATCGATATCATCATCACCATCATTTAAAGCTCAATTATGGTGGTGTTTCATTTCCCAAATCACCCTCTAGTTAGATCTATTAAGAGCATCATCGATATACTAGACTTTTTTTTGTATGAAATCCCAATATATACTGATCATTCTTAGACCACTCAAACCTTGTATATACACCCATAATTTTGTTATCTTGCATGATTAATTTCTTCCTCAAATCATTTTTGAACCACTTACACTTGAAAAAAAGTATTATCGAATCCAAGGGCACTCACACCATTGTTCTGAATTATGATATGTTGAGACAACACTAAATTGTCAACAAGATAACGAGAATAGTTCATCAATGCATTCATCTAAAATGCTTTCTCGTAACTTGTACATCTATAAATTAAGTTAAGTTATAAAAAGGTTATAGCTAGTATTATATTACCTAAATGTATAGTGAGCCATAACATTTTACCTTGGATTCAAACAAAGATGCAAACTCTCTCCTTTATAATACTAGCCAATTATGATTATAAGATTTTTGAGTATTTTCTGCAGAAGGTTAGAAAATGCATCTGTTCTCCACAAGGAATAATGGCCATATGATTTGTACAACGCTTCCCTTAAAAATAACATAAGGTGTTTGTGTGATTATCATGCATTATTTGGTGCATATTGGTCTCTAAAAACCCTAACACTCTCACCCCAAGCCTTATTTTCTTCCACCGCCACCCGTAATTAGTGGTGAAGTTAGCCTAAGGTTTTATGAAAATCCATGTTTCTCCCCTCCAAACCTCAACTCTTTTGATGAAGGTTACAATGACTACACTTCAACTCCATTTCGAACCCCTACATACCATAAGCCATTTTTCTTTCATCCATCCAATACCTATCCTACCAAACTAAAAATTGAATACTCGACTTTTAAAGAAAATCTTAGTGTGTCTAATCTTAACTTTGGTGCTTTTGATTAAAAAAAAGTGTACCATGCTAATGAGATTGCTCATGGTTTTCCTTGTGTGTGTTTGGAAAGAATTTCTAACATATTTGTAGTTTGAAACAAAAAGGGAATTTGTGATAATCTTTGTTCTACAATGACACCTTCAAGATTCAAACATCAAGAAATAAAGTTTCATCCTCAACAACTCGGGGAGTATGATGTTGGAGCATCCACCTCATTTTAATTTTGGTCAACAAATTTAGATTGAAGTTGGTTTACTTCCTAAACATATTCATAAGGTTTTATTTGAACTTAAGACTTAAGGTGTTTGAACATAAATTTTCATCAATTAAATGCGACATTACAAATGTTGACATAGTTTTGCAACAAGGAGGTGCCAAATGGCTAGCCATGCATATAACACCCCCAAAATTCACTACTGAAAAATTTTGTTTTATTAAAAGATTTAACAGAAGAAAGTAAATCAAAACTTGTGAATTTCAGGGATATTACCACCGTGATCAGTACAAGCCCGACCCCCGGCCGGCCTCGTACTCACCACAAGGCTAAAGAAAGATTACCAACCATCATTAATCAAACTTAAATCAAGAATTCATAAAAGCATTGAAACATTCATAATGTCGAATTAGAATATGCATAAAAGAGTTTACAATCCAAGAGTGCATAAGTAAAACTCTCAAAAGGGGCAAAGGTTACAGCACAATAAAACAAGTCTAAAATGAACCGATACAAGATATATGAACAGTAAAAAGGGAAATCCTACCACGTCGCTCTCGGTCCCCAAGCTAAGTCTAAGCTCAACTCTTAGCCCTGTCCGATGCCTCATAAGCATCGAAGGCATCGAAAATAGCATCACCTACCTGCACAAACTCAGTAAGGACCTCTGCTCGTAGGAATGAGCAGCACCCATGAAATAGGTGGTCATTATGCTATGTAATAAGTAAGGTAACCATGCATCTAAGGCCAAGCATACAAGGACATATAACACAAGCATGATCATACAAACAACATACAACTAATACAAATAAATAAAGGCCAAGCTATAGTCCAATTAAACTGATTATTTAATTCTCTAATCAATACTCATTTTACACCATGCTTATTATCAATCCATCCGAGTACAGAAACCTCCCTATTATAGCCGGTCGATCGGAAACGTATAGGGCAGAACGCTTCTGACCACTATTATTGTCAGTGGATCCGTCTCCAAGGCAAAATGCTCCTCGCCACTATTATGCCGGTGAATTGGTCTGGCGTCGAATCTCATGGTGTTTTACTATAATTACTTAGTGTATTTCTAGATATTATCATACTTAGAGTTTAGTTTATTGAGCTTAGGATCCCCCACTATTATAGTCGATGGATCGGAAACATACACGGTAGAACGCACCTCACCACTTTTATATATCATTACATTGGTCTCTAGGGCACCCCGGCACCTCGCCACTATTATGCCGGTGGATTGTTCTAGGCCTGGTTCAATAATCATCCACTTTAAATGATTAGTGTCTTACTGTGTCTTATTCAGCAATTTTTCACCCTAGACATGCATGTCACACTTCTTCTACTCTTATTCTCCCGAGAGGGCTTGTCCCATATCTTGAGACTTCCACACCTCCTAACGCACCCCAACATCCTTTCCTTCTTCCACTTACTTACAATAGGAGCCCAACTCCTAATTATGTGGGTCAAGGCCCATTATTTTATGGCATCCAGGTCCACTCACTATCTTACCCTAGGATTTTCTCCTAAGATCCTAATTTGGGCCTATGTGGCCCATACTTCCTCTGTCACACCCAACCAAAGTCCCTTTACCACCCAACACCTCATCTCACTTAGATTCAACCCCCAAATATTTCATTTTACTCCCCAAATATGCATGTAACCATGAACCCTAGTTGGTCACACCAAACCCTAGCACCCTTCTTTCCCACATGTCGCCCCTCCATTTCTCACATGTTATCCTTGCTTTCCCATGATACCCATACTCACCCTATATATGATATTCTTCCCATTTCATCCCATATTCCAATCACTCTCATTTATTCTTACTTTCACAACCACCTTAAATTAGGGTTTTCCTTCCAAACCCTAGACAGGTCCCCTGTGCACCATTATACCAACCCACGTACTATTTTTCATCCCCATCCTCAAATCACCCAAACAACTCTTCCTTTAACTTACTTATACCCCAAGATAACTTTTCACATGTAAAGATCATCCCCATGCAGACTCCATCCACCCCATGCATACCCTAGAATTCTCCATGCAAAGTTCACCCCACTCTTCTATTTTTTTCATAATCCCCTTTTATTTGCCCCTCATGGATCATGAGATAATTAGGTCAATCCCATGTCCCCTTGGTCAACTCACTTCCCCTTTTTCCTTTATCATCCTTTCACCCCATATCAATATATTAAATATCCTAGCATGCATGTCCTAAAGGGCCACATCATATAATATCATAAGCACAACATATATATATTATAGGCATACCATAAGAAAGCCATATAAGCATACCTCAACTCCAAGCTGTGCTACACATAAAACAGTTATAATAATCATAAGATACACAACATAACACAGCACATGACATACAAGCAGGGGTGGAGCCAGGGCTTCCGCATGGTGTCTCTGGACACCACGGAGCCCTAGTGGTAAGGTAAAAAATGTGTTTGGTTTTTAGACGATGAATATATATTATATCTGTAGGACACCATATCAAATTATTATATTGGATGAATGGCTAGGTCCCTTGTATTCAAAACACAATTACTTGGGATCAAATCCTGCGGATGACTGTTTATTGTATATGTATTTTCCCATCAGAGAGCCTTCGGTTTCAACCCTTCATCTCCTTACTGCTTCCATTTCCATTTGCCCAGTCATGAGCCGCCCCCAACTCCCTAACCTCTTGACACCACATACCACAACACACACATGCAGCATGGCTAGTCTCCCTCCATTACTCTCGACTGTGTCGACGCAACCACTGGAACTCGCCACTGCTATCGGCGACCACCACTATTGCGGCGTTGCCCGTTGACCTGTTCGTTCTTTGCCTCTTTACCTTGTTGGCTTGTCCATTTTAGGCCCAACTCTGCTCCCACCCTGCTCGTTGCTAGGCTGCCACTTCTGGAGTACTGGCTGTTGCTGCTCTTATTTCTCTGCACTGCACGGGCCATCATAACACACGTAGATGGCCTTAGCTACATCCTTACCTAACACAACACTGGTCTTGGAGCACACTCCAATGCCTCCTTAGGGCTTTTAACTGGGTTTAGCTATAAGAGGGAAAAAATAAGGGTTAATTTTCCTCCTACCAAAATTACTATTAGATCCTAATTTACGCTAATATTAGGGTTACTATTATTAAGAGAAGCTTTACAAATAAAAATAGGGTTTTTATTTTGAAGTTAGCCAACTAGGTTATTACTAGTCAAAATAGGTTCATGTTAAGGTATTTGTAGCCATATTTATATTATTAAGATAATAGCTTTAATACTACTAATAATAGTAATAATGATAGTTGTAGTAAATAATAATAATAATAATAATAATAATAATGATATTAATATTAAGGATAATAACATAAATACAAATAAAAGAGATAAGGATAGCATAACTAGGGTTTTAAGGGTTGGGGTTGTATTTACCGGGCGGCACCAGCGGTGGTGGCGGTGGGGGCGGTGGGAAAAAGAGAAGAGGGGTAGAAAGTTGGTTGTTTAGGGTATGAGAGGGAGAATGAGAGGGGGATGTGAGGTGGTGGAGGATGCCCTAGGTTGAGAGGGCTGGAATGGTGGTGGTGGCGCAACCAAAGGAGGCGGCGACAGTGTGGTGGCCAAAGGTGGTGGAGAGGGAGGCAGGGGAAAAGGAAGGTAGGGGACATAAAGGAGGTTCTGCTTGTGGTTTTGGGGGTAGAGGGAGTGGTGGTTATAATGGGAATTACGGCGGTGGGTGAGTTGAAGTTGGTCGATTGGCCAACTTTGCACCGCCAAGGCGGCTCGTGCAGGGAAGATTGAGGGTGGTGAGGGGTATAGCTCGGTGGAGGGTGGTGCAAGGAGTAATTCTAGAGGTGGTTTGGGTGGTGGTGCTGGACGGCAGAAGCGGAATAGGTGGCTAAGCAAGCAGCCGAGCACAAAAGGAAGAAAATTTCTAGGTAGAGAAAAGGTAGAATTGGGGTGGTTGTAGGGTATTTATAAGCCATTGATGGAGGAAAACGACAGAGGGGGAAAAGAGGAAGAGGACAACACACATTTAGGTCGTCGGCCTGCGGCCCATAACCAGTGCAGGCCTGCAAAATTGCAAGACATGTCAGCTCAGGAAGGGAGAAAGGAAAGGGTAGAGAGGCACACATGAGAAGAGAGAGATAGCGTGATTGAGTAGAGAGGGGAGTCGGATCAACGTGGAAGAGATTAGGGGTGGCAGGCCGGCATGCAGCATTGTAGAGGCCACGCGCCTACACCGAGAAGAGGGGAAGTCAAGGAGTCTAGGAAAAGGAAATGTCAGTGGAGGAAAAAAGGAAGAGGAAGGGTGTGGACTAGTAGATCCAAGGGAAAATAGAGAAAGAAAAAGAAGGTCGGACCAGGCAGCTGGCGAGGAAGAAGAAGAGGGCGCCAGGCCTGGGCCGCACGGGAGGAAGGAAAAGAAAAAAGAAAAGGAGAAAGGAGAGGAAGAAAAGAAAAGAAAAGAGGGGAAGAAGGAAAAAGGGAAAAAGAAAAAATATATGGGTTGGGGTATTTGGAATATTTTGGTATTTTGGGATATTTAAAATAATAATATTTTAATAAAAGAACAATTAAATTTCCTTTTTAGGTTAATTTAGGATTTTTGAAATATTTTTCTTTAATTCCATTTTAATAAAAAAACACCCTAATTTTTTACAATTAAATTATTTATTATTTTTCTCTTGACTTTGCCTTAATTACTTCCTCTTATTTTAATAAAATAATTTATTTAATTAATTTTCCTAATAAATCCTTATTTTACCATAATTCTCTAAATTAGGGTTTTGGTGTATTTCAATGCAAGCCATGCAACAAAAAATGATAGCCATAAACTCACTACCTTTTCTTCTTGGCTTCATTATGGCTTAAAATATGGCTTGACAAGCCACACAATTTTTGGCCACACCAAGCTACCAAACAACTCCCATAGAGTGCTTGAGTTTTGAATATAAGCATTTAGCCCTTTCATTTTAGCCGTATATTTTTTTAGTTAATTTGAGTGTTTAACAAGGCCTTAATTAGAAATAATTAAGGAGTTTAATGGCCTAGAAAATCAGCCATGTCTTTCAGCCATGAGGAGTTGGAGAGGAGTTAGTTTTCTCTATTTAATTAAGCATGGGCAAAAGTAATGTACTAGTTTCCTTTTTCTTTTGTATTTTATGTTTCCAAAGTCCTTTTAATTTATTAACCACCTAATGTAGTAGTTAATGCATGATTAAAGGTTACATGAGGCTCGAAATAAGCCCCCCCCCCATGCAGATTGTTTGAGTGAGTTAGTTTCTACCATAGTTAGCATGCCTTAGAGTAGTGTTCAGTTAAGTTGAACTTCTATGGTTACCTAAGGGTTGGTTGTAATTTTTCTCAACTTCTTAACCTATTATATGGGTGTAAAATGAATGAAAAGGGGAAGAAATTATTGAGTATTTTCTTCACAAGGTTTCAAAATTCCCTCCCCCCCCCCCAAAAAAATAAAATATAGTGCATGGTTTATTGTATCTTCAAAAAGCTTACAATATTTAGCTTAAGTGTTGATACCTTAAGTGGTGATTGTAAGTATTTAATTTCAAGGGTTACTTGAATATCAAATCCATTTCTTTTCATCTCATCCTCTCTCCATTTTTCTCTTTTGTTGGAGCTAAACCCAAGTCCCATCATCAACTCTTAGCAAGACCCAATTTGTTTGGCATTTTTATGCAACACTATGCTTAAAACCCCCTAATCATGATTATTCTAGTAAGCACATCATTAAATGAACCATACCCTAAAAAAGGTTCGAAGAAATATCCGTTCAAGCTTACAAAGTAGCACAACAACATGATCTTCCAGATTCTACAAATTATACAATTGAAGTGTCCTTCAACTAACCTGACTAAAGAAGTTGTATAGTTCAATGACGGTGTTCCCAAAATTTTTTTTAAGAATCCACCAACTCCAACTTCTAATTTGCATTAATTTGATTTTATGCCTTTAATATTGTTGTCATTTTTACTCACATTCTTCCCGAGTTTCTGGAAAACTATTTGGAAATTTCACTTCCTTCAAAAACTTTATCTAATCATCAGAATAAGGCTATAATATGCCACATATTTCATTAACTTTTTTCCTTTATAATATAAATGACACTCATGTGTGATTTTCAAATCCTCCAAATTGTTTCTTGCATTATCGATGTCTTTTTATTTCTTGTCATCACATAAAATATTCCCGAGCAAGTTGAAATAAATAAATTTTTTTCTCAACTTGCATTAAATCTAAATTATGTTTTAATAGATGAGATGAAAAATAAGGCAATTCATAGAAGATAATATTCTTTTTTTTATTTCAATTCATAAACACCTCTCTTTATCTTTAGATAATTAGGATGATTTCTTGGTTGATACTCTATAATACGAATCAACTATATCAAGATATCATCAAACAACAATCTCCTTAGAGGCCCCCTTTTCTCAAATTTCCATTGAGTTGACAATTTTTTCCAAATTTATGAGTTGTAGGGAGGAATGGACGATGGCCCACATAAGCAATCATAGCCTCAATATTCTGGAAGGAGTATCTTTATCGCCATTTAGAGATGATAAATAACCCTGACCAAACTAACCTGAAATATATGATCGAACTAGAAAATTGTTAATGGTCTAAAGCAGCGTTGCATGCATTTTGAACACCTATTATTTACTGCATATTGTGTGTCAACACCTAATATCTAAATATCATTCAATTTCTCAACCAATGAACAAAGGAAAACATCAATATCCATACAAGGAAGGCCTAAACTAGTAATCAACAATGTAAGCATTAAAAATGGGTTCTTCATGCACTATCATGGGGGTAAATTATACATGGATAACATAATTATCCACATACTATGTTTTGAACTCGTGTCGACGAGATTAAAACCATATAGTACCAAACCCAATCATACATTTCAAGGATCAACCACAAAATCTAGATGATTAGCATCAAAATGATTCCATGCTTCACCATCAATAGCATGACGTAATACACCTGGTTTTGTTGAACACCCTTTCAAATGCTCCCTCACTTAATGAGTTGAGTGTCTGCAAGATACAACCTCTTGAACCTCATTTTCAAAGGAAAGTATCACATAAACTAATAAGGTACTTTACTCCTTGTTGTAGCTTCATCTATCCAATGAGAGGTACCACATACAAGACAACTATCTCGATTAGCATTTTCTTTCCAATATAAAGCAATATCATAGTTGCACATATGAATGACTTCATAGCATAATATTAACTTGCTCTTCCTCTTATTTGTCTTGTAGTGTGATTCAATCAACTTATTCCCTTATGCAAGTGCTTCTTTTAATAATTTTATAAGCTTATCAAAAAAATTATTTATTATAATACCTTATACTGCATCAACTTGATAAAAAAAATCAATGTTAATTTTTTTTACACCTAGGATATAATTTAGCCACCATCTCTTGAAATAACTCATTATAAAATGGATCAAATCCATTTATGGCCAATTCATCATATATAGAGCCATGCACTTCACCACCAATAACTTACTCTTCATCACCATCGCCTAACAAATCACCCAATACATCTATCATCTCATCAGTTGCCTCCTCAACCATCTACACTAGCTCCAACATAAGCTTTAGTTTGACTTCACCATAATGTATTAGCATGTCATAGTTCTGTATGAACCTATTTTGCAATATATGGTACTCACCCTCATTGATCAATCACCACTCCTTGTTATTAGAGATAGTGCATGGATAACGAATGCTACCATCTTTATTTCATACACACTGTTTTGTTATTTTTAATAAATTATTGAAGCCCATTCCAAAATTATTCAAATCATTGACTTTTAAACAACATCTAAATTTTATCAATTGTCATCTTATTTATATAAAAAATGTTTTTAATAATGTTCAATTAGACATTACTTATTCTTTAATCATTATTTAATTATATAATCACTATATAGCTTAGCAAAACAAAATAGGGACCAACATCTATCTAAATAAACCTACTACTTAGGGTAAGAATCATATATATTAAAAAAAAAGATACTATAACTCAAAATGACTTATTTTGATCAACTCCTAGTTCTATGTCGAAAATCCCTCGATCACCCATTGAGTCCTCTCTTCTCGTAGAATCCTTTGCTCTCGCACTTCTTCATAAGATAATTCATCCACCTTTTATGAGTCATTAAAGTAATCACATTATATACTCAATGATATCCTATGTCAAGACCTCCACTTGTCATTAATCACTATCAACCCCCTTGTTATCTAGTCAAATTGTCTCATAAAGCATTCCCCTTCAACAAACCTAGGATGTGGAACATTAGTGATAAATAAATCTATGTAGTCTTCGCTTCTAACCATTGCCAAATCTATGGCAAGGTATACAAAATATGTTATGGCATGCACATGTATGATCCCAAATACAAACCCCTAGTTGATCTTATAGTAATATCTATCAAGAGACAACAAAAAGAAAACAGAGACCATGCATCAAGAAAGGGAGGCACCATGTCACCTATAAAAGGGGGGACAATATATTTTAAATACTTATTTTAATATTATGATTCAAGATAATAATGTTTAGAATTTATTAGGTTTTAAGGTTTCATATTAGAGTTAGGATTAAGTTTCATGCTTAAAATTTATATACAAGGCATGTATAATAAATATAGACTTTCTTTTAATATACTAACATATTATTATAATTTCTTTTAGTATACTCTAAATTATGTTACATGGTTATTGGTCGCCAATACACATTACTTTATCTAAGCCCACCAAAATTAGGTTAATATCTTATTATTATACTTATTTTATACTTTTTTATCTAAGGCCAACAATGATTTATTATCTAAAATTTTTATAATTTATTAATTTAATTATTTACTAACTTATTAGCTAACAATTTTATTATTATATTATTATACTTGTTTAATAATATTTCATATAAACCCAAAATTAATTTACAACCTCACATTTTTGTTATCTAATACTTTAATTATCTTATTTATATACTTATTTAATAATGCTTAAAATGTTAGGCCATAAATAATTTATTATATAATAATTTTATTATATTCTTATCATACTTATTTAAAAATTTTATTATCAATTAATTTTATTATCTTATTATCATTCTTATCTAGAATTTTTATGATGTAATAATTTTATTATCTTTTTTCTAACATTCATATATTCATTTATATTAGCTTAACAATACATAGCCTTATCATAATAATATTATATTTTTATTTTGGTAAAATTATATTATTATATTAGACAAACTTAATAGCACCTAGTTTTAGTTTAATAAACTCTACTAGCATACTTTAAACTATAAATATATAACTAAATCCAACAATATTTTATTTTTACATTATCACCTTAATATTCAAAATACATATATATTAAAATACTATGCTACCATACTTATATATTATAAATATAAAAATAACACAATATATATCTGCATGCACATATTATATGTCTGCTACTTTTTTTTACCTAATACAAAAAATCTAACATAATTGCACATTAGTGATAAACAAAAGTTTATATGAATCACAATATTATAATATCAAAATCACAATTCCAAAAAATCACATTTATCCACCAATGACAACATTATATACACGCATGCGCGCGCGCACCTACACACACATATAATTTAATAATAAAAAATAAAGTATAAAAATTATTCATACAATAAGACTAGCTAAAGGTGGCAGCAGTAGTGGTAGGGTGGCGGCAGTGATTGCACAACACCAACGATAGAGTGACACAAACACCTACCTCAAGTCAAAAAATTAAGTGAACAAAACAATTAAAGTAATCAACTAATAATTAAAACAAAATAAAGAAGAAGAAGAATAAATTAAAACCGAAAAGGTGGCGGTGCAAGCATTGGGATGTTGTGGATATAGAGAAGGGGAAAAACACTACAAATTAGAAAAGGACAAGCATAGTAGATGATAATACAACATAATTTTTTTTTTACAAAAAACTAAGATTAGTAAGAATATTACCAAAATCCAACAGGGCCATCATAGCAAAGCAAGAAACTAGATAAGAGGACAAAAGAAAATGGAATAGGCATGGAGAATTTTGAGAATTATAGGATTTGAAAGACTTCGGTCATTTCTAATGCCCCTAATAAGTGGTGGCGAAAATTCATTATAAAAAATGTGATTGGCAGGTGACCTATCATCCCAAAAACTACAGTATTGATTAAAAAAAATTCCCCGCCAAATTTTCTACCAAAATTTAGCTAAAATATTCATCTATAATAAGGTTTTTAGCGATGACTACACAACCACCAATTTCTTGTTATATAAAATATTATACATGGGATAAAATTTTGAGGGAAAATTTAGTAGCCGCATTATTTGCCACAACACAATCATCGTGAATAGTCTTTAGCAACATTGTTTTTCCTTCTCCTTCTCCAGTCGCTTAGGAGACTATGGGACTTTTAGTTATGAGTTGTTGTTTTTAATTATATTATTTAGGGATGACATAATGCCATCTCTAAAAATTTCATCACAATAAGCCCATTTTATTATAGAGTGTCATATATACCATGTCATTATTTTGATATGGTTACTAAGCTAACCTGAGTTGTTAATAATATAATTGTTGTCTATGTCATTATTTTATATGGTTTACACCAACACATCTAACATCTTCGCCAAACCCCCAAGATTGAATTGATTAAGCAATGTCGATGAAGATGCTTAAGGATTGATTAAAAATTTAAAGGATGATATCTATAAACATAAGGAATCAGTGGTGGAAATTAAAGAAAATTATAGCTTGGGGAATAGAATGTCTATCATTGTATTTTTCTTAGTTATCACTCTTCTTGAAAAGACATAATCAATGTTATGAGCCATTGTTTTAAGTATAGATGTTTTACTAAAATTATGATGTTTTTATAAATCAAAGTATAATGACACATAAATATAATGTAATAGCATGAAATACAAGACAATTTGAAAGAAGACACACAATATAAAAATTAAAGAACATAAAATAATGTAACCAAAATACGACATTAATATGAAAACTAACACACAATTGCCAAGAATAAATACAACAACAAACATATGTTAGTGGTTGCTCACACCAAAACGTTGTTAAATATATGTAATAAAATCCATTAACAATTAATGATGATAGTACTTATATTAAACTTTGATCATGCTTTGAATATACCAAACATGATCCACAATATGCTCACAAAAATATGGTTCATCTACATTACTCTGATCAAATTAAGACATCTCAACAGCAAGTAAGCATATGTCACACTCATCTTCGACAAGTATATTGTGTAATATGATTCAAACATTTATTGTGTTTTGACCATTTATTGTAAATGATAATAGTGGAACACAACCACTGTATATGTCAACAAATACAAAGGAACTATTGATGGAATTAAGATCATTACATGCACTAAGAGTACCAAAATAAATGTGTCGTATCGACAAATTATACAATGCAACTATTTTAAGAGAAATAATAGGATGCCCATGGCCTCAAGCATATTGACTCTTGCTAAATAATCTAATACCCCAAATTTTTATCAAATCTTAATATCACTTAACTAATATTTTACCTAATCTAAATGCTAATTTTGGGTCATTTTTATATTTATTTAGCCTAACCCTTACCCTAGATAATTGATAGATTAATTCCCTAAATTTTAAAATTAAACCTAATCATAATCCTAAGCCCAAAAGTTTCTCTTCCTCTTTTTCCATTTCCTTTTCTCCCCCTTTCATTTTTTCTTCATCCCATCTTCCTTCTTAACTTGCGAGCTAGCCCTATCCCTTTCCTTACCCATCCTCCCCATGCATGTCATTTTTGTTCTTCCTCTTCCTATCTAGACACACATCCTACCACCAACCCCCTACATAACCCACTACACCCCAACCAACCTTTGTACACCTTGCAATACCACCCTCTCTACTCCCCTACACAACCTGCACCCCATGTCACACACTCACCTACCTAGCTACATCATATCCCTTTTCCATAAACAACCCCACTCCCTTATCTCATTTCATCCGATGAATGCCCCATCTTCTCTTCCTTTCTCCTCCTTTCCTTCCCTTCTGTTTTATCAAGAAGCCCTCCCCCTCCATACTTTTCTCCTTTTATCTAGCTTGTCAGTTACCACCCAACACCACCACTACCTGAGCCTTCCCTCATTCTCCTTCTTCATTTATTCTCCTTCTATTTCCTCTTCCATCACACTCTGAACCCTCTTAGCCATGTCATTACCTCATCAACCCTAGCCACAATCCATTTCCCATGTGTTTTACCCATCAATCCAACCATCCACTTCCCATGATCCCTGTAGACCACTACTACAACCACCCACTTTCTGCCTACCTCCAACCACCAATTCCATAACCACACCACCACCACCTTGCCTGCTGACCATCACCATCCTCAAGTATTACCTTTTCCCGTCCTTATTGGCCTGGTTAAATGTTGAAAAGCACACAACTAGTGCACCCCTAGCACGTTCATGTCCTTCTTCAATTGCCCTACCCATGGTCATTCCTTCCTTCACATACCCTAGTCATGTTCATCTTTCCCTAGTCATGCTGCCTTAGTCTTCTCCTCACAGGTCTGTGTGCCCTTTACCCTAGCACCATGGTGCACCACCTCTTGCATGAGTTCTTCCACTTATTAAAATATCTCCATTTTTATCCATCTTATTTGCCTTATTTTTACTTGAATATATTTCCTAAGTCTAATATGATTATATCTATAAAATTTAGGTGATATGTTGATGGTGTTGGAGGAAGCCACTTAGGTTATATATTCTTAGAGACCAGAGATGCTTTTGGTAAAGATATATGTCGTAGCTAGAGCCTTTATGTGGAATGTATATATTTTTCTGTGATATTGTGTCTAATATTTTTATATGATAATTTTATTATAATAATGTTTTCATATGATATATTGTGAAGTATGATGAAAAAGTGAGAAAATTGTAAAAGCATATGACTGTGTTTATTGTTGGTTAAGATTGTTTTACAAACCACAAAGGTTGGTAAGAAGTGATATCTAAATTATAGCATAAGGTATATGTATTGGTGGTTATGTATTTTCATGATGATATCTATATTAGGGGTTGGAAATCATTAGTAATGGGACTCATAAAGTTTTTGTAAAAATATGAGTATTTTGACTATTGTAGGGGTAATTTGGTTAATATCGGTTAAGTATGAAATCTTGGGTATTTTAATGAGTTAATTAGTTCAAAATATGTTAAGAATATTATGTGAAAAATTGGAGTTATTATGAATGACCTAAGTTCAATAAAAGAGAAAAATTACTTATATTAGGAATATTAACCCTAGAGGTGGGGTTATTATCACATATGTGAAATGTTGGATTTAGATCCTAATTTCCATTATGTTGTTATTATCGGCATTTTAGGAATGATTATTTATTTTGGTGGATAAATGAGTTTTATGGAAAAAGTTGTGATTAATTTGTGAATTGGATTTTGTAGGGTTTTGTGAATAGTAACCCTAAATGTAGGCTATTATTTCATGAACAAAATATTGGAATTAGATCATGATTTTTGTATATGTTGTCAATAATAATGTTTTAAGGATGGGTGTTGAATTTGGTGAAAAAATGAGTATAGGGTAAGAAGTTGTGCTTAACTCATAAAATTAGAGTTTCTTAGGAGAATATGGCCTTTTTCCTTGGGAAATATATTGGTATCTTCATGGTTGTAGTTTATGTTCTTCAAATATTTATGTTAAGATGGGTTATGTGCCTTGCATGTCTATACGTGTTTTAGCATGATGACCTTGAGATAAATAATTTTTATTAAGATATTAATCATTTAAAATGGAAGATCATACAAAGTTAGGATCGGTTGTATTTGTTCATTCCACTGGATAATAATAGTGACCAAGAGCTTTATGCCTTAGGGTTGTATATTATTGATACTTTTCCTCTTGTTGAGAATAGTAGGGTTTTTGAGCTATTAATAGTTTAACTAAAAAATCACATGAGTAAGGACCGATTGTATTTATCCATTCGACCGAACAAGAATAGTAGCTAAGAGCTTTATGTCCTAGGATAGTATATTATTTATACCATTCCACATAGAAAATATAGGATGCTACTGTTGCATCTAACATAGGAGAAGTATAACCAATACTTAATCGATGACAAGTGCAATGCTAAAAATTAGACTCTTATCCCAAGAGGCGGGTATGATTGTCACCTAACTCAAGTCCCATACAAGACTTACAAAACTTCACAAAAAATAAATACAAGATCAAAATATCTAACAAAGCTTGAAAAGAGCCAAAATAAAATAGAATGTGGCATCATAAGATTGAAAATGAAATGACTATTGAGTTAACTAGTGCACACCAATCTCATCAACACGATGAGCATATTAAGCAAGACCTAATTATCACACATAAGCATGATTCTTACAAAATGCGCTATCACACTATAACACGACATGTTGATAATGGAATTTATCATATATAAGCAAAGAGAACAAAATTCTTAGGCAAATCTAATAAATCAATCCCTATTAATATTAAATCATACTGACAATGAAGCATGCATGATACATGCTGGCAATTAGCCATGTAAGGTAGCTTTAAGATTACAATGTATTGTATGATGAGGTTATAATGGATCAAACATGGAATCATAAAGAATTCTCTAAGCATATGAGAATAAAGATTTTTTTATAGAATCTCTAGCATGCATTTCAACAAGAGTGACATAAAGACATATAGGCTAAAGGCATAAGAAAGGAAAATCACATGGGCCACAGGAGTATGGGACTGAACTACAAGGCACAAGCCCAAACATTAAGTCCTGTGAACAATGAATAGAACTCATGGGGAACAACAATAACAATAAGGTATAAAAACTAAGTCATATAGGGAAAATTTTCCTACCACAATGAACAAAGTTAAGGGTAAAAATAATAATCATTTAAGTGACTCACTCCATCGCATATGAACATACTAACACATGGGGGTTTGTATGAGGACTCTAAAGTCTGCCTAGCCTAGAACTGCAAATGCCGCCATAGGTCAAGCTTCTCATCCACTAACAATGGGCTCTAGCTAAGGTAGTCTAACCAAATATATCCTAATCCATAAGTATGAATATCCTCTATAAAGTTTGAAGGATCGTATAGAGTAAAAAAAGCACCAAGATAATATACAACTAGCAACCCTAAACATTTTAAGAGAATGCCAACATAAAGTGTATCCCAAAAAGGAAAATCTTTGAGAATAAACATATCAAATTAAATACATAAGTGTTTAAGGATAATACCAAACACTAGATATGATCAATTAGTCTAATAATGAAACTCAATGATCTAGAAGATCACAATAAATTAGAAGATTCCCCAAAACTTTTAGGGAAACACCAAAAATCAAAGAACATGGGCCACATGATAAAGTAAAAAATAAGAGGCAATAAGCCATAAGAAAAACTTTTATGAAAGAAACATTGGTGCACCTATTACTAAGTAAGAATCATAAAAACAAATAAAATATCAAACTTAGGTCAACAAAGTCATAAAGTGCAACCTATAATATAATTCATATATTTAGCCATTCAATCACTAAAATACCTTTAAAAAAAACTTGCAATCCTATTCCAATGATTCAATTTATATCAAAATTAGTGTAAAAATTCACAAAAAAAAACTTTTTTACCATTAGGACATAACTCAATGAATATATATAACTTAAATAGTTTAAAAAAAGGTCCCATGTCATTTTTTAAAAAAAAATACTATTCAAAATAATTTAGATTTAATGCCGAACAAAATACCAAGAAGCTTCAAAATAAAAACCAAAAAAATTATTAATAACAATATCTATTCATTGATATTCATTATTCACACTACTTTTCTATTCGAGAGGTCAACAATAATGGTCAATTGTTGACCATTAACCTTTGATTATGCTAAATGGTGATTTTGGGTGTTAATTATTTATTTTAGTGAACATACTTATCATAAACATGATTAATTAAGATTAAACCATAATAAAATTAATTAGAGGATAGTTAGCTAAGAATACTTTTAATATTACAAAGAACACCTAATCTAATCTTGTATGATTTTCAAACAAAAAATATAGCACCCCACACATACTCAAATCAAAGCATGTTGTATATGAAAAATCATCTATAAATTGCTACCTATAATATGGTATAATCAATTTTATAAAATATTCAAAGGATCAAACTCCCCTCCCAAATCAACCTAAACTTGATTTATAAAAAAAATCATGCTTAAAGTCATTCAATGACAACATAATGATGGTGATGGTGATGATGGTCATATATGTATGTATGTATTTATGTATGTATCAAAATAAATCTGCAAATTAGCAACATTAACATAGTATCATCAATTTCACAAAACACTCAAGATATCAAAAATCCCCAAATTTTGACCGAAACCTTAATCTACTAAACATGGCATAAAACCATCAATTTCACAAAAATAGAACATACTCATATGAATGATAAGAACTTAACAAAGTATAAGCTTTTGATTAAAAAAATAAAAAATTCTTCAAGATCAAATAAAATCTTCCTTCAAGCCTCCAAAACCATAGAAAAAACATGAAAAGATTAACAAAATCAACATATGAAAACTGAATCAATGTACATGAAATTAAAGAGGAATAAGAGGGAAACCTTATATTCATGTTTAGGAAGAAAAACCAAGCTCGAACATGGTGGAAAATGGAATAAAATTCCACAAAAATGGAGATAAATAGGATAAAATATGGTGAAAAAGAGAATAGATTAATAGAAGGAGTAATAAAGGTTTGAAAGTAAGATTATCATCTTGAACTTGAAGTTAGACCAAGTTTCCATTCATGGCAGAAAATGGGGAAAGGATGAAAAATGGGAGGAGGAAGAAAAAGAAGTGGTATATAAGATGAGGAGAAATAATGAAGGATATTCGGTGGAGGAAAAGGAAAGAAATAAGAAGAAAGAAATTAGGTTAAGTGTAAAAATGGTAAAATGGGTAATGTGGTAAATGTGTAGGAAACTTAATGATTAAGAATTATTATATATTTTTATAAAAATATAAAGGAAAAGAGGAGGGTTTTTTCACCCATCATGAGGATAAAAAGAGAATAAAAAATGTGGGATAAGAGGGGAGAAAGAAAAGAAAGAAGAAATAAAGAAAATATGATAAGTGTAATGGATGAAGGGTAATTTAGTAACTTCCTACTTTATAATGAATATCTAAAAAAATGAAAGGTATTGGTGGTGCCATATGGAGAGGTAAATATGTGGCCTCAAATTATAGACCACAAAAAAAAAAGAAATTAAAGGTGGAAAGAGAAGGAGAAATGAGTTGAGAAGGAAAAAATAAGAAAATGTAGCCATGAGTAATTTGGTAATCTTATTGAAGAAGACAAATTCAATTTAGTCACTATAAAGGAGAGTTATGGAAAAGAAATATTTGGGAACAAATTAGTGGTTCTAAACTATACTAATAAATAGTAAAAAGTTAGGCTTAATCTACACAATATTTGATAAAATTTGGAAGAAGAAAAGTTACATTTGATGACTTATTATATCCAAAACTATTTGAATAAATCCAAAAATTATAAAAATAGATAAATAATATTTTTAAATATTTTTAAGCTTGATAAACTAAAATATAGTGATTATAAAAGTTTTTTAAATTTTGGATAGCTAAAATAGTTGTTTTGAAGCTTAAAACACATTTAAGTCACACTAGTATCATGAATAATATCTTTTCATCGACACCTCAGTTTGGCAATTTCCTAGGAGAATAAAAAAAACAAGTATTCTTAAAATGAAAGAATTATAATGATTTGGATGGATTATGATCACCTAAATTGGCTCAAAAGATCTCACATAGACAAATTTTTTGAGAAAAGATTACTAAATGGAAATGAAAAGTTTTCAAAATGAAACTACAGTTTCTAATTTTATAAAGAATGTAAATATATATATATATATATATATATATATAATATAATTTTGATTTTTAAATATATAAAATTATGAAAAGGCTATGGTTGTTGAGAAATAGGGTATTACAGACATTCCATATGCTAAAATTTGTATAGCAGTTGTGCACTTCTATAATGGTGATAAGGCACACATCCCACAAGCTTCAACTCTTTATTTAAATTAAGGAGTATTATTACCTAGAGGTTAAATATACGAATAAAACCATGTCTTATTATTCCAAATCTAATTGATCATCATTGTGTGTAGGAGTCTTAAAAAAGTACTTGGCATAAATGCAATCGAGACCAACTACATGACCCTTGTTTATGTAAGTATGTTTCATCACTCTTCTTTGTATCTCCACAAAATATGAAAGATTTCTACTTAACTATAGATTGTGGGTAGAAAAGATTTAATGTTAGATGAAAAATCATTAATCTGTTTCCTTAATGTTTCTTGTTAAATGATGGATTAATTCTTTACCTCTTCACTAATTATGTTTAACTCCATGTTATGTTGATTCATTTTATAACTATCTAATGAAGAACATGAAGACATAGTTTTTAGTATTCTCTATACTTTTTGATATTTTATTATAATGGATTGTAGAAATTGGATTTAGATTGTATGATATTTTGAAGTTTATAAATATATAGTGTTCAAAATAATGTTTTCTAAATCAATGCATGGACAATTTAAAAAAAAAAGCTTTCCCTATATGCCATCATTAAAAGGATGCTTTGTTCTTTAGAAAAAGTATATCTGAGATAATTGATTGTGATGGTAATAACATTATTCAAATCGGTGCACTAGAAGATAATATATCAAGACTAATGCAAACACAATAATATAGATACTTTGAACTTTAGATAAAATTGATCTAAAATAATTTTCTAAATAAGGACAAATGTAGTCATGTGATTGTAATAGTATTGCTAAATTAGTGCATTGAACAAAAACATAGCAGCCCCATTGAAACTAAATAATATATATATATATATATATATATATATATATATTCCTTTACATAAAGTAGAACTAAAATAGTTACCAAAATGAGGACAAATTTACCCATATGATGGCAATAGTTCTATTCAAAATAATGCATTAGATTAAGATATATCATGGCCCATTTGAACTCAATAATGTAAATGCTTTTTCTGATACATGAAGGAGATTTGAAACAATTGTTTGAATAAGATAAAAGATAGTTGTGTTGATATTAATGCAATGCTACTCAAATCAATGCAATTAATGAAGACCGACTAGGATCAATTGCACCATAATAATGGGCTAGACTCATTTTGATAAAGTAAACTACATTATATAGAAACTCAACAAAATCTTACTAAAAAAATTATAACTTCAACAAACAATTGTTTATACTTATTCTATTATAGTAGTGATCTATTTGGGATAACCTTAGGTTTTGCCAACGATAACTTATTCTTCTGCATTATCTTCTTCTCTCTTTCTTTGCTTGTATGAGCCTCAAATCAGTGCATTTATATATGTTAGGAAAGGTTTGTTGTGATAGTGTTCAATCAAGTAGGTCAATAACTTGAAAATTAGAAGATCGCATTTGTGGAGATGATAAATTAGGGGTAATTGAACTTATTTGAAAATTGCTTCAATATTCTATACTAAAGGGTACACAAAGTAAAATTTATAAACAGTTGATTTGTTGTAGATTTTGTTGGGGTTGTGACTCTTGTGTGATGTAGGAGCATCTATTGCTTTTACGACAACATGATAATTAATTTATTTTATGTAAAAGGGCACCAAAAAAATCTTATTACATGAAAAAAATTAATAACCAAACTTAACCATGAAAGCCAACCATTAATTTTTATAACTCTAAAAGTGGCTTGGTGTTGCTTAAGACAAGCCATGTGGGGACCTCAACTTTTGTAATTTATTGACTCAATTTTTTTATAATTTTTATATATAATATTTCAATTCAAACCCAAGGAAAATGAACAAAGTTAAGACAACAACCATTTCATCTATATTAGGTTAGCTAGTGATAGATAATTCACATATGAGAAATCTTTGTGTTTTGTTTATTATCTATATTGGATTATCTATTGATAAAATTTAATACCCCAAATTAGCGGAGGATGATGGAGAATTAAAAAAGTTAATAAAAATATATATATCAATAAGGTGCATATTCCTTGTTGAAACCCCATCATTGGAGAAGCCCACATTTAAGTGTACTTAACCTAGAGTAGTCTAAGGATAGGAGACCTCGTAAGAAAATTTTTGGGTAACTTATGAATGAGGACAAAGTACATTGAAAATGACTCGTGTTGATATATGCAGTTAGTAATTAATCACAGAAGGGATCATTGTAAGTACCTACATCCAGAGTAGGGTTAGGGTGTTAAATAATGGTATTAGAATGAAGCCACAAGTGCGAGCGAAACTTAGATGAGCCAGTAACCTATACTGAAATAGCTAATGATTGAGATGCAACAATGATATTTTGTTCTTTGATTGGGTGTGTATGTAATAGCCCAAATTATTGTTGGGTGATAGAGGTTTAAAAAGATTGATAAGACAACCTGTATTAACAAGGTGTAGCTTCCTTTTAGAAAATCTGTCACTAAGAAGCTCCGTAGTTAAATGTACTTGACTTAGAGCATTCCATTCCAAGGATGGATGAAATTTTGGAAAATTTTCCTTGGCTTAGTGTTGATCTATGATTTTATTCATCAATTCCAAAATTTCTCCTAATAAATACCCACGGGCAATGTGGAGTTTGGGTGTTACATAAACAATCCACTTATATGAGTATGAGAACGATATATGTTATTTGATGAGCATGAAATGTGGAAATCATGAGCATGAATGGGATTATTTTATGAGTTGATTATGAGTAATTTGTGATACATTATTTGTATTAATAAAATGATGTATCACTTTTATACCATCTCCTATGTGTTGCATGATGGCTTTATAAAGAAGACTCTATTTAATCGGTACATCAACGTACGAATAATACACTTGTAGGTAATCTACTACATATATCAAATGAGGGTAATGTTCCTTATTATGATGGTGTGCCTGGGCAAAAGTGATATCTTTTATATGGGTAGGATCATAGAGTAGAAGCTATCCGGTAGTGTATTCAAAATCTTTTTGTAATCCCCCAAAATTTTATAAAATCAATAATTTAATAAATAATTTTTATTTGAAATAAATTAGCTTTTAAAATTACCTAACTTAATTAATTTGTGGATTTTAGAGTATGTAAATTTGGATAAGAGTATTTAATAAATTAAAAATAAATATTTTTCTATTTATCATATTGTTTTATTTAAAGAATTTTCCAAACTAATATTTTACCAGCTTTATCCTTTTTAAACTAAAATATTAGATTATAATAAATTAAATTATTAAATTAAATAATTTACCAAGAATATTATATTTTATGATTTTATAAATTTAATTAAATTACTTTTCCTATTTTTTTCTCATCCCCCTTTTTCCCTTTTTCCTCTTTCTTCTTTTCCTTTTTCTTTTTTTTTCCTTTTCCCTCGGGCTACCTCGCCAGGCCAGCCCTCTTTGCGCATTGGGCCAGACCGCTCCTTCCTCCCTTCTCTCCCTCGCGCACCGCCCAACACACTCAGCCCCTCTCTCGCGCACACTTGACCCGGCCGGCTCCCTTTCTTTTTCCCCTGGACCGGTCGGCTTGCCTTCTTTCCTCTCCCCTAACCGGCCGCCACAGCCTCCCTTTCTCCTTTCTTCTTCTCCCAAGCATCGACAGCAGCCCGACCACCTACAGCTGCCGCCCGACCACCTGCGACTGCCGCCTCCTGCCGCCGCATCTGCCCCTGCTACTCCCTCTCTCTACCCCGTCCTCTTCTCCCCTATTTCGAGCCAATCTACCCCTGCACCCTATCCATGCCTGCCATTCTCTCCTCCCCGTCGCCACCCTCTCCCTGCCACCCTACCGCCTCCCTACCACCCTATGCCCTACCATCTACCCCTTACCCTCCCTCTTCTTTTTTCTTCTCCCCGTCACCCATTTCCCTGCCCATTTTCGAGCCATCTTCCTCCCCCGAGCTCCCTCCTCTCTCCTTCCTTCTTTCCATTTTTTTTCCTATTTTCTCTCTGCGCCGCCTCCGTCCGCCGCTCCGACTGCCGCTCCCAACCCCTGCACCGACTCCTGCTACCAGCCCCTACTACCCTACACCCCCACGCCGCCCCCTTGAGCCCTACACTTCCTCCTTCCTCCACCCCTTCTTTCTTTTCTCCCCATTTTCCCCCTTATCGCCAGCCATCTTCGCCGCCCTGCCGGCGTCGTCTCTGCCGCCTTCTGCCGCCGCAAAACCATCCTTAGCCACCACCAACACCCCATCTTCACTCCTGCATCCTTACCTTGCCTCCAAACCTCCCCCAACTACCCTATTTTCTAGCCCAAAGACCTCAACCCGAAAATGGCTCATTTTTCATCCTTTACCCCTCTTCGAGCCTTTTCCCCTCTCATTTATGCATGACACTCACACTGCTCATGCAGCGTGAGCTTTCCCCTTGTGTTGGAATTTGTTTGGAAAATTTTTGAGGTATATTGATAATTAATTAAAGTGTTTTATTAAATGAATTTCTTTTATAAAGTCTTATCCTTTTTATTTCCTTATTTCTAACACAATAATGATGGATATTATTTTTAGGTGTTGAGTTGCTAATTATGCTTGGTAAGATTTGATATTTTGCGGGATTAAGGTAATCGTTAAACCTCCCTTAAATGCATGGAAACGTATGCTAGCACATTAGGAATTTTATTATGATTTTATGTATGTTTTGTGAGCCAAGCATGATATATAAATGGTTGTTATATTTATTGAAAGAAAAAAAGGAAATGCATGATAGCTTTGTGCCATGTGTAGGTATGATAATTAAGGAAGGAGTTGATTATTAATGGAAATACGAAATGCTTGCCTATGATGTATTATGTTGCTAATGTATGTGTAATATTATTGTCTAAGGATATTTTAGTGATATGAAGTATGTGATCTAATATATGTAGTTGAGTATCGTGTTGAACGATGACAAGTTTGGGGAGTTAAATGATAAGAATGGAGTGCAAATAGTGGTATTTTATGTAGTGGTGGTAAATTTGTAAAAATGGTGCAATAAAGGGTTAAGTGGAAATTTTATAAGTGAAAAGGGTATTTCGGTAATTTTATAAGTAAAAGGGTATTTCGGTAATTTAAAAAGAAATGGGTTAATGATAATTCATAAATAAAAGAATAAAATTGTAAGTTGTGAGAAAGGAGGGTAAAATGGTAATTTTGGAAGGAAGGGCAAAATGGAAATCTTAGAAAGGAAGGGCAAAATGGTAATTTTGGAAAAGAAGGGCAAAGTGGTAATTTTGTAAGGAAAAATAAAAATGGTAACTTTGGATGTAAAAGGGTAAAATAGTAATTTGTAAAGTAAAAGGAGTGTTATGGTGATTTTATAAATAAAAGGGCATTGTGGTAACTTTCATATATAAAAGGATATCATGGTAAACTTGGGAGTAAGGGGGTAACTTGGTAATTATGATAACGACAAAAGATAATTTAGTAATTAAATTATGATTGTAGAAGGGCAATTGGATAAGTATGATACTAGAGAAGGGTAATTTGGTAAATTAACCAATTAAAGGGCATTATGGTAATTTTAATAAAGGAGAAGGCTAATATAGTAATTATAAATATGGAGAAGGGTAAATTAATAATTATGATTATGAAGAAGGGTAAATTAATATTTGTAATTATGAAGAAGGGTAAATTGGGATTTATGATAATTAAAAAGGGTAAAATGGAACTTAAAATAATTGAGAGGGGTAAGATGGTAATTATGATAAAGGAGATGGGCAATTTGGTAATTTATCCCACTAAAGGGGCAATTTGGTAATTTAGCCGATTAAAGGGTAAAGTAATAATTATTTAACCAACTAAAGGGGCAGAAGAGTAATCATGATAATGAAGGAGGGTGATTTGGTAGTTTATCCAACTCAAGGGCAATTTAGTAATTATAACAAAGGAGAAGGGCAATTTGTAATTTAACCAACCAAAAAGGGAAAGATGTTAAGGTTAATAATTATAAAGGGTGAATGGCGATCTAAAGAGCGTAGGAGGTAACTTAGTAATGTAAATCGAGAAAGGGGTAATTTGGTAGTTACGCACCCTTAAGGGTAATATGGTAATTTATCAAGTAAGAAAGGGATGCCTTAGCAATTACATGAGTAAGGGGGTAAATAAGTAATTTGTACCTAACTTGTTGTTGTGATTGTGGAATGTTATAATGTGATTTAAATAAGGCTGATTAGCCAAGTAAGAGTATTTGATAATTGATATGGCCTTAATGGTTTCTCTGTGATAGCTTGGATAACCACCTGAATAAGAAACGACTAACGATATCAGAACGGTTGAAAGTAAATAAGTATCTGATTGTCGTGCCTTTATGATCACCTTTAATTAAGACACTAATATTTAAAGTGAAAGACCTCGAGATCGGGAATGGTGACTCCTTAGGGGTCGCTAACCTAAGGACGTGGTTTAGTCCACGATTATTCTGGTTTTTGCTGTTGTGCCTTTGTGCCCCAGCCAGGCCCTATATCTTACTCTTTCTAGCTCTACGGACCTGGTTAGGGGGTAAACATACTTATGGATTAGGTGTCCTTGTCAGTAGGGTACTGAGTTAGCTTTATGCACCAGTACGACCAAGGTACCTTTGTGTCCTTGGGTTCGTGGTTGAAAGGGTACTGAGTAGCTGACATGCACCGGTACGACCGGTGTACCTTTGTGTCCCGGGTTATAGATCTCCCAATCGAGGCAAATAAATATGATTGATTTGCTGATTAAAGAAAAGGAAAGATACTATTATTGAAAGTGGAATATTAATGAGCCGGGCCCAGATGATTAAGATATTGAGTACCGGTCCACCGGTTATAATAGTGGCCAGGAGCGTTGTGCCCTGGATGAGATTCTTTATATATCCCAGTCCACCGGTTATAATAGTGGCTAGGAGCCTTGTGCCCTGGATGATGAGTTTATATATATCCCAGTCCACCAGTTATAATAGTGGCCAGGAGCGTTGTGCCCTGGATGATGAGTTTATGTATATTCTGGTCCACCGGCAATAATAGTGGGGGTCCCGAGCTCAATAAAACCAGTATTGTATGTGAATAAAATTATGGGAAAGTACAAATCACTTATAGTGGAACAAGGGCTTAAGGCCTAATTGTTTTGAGTTTGCGTTATGATACGGTTTAAGACCGTAAGTACCGATTGTTCGTAACGATATAATGATATGCTATGTGAATGTTAATTATGTGAACGTTATATATGTATGTAGCTTGTTTCATGTGTTACATTGCGGGTCTGCTTTTAAGTGGGACTTTAAAGGGTTACTTAGTACCGTAGTACTGAAGGGTTCCATTCGTGGGGCCCCTGCCTATTCAATGGGCAGTGCCCCTTGCAGGTCTTTTCAGGTGTTACTCAAGTGGGCAACGGGAAAGAGAGTAAGGTCTCATCCGGAACTACTAGGGTTTTTCTCTCTCTCTTTGAAATTTATAATTTTAAATGTATATGTGGATACTGTAACCACCATTGGTGGATTCCATCCTTGTAAACGTTTGATACGCTACTCTAATTTAAGTATGTTGAAATTCTTGCGAATTGTATTTCATTTTCCGTTAGCCTTAGCACTTAGTACTGGAACGGTATGAGTGAACCGGTCTGGTACTAAGTGTGGCGGTAATACTCCCAAAATTCACGGTTTATTAATTTGCTTCCGCTAGTTTCCTTTTAATTAACGAAATTTTTCAGTAGTGAATTTTGGGGGCGTTACACTTTTGTATTCTAGATATTTTAGACCCTTATGACCCTTACCCCTTTCTTTTGTATATTGGGAGTTGATCTCCTCTATCATATATCTTGATATATATATATATATATATATATATATATATTATATCCACTTTTCATCTCTATTTCATGACTTGTTTGTAAATTGTTTTAGATTTGCCATTGGCGTGAGAATGGTATGGTGACGAAACTTGTGCTCATAGCAGTATTAATACCTATAGTTTGGTTTTCTCTTCTTCAAATTTATTATTTTAAACAAAAAAAGCATATCTTGGAAATTTAGGATGTTACAAATACCTAAACTGTACCAAATGTAAGGAAATAACAACTCAAACTCAAGAAATAAGTGTGGTTAGCATCTAATATAAGGTTGAGACAAAACCAAAACAAATCAACAAGAACAAAAGAGGATATCAACACTAAATGTGAACAAGGGAATCATTTACAAACACTTGATGTTCTAAAATGAAAGTATTAAGAACAAGAGAAAAAATACAAAACCCAAAGTAGAAGACCACAACACAACACCAGACAACCCTACACTATGACCCCAAAACATGTTGTCACAAAATACCATTGATCCACTCTCATAAAGTCCTAACCAATTTTTGTATAATTAGGTGAGTGTTGACTAATACACATCAATATAATTATACAGCGTAAAATAATCTACTCTAAGCATACAAATGTCTCATGAAATACATTTGAAGAAGGGCATGCATGATCATGCTTATAAAACAAATAATTCATGTCTGATAACAATTATATGTGAGACAACATATATGATCATACTTAACCCACATTCTCATGGAACAACAATTTCAACATATCATGACAAAGTTTTTACAATAATTATACCAATTAATCAATGAAGTTATTTCTAGGGCAATGATAGCTAAAGAAACCAAAAAATAATCCAATTATCAATGCTAGAGCAATAATCACCAAGGAAACTACAAAACATTTCAAATCTCAACTGTAGAGCAATGATTGACAATAAAAAAATCCCATTAAAATATATAAATCTAATAAACAATAATTATTGAGAAAGGATAATCAAGAGTATTTTCTTCCAAGAAGAGCTTACAATGGAATCCACATGACATAAACTATATTGTCGCCCATACATTCTCAACACCCAAGACATTAAGTATTGATACTTCCTATAGGGTCTGTATAAGGTAAAAATGTGCCATTTGACCTAAAGATCCACTAGAGCACTTAGGGGACTTTGTGCAAGGCACGACATTCTTGTCCTACTCAAGTTCTTTTCCACTTTAATTAATTAGTATTGTATTCAAGGGTTAAGAAAAAAGCACACAACACATCAATCCACACTTAAAAAACTAAATAAAATACATCAGTATATCTCAATTAGAAGGGTCACAACAACATCAAGATGTAAAAGGTTAGTTAGGCATTAAGTTATAGCCCAAAGACTTAACTATTTTAATTCAATTATTCTTAAAAGTTGACCACCAAAGGTATGGTAAAAAGGTTAATAACAAGATAAACTATAATCCACTAAGTCCATCCTAATTCCAACTATTTAGCACTTACACAATTTTAATTGATTATGGGCAAAATACCCTTATCTGCCAATTATCCTACTTTTAACTATTTATTGCAACTCTTGTGAAACTAAAAAAAAATCATATATACCAGGGATAAATAAAATCAAGTTGGTAATTTAAATATAGCATTAAAATTCTAGAAAATTTTCCAAAGTGGTAAAATTGATAAAATACCCTTAGTTATACTTAAAGCTTGTTTAATGCATAAAAGCTCAATCGCGCATAACTAGCATACCATATTATGCATGCTTATCATACATACCATAAAATAAAATATATACAACATGTTTAATGGGAAAAAATACAAAAATCATGTAGAGAGATTAAATTATCCCTAGGTCATCAATTATTCACTTTTAGAGCATAAAAGTCACTTAGGCTTAACGAGAGATTTTTAGCATTAAATTAAACTTTGTATATACTTCAAATATATCCATATACATAAAATATATGTAGGAAAAATAGTTTTTTCTAGAAAACAAGTGAAAAGATTAAAATTCCACTAAACATGTTAAAACTTGCACTAATCATAACAACCCTAAATATGCTAAAACCCTAATATATTTTACATCAAACTTTAGTAAAATACTCAAGGAAAATCATGGAACACTTAGAAATAATAATAAGAATAAGAATAATAAGAATAATAATAATAATAATAATAATAATAATAATAATGATGATGATGATGATGATGATGATGATGATGATGATGATGATGATGATGATGATGATGATAAATCAATATGAACACACATAACAACCCAAAGGCTGATAACCCTATAAACACACATACATGATTTTAACCATTTCTCATGTTTAATTTTATAGAATCTAAATCATGTTTTCTAGGCTATTTGACCACCATCTAAGAATTTTAACATCATTATTTACATTTTAAGAAAATAATATAATGACTATATAGCGTGAAAAAGCTAGCAAATAAGGCCAAAAGGGCATAAGATGCTCTCAATAAAACAACACTCTCTATCAATAGATTTAACACTTTTTATAGTTTTTGCCATAATTTTTAAATACTTAACATTTTAAAGGCATAAATTATATAGAGTAAATTAGAAATCTTAAGCTTTCATATGACACATTATAAATTCAAATTTTCCAACAGTACACTTCTAGATCTTCTATGCAGTATAATGAAAAATCTAAAATTTTATATCAACATGCTTCACATAAAATCATGAGAAAAAAATCATATCTCATGCTTGCTATACGTAGGCATATAATCATATCTCGAGCTTGCTATACTTAGGGTTGTTAATGAGCCAAGCTGAGTCGGGGTAGGTTTGGGATTGGCTCATTTACTAAATGAGCCTAAAAATGAAGCTTGATCTTAGCTTGTTTATAAACGAGTCGAGCTTTTAACAAGTCGAGTCAAACTTTTAATGAGCCAACTCCTGAGCTTTGATGGTAAAAAAGCCGAGCTCATGAGCTTTTGCACTATAAATGAGCTCGAGCTCAAATTTATTATGCTCAAGCTTGAATTGTTTAATAATCAAGCCAAGCTCAAGACTAATTTTTAAGCTCGTTTAATAAGTGAGCTGAGCCGAGCCGTTAACGAGTCGGGCTCAAAAAGCTTGCGAGCCGGCTTGGTTTGTCAACAGCCCATGCTTGCAATTATATACACTATAACACAGAACCTAAACACACAAAGTGAAGAATGTTTTACCAAAATTCCAAGCCACAATAAAAAGAGCATAAGAATACCTTCCAAGCTCTTGTCACAAGACCCTTCTTAATAACCTTACAAGAATTAAAATAACCTAAACTAAAAAATAAATACCACATAAAATAGAGAGTCAAAGGAGGTAAAATATTAACAATAAGAATGCACACTCTTCTTAAAAAGATGATAAACCACATAAACAAAAAAACTTGGGATCCTTTACAAATGGCCTAAATCACAACCTTCTCTTAGTTAAAAATAAGGACAAGTTATATCGGAGGATTATAGAAGAAAAGAATTGAACAACAAGAGAAAATAGTATGGTGTAAGGCTTGATTCACTCAAGAGGAATTCCTTTGAAGAGGAGATACAAGAGAGCACAAGAGGTGAAAAACTATGTGTGGGATAAATAAATTAATTACAAATCAAAGAGAAAGAAGGGAAACGATTGAAAAATCAAGCCAAGGAAAAAGATATAAAGTAACTTGTAGCACACTTGAATGAAGACTTAAAGGTGGAGTGTGTAAGGGAAAAATCATGGGTGTGTAAGTGTACTAATGGAAGGATTTTTTAGTGAATAAATGAGACCAACTCTTGTTGATACAAAATTTTATCATAGGGTGCAAGGACCATGAAATCTTGGTCAAACATAACCTATATTGGTCAATAAATATTTTTATATAATTTGTTTCAGTAAAATGTCAAATAAATGGGTATTAAATAGGAAAAATATTAAATAAATCCAAAAAATATGAAAAATAAGAAAATTGGTGGAATAAATTTAAAACCTCAAATATGTAAAAATATTGGACAAAAATTAAATTAGAGCCAAAAAAATAAAAAATCAAATTGACATGGGTTAGTTGACCTTTGGTTGTTCATCGATCTACTAGGCACAACCACCCTCTTACACCATCCCCAATCATCCAACCACTAGGTCTGGTCAACCACTAGCCACCAATCCTAATTTAACATTTTAACCATAACTGATCTAATAAAAATTACCTCAATATTTTTACACATAAAATATTTAATATCCCCTAATAATTTTTATGATTGATTTAACATAAAATACCATGTTGCATTGAAGATACTCAGTTAGTCTTTATAAGAAATAGGGTGTTGCATTGTTATCCCCTTAAAAATGGACTATACCCTTGAAGTCTAACTCAAAGAAAAAGACACAACAAGCTATCTATAAAATTCACATAACAATGTATAAGATATCATTTTAAATCTCGCACATATGCAACATATAATACTCATGCAATAGGCACACATACATGATCAACACAATAACATAAGCATTCCTCAAAACTCTAACGAACATTTGTATGTGAACACGCCTAACACTCATCAAAAACATTGACATCCATCATACCCCAAGATAAATAAAACTCTAAAATAGGCCACATTAATCACATCATCACCTATCAAACCTTAATACTCACACTAAGAAAAATACCACATAAACACTTGTGATCTTTAACAATCTCAAGCACCCACCAAATTGAAGAACAAATAATTCCCCTTTTTTCCATGACTCATAAATCAAAACCATAATGGATATACAAACAATTCAACAATTAAATTGATAACCCATGGCACCAAAAACGAAATAAGGAACAAATTGGGGCTACTACCCCCTTAGGGATGCCTAGGGTTCCCAAAGGAACCAATGATCACATAAAACTATTTAAAAATCAAATGGCAACACCAATAGTACTCAAATAATTGAGTTCACATAACACAACTCTAAGGCTAAGAAATCAAATTACATGACCAAGAATAAGATTATAACAACTTTCCGACTCACATTCCTAACAAGACTAATTTGGGTTTCAAATTAGGTAGAAAACTTTAAAAGATTTAAGATCAAGAAAATTTGAATTTAGAAAATAAAATATGATTTTCAACAAGCAAAAGATTTTATATCAACTTGTAATATACCTAATTTTAGAACAAGAAAATCTTCTTAAAGATAAAGTTGTAGAGGTTAAAAAAAGAAAATGTGTGATGTTACCACCATATCTAATATGAAGAGAGATATGACCAATACCTAACCCATAACGAATATAAAACAAAGGATTAAGTGTGGTCAATACATAATCTAAGGTTGAGACAAAACTATAACAAATTAATAAGAACAAAGGAAAGACTAACATTAAATACAAACAAGGGAAGTACTACAAACACTTGATGTCCTAAAATGGCAATGATAAGAAAAAGAAAAAGAACATAAACCTAATGTACATCGGATAGCCATACACTCTAACCCCAAATCTTGCTACCTCAAAATACCATTAGCCTATTATTAAAAGGTCTACTCATTGAATAATCAAGTGATAATTAAATGATACATGTTAGCACAATCATACTGAGTAAAACAATCTACTCTAAGCATACAAAGGTGTCACGAAACACATAAGTTGAAGGGCATGCACAAATATGCTTACATGAAAAATAAATAATTCACTTGTGATAATAAATATACACGATACACCACATATGATCATAAAATCCACACTCTCATAGTATAACAACTTTAAAAACATCAAGATAAAGCCTTCTGACATGTTTTTCCTTACATTTAGCATGTGTTAGGTATTATTCATGCCTCTCTCCGCGTTGGATGTGACGGTAGCACCCCTACATTTTCTTATTTTAACTTCCACAACTTTCTCTTTAAGAAAGATTTTGTGGCTCTAAAATTGAGGGCGTTAAAATATTCCTTCTTTAATGATTGTGTCTATTTTATCGCTGGTCAAGAAAATGTAATAAATGATATATACACAATTATTAGTTCATTCAAACTATACAACCTTATCATTTATGAAGATAAAAATATGTTGATATACATGGCGATCGAATCATGGAATCTAAGCTTTTGAATTTATTATTTGTCACGATTCATTATATTAATATGCTCACTTATTTAATGAATAAATCTAAGAATTGATGTCCAGTGGAATGAATGATTTTTGAATACCCTATTTTATGTGTTCTTATGATGATGGATGGATAGTAGAATGTTAGGTAAGGATGAGTGATATTTAAACTAAAGGAAATAAATTAAGAAATACATAAAGTAATTATTCAAACTAACTTTGAAAGCCTCACACAAATAACTCTCAAAAGATCTCTAATGAAGAACTACACAGTAAAATTCACTAGATATCTCTCATATTAAAATCACATGTAATTAATAAAGAGTTTTTTTTTTAATTTATCACTCACATAGGATTGATAAAATATGAGTGAATTCACAAAATACAAGAAGTTTTATTAAAACTCAAATTCTACCATTAGAAAATAATGTTAGTTTTTGTGGGATATTGATATGTTAATATTCATTTAGAATGTAAAAACATTTATCAACTAAGCATCCCAAGATGTTCTCTGAAGCAATAATTAAAACCTAACTCTACACCATAACATTAACCTTAACAGCATAATTCATATCTCAGCATTAATCCCAACAAATTATATACATCACATGTATGTTCATAGGTATAATATACTAAGGTCCATATCATCACAGGTATACTTACAGGTAAAATAAAATAAAATCCCTAACATCATAAGTATACTTACAGGTATATTATAAAAAAATACATAACATCACAAGTATACTTGTAGGTATAGTATAATAAAATCTATAACGTCATAGATATACTTATAGGTACAGTATAATAAAATCCATAACATCAAATGTATACTTACAGGTACAATATAACAAAATACATAACGTCACAAATATACTTACAAGTACAGTATAATAAAATTCATAACCTCACAGGTATACTTACAGGTAGAATATAACAAAATACATAACGTCATAGGTATGCTTAGAGGTACAGTATAATAAAATCTATAACATCATGGGTATACTTTGTAATACCCCATTTTCAGAAAACCCTAATAATTATAACCAATAATTATGTGTATTAGTTATAATAATTATTGTAGGGTGTTTGTACTAAAAATATTATTAATATGTGTAATATTATTATCACTTCTTAATTATAAAATTTTATTAGGCTAAAATATGCTAGAGGGTGCATATTAAAATTTAAACCTAGGTTTGGGTCGTAACTGGTATTCGTTTCATTAAATAAACCTATTCTCGTAATTGGATAATTTTTAACTGGATACTTGTCCTATTTTGTACCTAAATAAATTACCCCTACCCTATTATATTTTCTTATCTCACCTTACCCTCCCTCTACAAAGAATACCCCTACCCCATCAGTTCCCATCTCCTGCGATTGTCGGTTGGGGTTTGAAAACTTTGCCCGATCGTAGCCACCCTCCTCCTCCTCTCTATGTGTGTAAATATATATATACATATACCTCATTTAATGCACTGAGAAATACCTCTTTTTTCCTCCAATTTTCTATCAAAAGTATCACCCCAAATACACTCCTTATTTCCCCTCCTTACCGTCACCAAACCCGCCCACAAACTCACCTTTGGCAACCATTGCCACACCTTATCCACCACCACCGGAAAAACCTTCCATTACCTCACCCTTAAATGCATCACAACTCACAAAATCACCCCCTAGCTGTAGCAAAACCACCCTTTCCTACCCCCCAAGTTGCAGCAAAATCTACCGAAGAACAACCCCAAACCTATCGGCAAAACTCACCAAAATCACCCCTACCCTTCAGCAAAAACAACTAAATCACCCCTAGATTCAGCAAAAATTTCCAAAGCCTACACCCCCCTCCAGAATCCCTCACCATTCCCTACCCCCCTTCAGCCTTCCTTGCCATTGCCCATTCCCTAGCAACGACAATTTGTACTGTTGTTAGCCTTCTTGGACGGCGACATTACTTCAAACCCAGTTTGGTTTTTTTCCATTATTTTCTCTTCCATTACCTTAAACCTTCATTAATTATATTATTAATTATAATTATATTTTTTAATTATTGTTAGGTGATATTCCGAAAGTTTCAAAAGAAGAGGATTAGGATAAGCGTGCTTAGAGACCGGAGCCAAGGATACTAGTCGATGTTTCAGGTTTTGTGTTGAAGGCTTGTATGATTATGTGTGTTTTTATGTTATTATTATTATACTATTAAAATTCATGTTGATGATGATATGATATATTAATATGAATTATATGATAGAAAGGAAGTGAGAATATTGAAAGATATACTAATATGAAGATATTACACTAGGATGTATTTTTATGGATGAGTGTAAATTATAGGAGACTATTATAGGCCTAAAAAATTAATATAAGTGAGGAATAATCATATTTAATATGTATTTCGATAAAAGGAAGATTTGGAAATAATGATATTGAGGATATGAGATTTTTGTAAAATAAGGGTTATCTGCTACTTTTAAAGGCATTTTTGTCAATATGGGAATTTTGGTACTTTAATGTGTTATATGGGTTAAAATATGCTAATAATATCATGTGAAGTGTTTGGGAGTGATTATGAAGGCTATAAGTCCTTCAGATGAGAAAATAGCCTAATTTGGGAATAGTAGCCTTAAAACGGTAATGTTATTATTACATGTGTAAAATGTTAGATTTAGGCCACAAATTTTGGATATGATGTTAATATGGGTATTTTAAGGATTCATATTTAATTTGGTAATTATATGAGCCTTATGGGAGAAGTTATGACTTACCTGTGAAATTAGGAATTTAGGAGCCTTATGAATAGTAACTTTTGAGATAGGGCTATTATCGCAGGTGTAATACGTGGGAGTTAGACCTAAAAATTTGGCTATGTTAATGATACTATTATTTGAGTAACACATACTAAATTTGGTGGATAAATGATCATAAAGGGGAAGTTATGTTTAAATTGTGAATTTAGGGTTTCCGAGAAAAATGAGCATCTTAATCTTTGATAACGGTCTTGTTATATGTATATTGATGTCTTACTTGCATTATTCATGTTTCTAACTCATAAACCAATCATGAATAAGATACTAATTATTTAAAGTGAAATATCACATGAGTTAGGACCAGTTGTATATGTTTGTTCCACCGGACAAGAATATTAATTGGGCACGTTTTACCCCAGGATTGTATACTATTAATCATTCCACTGGTAAGAATAGTGGCCAGTAGCGTTTTGCCTTGGGGTAGAATAATCATTCCACCGGTTGAAAATAGTGTGATTCCTTGAACTTAAATTAAAATAAATCCCAAGAACAATTATAATCATTGATAAGACACTAATCACGTAAAGTAGAATACTATGTGAGTCAAGACCGGTTATATATGTCTGTTCCACCAGAAGAGAACATTATCTGGGAGTGTTCTACCTTGAGAATGTATATCATTAACCGTTCTATCAGTAAGAATAGTGGCCGGATGTATTTTCCTAGGATTGTATATTATTAACCGTTCCACCGATTGAGAATAGTGGGGTCCCTAAAATCAACGTAATTAAAAGAATGGATCCTGATATATTCTAATAATACTAATCTGGACCATTAATTACCTTGTGTTGATTCTTGTATCTTGCATGTATACTACTTTCCGCTGTGAATGTGTGTAATGATATATTTTTCTGGTTTTGACTGTATTATTACCTTACTTAGTACGTAGCATACTGATCATCCTTTTCTTGGGTGCTACTCAATGCAACGAATAAATCTACCCTATTTTGCAGGTGATTGATGATTATTAGCTTGATGTGCTCGCCTTGGGTGAGTGCTAAACGAATTGGTAAAGGGTATGATTATCCACGTATCTCTATCTCTCTTTGGACCCTTAGTCCTCTTTTTCCACTACTTATTCCCTTATCTCTATTTTATATCTTGTATCGCGGTGGAATTAAGTGCTTCCCACACCAGATTCCTAGGTATAAGGTTACTTTTTCCTTGCACCCAACATAGACTGGGCATAGGGAGTGCATCTTCTATGTTGGATGTGACGTAACAACCTTACATTTTGTGTTTTGTCTTCCGCTATTAACTTTTTAAAACAAAAAATTTTAGTTCCAAAATTTGGGGGTGTTACATACTTACAGGTACAATATAATAAGATCTATAACATCACAAGTATACTCACAAACATAATACCAACACAGGTAGGCACGAAAGTTGCTACCGAAACTACAGGTAGGCACAAAGGCTACTACCAAACCATAGGTAGATACAAAGACTGCTACCAAAACTACAGGTAGGTACAAAGGCTGCTACCAAAACCACAGGTAGGTACAAAGGCTGCTATAGAAACCACAGGTAGGCACGAAGGATGCTACCAAAACCACAGGTAGGCACAACAGCTACTACCAAAACAAATCCAATATCCAATAACAATCATTCCAATCAGATCATATCATTTCCAATATTATTTACTCGAGGGGGAATACAATAATAATCCAGAGATATAAAAGTACACTGGTCATACCGGCACACAAGAATCACGATACCCTCCCAACCATCCAACTCGGAGGCATAACAGCACTCTGGTCACTGATGCACAAGGCACACAGTACCCTCCTCACCTCCGACATCCAATCCTTAAGTATCGATACCCCCTATAGGGCCCATAGGTCACCTATAGAGTAGACTAGGGCCTTACTAGGGCACAACCAGTACACCAAAAACCCAAACAAATCGAGGACTCTAACCTCATCTCTAGGGTAGCTACCCCTAGAGAGAAACCATTTTCAAACTCGAGGTCTTTCACTTTATGTATTAGTATTTTATAAGGCGATCAGAAATAACACATATTGCACAATTATTCTCATTTCCATACTTATCCATTTTTTCTTTATTTTCAATTCTCCAAGTCAACCCTAAGGTCAACAGTCCAAAAAAAGGTCAAAGTCAACACTATGGCCAACCTATTAAAAGTCTAAGGCCATCCTATGTCCAATTATTCACATTTAGATACATCAGGTTGAAATGACCAAAATGCCCCTAAGACCAATAATGATCAGATTATCATCCATTTAAATACTAAATCTATTTTATTTATTAATTTATCATGAAAAGGCTAAAATAAAATAATTAAATTAAATATTATGCAATTTAAATTATCAACTATTTCAAAAGACCATTTTTCCCTTACGCTTGTTTCTACATAAAAACCCTATCACACACCTTTAAAACGTACAAAACACATGATTGCATAATCAACAATAGATAATACATATTATACATGATTTTTAGGATAAAACCATAATACACTGAAAATGACTAAATTGCCCCTATGACACATATCCATAATAATTATTCCACAATTATATCTAAGCATGCTCACCCTATTATTTTATACATACTTATCACACAAAATATTTTTCAATCATTTTAATCATACTTTCGTACCCGAAATATTTTACATCAGATAACACGCTCGTTTACCGATTTTCATAATAATAATAATAATTAATACATAATTATATCGTAACAAATCATGCTTAACATATTTTCGTACATCCAAAACCCTAATGTGATATCACGTAATATTTATCATTTTAGTAGGGTATAACGGTTACCTAAATTTTTGCAAAAACGTAAATTAGCGGTATACAATTAAAATTATAAGGCTCTGCTAATCAAACTTTCGTACCTATAAATAATACCAAAAGTACCGAATTAATATCTATCAGATAAAATAATAATTATAATATAAAAATATTTATTTTTCTAAAATTATCAAAGTATCCTTACATTTAACATGGGTACCAATTTTTTGTTAAAACAAAACTGCCTCACGCTGCATGTGCAGCATGAGCAGTGCGCACAAAGGAACGAGGTTGCCGGGCGAGGAGTTGGTCGAGTGAGGTAGGGGAAGGAGATGGCAACGGTGATGGAGACTAGAGGTTGTAGTGGTGTTAGTCAGTGGTAGATGTGGGGGTGGTTGGCTATAGGAAGGGTGGCGGTGGTGCTAAAGTTGGTTGGTTTGGTTGAGGGGGAGTGCATCGAGGGAGAGTGGTGGAGGTGATGGGTGCTAGGCTAAAGGTACTATATGGTTGTGGTTGGTTGTTGTAGTGGTCAAGGGGGAGGGTGGCAGTGGTGGTTGGCGAGCTACGGTGGTTGCAAAGTGGTGGAGGAGACGCGTGGTGATTGTGGGCTGGTTGCGCTAGACGGGCTTGGTGGTAATGTACAGATGGAGAAGGGGAGGCTACGGGCAGGAAGAATAAAGAGGCTAGGGCTCGGTGATGATGGTGGGATGGTGGCTGGCTACTGGAAGGGTGGCGATGGTGCTCAAGATAGCTCGGCAGGAAAGGGAGTGTAGAGGAGGAAGGGTTGCACACGGATGTGATGGTGGTCGGTGGTTGCGATTGCTGGGAGGCTGCGTTGGAGGGTGACGGGTGGTGGCAGAGGTGGCATAATCTAGTTACACTGCAAGGTTTATGGAAAGGGTGGCTAGTGCGAGGGCTAAAGCAGGGTGCTTCTGGTGGTCGCTGGAGAAGGAGAAAGAAGAGGAGGAAGGGTGGAGATGGTTGGTTACTAGGGTGGTTGTGGCTGGCAGTAGGAAATGTAGAATGTGGTTGGGTGCTTCAGGGTGTTGGATGGTGGTGTAGTGGTGTTGCGGGGGTTGGTCGGGGCTAGAAATCTTAACAATAGAGAGGGGGAGGAAGGAGTAGGGCGAACAGGTTGGTGTAGATGGTTGGCTCGGGGGTTGGAGTTGCTGGAAGGTGTATGGCTGGGCTACGGTGGAGGGATGGAAAAACCAAACAAAATAGAGAGAGGGAAGGCTAGGTTTGGCCCGAGGAAGGGTGTGCCTAGAAGGAATAGGGGTTGGGTGTTGTGTGCATGTGTAGCGTGTATATGTATATAATGTAGAGGGTGCTATGATGAGGTGATGGGTTGAGTGAGTTAAGGAAATGAGGGAGACAAAGAGAGTGATTGGGGGAGGGAATTGGGGCAAGAAATGGGTAAGATCAGAAGGTAAAATGGTGGAGTAAGGAAAATAGTTTTATTTTTATTTTAGGTTTAGTTTGGGTAGATTAGGGTATCGGGTAGAAAAATAATCCGATCTAAGATAGTTAAAAAGGAACAGAAAGAGTAAAAACAATTCAGGATAAATTTTAGGAAGTTATTTCGGGTGACGGATCAAAAGATTATTAGTAAAATAATTAGGATAAGATTTACGGGTATAAACTAGGATTAAAATTATTAGTCTAATTTCTATCGAATCTTAACCTAATTAAATTTATATCTAAACTGTTGTAATAATACGAATAATAATAACATGTTTAATAATAAACCTCCTAAAATAATAATTATAACTAATCACACGTAATTATTAATTATAATTAGGGTTCCTAAAAATGGGATGTTACAAATTCTGCCACCTGTCCCTAATAGATACAAGGTTAAGAAACCCAAAAATACCAAAAATAAGAATATAGTGCACAAGAAACATGATATATAAATTGTAAAAGAAAATATTTACAAACAAGACCTTAAATACTCGAGAGAAGGTAAACTGAGAGTACAAAGATGCAATAGGCATAAAATGATAATAGGGTTTGCCCTAAATCCTGGTCCATTAAGGACCAAACAATGATCTTCGGATGTCCACATTCTCAAGTCCCCAAGCCTAATATAAGGTAACCCCACTACCGACCATCCTAAAAAACCTATACATGGTATTTTGCTCATGGGATTGAGCATGTGATCAAATAAACAAGCATATAATATGCTACGTACCAAGTAAGCCATGTTACCTTCTCAATGGGAGTCACAAGTATACAAGGCCACATGCAACAATAAAGGTCATACTAAATATAGTAACATACTTACACATAGCACTTAGATATATATGTATTATTATAATCATTTAATGCATCAGGATTTTATGCCATGCAAGGACTTAGACAATTCGTGGCTCATCATGTTTAGCTATGCAATATAGATATCATGGATAGAACGCATAATTAAGAACAATTTATTCCACATCTTATTGGGCTCTTTTACTACCCACTTATAGAAGTATTCCATTAGGTCCATTTCCAAGTTTACATGATCCATTAGATTAATTATTTATAAGCCATTATTCCTTTTTCCTCTTTCCTTTTTTCTTTATCTGTATCTGTATCTGTATCCTTATTCTTATTCTTATTAGGTGATGGACTATTTATCATCCCATGGTCTCACATACCATGGATGTCTATCCAAACCAGATGACATAAAGTTTGGTCGAAGCTAAAAATTACATTGGCTACTGGTCCCTTTAGTACATCATTAGTGTCTAAAGTAGGTAAGGTACCTTGATCTACTAGGATCCCATTCAAAGGCAAAGCCCGAAGGCACCAATAAACACTTAAAGGCAAACTAACCCCCTTTATTTAATCAAGGATCGGGTAACCCATACCTATGTACACCTTGATCATATTTTACTTTAAGTGACTAGTGTATTATTTTTCAAGGTTATGCTATCACATAAGACCCATGTAAAACATCTAAGTGACACATCCACATAATTATTTTACCTTAACCATTATTACCATCTAACCATGTGGTGGGATTTTCATTAGTGTTTAACCAAGATTAGATTTCCCTATCAAGATAAACCCATTTAGGCGAATAATCTAGATTACATTATCCTTTTGGAGCCATAAAATACTCATTTCAATTTTTCCATTAAGACCTTCCAAAGCACTTGTGAGAATACACTGAATTATGAACCATTTAATCCATCCAATAGGTTAGTTAATTTATGCCAACATGTGTTTTCTCATCATTAAAGAATCAAATTATAGCATTATGTATAATCTCAAAACATGTCAAGTTTAAAAAGAACAAAAATCAGCATGCTCTTACCGAACTGGCCAATCGGTTTGGGCTAACTAGTCGATCTGTTTGAGCTCAGCCAAATATCAGAGTTTCCTCGAACCAGCTGATAGGTTATGGTAAAATGGTAGATGGGTTTAAGCAAAGGTAAACTAAAGTCACCACATATAATCCAATCATTTGGTTTGGGTCAACCAGTTGACTGTTTAATGGGTTGGTCTATCAGTTATGCTCTTATATAACACATAACAGAAATTTTAATACGATCCAAACTCTAAAATATTACCACATCTAAACTATAGCATTTTCATAGTATAAGACCAATATTTAACATGCTCATAAACTAAATTATTCTTCATTTACAAGCAATCGACCCTATTTCTCATAAATCAAGCCCCTTTTCTCAGAAATCTTAAACAATCCAACATGCATCATTAAAATGCCAAAATCTCATACAGGAATATAAAGAATAACATTTAATAGAGTAAACAGATTCAAATGCTTATTCATGCCACATTTCAATGGTAAGAATGAATTTTTTTAAGCTTAGAAAAATTTTCCATCAAAGGAGAAAAACCTTGAGTTGAAAGATTTCGACTTACAAAACCTTAAAAAAAAAAGTTTAAAACTCAAAAATCATCAAATAACCTTTACAAATCAAGAAAATTTAAATTAGGGAAGAAAATGAACTTACCACCTATAAGAGAAAAACATGGGAAAAGTTAGCTGAAAGTAAACTCAAATTTTTCCTAAATCTAACTCTTTTTTGCTTAAGAATAAAATAAGATATAGCTAGAGAAATGATCAAAAGAGTGAATTGAAATAGAATGAAAGCTCAAAGTGGATAAGAATTAGCATAAGTTTTTGAGAGCTCGAGTATTTTGAAGGCTAAAAAAATTAAGAACAATAGATGATTAGGGTTATTTATAGCTAATGAATCAGTTAAAGAACAAGTGAGGATATGCAACAAATCAAAAACCCTAATTTTACCATTCAAATATGAATTAAATGGGTGAATTATTTCATAGCTTAAATGGTAATTTCTAGAGAATATAGGTCAAGTTCACCCAGAAAGAATCGAACACAAGAAGGGAAATGACAGATTAGCATGGGAAACAAATCTCCTAGTCGTGTAGTGATCATATGAAATCAAAGCATATGTTCTAGAGTTGTGCGGAGGAGGGAGGAAGAAGAAGAAGAAAAGAGTGAGGTCATCCTCCCCTTCATCTGTTGAAATTAGGCCCTCGAATATGTTTATGATAGAAATTAAAGATGGATAAATGATCAAAAGGGTTAATAATTACTTAGGAATAGCTCGGAGTTGGATTATCAAATTCCCATCTTGATGCAAGAAATTTCCCAAAAAATCGAGCCTCGAAAAGATAATTAATCCAACAAACTAGTCGATTGATTTGGCCATATCAGTCAATCGAGTTTTGCAAATCAGTCATTCGGTTCACCATAAAACTCACTTTATTCAATTTTCCAAACTTTTCCAAATTCTTTATCACATTTAACCCAAACTATAGTTCCAAATCAAGATATAAATCATCCAAATTTTATTAAACACAAGATTTTTTTCATTTTATAAATCTCACAAAATATGGGGTATTACAATCCCTCTACTTGTAGGTTCATATGTCCACCTAGTAGTGTCTTCCATACCTATCAATTGTAGGGCATTGTGTAGGATATTTCGTAAGGCACTCCGTAGGGTACCTTCTTTTAGTAGGGTATGCTCCTGTATCATGAATAGTACTGGCAACTTGTAAAAAATATATATAAGCATATGATATAATTAGATGATCATGATGATTATATTATTTTCCATCTAATTATATAAAATAACCTAAAAAATGCTTATGCTCAATAAGCCAACTCAAACATACTTTTTGGTATTTTTTGAGGAGATTCATGCCAAACTGTTTTGAAACACCAATACCTAACCATTACCGAACACAAAAAATAGTGGATTATCTTTAGCAGCCCTCCAATAAAAAGTTTTTTTAATCATTTCCATGCATTATATCTTCAGAGTTATATTAGATATTTGTGTAGAGTATGAACGATCGTTCTTAATAATGTGTAAATAGATAATCTTTTGGCAATACAAAGTGGGAGGCAAAAAAAATGTATGACGCCTCACCGGCCAAAAAAGTAATCTATGTACCGGTAAACACCGCGGGTGGTTATCACAATTGCCAAAAATAAATTAACCTAGGACAGTGCTTTTCGGTCCAACATTATAACCCACTTCAACCGAAAAAATATATAGTAAACCGCAAGCCAATTGTAATTCCTCAAAAGAAAGTTTATGGAGTTGACCATCTTATAAAAAAATAGAAGTGGAGGAAAGTGGAAAGCCATTGGTTTGTGACTTAGCTATAAACGTGTGTCTTAAAATTTGCTAATTAAAACATAAAACTTCAAAGTTATTCAAAAAATAAGCGTTTTCTATAATTATATAACTAAAAAAACTCTAGCTAAAAAAATTATATTACATGACATGAATAATTAATAGTATGTTTAACAAAACAGTAGTTGAAGACTTAAAAGCTAACTAAAAGCTAAAAAAAATTACTTAAAATAATTTTTTAAAAAGAAATTAGAATATAAGCTAGGAAAAAACTACTTACCAAATAAGGATTTTTAATATATATATATATAAACTAACTTATAAGTGACTTTAATTTTTACCAAATACACCCTAGTATTATTACAATATAAGCTACATTCCGAGAGCCATATTAATTATTATCACATTATCACGATCCCATTCCTGAGACCTACCGAACATAGGCTGCACCTGAGATTGACAACCATACTATTGTTAATTACAAAAATAATTCATTACCACATTTCAGGTTGATCCGTGACACCAATCATCAATCTTAAAACCGTTCCAAGTAATTATCTAAGGCTGACGTGGGATCGGGGTCGGGTATTATAATTTGAGAGAATTAAGGATATAGAATGAAGACGTGAAAATATTTTTGAGACGGAATCGACGAATCAAACAAAGTTTTTGTCTATTATTGATGGCTAAATCCCAAAAAAAAAAAATTGTAATAATTAGGCTTTGGTTCCTTGAGATCTACTCCTTTTGTTTTTCATCTTTGATGTTTTTTTAGAAGCGTACACATCAATTAATAAGTTAATCTACTCTTATCTATGTTTTTGCTTTTATGTATTTATATAGAAAAGCAAAAAAAAATAGATATATATATATCATTTTCAATATTTCTCTCCTTCAGTTTACAATAGGTCATGGAAATACTGTCTAAAAAATAAGTATCATTATAAATGCCGATAACAAAGTAAGAAGCAGTTATTGTTATAAATAATTGTATAACAAACAATCGTTAATATAAATACATATGGGACAAACAATTATTAATTTAAATGCTCAGAAAACAAACAATTACCAATATTAATATTTATAAAACAAACGGCTAATGTAAAATATCAACTATATGATAAATAAATAAGTAAAAGAAGACGAACAAGTGAAATAATAAAAAACAGGGGCAGTAACCATTTGGATCAATTTTGTAATTAAGAAGGTAACGAACGAAAGCTACGGGAATACTGAATTATCAAATTTTATGTTTTTTTTTATCATTGCGATGCAGAATGATATTAACTCATACGTAATCATACCATATTCTTTTTTTTTTCTTTTTTTCTTTTTTCTGAATGCCAAATGCATGAACTTTTATCGATCGGCCAAACAAATCACAGATCATCGAATTTGATCTCAGAGCCAAAGTTTACACAAATGGATGATAAAATTGTTCTTTAGCTAAAGAATCTGGAGTCTTCTCGTGATCTCTGCTGGTATTGCACAAAAAATGTCTTCTTTTTGCCAAAGGATTTGCCTCATCATGTGTGAAACAAGTTCGTCAAGCTCCAAATTTTGATGAGGCAAATCCTTTGATGGTGTTGGGCACCATTTGTGGGTGACATTAGATGATAACATGTTGAAGCAGCTTGCCGATTGGTAATTGTAAGTGACAGAGCCGACTTTCGAGTTTATAGTATCCCTATATAATAATAATAATAATAATAATAATTTTATATATTTCATTAACCTTAATTAATACACTTAAAAATAAATTCAATACATGCGCTAAAAATTTCGTATAATTTTATAAAAATATCTTACCAAAATATTATTCATACAACTTTAGTATATATATTGATGAGCTAAAAATTTAAGAAGTTTGTTAAATAAATTAGATGAATAAAATAGTACAAAAACTTTATATTATATTCAAGGACGTATACTTAAAAATTTTGAGATTGAAACATGAGGACGTCTATTTTTAAGTATATATGTAGCCAAAATTTAAGATAAGGAATACCACATTAGATTTGATCCTGTAACATTTTCTGAAAAAGTATAGTGTCCCTGCTATACTAAGAGAACCTAGTAATAATTATGCTTGTAAATATATATTTAACTTGATTTACATAAATACTATGTAAACCACCTAGATCCCCGCTAACTTCAGCTTTAAGAGGAAATGCTACATCCTTAATACACAACAACTTATACTGATCTGGCATGAGTTTAAGTTTCTTTGCTCTAATTTTCTGAAAAATATCATTTACGTCCTTATTAGTGATTGAACTCTCTTCTCTCACGTGCGTCTCTAGCACTTATATTATTTGAGCAAACCTCTTGCTTACACAACATAAGTTATCTCCATATACATAGCCGGTTTTGAATAATCGGCAATCCGGTGCAAAAAAAAAAAAAGTGGCACCATTGTCTTTTTATCTATTGTTTTCATTGGGCAAAATCTAACTTAAAATTTTTCAATATAGCTACTGAATAAAATATTTTGAATTTAAGTTATATGTGTACACACATAATATGCAAGCACACTTTGGATAGAATTTAATAATAATTCCATAATAATAATAATAATAAAACCCACAATCTAATGATAGTCCGGTAAAAAAGGCTTCTATATACATTGCACAATAAGATGCAAATGCGTTAAGCAGTCGAGTTGGTAAAGGCTTCTATATGCATTGCACAATAATTGTCTCAGGAGACAAGCTTTACAATTTCACTTTGATCTTTTGACATTTCCTTTCATGATAGACTAGCTGCTTCGGTAGCTAAATATTGACAAGGACGTAACATTTTCTTTTCTTTTCTCTTTCTTCCTGATAGTCTTATTACTCTAAGAAAAAAATAGATCAATCTAGTGTTTGTTTTTCTCTAAGCCTTTCTTTCTTATATTTGTTGTTTTAATTTCTTCTTACTAGCAGGCTTACACGAAAGGGGTTTTTTTTTCCTCCTCCTCTTCTTCTTCTTTATGCAAAAACTGAAATGTTAGATATAATTGATTTTTTTTAAAACCATTTTTTTTTAATAAAAAAGATAGGAGCAAGAGTTGAAAGTTTCAAAAATAAATCAATTTATTTACTTTTGACAAAATGTTAGAAACTACAATTTAACATATATACGCAACAAATGAGGCCCCTTTAGATTTGAGACACCTATGCGGTGGCACCACATATATTTCTCTGGACTATTCCATCCATATCTATAAATATATATAATTTTTCAATCAAAAGTAGTTATTTAAAGTATATTTTTCACCAACAAAAGAGCTATTATTATACTTAGATTGAGAAATTTGAAATATACTCATATCTCATACATATAATAAAAATTAAGTAAAATTTATCGCGTGTTTGTTTCGCACCTTATTATCTATATTATTATTGCATCAAATGGATTTTACACCATTTTATTTTACATATTATTTTCAAAATATTATTATCTACGATATTTATCATATTATTACTTCATTAGTAGGTCCTATTATTTTTTATTAAATATTTCAAATATCTTACACTATTATCCTTATATTCTTATTAGTTATACTTGCCCACCATCATTATTAGTATAGTCATTATTATTAAATTTGATTAATTACCAATATTCACTAATGATAATTAATATGAATATCAATTATTATTATTAACTAAAAAAACAAAGAAACTGTTGTCCATAGAAAATATAAAAAAAGTTGTTCATTTGTCGTATTTTAATACTACTTTTAAATTTAATGTTTTTAAAAATATGCTTATCTTCTTCTAGATTAGATGATGACGATAACTATAATGATGATGTCAATTATTACTACCAACATTATTTATAATAATATTTTTAATAATTTTAATAATAATATTTTATTATTATTAATATTAACATCAAAATAATAATTATAATAATAAAAATAAAACTTATAATAATACTAATAATAATATGTTAATCTTGAGAATATATATGATTATAATAAGATTAATTATAATAATTATAATAATGTCAATTATAATATTAATGTTATTATTCATATTAATAATTAATATTATTTTCATTATGAGTATTAATATTAATAATAATATATAAAATATTATTGATTATATTAACAACTATAATAATAATATCATTAGTATTATTTTATTGATATTGGTATTAATAAAATAAATAATATATGAATAACATTATTATTATGATTAAAAGTTATAAGCATGTTATAATTATTATGACTAATGTTTTAATTAAAAAAATATGTAGAAAATCAGGAAATAAATTTATGTAGAAAAATCAGAAAATATGGTATAGACTATCTTTTAATTTTTACAAAGCTAGAAAATCGTATTTATTAATTTTTTTAATTTGAAAAATATAAAATAAAAAATATGGAAATATTTTTTTAATTAATGAAAAAACTAAAAATTATTTTTTATAGAATAATTTTATTTTCTGAAGAACCGTTAAGATATTTTAAAACGTTTCTTAAAATTAACTCCGTAAAAATCCTCAAAATAATATAAAAATAAAAATACCTATTCCGTACCATGGCGGGGTATTTCGGCCTCGGATAACCGCGGGCGCACTAATCCAAAAATACCCACCGACCGTTGGTTTCATTCTATGACTTCTTTTATACGGAGAGGTTGGAGTGGAAGCAACGAAACTGGAAAAGAATGAATCATCCCGTGTGGAGCCCGGTGCAGCAAAGCTGACCAGTGACCAGGCAACCGACCCTAGAGACAAAGTCGCTCCGGTAGTCACTAGTCAGTAGTTTGATTCTCCCCCTTTTTTGTAAACCTTAAAAATGCCCCCCAAGGCCCCAAAATTTGGGATCCGTGTGCAATTGCGCTTTGCGCAAGCATGCTGTTCTACAGTCGACGCAATAAAACAGCAGCAGCATTGTCAGGATTATTGACAAATTAAGTGGATTTGTAAACAGTTTTGTGAAAGATATTTTATATGTTTAGGATTATTGATAAATTAAATAGGTCTCCAAACTTCTTCGATTTAATTTCTTAAAAAGTCGGCTAACTTATTTAGTAAAAAAAAATCAAATTACCTCGAGTAAAGAGAGTTTCAATTCGTTTGTTCGGAAACTAATTTGAATTTAATTCAAACTCGAATCGGCTCGTTCATCAATAAGTTGAACTTGTATAAGATTTTCTTTATAAATGAATCAAATAATTAAATAAACTTTTAAATAAGCCAGATAAGTAATTGATTTAATTTTGGTTGTTTAACTTTTAAATAATGCAAATAGTAAAATGAACCGAGTCATGGATCTAATCATTATAAACAAGTTGATTTGGTTTGTTAATTTTTTTTTCAAAAAAAAAAGTTAAACGAGCATAGGTGAGCCGACTCACGAACCTTATCAAGTTGAACTCAAGTCAGACTAGTTTGGCTAATATTGAACTCGAGTTGAGTTCAAGCCTATAAAAACACTAAACGAGACAAGCTTAAACCGGGAGGTATTCTACTCTATTCAATTCGTTAACAACCCTATATATATTATGAATGTGGTGACTTAATTTTTGTATATTTTTTACAATAAATATGGCCAAGTAGTGGTAAATATTGATTGATAAAAGATATATTATCAATAAATGTATCAAATTTTAAAATGGTAATGCATTACTAATTTTTCGTATTGGTTGTTCAAAAATATGATAAATATTGGTAGATATTACGTATTGTGACCAATAATTAATTGTATGCTACAACCAGCAATAAGTTATGAAATGCTACCCACTAAGATATGGGTTCCTTCTCATTTAAAATTGGTAAATGGTTGTAATACCTTGACCCTACACTGATCGTATATAGTTACATGAAGTGCTATCGGGATTGATAATTAACTCCACAAATCAACACAAGATTTTTTAGCATATTTTTTTTTATGAACTCACACGCATCCCTAGAAAAAACCTCCTAGTAGATCACCCATTATTGAAATACTCCAAACCACACATGCTTAACTATAGAGCTCTCCTAATTAAACTATAATCATGCTACATTCAACTTCGTTATTTCTCATTCAAAACAACCAAAATCTATCATACTTCTAATGCCAAAATCATTATTTCCAAATACTTAAAACATGCTCTTGTGTATAAATGTGTCCTTAGATTCATGTTGAAAACCACCAAATCACATAACACATAGCATATCATTCTACATCTATATGGTATAGCCAAGTTTACAAAGTACAAGATCTTCAAGTAAGGAAGACCAAACCACAAACACATAATGCAACACCTAGGATTCTTGCTCAGCTAACAAGAACTAGAGAAAACATTTTGCAAAATTCATTTAGGGCTTAAAATCTGAAACAAAACAGGTAGAGAAAAGATAAAAGAATGAGAAGCTTAAGAGAGAAGGAATAGTGATGCATTTTCAGGTTCCTCCTACAAAGTAGAACAAGAAAGCTTTAATGTGGGTTGCTATTGTTCAACTAAACACAAAAATGAGAAGGAGTGGGTCTGATTTGGGATGAAGAGGAAGGGGTGACAAAATGGTAGTATGGCCACTTGAGTGTAGGGGATGAAAGTACAAAAGTGGGGGATAGTGTCTAGAGCATTGACCAAGGACAAAGGAAATCGCTTGTTCAACTGAAAAGGGAGGTAAAAGGGTAGATTTGTCTACAAATGTGACATGAGTGACAAAACCATAAGGAATGGAGAGAGGGAAGATGACATCAAGGGAAAAAGGTGGAAAATGTGCTTTTGGGTGGGGAATTTGAAAGAAGTTGTACTAAAAGCTTAAAACTCTCTAAATATCATTTCTAATCGAAGTACAATGAATTTTCTAAGGTAGGTGAAGGATTGTAAGATGCATGAATTCGGTCTATAATAAAGATTGTGAGTTCCAATAGAAGTAGTTGAGTGGTTTAGAACTAGCAAAAATAAATGCACAGCTTACCATTTAACTAGTTTGTCATACAAGTTGATTGGTTCCCTAGTTTGAAACATTACTTTCACAATTCATTTTAAAGTCATCTTTCCTTTAAATATTACACGAAAATAACTTATATATATGATGTATGACATTATGTCTCATCGTCCACTACATAATTTGGAGTATTATATACTTCCCCGATCTAAGAATGTAATGACCTTATTGTTTTTCCATAATCGACTTACTTAATACAATCCAATCTCATAATCATTTCCATTAGACAATTGACAATCCAATCCAAGTCTAGTTTACAGTCTTAGTTTTGCTCTGATATTAACTTGTAATATCCCTATTTTTCACTCTCGAATAAATTTGTTTTGAAAAAAAGATGTAAAGGTAAACATAACTCCCAATCCCAAATTTCATCTAGTTGTTAAGTATGCATACTCCTTGTATGGTCTGTAGAAGCTTATAAAGTCAATGTAGGGTTTAAGAGGCATCTAAAGGAAAATCATGTCAACATAATAATAATAAATATCAAAATGGTACAATGACCTAACTTAACTTAGAGGTCATATCAAGTGATAGGAAATATGAATCACAAATCACGTTATCTTTTGCTTTAAATATTAATATTAATATTTTGTCTAGGAGACTATTGTTAATCACTTAACATAATGCCATAATTACACTTATAAAATCACATCGCCATCACATTTAACACTTTCATTAGTCCACTTATCACTAATCAAAGGCACACATTCATTTTTGGAAATCCAACACTAAAAAATTCTACATTTAAGCATGCTTGGCTTGAAGCAATCTAAAGATGAAAGACCTTATAAAAAGATTCTTGACAAGTGTGTGAGTGAGAAAAAATACATTAAAAATAGCTCTTGTTCACCTATGAGGCTATTCATTAATACCCAAAACACTTCAAGAAATTACTTGTGATTTATGTGGGATTGGGGTGTTGCACACATTAAGAGACAAAGTTGCAGACTAGTAGTTCTATGAATATTTGATGACTAATGTTCCTACGAGAACTCTTGATGTAGCCCTTAATGATATTTAATAAGAATATTTGATATGGTCTTTTGAAATTTTCCCAAAAAAAAAATAGTATGCTTAAGTCAATTTATAATTTTGTCTGCTATTTATCTTGATTGTTAACTAGATTCTTTATTTTCTATTTGAAGTTGTATTAATATATGAAAATATAGGAGTAATATTAAACTATTTAATATCTAAATGTACAAGTGTTATGACTAATGCTATGTCAAATAATTTTTTTAATCAAATAAATTTATTTGGAATAGTTAGTACTTGCTATATAGGTAGGTAGGGATAATACCGAAACTCGAACCCAACCTATATTTGTTAGACGCAATATATATATATAGGGGACATATCTAGTGATAACTACCCTTTATGGTGAAAACTAAGAACCACACTAGTTTTCTAAGATACTTATAGTAGTTTCTACCACCTACTGCAAGTAGTTTTTACTATCTAGTATAGGTAGTTTTCTAATTTGAAGTGTAAATATCAATATTTACAAAAATACCACCGTATTTTTTCCCTTAATATTCAAATACTTTAGTTTTCTGAGAGATTGGCAATAGTTTCCACCATCTACTGTAGAATGGTCTCATGACCTAAAAACATATATACCTAATATGTACAAATATGCCACTATTTTTTTATAATACTCAAATACTATAGTTTTTTGAGAAACTTATAGTGGTTTCTTCCGGCTACTAAGAATAGTGTTCGTCACCTACGGTAGGTAGTTTCCAAAGCCGAAATATAAATACACAAAATTTATAAAAATGTCACCACCTTATTTTTTCTAACACTCAAATACCATAGTTTTTTGAAATTATTTACATTAGTTTGCTCTACCTACTAATAGGAGTTTCCAACACCTACCGTGGGTAGTTTTTTCAACTGGAGATACTAATTTGTAGTTATTACTAAGATATTTAGTTCTTATTACTGTTCCCTGTATATATATGGATTTAAGTCTTTATCCAAATGCGTAGATGTAGACCATCTTATGCATGTGCATACACACTAAATAATTATATTATTATTTTAGTATGTTTCATTAATTTTCCATCTTTTATGTGATCTTCTTAGGGATTTTGCCTTTTGGATTATTTTACAGTTTTATTTTTTCTATTTACATTATGTGTATTAGTAATTTGTAATGATTTTTTAATTGTAAAGCAACTAATTTATTTTCAAGGTATTGACTCACGGATCAAAATATATTTTGGAGAAATTATTTCATAAAAAAAATTTATATCAACTTACATGAATAAAACTAATCATTATTTATATTAATGATTTACTTTTTAAACAAAAAAAAATAAGGTCTAATTTTAATGATAGGAGTATATATTGAATTAACATTTTGTTATTGTAAACGGGTCTGAGTGGGCCCGATTCCCGCCCTTATAGGTAGGGCAACCCTTTCCACACCGACTGTTTTTCACCGGTCTTGCTCGCCGTATAAATTGCCTTCTTCTAGTTCTCTTTTCTTATTGAGAACACAAATTCAGCCGGCCGAAAAAAGGACACGGAGCACGTAGTTAGGCAGGGGGAATTGTGTGCTTTTGTGACATTGAATTGGTGAAGCCCGCTCGCTCTCTCTTCCTTGTTTGTTATGGTTTCCTTTTCTCTTCTCCCTTTCTTAGAAACCGCTTTTATCGTGGATTCCCGTTGAATTTCAATTCCTGAATCGGTAATCAGAATCGAATCCCAATTAGCAAAGTTCTGGTGACCTTTTTATCACCAGGAACGACAGATTCTTAGTAATATCTCGTCATCTTTTTGCTTTCATTCATTCGTCTTCAGTCTTGAGGGGAAGAAGGAGAATACTGGGGTTCAATTAAACATCCGGGGAAAGCGAGCGCGAGCTTTCGAACAATTCAATCACTCATAAACAACAAACAAAAGTAGTACTAGGATTGAGCAATTGAAAAGAAAGGTATGGAGGCATCAATTAGAAGTAGGCGCGGTAGTGGAGGGGGAGAACAAGTGATGGAAGAAGAAGCAGAGGAAATTGGGAGGAAAACGGGGGAAGACGCTTATTTCCATCTTCTTCCTGGAGGTAGTACTATGAGGAGTGGTAATATCGAGAGACAACAATGGAGGCCAGTTTTTGAAGATGCCTCAATGTTATCTCATAGACCATTAAAGAAAAGCAGGAGTCCAGAACGTCGCCGAACCACCCAACAATTTCAACGACCTCCTCCAGCCCAGCAAGTTAGTCCAGAACAGCAGAAAGAGGAGTCGCCTTTATTTCCGTTTCCGGCCACATCGACGAGTTCAGAATCATCATTCCAGTCCTCAAAGATTACATTTCCTTTCGCTTTTGATCCCTCTACATATTTAGAATTCCCGAATCAACTCACCCCGTTGCATACCCAATTGCCCGCACAACAATTATCACCGCCAGCTGCAGCACAATTCCATCCATTCCTCCAGCAGCAGCAGCAGCAGCAGATGATCTCTTTCGCACCACAACAATCCCAAATCTATAATTATCCACCTCTCTGGCAGCAACAGCAGCAGCAGCAACAGATTCAGCGCTGGAGTACGGCATTGAATTCAGGAAACACGATGAATCGGTTTGCTGAGGACGGTAGTAGTACCGGCGGGACATTACAGCAACTGCATCAACCACCACAGCATATATCACCAACGAAGCTTTACAGAGGAGTCAGGCAGCGACACTGGGGGAAATGGGTGGCGGAGATTCGTCTACCTCGTAATCGAACTCGTCTTTGGCTTGGTACTTTTGATACAGCCGAAGACGCTGCTTTGGCTTATGATCGTGAGGCCTTTAAGTTGCGAGGTGAGAATGCTCGCCTTAATTTCCCAAATCTTTTCCTCAATAAAGAGAATAAGTCCTCGCCCTCCCTCGCTGCTACTGGCGGCGACGGCGGCATAAACCTTCCTACCTCACCTCCGCCACGACCGTCGTCTTCTGCTCCTGCGAATCGACGCCAAAAGAATCGGGCTCAGTCGAACCTTAGTGAAGTGAAGGAGGCGTCTGAGCCATCCCCGGCTATGGACAAGGATTGCTCGGACGAGGTTTCGGGTGTAGGGTCGAGTGAGGTGACATTCATTAGTGGGGATGAATTCGAGCAGCAGGCGGCTGCTGTAACAACTAGTAGTACGGCAACAGGAGCGGTATCATCAGGAGAAGGAGAAGGAGAAGGATGTGGGGTAGTTGTGGGAGAGAGCTCTGGAATGGAGCAAGGATGGAGGGAAATGATGATGACGGAGGCTTGGTTTAATTCAATCCCAGCAGGTTGGGGTCCGGGTAGTCCTGTTTGGGATGATTTAGATACTACCAATCATCTGCTTCAACTCCCTCATCCTTCTCTTCCTTCTTTTTCTCATGATGACCACTCTGGTTTCAGGTTCAACATCGATTCGATTCCTGCTGGTACCTTTCATGAAAATCTGGGTTCGGCTTCCTCTTGTTCTTCGTCATCCCTTTCTTTCGCTTCTTCATCTTCCTGTCCTCCCAGGACTAGTTGATCACTAGTTGCATGCCTCGCGATTAGTTTCTTCCTTCCTAAAATAGATGTTGCTTGCTTCGTCATCTATTTATTGATCATTCCTCCTTTTTCTCTTCTAGTTAGCTATATTATCTCTCTCTCTCTCTCTCTCTCTCTCTCACACACACACACACACACACACGCACACACGACCTAGTATAACATATAGTTGCTGGTTTTTTCATGGGCAGCTTATTAACTAGGTGATTCTACCATTTTAATTTTTCTATCCATGCGCGCTCTGTATCAGTTGTTGCTTTTGCTTGGTCCGTACATTCCTTCTTCACATTCTGAATGCCTTTTAGTTTCTTGATTCTGTTGTGTCGAATACCTGCAGTTTGACCATATGGTCAAGAATCAGGTTACTGGCTGAATTCGCTCGCTGCAAAATAGGCTGATTATTTTATTTCAGGCCTATAATTTCAGCAAATCAGACCTCATATATGGATCTGGTGTCCTAGCTAATGATTAGTGGGTGGTGGCGGTGGTGGTGCATGTTTTTTTTCATCTGCATCGCTTCTTTTTTTTTTTTGTTTTTTTCTGATTCCCTTTCGATCCAGATACCGGTCTCGATGATGCATGGAGCTGATATATGGTTTATGCTCCCGATCGATTCCTACCTACTCCACTCCATTAATTATACCGCTACTAAGTTACATATGTATTCGTAGTACTAGCTAGGTAGCTATAGCTTGTTCGCTAGGCCGGCCAAGTAGGAGGAGGCATTTTGGAGTTTCTCCTTCTACCTTGCAGTTGGTCCTTTTTTTCTTCTTTAGCCTTGTCTTTCTTTGTCCTGTAATAATATCGATATCTAAGCCTAGATTGAAATTTCATCCATGATATGATTGTGATGTAATATATTTACATTGTTTTTATTATAATTATTACTACGATCATCTGTCTTTATTTTTTCAATTCTGATTTTATCTGTTCCTGTTCTTTCACAATTGACAAAATCCATCCTTTCTCGACACCGGCCAAAAAGTTTGCCGCGTTCGGTCGGTCGGGAAAGATCTTGAGTATCGGGCATGCTAAATACATTCATGTTGGACAACGAGAAAGAAAGAAAAAATGTTGTATAGTATGTATGAAGTTTGGACACGATGTCCGCCGGCGAACGGTGTGTGATTTGTCCAGAGATTATTCGGGAAATTTGAAAAGCATAGTAGAAAGTAGGGGAGGAAGCAAAGGTTTCCTTTAACAACTCTACAGTGACTAAGGGGACCACCAGAGGGAGAGGGATATGTACTGCTTCACACTTCGGTGGTCCATCCTCCAACAACAACTATTGAATATTACTTTTTTCGTATTAAGAAAAATTATTATTAAATTTTTATGTAAAAAAATTATATTTTTATTTTTTTTATACTTATTCTATTTTTTAATTATATATATATATATATATATAATATTTTATTATTTTTAATAAATGACTTAAGTTAATTAAAATTATGTTTATTATTTTATAAAAAATATATATATAAATTAATAGAATAATATTTTTTATAGCATTATATTTTGAACCTTATTGGTCAAGCTTTTAAAAGTTGAAATTTGTCAAAAGTTTGAAACTTTCAAAAAAAGGAAATAAAGAAAAAGAATGAGACGTGATGTGACAATGACACGATTCCGATAAACACTAGATATTTATGAGTAAGTGCAATTATAAACCGAACCCTATTTAACTATCATATAGATACTTGTTGGTTATAGTCATGTAGACGATTAGTAATAAGTAACCATCCATGACCACTAAATAAGTGATAATAGATAATATAGATATATAAAGATGCACACGCGGCATCACAAGAAATTATTGAAACCCAAGACGAGCAAATGGAAAAAAAAAAATTATATCGTTTGGTGAGTGACTAACCGCACATCGTCGATTGAGGATATCAAATTTTATCATCGTAAAACATACACTTCTCACTATAAAATGATGATGATGGGAAGGAAGAAGAGAAAAAGGATAGTCGTATTTATTCGACGATTAAAAAACATAGTCATAGAGGACTATAGCTTTAAAATTTTATTTCAAAACATTTGTAGCTTTACAAGAACATCAAATATTTCAATATCTATTTCGTCTTCCTATTATCATCCGTGAGGGCATAAAAAAAAAAGGTTAGAATATAATAATTACTTTAGATATTAAATCTTTTAATACTTGTGCTAAAACACAATAAACTTTATGGTGGCGTAACATTGGAGGAGGAGTAGTTTATAGTGGATTGTGGATTGTGGATAACACATTATTTAATGAACCATAGCCGATCCAAGAATTAAATAGTATTATATCTCTATCTAGGCGAAGATGATGATAGATCATATATATATATATATAGTAGAAGAAGATCAATACGTAGACTGCCCTGCGACACGGCGCGCCACCTGTCACCCGTGCCATCTCACCATTTTATTTTTGTTTATTTTTATAAAATTTAAAAACTAAAATAACTTTAATTAGGAGTCTTTGTTTTTTAAAATAAAAAAAAAAGAATTATCATAATATTAATAAAAAATTTATTTACAAATGATACTCCTATTATTATATATTTTTGACTTAAAAATTAATAATTTATACACAAACTGTACCATTTCTGTATTCATTTTTTTTTTACCAACCATTTGATGATCTATCATACCTCTAGTTCTGCTACTTTTCCCAACCACCTCCACTAATCCTTCGCTATCATTACGCCGAACGTTCACCCCCTTCCAATTCTATTAATCCTTTACCGTTATTATCACACGTATCTTTCAGCACAGTTCTATTAATTATTCATCTTTCAATCCCAACTATACTAATCTTTTACCATAAAATTTATTACTAAATTTATATATTATTCTCGTGATCTTTCACTGCCGTTATACCTCATCTTTATTTTACTATATCTATCTTTTAATATTAATTAGAGTATATATCTTTTACCTTTGTTCTTTCAAAATTTATCATCAAATTCCAACAATATCTTCACCATCTTTCGTTATTTTTGTCTATATCTTTCGTCTTACCATATTTTATCAAAATTCTACTTAAATATTATAATTATCATCATTATATTGAAACCAAACTTTTACCGTTATTAAACTAATATTTTTCTATTAATTTTTTTATATAAAATATATTTTAATATGTATCTATATTTTTTTTGATAGTTGATTGAGAGTATAATAAAACACGGAGCTACACTATATAAACCTTTTTGAATGTATATATATAGAGAACAAACTAATGATAAATTAGTTGCATATATATTTAAAAGAAAAAAAAAATGCCGACGACACCCTGGAGCTTGGTGCACGCCGTGTCACCATCTGCAGGGTTATAACTTATAACCAGTGGACAACAGTTGGACGTCGTTTTCAGTTCCTGAAATGTTTTGGGGAAGTTTCCTTTTTTAAAAGTGTTCCGCATCTTTTAAAAAAAATTTAATATCAAAATTTATATTAAAATTAAAATTATTAATGATTAAAAATAACTAATATAGATGATAATTTTAGAAAAAAAAATCTCCTCTCTTAATTTTAGCAGATTTGATATATTTTAAAAAGTATATATATAATATGTATATATATATAAAAAAAAATTATATTTCTTATCGTCTTCATTTTTTAAATTTAAAAAAAATAATATTTTTATATTTTTTTTCAACCCTGTATCTATGGAACGCTGGTTATAACTTATAATACGTGAAAGAAGACGGTCGATGTAGTATTGAACGTGGACATTGACGTTGGCTAAATATTTAATTATGATTAAGTTAATTTAAAATCCTTTTATTTCAATATCTTCCTAAAATTGTTTAATCATCCCTCAACAACTGATTGAAAATCAAATATTTGATTGCAAACAATCTATATGCTTTTTCCGTATATAAAAAGAAGAAGACGAAGATAAGAGTTTTTTATATTTTTTTAAGAAAGTAATAAAATTATTTTTAAATTTATACCAGTATGTAGTATCCTTTGTTGAAAATAAATAAATATTGTAAAATAGATATAATTAAAAAATATAAGAATAAAAATAAAAGTAGCCTTAAATATTTTCAAAATAAATTTTTTACAAAAAATTTATAATTAAATAAATTTTTTTAATACAGAAAGAGTAATATTTTATATTTATTTTTATAAACGCTCGGTGTATAAGAATAATAATAAAAAAAATGTAATAATTCCTTACTTTTCAAATATCAGCTAAGCCACACCCACCGTCACATAACCAAAAAACCAAAGTCCTTTTCCTAATTTCAAAAGATGGTTGATTTTAGGCCAAAGGCCGGGTATAGTATACCAGGCCCTCCTCCCCACACGAGTAACTTGCTTGCTTTTAAGGCTCCCAAAGACCAAACCTAACACTACCACTGGTCTACTTTCTAATAAGGAAATTAGGACTTAAGCGGAATTAGAGCTATAATTGAGCCGAGCCGAACCGAATATTTTTAGGTTCATACTCGATTTTTTAAAACTAAAATAAGGCTCGCCCTCGGCTCGTTTAACCACACGAACGAACCGAGTCGAGTCGAGCCGAACCGAATTCACGATCAAAAGGTATAAAATAAATCGAGCCTCACTTTTTCGAATTAGACTCGTTTGATTAACGAATCCAAAAGTAAGGTTCGAGTTCAATTCAGTAAACTAAACTAATGAGTCGAGGTAAATACTGAAATGACTCAATTCATTTACAGAAGCATATGAATCTACTTACAATAAACAAAAATAAATAAAAATTGGTGTCTACTTGGTATAAAAATTAAACTCTACTATCAATGCACCATGATACTCTCGCCGTCTTTAAAAGAGAATTGTTTTAGTGCTCGTTTGGTATGGGGGTAATAGGAATGAAAAAATTACCCCCATATTTTATATATCTTATATAATTTATTTAAAATTAAATATTTTTATTCTAATAAATACCCATTTTAGATCTTAATTTGATCTAAAATGGGTATTTCATTAAAAATATATTTATTATTATTAAATACTTAATATAAGAAGTATAAAATAGAGGAGAAATTTTTCCACCCCTATTACCCCCGTGTCAAACAAGCCCTTAAATGTAAATATTTATAGGGAGAAAAAAGAGGTGGTAACAGTGAAACCTAATTTTGATTTCCATATTCTTTTACTCATTTATTATGTATGCATAAAAATTAATTTTTATTTTTATTTTTACAAAGAAGGAATATATTATGAGTGAATTTAAGACGAACTTGATGCACCTAATAGTTTTTTCTACGATGCGTGGAGCTTCGATTTAAATCCACCGATAGAGAGAATCAAAATCAGTCTTTGCCGAACAATTAAAGGCAGTAGCTTTATAAATAGCCTACTCTTATGTTCGACTCAGAACTCCTCAATTCTAATCGAAAGAACAGATTCTACGGACCCCAGAAAGAAAAAAAAGAAGCCAAATATTAACTAAAAACCCCGATGCCGTGCAAATTACAGAGTCCGATCTCACTTTATACCACCAGTGCAGTAGTTTTTTTTTTTTAATTAACCCGTCATTAGGGCCTGGCACCGATAAAAGTACGTTATCGCCTTCGAATTAGAATCGTTATCAGATTAAGAGGTCGGTCGCGAAACATATACGACTATTATTCCTGCGGCAACCTTGGAATATATGGATGGATGTTACTGGAGACGAACGCAGAGTACGCACGCCGGCCGATAAATTAATCGGTCCGACCGCATCCAGATGGGTCGCTGGACTGGAAATATTGAATAAAATAAAACCGAGACGACCCCCCTCCCTCCGTTTAGGATTTGTTAGTTTATTATTCAGTGGGCAGACGAGGCTGAGGTCGCGCAGAACCGAGTGGGGCCGGACCAAGCACCGGCCCATGAGATCACGTTATCATAATCACATTTCTTATTCGAGACGCCACGATACACATGAGATCAATTGGGTGGTCAGAATTCAGGAATCGATGATAGCCTTAAAAATGATTGTGTCAATTTAATAGATATTTTAATAAAAATATATATATATATTTAAAGATGTAAGTTTTGAATCTACCGATAGGAACGGACTAGGTGGAAACGAAAACCTCATTTTCCATATTCAAATCAAATTACCTAAGGCTCTATTTAGATGGAGAATTTTAGAAATAAAGGGATTAGAAAAATAATAGAATTTTAAAGTGCGCCACTTTTAAAATTTTATGGTTATAAATTCATTGTTTGAATAAAAAAATTTTAAACTTTCTTGTTTGGATAATTTTATATATGAAATTAGAATAGAGAATTTATAATACTACCTAATTTTTTTTTTCAAATTCATTGTATAATATAAAATTATCTATAGAAGTATTATAAAATTACCTATTCGTTTACCGACAATAATTTATATATGGATATTTTCACCTATAAAATTATATAAAAATATTATAAACTCACTGTATGAATATAATCAACCTGTTATCAAGGTTTGTAAAACTGCTGGTCACAAATAAAAGAAGTCGATGTTTCATATCAACTACGTACGGTTGATGATTATTATGCTAGCAACGATTCTATCATTAAACTAATAAAAAAATAAAAAAATAATAGTAACATAGAAAACAAATACATTAATATAATAATATTACTTAATAACACTATACATATATATACAGATATGTATGTGTGTGTGTGTGTGTATACACATAAGTATATGAAAAAATAAATTAAAATTATATCAAGCTTTTAGTATACACATTCTTTCATAAAAAGGACCCTGAAACTTTTTCGGATTATTTTCATACTACAGATAACACTATACATACATACATATATACACACACACACACATATATATATATAAGTATATTAAAAAATAAATTAAAATATTATCAAGTTTCTAATACACGCGTTCTTTCGTAAAAAAGACCCTAAAACTTTCTCAGATTATTTTCATACTACAGTATGTGTGTGTGTGTATATATATATATATATATATATATATATATATATATATATATATATATATATCGACCGGAAGTTGAGAAATTCCCAAATATTTAGCCTTACATTGTAGAAAGAGTTTGGAGATTTAACAATTTTATTGAGTGGGATTATAAAATGAATTTTAAAACTATATGTTATTTTCTAAAATCTATTAGCTTAGCCAAACATAGTATTTAAGTTAGTAGAGTTTAGAAATCCTTCTTTAAACTAAAATTCCCTCTACAAATCCTATATCCAAACATAACCTAAAGTTATCTGATCGGAAAATCCCTATTTTAATTTCTGCTTCCGCTCAAAAACCCCGTCCTCGAACTTCGTCTCGAAAACTCGATCCCTAAACCCAATCCCCACGATAGGTGAGGTGAATTAGTTGCACATTCAGATTCTAGAGCAAACATACCAAAAAATACATTAATATATCAAATTGGTAATGAGATGCTAATTCGGAAAGCACTTTAAGTAATAGCACCAACACCTTTTAAGTATTCGTTTCATGAAATAACATATCATTCAACTCGTCTTCCATTAACTATGTAGCACTTGTTCGGAGCTACTTATCAAAAGTAGTTATATAAGATAACTATAAATTTTTATAAAATAAATAGTTATCTTATATAATTACTTTTAGTAAGTAAATTTAAAGAAGGCGGTAATTAATAAAAAAAAATACTTTCCATATATAATAGATACTTTGATGATTTTTTTCCCCTTCAAAAATCAATAACATAGTCTACATAGTTCTGAACAATACCTAAAAAAAGTCTCAAACCCTAAAAATGAAATTGCCAACTTTGGATTAGCAATTCGTTGATTTAACAACAAATCTACATAATTATAATCGGAGTGGGTTCCCCACACCCATACCCACCTTAAACCCGAGCCATTCCCCATTAATTTTGTCCATAACCTAACCCTGCTCCCAGAAGCCCCCTCCCCCACCTGAATTTGACCGAAAAATTCCCAACGATGCCTCGTAGGAGGACTACCATCTCTATTTGGGTTTATTTCTATGAATGATAAATTGTACAGTGGTTACGTTTGTAACAAGTACAATTTGGTACAAACATTATCCGCCTTCTACTAATAATGTTAGATATTCTATCGATGTCTAGCTAATAATATTAGTGGTCCCCACTTTATACAAAATTTTGACATTAAATATCTTTAATTTAGATCATTAATAAAATAAAAAAATATAAAAATATATTTTTTAATTTTTTTTATTAATAGACATTAATATTGATATACCTCATGAGGACAAAAATAAAAAAAAAAGATGCATATGCACATGTAAATACATACATATATATCCTATAAGAATACACATATTTCCAACAAATTAACATCCTATAATTAAATACACACCTTTCAATTCAAGAACACACATCTTTCATCATATATATACACCTCTTCTAGCATAAAAATTGCATATCATCTAGGACACTTCTATAATAAGAATGCACATGTTATACAATAAGAATACACAAGTTCTATATATATAATAATACACATTTTTTTAAATACTTTTGTATTACTTTAGGACAAGAATTTACATTAAACTATGTAACGCATGAGCTTTTATACTCTATAATATTTCAACTTGAAATTAATCAAAATTATTTGATATGTTAGTAGATAATAATTAGTACAGTTATTATTGTTAAGTTAATTAGTAATATAGCTTCTCGTGATTGAATCTATTTCCAGGGCACATGCATGGGGCTCCCTACTCTTGATGATCTGCTACTTCTCCTGACACCGTGCTTCCGGTAGCTATTTTAAAAATTATGATACGACATGAACGATGGACACGACTCTTCTGTTCAACGATTGTGTGTACAAAGGCATAAAAGTTTTTTAATTTTCCGTAAAGATACAGATGTTTAAACATTTATCTTATTAATGTATCGATTTCTTTTTTATAAAAAAAAAATTACAGCAATTTCAACCTTAATGATCTCATAAAATTCAAGTAATTAAATTGTTGAATTTTGTTTTAAATTTAATATTTAAACATTTGTATCTTTACAGGAAATTCTAAAACGCTTATATCTTTTTGAAAATAAACACAAAGCGCTTGTGTCCTCTAAATACACATTCATTTTTTATTATCTTCTTGATCTCTCCGTTTAGCAGGCAGGTTATCTGTAGACTAATGTTAACTTATGCAGTCTATTACTTTAAATTATATTTCTTTTTATTCGTTATTATGAGTCTTACCCAACCACTAGAATGGACCATCCCTCCCCTACCCAATCACTATAAAGGCCCGCTTAATGATTCGACCCATATACAACCCCCCCATGTAGCAGCTGCTATAAATATGACTGCCTCAGAATTGATCGTAGTACCGCTAAGACCGCCCCCCGCCGGGCATATTCGAGCTCAACTCGGATGGTTTTGTACACAATTAAGCGTCAGGACATTTGGGAGCAGGCGGCGTCCTTTGAGCTCACCAAGGCGAATGCATTGCCCGATTAACTAGATATATTGCAAGTACTCGTCGTTTGCCAAAAGAGCTCTAGGGTCTACGGGATGGCTTACAGCTAGCAAAAGTAGTAAGCGTTCATATACTGCAGATTGAATTTGATGCTCTCGCTCTTCTGTTTCTTATCCAGAATAATTACTTTACGCATCCATGCTTTACGTTTAGTAATGAATTGTAGGGCGATAATGGACATGCTCATTGAAGTTTACTTAATGCACACTCTCTATGAAGGTAAATGTCTAGCTGATCGGTTAGCTATACATTTGGTCTTTTGCTCGACGTACCTTTTGTGTTTATTGATCTGTGTTGTCTGTGCATATATAATGACTTTAATGATAATGTAATGGGCCTATGTCACCCCAAAATTATGAATGTACCTTTTGTTAAATGAAGAAAAGTTGTTGTTTCTACCAATCAATAAATAAATACAATGAGACTGCTTTCCTAACATTTTTAGAGAGCACGCACAGTTTTATACAATGATCACTTGCTCATCTCACTATTCTCTTATCTCATACCTCTCTTTCTTTCTAGCACTCATTTTGATTTCATGTTATCGCAATCATAATATATAATAAGCTTTTATTAGAAAATATAAAATATACGTTGTATATTTTAAAAGTTAATATTCAGGCATTTCAACTCACTAGACTAATATATCGCATGAAGCCTAGCCTAGACTTCTTATAGGTCATAGCTAGCTAATTACAAAGTAATGGTAGATTAAAAAGGTAGCCTCCTTGTTTTAAAAAAAAAATTCCGATACCCAACACATCAGATATTCAAAATTTTGAATCAAATCATAAATTATCAATAAAATATTCAAAACTTTTGATCAAATCTCAAATAAAAAATATTATATGAAAAATAATTATCTGATGAATAATGAATTGGTCTCATTTAAACTAATATGATTAGAACGAAAAATTAAAACAATAATACCATGCGAAAATAATTTCATCTAAGTCTTAAATTATGTTATATTCAACTAATACTTTCAAATATATGATAATAGTTAGATATTTAATAAAAGTAAAAATTAAAGATATAAAATTTCAATAAAGAAAAATATAAATATATAATTCATAAAGATATACTATAATCTTTGAAAATTATTTATCTTGATCAAATTATCCATCATTAATTCTTACTCTTCAAATTGAATCATTTGTGGAACAAAAATTCTCCAATCCTATAATAGAAAAAATAGTTTAATAATCAATTATGATATGTATGTGATTATGTAAAATAAAATATTACAAAAAAATAAATAAATTCTAATGTGTATGTGTGTTGTATTGAATATATTTATATTTGTAGGATTGTGTGTGTGTGTTTGATTGATTTTTTTTATTAATCAAATTATTTAGTTGATATGAAAATAATATCATAACGATTATTTGATTATTTGAATCAAATAGATTCATATATCATATCAGTCAATTAGAGGACGATTAACATGAAGAACTAGTATCATCTATGTATTGTATCTAGAGCTAGTAAAAATTGATCCGATCCGAGATAACAGATAGAAATTGACCTGATCCGCCCGAACATTTATCCAAAATAACCTAATAAATTATGAATGTAAAACTTATTTGACCTCACCCAATATCTGACCGATACTCGATATGATCCAAATAATTATGAATATGAAAACTATTCAACCTAACCCGGCATCCAACTGATACTTAATATGATCCGAGAAATTACAAACCTAAAATAGACCTAATCCAATTCGATGCTTATCTAAAATTTGACATGAATCAAAAATTATAAATCCCAAAAAGACCCGACCAGAGATTTTTAATAAAACTATAATTTTTAATATTATTTTATAATATCTACTTTTTTCATTTATGAATAAAAGATAAAAACATATACACATTTCACTAAAAATATCTAAATTATCTAAAGTAGTAGGTTTATCAAATGTTGGTACCTTAAGTTGGCAACTCTATTATCAAAAGAGAAAAAATATATAAACAAGTCTAATGACTTCTTTTCATCAACTTTTTGCTAATGTGATGTGATTTGAAGCTAAATAAACATTTTAATAAGTTATTATTACTACTTTACTATGGTTAATGTCGTAATTAATAATTTTCTATTAATACCATCACTATTATTATAAATTTTAGATATAAGGTGAAAAGAATAGACCCTAAGAAGATTTATGCATTAATAATAGTTTGCACTTCTATCAACATTATCAAATAAGGCTCATGGAAAAGTGTACTTAACAAAGAAATTCAGCATATAACACATGATGCCTTACTCTCAATTAAGTATTAATGGACTAAGATGAATTAATATACCTTAACAATGATTTTTTTTTCATTCGATAGTAATAAAATAATCACCATCCCAAGTTGAAGCAATATACATCTTTTGGATCGTAGAACATCCTACAATATTATTTTCATATCTAATATGATATGATAGAATCAAGATTTAAAAAAATGTGTTTTTGTTATTATTATTATTATAATTTTTAACAATAATTTTGTATAATTATTATTATTATTATGTTGATGTGATATGATCAATCTATTATCAACAATTAATATCAATATTATGCAAGAACTACATGAGATATTAATATAATATAAAATTAAAATAATACTTGAACTCGATATAATCCAGATTATAATGGAGATTAACTACATGTTATAGCTCAAAATACAAAAGTAAATAATGTAATTGAAAAGAGTTTTAAATTTGAAATGTTGATTATAAATTCACTGCACCTCCAATGATAAAATATTGACAGCATATTTCAAGGATCTTAGAAATGAAATGAGCTAATACATATTGAAATGGTAAAAAATGACACAAACATGACCTAGATTTGAAATGACTTAAATCTTATCTAAACACAATACGGAAAGTAGAGCAATTTGAACTTATCCTAGCCCGATCCACACTCGAACCAAAAGTAAAATAATATAAATTTATCCAAATCCGAGTACATTAGTTATGAACTAGATGTGATCTGATATAATAAAATTATTTGAGATTATCCAACTTTGAAACTATATATCCGAATCAAATCCAATCTTGCCTGATTCGATTTTATCCGGATTCAAAATAATCCAAACATCATATGACCTGATTGAAATTATATCCACCTCGTCCGATTATCAGCTCCACGCTTGTAAAATCCTCGAGACAAATCCTACAATACAAAGTGATAGCAGTAAAGAAAGGATGAGAAGGTAGGATGCAACCGAAACGTGGCCTTCGTTCCTAAATGTTCAAAAGTCCAGTTCAAGCACAGCACGCGACATACTAAGGACTAAAATAAGCCCATAGCCCAACTGCCCGATCCAGGTCCCAGAGTCCGTGTCTTGTTAGAGCTTCATAGACCAAAATAATGAAAGAAAAGAACAGAATGTGCCAGAATCTGAAGCAAAAATCCTGATTGGATAAAGTAGCTCCAAGTTGGCACATATCATCTAATCTGCGTCCTTTTTACCCTACCATCTTATCGTCTACGATTTGCACAATAAGTGATTAAAATACTGGTAAAAGTTTGAGAACTGATAGAATTAAATTTCTTAGTCGGTCAGTCACTCTCTTCCGAGCTCCATCCATGGCTCTGCAAGCAGCCTCTTTGCTTCCATGCAGCGTCTCCGTTCATAACGAGGTACTTTTTTTCTTTCTTTTTTTCTTTTTCCCCTTTACTAGTTCCCTGAGTTCCTGCGCGTTATATTGAATGAGCTCTCCGGTTTCTGGGTTTACATCTTTGTAACTCCTCTAATTGTTCATCTTCTTCTTTACTATCATAATTTCTTGTTTGTTAATTTGTTCCCATTTCACAACAGGGGAAATTGAGTATTGCTGTAAAGGAGACATTTTTCTTTGGAAATGCAGACTATGTCAAGGCTGCTGAATTTCATCATCTAACATTAAGGCCCAACAAGGTGAGTGGAAAATTTGGAAAAATAAAATAATCTCATCACTTTCATTTAGTAAAAATAAAATAAAATACTTTAGTTCTTCAATTTTTTCCTGCTCCCATGAAATTTCCAGTTGTAATTGTCAAACGAAACAAAAAAATTATTCGCTATATTTTAGTCTCCTTAGCACTCTACATTAGTTTGTTACTTTTACTCTGCCTGCTGCATTCTTATTGCTGTTGATTTCAATTCAATTGGCGACGTTTACTAGTGTACGTTGAGTTGAACGGTCACAGGCTCACAAATTCGTGATATGCGCTCGTTTTGCTGGACTCTAGCTGTTAGTTAATTATCATCAATCGAAATTGCATCAAATTAAGCTGTGCCTGAAAGTCTGTAAACTAGTAGTACTTCGCTAGGAGTATTATGCTTCATTTACCTCATTACTACCCGTTAAACAAGTCCACGACAGAATGAGACCGTGCTTAATTCGCTACCTCTGTTAGTATCATAGCATCTGCTCTACTGACTACAGCAAACGAAACCCGCCATTTCCTTATTCTCCCAATACGCTTCTAATCCATACCTTCAGTATTACTAAAAGTCTCAAAACACTACAGGATCTAAGAAGCCAGAAAGCCTCAAAACCCATCGTAATCAGGTCACAAACTGCGACAACATCACCATCAACAACTCAATCCACACCAGCAGGCAAGAAGACGCTACGTAAAGGCAGCGTCATCATAACCGGAGCCTCATCCGGACTCGGACTAGCAACGGCAAAGTCACTAGCACAGACGGGCGAATGGGACGTAATCATGGCGTGTAGGAATTTCCTCAAGGCAGAGAAAGCAGCAAAATCGTCTGGTATACCTAAAGAGAACTATAAGATCATGCATCTCGATCTTGCTTCTTTAGAGAGCGTGAGACAGTTTGTTAGTAACTTTAAGAGGTTAGATAGACCGCTTGATGTCTTGGTCTGTAACGCGGCGGTTTATTTTCCTACTGCAAAGGAACCGAGTTATACGGCTGATGGATTTGAACTTAGTGTTGGTACTAATCATCTTGGTCACTTTTTGCTATCGAGGTTGTTACTTGATGAGTTGAAGAAATCAGATTATCCTTCTAAACGCCTCATCATCGTCGGATCCATCACTGGTAGGTTGCTTAGTTCATTCATCCTATATAATATATATACCTATACGACGGATGTATATTCATTCGGCCTGCCTGCAGCTGGTTTGATCATCTGATTGAGATATTGGTGCAGGAAACACAAACACGTTGGCAGGGAACGTACCGCCGAAAGCGAACCTAGGTGATTTAAGGGGACTGGCAGGAGGATTGAATGGGATAAATAGTTCGGCAATGATTGATGGTGGAGAATTTGATGGTGCTAAAGCTTATAAAGACAGTAAAGTTTGTAATATGCTAACAATGCAGGAATTTCATAGACGGTATCATGAAGAAACAGGGATTACATTTGCTTCATTATACCCTGGATGTATCGCTGAAACAGGATTGTTTAGAGAACATATTCCTTTGTTCAGGACTCTTTTTCCTCCTTTTCAGAAATATGTCACTAAAGGTTATGTGTCTGAAGATGAGGCTGGGAAAAGACTTGCTCAGGTACGTACCTACGTAGGGAATGTCACTAACACCTAAAACGTACGGTATTATGTGTATACTGGATAATCTCATATGAACTCATGCATTGTGCAGGTGGTGAGTGATCCAAGCTTGACGAAATCAGGGGTGTACTGGAGCTGGAATAAGAATTCCTCTTCGTTCGAAAATCAGCTCTCCAAAGAAGCAAGTGATGCTGAGAAAGCAAGGAAGTTGTGGGAAGTTAGCGAAAAGCTTCTTGGATTGAATTCTTCCAACTAAGATTAATGACTCTCGTTCAGGAAATGAAGACCGACAGCAAGCAAAGCAGCAGCCTCTTTAGCTTTCATTTCTTGTACAGCACTATTTTTAATTTTTTGGTTGGAGTACAAATAATTGGCAGAGAATGAGATGATCAATTTTCAGCTAGAATTTTCAGCTAGATATGAGAAAATTAAATGCCACCTCATAGTGCAACACAAATTGGTATCAAGAAAATTCATAATATGGTAAGCAACTCTGATACTGAATTCTGTGAAATTGGATCTCACTAACTAGCTGAACCACATGCCTAGTGATAGGTTCGATGAAGTGTCTTAAATTTTGGGCACAACCCCTATAAAATAAGACTACACAAATAAATTTAAATGTCCGTCGTTTAAAATTAAGATTGGTGTGTTGTGGAGTTACTCAAATCTCCACCATTTAGAGTTAAGATTGGTGTGCTGTACAATTGGTGTCTAAATTTTTGTGACCATAAATGGTCTTCCATTTTCCCTCCATAATTCTATGCACCTTTTGAAAGCATGGATGGATCATTCACAACGAAAACTTAGACCGAAGATGAAAAGGAAAAAAAGAAGAAGGGGAAGTTGTAAAGAATGAGAGTTGTATACTTACGGTGTGCTACAATTATGTTTGGGTTTATATCTGCAACCCACGTTCTTTATACACCAAAAACAAACTCAATGAAAATAATAATAATTGTAACAATAGGTTGAGAGGCGATTACAATGGATTGTTAACTAGCTTAAATGTTTTGAGCTTTAGCCAACTTATGCCTAACAATCCTTTTAAGCTAGAGCAAGGGCAAGCATGCCCAACTTGGAGAGTGTTGAAGTGTGAGATTTACTTGGGAGAACCTTGGTGAAATTGTTAGCGAGTTGATAGCATGTCAAAGCATAAGATAAAGAGGTAAGGCCACCATTAGGTTTTTTCGTGAATGTAATGGCAGCCAAGCTCAATATACTTGGTATGTTAATGGAAATAAGATTTCATGCAATGAATATTATAGCTTGGTTATCCCACTTAAGAGAAATAAGTGTATTTTTGAGGATATAGAACTTGTGTAATGAACAACTAAACTATGGGAGCTAATATATGATTGGTCATATAGATCTATGCTCAAGAAAGATACAAATTACTTCCAACTCACAGGGCTACCACCGAGGAGAATGATACAACCACTAACTAATTTGTAATAGTATGGACATGAGGCCTAGTTAGAATCACAATAGTCCAGATGATCAAAACTTGAGAAAGAAATGAGGAGTATGCTTTGAGTAGTCTCACCTTTAAGGTATCTTAGAACATGAAGAGTAGTAGACTAGTGAGACCAACATGGTTGTTGTATGGATTAGCTTAAAAGTAGAATTAAAAAAGTCAGATCTAGTCAGGAATACAGAAAAAAGTTGAGATTGCCTATGAGTTTAAAACACAATGAAGGATCATTGAGAAATGCATCCACCTGTAGCTTGAGCTTAAGGTGGAGTTCTAAAGGATGAATTACTAGAGGAACATCAATAGGTGGAAAATCAATTGGAGCTCATGAAATAATTTTCATTATGTGAGCAACATACTTTATGATACTCAAATTAATTCCATACCAAGGAAGTTGCTTAGTGAATTGAGATCCTTGATTGTAAAGGTATTCCTTGAGGAAGGAGATTTTTTGTCTCAACATTACTAGTTACAAGAATGTCATCTACATAAATTGGCACCAAAGCTAAGTGCTTAGAAAAATAACTTGTGAAAAGAGAGTAGTCATTTAAGGACTTCACAAATTACTTAGATGTAAGAGCCTTAGATAATTTAGAGGGAGCCTATTTAGGATCATAGAGTGACTTCTTGAGCTCTCAAACAAGAAAAGGATGAGAGAGAGTGAGGCTAGTTGGTTGTTTCATGTAGATATCTTCATGGATTCAAGAAGGCATTATTGACATCAAACTAAAGAGAGGCCAACTTTTCTTTACTGCCATAGCTACTAAACATAGGATTGTGGTCATCTTAATGATTGGGGAAAAGGTTTGTGTGTATCCCTTTCCTTATTTTTGAGTGAACCCCTGAACAAATAACTTTTTATCTCTCGAGGGTACCATTATCATAGTACTTGACCTTATAAACCCACTTACATCTTATGAGTTTCTTTCCTTTTGGGAGTTTTACAAACTCCAAGTGTGGTTGGCCTCAAGTGCAATGGGCTTATTATCTATGGCATCTTGCCAATGAGGATCCATGGTTGCTTAAACATAGGAAGTAGGTTCAAGATTATGTGCATGAGGGAGGTGAGAAATTAAGAAACATGAAGACCAAGTGGATGAGGGAACATGTGAGGAAATGCAATAACCAGTTAGAGTGTGAGGACATGAATGGGATGAGGAGTGGATGCAACATTACATGCTAGTTCAAGGAGATGAGATGGCGGTTTGGAAGTCTTGCACAATTTACATGTGACATGTAGTGTAACATCCCCAAATTTATTATTTAAAAATTTCGTTTTGCCAAAGCGTTAATTACAAAAATAATGGGTGTTGCTGCTACACTTAATATAAGTTTGGCACCCTCTACCATCCTTATTCTAAATGCTAAGGCTAAAATATTAATTTACTTAAATAATATTTATAACGAAGGTAAGATAAAAATTTCATTATAGATTACATTGTTCTGATAAATATAAAAAGATCAGGTAAAGAGTTGCAATATATCAAAAGGGAAATAACAAAGGACTTAAGAGTTAACGAAATATCCGGATCAAAATATGTCAGAGTGAATACTGGATAGTCCTAACTCTCAACCCTCTACCATAATCCATCAAGATGAACCCTCAAAGTATTCTTGTAGGGGTATCACTACCTATTGAATAGGCAGGGGACTATGAAACAGAACCTATCAGTACTACAGTATTGAATAACCCTTTATACGGAACTAATATGAAAAACTAGCATGGAACACATATGAGACATACAACTAATATGGTGTACGACATTTAAATATACATACGAGGATTGATATACATTAATCATTTAGATAGTCAAATGCCATCAATGCCATACACTACTCATATTCATTCATCTGGAACAAGTGAAAACTTACCAAACGAACATACCAGAGATGTTCTCTAAAGGATGATTAGGAACAACCAAAACCCAATAACCATAAAGGCATCATGTTAATACATGGGATAAAAATTGAAATATACATGAGATGCTCACAAAATGATAGTTATAATAGGTAAATAATAATCACCACACTACATATTGTTCATGTGTGTTCATTTATAACATAATAACACTTATCAATCAAGCATCCAAAGATACTCTCTGAAGTAATAAATAGAACCAAACGTGCACACAACAACCACAACCTTCATAGCATAACTCACATCTCAACATCAACCCCAATAGAATCCATAACAACACAAGTAAAACTCAAAGGTAGAATAAAAACCACAGGTAGGAATGAATGCTGTTGCGGAAACCACATGTAGGCACAAAGGCTACTGCCGACTAATTTAATAATCCAATAATAATCATTACAATTAAATCATATCATTTCTATTTTTATTTACTTGAGGGGATATACTAATAACCTAGAGACATAAAAGTACACCGATCATACTGGTGTACAAGGCATCACGATACCCTCCCAACCATCCAACCCAAAGGCATAACAACACTCTAGTCATACTGGTGCACAAGGTGACACGGTACCCTCCACACCTAGGACACCTAATCCTTAAGTATCGATATCCCCTAGAGGACCCATAGGTCACCTATAGAGTACCCTAAGGCCTTACTAGGGCACGACCGACATACCAGTGAACCAAACAAACCGATGGCTCCTACCTCATCTATAAGGTAGCTACTCTTAGAGAGCAACCATTCCTAAACTCAAGGTATTCCACTTTAAGTATTAGTATTTTATAAGGTGATCACAGAAAACACATATTACACAATTATTCCCATTTCCATAATTATCCATTTTTCCTTTATTACTATGGCCAATCATAAAAATATACCAAGGCTAATCATAAAAATACAATAAGGCTATCTTAGGCTCAATTATTCACATTTGGGTGCATTAGGCAAAAAATAACCAAAATGCTCATGAGACCAATAATTATCAGATTATCATCCATTTTAAATACTAATTCTATTTTATTTATTTATTTGTTATGAAAAGACTAAAATAAATAATTTAATTATTCACCATACAATTTAAATTATCAGATATGTCAAATGATTATTTTATATCATACACTAGATAATACATCCAAAACACTAAAAAATTGATTAAATTGCCCCAGGGCACACATCAATAATTCTTATTCCACAATTATATCTAAACACGATCGCTCTATTATTTTATACACACATATCATACAAATATTTTTCCGATAATAGAATCATTTTAATCATGCTTTCGTACCTGAAATATTTTATATCAGATAATATACTCATTTTTCTAATTTGTATGATAACAATAATAATCACATAATTATAATGTAATGAATCATGCTTAACATATTTCATACGCAAGAACTCTAATGTGCTACCACATAATATTTATCATTTTAGTAGAGTATAACGGTTACCTAAATTTTAGAAAAACGTAAAATAGCGATATCCTATTAAAATTATAAGGTCCCGCTAATCAAACTTTCGTACCAAAAAATAATACCAAAATTACCAAATTAATATTTGCTTGATAAAATAATAATTATAATATTAACATATTTATTTTTTTAAATTATCAAAATACCCTTACTTATTAATAATAAGTACCAAAATTTATAAAAACCAAAACATTTCTCACGCTGCATGAGCAGCATGAGCCTCGTGCAGGAGGATTATTGTGGCCGACTAGAAGGGTGAGGCAGGGACAAATGGCAACAGTAGTGGAGACTGGTGGTGGTTGGTGGTCAACGGTGGAGGGGGTAGTGGTGCAGGCAGGATGGTGTTAGGCTCGGTGGTGGAAGGCTATGGTGGAGGTGGTGCAAAAAGGGTCGTGAGGCTAAGAAGGGAGGTGGCCTGGTGGTGCAAGATGGTAAAGGGTGGTGGTGGAGGTGGTGTTGCTGGGTGGCTGCGCTGGAATGCTATGGTTGCTTGGTGTAGGGGTTGTGAACGATGGTGATGGTGGAGGTTGGGGTAGACAAAGGTAGGGTGACAAGTGGTTATGGCTAGAGCTGGAAAAAGTTGACCTGATCCAAAGAATCCGACGAATACCGACTCGATACGTCCGAAATCAGATCCAATTTTATTCAAATAATTAAAAGCTCGATACCTATCTGACCTGATTCGATACATATCCGATAAAACCTAAGAAATCGTAAATCTGAAATAAACCCGACCCGACCCGCTACTCACCCGAAATCCGATATTATCCAAAAAATTATAAATCTATCAAGATTCAACCCAGTACTACCCGAAAATTAATATTAACCCATAACTCAAAATTTCCAAAACTTCATAAAACATGAAATAATATAGATGTGCAACAAATCCATATCAGCACTTACATCAAAATCTAGAAACAATATACTTTCTTAACATTTATATCACTTATGTATATACAAATACAATATCCATTGATACTTGTATTAAAGTATGGAAATAAAAGTAGAGAAAAAGGGAAAAACTCTACTATGTCATCTAAATATTAAATCACTTACATGATTCCATCTAGTACCATAAGATAATAACAGTGATGCCTTGAACACTATATATTAGTATCTATACGACCATACATTACAATATAATACCTACAACATCATAGAAAAATAGGAAAAATCTAGAGTGAGAATGTTATTTATTCATTATTAAAATTGAAGATTAATATTTTTTATTACATCAACAATGTTAAATAGTAAGAAGTCAATATTAGTTGGTCTTTCGTCAATCATAGTCATTATTACTTACTTTATCTAATTTTCATCTTATTTAGCTTGATATGATATAATCAAAATATATAATAAAAAAAACTAATGTGTTGTTATTATTATTTTTGCCATAATTGATATTCATTAATTACTATTATTATTGTTATCATTATTTTTGTATTATTAATATTATTATATATTTATTAGAATTATGTTGATATGATGTGATCAATCTCTTATAAAAATAATATGAGAAGTACAACCTTAGAAGCCTTCATTTGTTATCAATTATCAATAATTATTATAAGTTAATATTATGTAAGGAGCGTACAAGATATAAATATAATATAAACTTAAAATAATACTCAAACTTAATATGACCAAACTAATAATGGAGTTGAATTATAAGCTATACCTTAATATAAAAAGAAAAATGATACGATTTGAAAAATTTTTAATTTGAAACGTCAAACACATCTCCAAAGATGAAATAATGACAAAAAATTCTAAGGTCCCAAAAAAATTAATATAATAACTCTCTTTTAATTAAATAAGATAAATTAAAATAAATGATCTCAAAATAATTAGCTTTTAATAACATCTTGGAATAAATAAATAAAAAGAAAGAAAATGACACAAGCATGACTCAAATATGAAATAACCTAAATTCAATCCAAATTCGCCCCGAAAATATAATAATTCAAACTCACCCAAGCCCGATCCAAACCCGAACTGATATTAGAACAACCCAAATTTATCCAAATTCAAGTCTATCCGATTTCAACCAGACCCAATCCGAGAGCTTAGAATGACCCAAAGTTATCCAATACTAAGTTAATCCGAATTAAACCCGACCCAACCTGACTCGATAAAATGATCCAAGATTATTCGAAACCGATATGACCCGATTATCATGTAACCCAATCCTATAGTGACCCGATTAGCTCGATTGCCAGCTGTAGTTGTGGCCAGTGGTTGAGGGTGAGGGTAGCAGTTCTATTGGGTTCGGTGAAGGGTGGTCAGAGGGATGGAGGTTGGTTGGTAGACAGATGAGGTTGGCGAGGTGCTGGGAGTAGGAAGGGTGCAGGAGAAAAGGAGTCAAGGCAGGGAGGCCCAATAGTGGAGGGGGCTATTGGTGCACGCAGGGTGGTGTTGGGATTGGTCAAGGAAGATGCAGGCAGGGTGGTGGCTAGAAATGGTGAGGCGTAGGGGCACAAGCTGGTCTGGTGAAGAAAATGCAGAGGGAGGAGGGTTGGAGGATGAGGGATGAGGAGAGGGGGAGATGGTCGGGGGCTGTTTGGTTTTGTTGGGATGGGATGGTGTGCGTGTGTGTATGCATATATAACTGTGCTGATGGATTGAGTGTGGTGAGGTAGGGAGGGAAGCAGGGAGAGTGATTAGGGGAGGGAATATGGGGCACAGAAAGGTTATGTGAGGGAGAGGGTAAAATATATTTATTTTATTTTAGTTTTAGGTATAGCTTGGATAGATTAGGGTATAGGGTAAAAATATATCGGTAAAAATAATCCGATCTATGATAGGCTAAAAGGGAAGGGAAAGAGTAAAATTAATTAGGAATAAATTTTATGGAATTTATTTTGGATTACGGTTCAAAAATTATAAATAAAATAATTAGGCTAAGATTTAACGATGTAAACTAGGACTAAATTTAATAGCCCAATTTCTATCAAATTTATACCTAATTAAATTTATATCTAAATCTTCGTAATAATACACATAATAGTAAGAATACGTTTGATACTAAACTTCCTAAAATAATTATTATAACTAATTACACATAATTATTAATTTATAATTAAAGTTTTTAAAAATGAGGTATTACATGTGGGATGAGATTTGTGGAGAGTGAAGGATATGTAACACTAGGGGGGGTATAATTGTGGAGGATTTGTATTAAGGTTTGTTAGATCTTGAGTTGTGGCTAGGATCATCGGAAGGTATAATGGTAGGAGTAATCTAAAATGATCCAACACTTATTTTATCGCCTCTTGAGCAATGTAAAATGATCTAATTTATTGTTCGTTAATAAGGTCATTTTTGGATGAGTTACACCATTCTTTTTGTCATAGACATCCGAAAGAAGGTGAGAATATTTTAACGTACATTAATTTAAGATAATTAATTTTGGAAATCTTTTCAAATTCACTACATAACTGACATCATGGATTCAAAAGAATCAATTACAGAGTGGGTTAAGAAACGCATGTAGTAAAGATTTACCTCAATCGCATTCTCAAACATAATCGTAGCAAGCATACTAGGTAGAATGTCCACAATAGAGACTTCAAGCTTCATATCAGAGGAGTTCCATAAGAACTGCACGTGGTCAGATTCATAACTACTAGCTAATAGTGTACAGCGCATACTTGTAAAAATGTTGAAGAGAGGAAGGATAACGATTAAAAAAAAAATCTCCTCCTCCTTTCTATAGTTCATGCTTTAGTGGGTCCAAGATCCCTTCCACACTGAAGTTAATCTAAGCCGGTATTTTTCTAGCTCATTCTCATGTAAGCCGTAAATTGAACCAGTTTTTATATTCTAGTATAAATTGTTGATATTCCACATAGGAATAGTCTGTGTGGATTGGTTAATACTTCAACTTCATAATTGCATCATCTTTCATTAAGTTATTCTTTTCGGAATCAATTAAGAAGAAAAGTTAATCATTGAAGGTCGGGCAAGTGGTAAAAAAAAACTAAGTTTCCGAATGTCAGATGTTTGATATTAACTAGAGCTTACATCATCTTTCTGCCGCCATTGACCCTAACTAGCAACTGCTACCGTCTCTGGTACAAGACCATGGCGCGCAGATTAGGTGGTCACTAAATGGCGGATCATAATATAACACAGTAGATAGGACAAACTCCATGGGCTTAAGCTATTGATAAGTCGGTTTTTTCTCTTAAGTCATATCCTTTGAAAAGAGTAAGAGATGGTATTATATTATACTATAACAGCACCACCATCTGGAACCTATGATGTGCTTAAGGCTATCTTTGTTTTCTAATGAATGGAACCACCTGTTTGGGAGATCTTTCTTGTCCCAGGTTTCTAATAATCAAGCAGGCTGCGATAATCGAACTCCTTGATGCGTTGTTTGCTGATGATACTTACTGGATATCCGTGACATGTTTCAATTAGTTCATTAATCCAGAGAACGTTTCTCAAGTGCATCATCTTGTGTTCTCGCACGCTGCGCAGCCCTCCTCTCCGTCCCTCGTGCCTCCTTTAGAAATGAAAAAAAAAAACATTATATATATATATATATATATATATTGTAAGAATAATTATGGCATGATTTGTGTATTAAACACATTAAATACACACAAATTATATCTTGTGAAATCCTAACCACATGATACACACATACATACATACATACATATATACATACATATATATATACATACATACATATATATATAATATCTACCTAACTCCTAATTTTGAGGAACTAAATATTCGACACTTCCCCTCAAGATGGGTTGTAGATATTATACATACCCAACTTGCTACACAATCTCTCAAAGTTAGGTCCTTGAAGAGCTTTTGTGAGAATATCTATGCACTGCTCCCGAGTGGGAGTGTATGTCACCTGTACTTCAAAATTCTCTATTTTCTCTGCAATGAAATGTCTATCAATTGTCACATGCTTGGTTCAATCATGATGGACTGGATCCTTTGTCATACTGATAGCTACTTGGTTATCACATTTGAGCTTCACATTCTCTCCAAAATCCAAACCCAATTCAGTCATTATTCACCTAATCCATATCCCTTCACAAATAGTAACTGCAAGTGCTCTTAATTCTGATTCAGCACTGCTCCTAGAGACAACTAACTGCTTTTTACTTCGCCACATTACAAGATTTCCCCATACAAAGGAGCAATAATCGGTGGTTGATCTGCTATCTATCTGACTTCCTGCCCATTTATATATATATATATATATATATATATATATATATATAATAACCCCAATAGTATTTTTTAATATGTACATTCAGCAATTGATTGTATTGATAATTTTAGGCCGAAAAATATAAAATATGAAAGAACGGTTCTACGTCCTTTTCTCCTTCACTTGACTGTGTGCATAGAAAGAAAACGTGAATAATGACCTTCACTTTTATTCCTCAACAATAATCCTTTAAAATGGAGAAAATGATTTATCCTATTATATCTCATCTTTGTTGATGTGAGATAGAGACGATTGAAGATAGGTAGAGTTAGAAATGAGTTAAGCCGATCATATAAGTAAAGTCTCCAATAATAAAAATATATATATAAGATTAATGATGATAATAATAATAATAATAATAATAATAATGGAAATTATAACAATATAAGAAATATTAATAGAAAATATATTAGTTATTAATAGTAAAAAAAATTTATAGAAAAAAAATTTATTTAGATAAGATTAAGGGGAATAGGGCCGTAGAATATAAAAATCTCGGTACGACGTATTACTAATATTTAACAATATGAAAGGAGAAAAAAAAAACCAACCCATGTTGTGATATTGAAAATTCAATTGTGGATCTTGGAGAGTATGACATGGAAAATCTCGATTCACATCCGTAACTGCGGCTGTAATAGCATCATCGTTGGTATTTAGAAGTCAAATACTTTTCCCTTACTTCCGAGGCAAAAAAATAAAATAAAATCAAACTGAACTGCGCTAATCCCAATCCCAATCGCCACCGGACCGGCTGTTTTATTGATAGATCTACACCCTATGATATGCGTTACTGTGTTTTTTCCCCTGCCCTTGATGAACGGACTCACCTGTTTGGGAATGATACTTGCCGAATATCAGTAACATGTTTCAATTCGTCAATTCAGAGAATATGTTCAAAGTTCAAACATTTATCTTTTTGTGTTCCGGGACAACACTTCACAGCCCTCGTCCCTTTCCATCCTTTCGAAAAGAAAAAATAAAATAAAGATAAAAAGAAGATCGCCTCCCTGCCTTGTGGGGATAGGATCTGGAAAGCAAGTAGCCAACCATATATAATTTTATATAGTATTTTAAAAGGTACGAAATATCAGTTCCAAGTAGAGTTATGATTTTATATTTACACGTTTGCAATTTTAAATTTCCTTCTTGATCGGGAATTGGGAACCGAGTACCAAGTTGTAATAGCGTTATTAATAGAATAAGCTTGGCCCGACGTATTACTAATTAACAATATTAATTACAGGAATTAAAAACAAAAAACAAAAAAGAAAGAAGAAAAAGTCATGGTGTGATATTGAACTTTCCGTTGTGGGACTTGGAAAACCTCCATTAAAGTCCATAGCTGCGGCTGTAAGAGTTTCGTTTTTGGTCTGACAAAGTCAAATAAAAAACAGTTTCCCTTGCTTCCGTGACAAATAAGTTGATTAGCTCTTTGCTCTAACTCGTATTCCGTTCCTGCGGTGAAGCCCTGAACATCCAATCTCGTGCTCCTTTTATCTGAGAAGACTATGGCCCGAGAAGCTCCGGTGACTCGGGGCGTGGAGTTCTGATGATGTCCGTTTACTGAAGAAAGGAGAAATGGGGTTGGGGTGTCTGCAGGAAAACGGGGATGGGTGTGGATCTTCCGGCGTTGACTTGGGAGATAAGATCAAATATAAGAAGATGCAGTCTCAATTTGCAGAAGATGATGATGATGATGCTTCACGGTCGCACCATCGTGACAAGAAGCATAAAACCGACACTGCCAAGAGATACGTTATTGCTTGTGCGTTCTTCGCTTCTATCAACTCCGTTCTTCTAGGTTATGGTATGTCCCTTACTATATATATTGTTCTCACAGATCACTACTGTTGATTAATTTGTTCGAATGTTTTGACTTTTATTTTTATTTTTTTAATCCAAATTCGCCTCATTTGTTTGGATGTAGTTTAAGAGTCGACCATTTTTCAGGACATGGTTTCAATTTAACATGCTTTTTTTTTTTTTTTGGGAGAGGGGGGGGGGGGGGGGGGAGGGTGTACAAATGAAGATCGGTAGTGTATGAATGTTTTGCTAATTGTTTTGATGTTACTTGATCCTGGTAGCTGCTTGACGGTATGTTAACTTGTTGCCGGAAAAGAAAGTAGATCAATCTTATGATAAAACTGCTGATGACTTACCTATGATAATGTCCTGCATAGATGTACAAAATACAAAGTCATAGCACCCTCGTGCAGCTAGCAGAACATAAGCAAGGAATATTGATGATCCGTGTGCTGTGTTATAGTTTGCTTCTTCTTTGTTTGCTTTCACTCCGCTGCTTCAATTTCGATTTGTTGCAACCTCGTCCGACAGGAAAATGCTTGCAATATTGAGAGATTAGAATAGCCTTGCAACATATAAAAACCAAAACTTCGAAGATAGGATGATTGGGTACCTCTTGATAGCATTGATTCATCCTCTGCTATCCATTTTATCTCTTTGTATCGAAGCTGGCTGGTCGAACCATGGATAAGATCCTCCGCAGGCTACTTAATTAGATTCATGTAAGGCTTGATTTGCTGGTGCTTGCAGATGTTGGTGTGATGAGTGGAGCCATTATATTCATCCACGAAGACCTGAAGATCACAGAAGTACAAGAAGAAGTGCTCGTCGGAATCCTCAGCATTGTTTCCCTCATCGGCAGTCTAGCAGGAGGAAGGTCATCCGACGCCATAGGCAGGAAATGGACGATGGCCTTAGGAGCCATCATCTTCCAAATAGGCGGCATCATAATGACAGCAGCCCCATCATTCCAAATCCTAATGGTCGGAAGGCTTTTAGCTGGTATCGGCATCGGCTACGGCGCAATCGTCATGGGCGTTTACATCGCAGAAATATCGCCTTCGGTTTCCAGAGGCTTCCTAACGTCATTCCCCGAAATCTTCATCAATCTCGGAATCCTCCTCGGCTACGTCTCTAACTACGCGTTTGCCGGCCTCCCCGTCCACATAAATTGGAGGGTGATGCTAGCTCTCGGGATCCTGCCTTCCGTAATCATCGGATTCGCACTCTTTGTCATCCCGGAGTCGCCGAGGTGGTTGGTCGGTCGCAACCGGATGGAGGAAGCAAGGTCCGTGCTGATGAAGACGCTCGGGGATGAGGAAGAGGTGAACGACAGGCTTGCTGAGATACAGCTAGCGGCGGGAATCGCTAACGCGAAGAAATCAGAAGAGAAAGCGGTGTGGTACGAGCTCCTAAGGCCTTCTCCTACGGTTGCTCGGATGTTGGCTGCAGGCGTAGGACTCCAATGCTTCCAACAGATTACGGGAATCGATGCACTAGTCTACTACAGTCCCGCGATCTTCAAGGATGCCGGGATTCAGGACAAGACGAGACTCCTGGCCGCTACCGTCGCCGTCGGAGTGACCAAGACGGCTTTTATCCTGGTCGCATTAGTTTTGATCGACAGGGTAGGGAGGAAGCCGTTGCTCTACATTAGCACCATAGGAATGACCGTCTGTTTGTTTAGCTTATCCATCATCCTGCCTTTCCTGGGTAAAGGACCGGTCAGTATCGCTCTGTCGATCTTGGCGGTTTGTGGGAACGTAGCTTTCTTTTCCGTGGGGATCGGACCGATATGCTGGGTTTTAACGTCGGAGATCTATCCGCTGAGATTACGTGCGCAGGCGGTGTCTCTTGGGAATGTGGGGAATAGAGTGTTTAGTGGGGTGGTCAGCCTGTCTTTCTTATCCGTTGCTAATGTGATTACGGTTGGGGGAACCTTCTTTGTGTTTTCTGTGTTCTCGGCGGCTTCCGTTGCGTTTGTTTACTATGCTGTTCCGGAGACGAAAGGGAAGACGCTGGAGCAGATTGAGTCGTTGTTTAAGGAGAAACAGCCGTGGGGCGAGGATGAGGTGGAGTTGGCGTTGGGTGATACTGAACAGCTTGTGCCCAAGGATTAAATCAGTAAGTATAGTTGATTATTATTATTATCTTGTACTAATTTTGGGCTCTATATTGAAGGTATTCGTATCCAAATTTTGTTGTTGTGAGCTGTGTATATACGTATTTGACGGAAAAAAACAAAGATTTCACGATTCATCCTTTCAAATACCAATTTTGTTGGTTAAAATCAGAGATGACAAATTCTAGTGGCTGTGCGTCGATCTTTCCAAGGTCTCCCCTTCTAACAAGCCTAGTCATAAATATTCATTCCATCCGGAGTTAAGAAATTTTCATGACCAAAAGTTGGATGATGAATCAATAATCGGAAACACTTTTATGAGTAGTTAGTCTATGGTTTGTGCCAAGAACTATTGGGTCATTTAGATGGGGATAAATGAGATGAAAAGTAAACATTAAAAAATGATCTAGATAAATGAAATAGAGGTGAGATAAGATGGATAATTTAAAATATCATTTAAATAATATTAGTCTAACCTAGGTGTAAATTATTTTAAATTCGTTTAGATAAATGATCTTTCACCTTTTATATTTTATTATTATTATTGTACATATCTTTTATCATTATTATGTTAAAATTTACTTTTAAATTTCAACATTATTCTTGTATTTTTCTTTTTTACTTTTATTATATATATATATTCCATCATTATTACACTTGTTTTTTTATCGTTATTGTAAATAAGTTTTCATTATTCTACTAAATTTATCATTATTATACTAAAAATAATAGATTGCCATTGTTATATATATCTTTTACTCTTATTCCGAAGATTGTTTTTACTTAAAGTTTATTTTATAATATTTTCCTTGATTATACTGATATTTCGTCGTAATTTTTTTTATATTAAAAGTGTATCATATGGATATTCATTTATAATAATATTAATTATAGACATTATGATATTTCCTTGTGATAAGTTTATTTTCAAAAAATATTTAAATTTTTTTTAAATGGTGACATTATGCTAATGTCATGTTGACATTACGGTTTCCACGGTAAACTATGTGAATAGTTGCACAGTATAAATAGTAAATTGCGCACACCAGGGCGCTTTGATCTTCTTAGCATGGCCTTAAAAGTTAAACTCACGTGTTTTGCAGGCTTTTAGCTGGCTAGCCACTCACAAGTCACAACTCCCAAGGCCGCATTAGAGCATTTAGTCGAAGGAGATCTTGATACCGTTAAAAACATCTTAAGGGCTTGTTTGGTACTAACTTAAAAAGATGGAAAAAATCCTTTTTCATTTTATATTTATTATATCAAGTATTTAAAAGTAATAAAAATATTTTTAATAAAATATTCATATAAGATAAAATTAAAATGTAAAATAAATATCCATTTAAAAAAAAATACCTTTATAAACCCGTTACCAAACAAGCACTAAATTAAAAAAAAAAAAATCTCTTAGACTCCTCCCATTGATAAGGAAAAAAAATTAGATGAGGAAAGAAGTGGACGATTGATGTGACAAAAAAAACTCGTCCATTGACCATCTCCCCCCCCCCCTCCCGTCTTTTGCAATGTTTGACGCGCTCCTGGGTGGAGGAAAATGAATGCGGGAAACCTACAGATTAGATGTAGATATTTTTGCCGAGGAACCCATTTTTTAACCCCACTAAGTACGGATGAATTAGTGGAACAAATTATAAAAAATAATTATCTTTTAGATATAAGTGTCAGGAAGTAGTCGATTTTTCAACAAAACTTCTTATTTAATTATGCTTCCACAGCGTATATTCTTACAATCTGAATATTTTTTAAACAAAATAATTAAAATTATTTTAAAATTATAATTACATCCTTTATTAAAAAATATTATAACATTTAATATATAAATAATGGAGGAAAGTTGATTTTAATTTTTTTTAAATGGCATATTTTTAATATAATAATTTACTAGTATAATGACTAGGGAGGAATATTTTTGCTCCTAAAGCAATCAGTTTGCTTGTTTACTTCTGAAAAAGTATGCCTTGAAGAAGAAAGTTGAGTTGAAATGTAGACTTTTTTTTTTATTTTTTTCCTAGTGAAATGAAGACTTTTAGGCATTCGATTTCCACTTACGGAAAGAAGCCCTGAATTCGATCATGTCGCAACTAAAGCACAACGGCAGGATTTAAGTAAAGAGTAATTATTACAATAATTAATCAAAAGCACATAAGCAGATCGATTAAACTCGTCATTAGGGGTGAGGGGAACACACAGCCACACACACAAGGGAGCTTAGCTTACAACTTGGATAGTGACACTTAACGGTCATAAATAGAGAACAGAAGGTACGCACGCTCTCCGACCGACACACTCCTCTCTCTCCTGTGTCGGTCGGAGAGGGCAACTAAAACTATACCCTAAAAAAACACTCACACTCAAAAAAAGGACAACGCGAGATATGACGGAAATTTTGAAAGGGTAGGCTGGACGGACGATACATACCTTGTACGTATGCATTACAGTTAATCCGCATACTTACCAGCCAACCACCGCTTTTCATTTTCCTTCCAAATTGGGAGGAAAAAACACACAAAGAGAAAGAAAGAAAAACCCAGTCTCCCATGACAATTTCTTAGCTATGCATGAGGTGGGGAGTAAAATTAGACGGTAGAAAAGCAGAAATGAACCAGAAGTCTGTAATTAATTTAGGGGACGAAATTAAGGCGAGAGGTGTAAGTGGCGGTGGGAGACCAATTCATGGGGATGACATCACGAGTTGAAAGTGTTGTTGAGGTGGAAAGAGTAGTCAGTTTCACAGAGAAAGGACCCTTTAAAGGGCCCCCAATAATGCACCAATTTGCTCCCCACAGATGGGTCATCTCCAGCCATTCGTCGGACGTTGCCTGCAGTAGTACCCCCATCATCAAAGGCCAAAAATAATGTTAAGTGAATTTCACATCCATACCCGTGCTTACATACAATATATACTTACATTTAAAGCACGCAGATGTCAAAAGAGAATACAGTAATTCTATTTGACGCAGATACGGTAAAATTGTTGATGTTTATCATATAGTCAAAGACAAGACTCTTCATAGTATGAAAAAAACAAATAAAGCTGACCAGCATTGGCAAGCAAGATGCTTGGTCCTTGAAACAAAGGGGCCCCAGGTCACATGTACGTTCTATTCCCTACCTAGTTGGAGTGCAAATGCTCATATTCAAGAGTCGTTTGTCTGTGCAGATTCAGAGAGATTAATCGGGATATATTTCATTTTCAGTTAAATTTATGTGAAACCCTCACAACTATATGACCAATAATTATTTTTGATAACTGAAGAAGCCAAAGTCTTGGGTGATTGCCCCTGCTATGAAAATTGTAAACCATTCATCACATCGCTGCATCGACAGGACTTTTAACAGATATCACGTACTACTTATAAACACTATTACAGAAAACGTACAACTGTCTAACTCTGTTTCCTCTAATAGCAATTAATTAATCAATATACCAATGATTTTCAGTATGATTAAAATAATTTAGTGGTAGACTGGTAGTACATTCTCAGACGAGTCTTCCGTGATTTTTGGGATGTGATGACCTAGAAGTGAATAGACCTATTTTTATAACAACGAGGGGCGAAGGGCTAGAGAAAAAAATTAATACCGAAATACCTAAAGAGAGAGAGAGAGAGGGGTTCGAACTTCAACCAGAACAGCCACCCGTATTTCCTAACATTATCTACAAAGAAAAAGTCCTTTTTGCCCATACACGTTTTCCGGTAACTTTTTTTCTTTTTTTTCCTTTTCCCCTTCCTTAGTTTGGAATGCTTTTAAGGCCGAGGAAAGGGGGTAAACGCTTAAATTATTGTGCTGGACGTGGAATGTGCGGTGTGCGGTGTGCTTTAAAGAGGAGGAGATGAAATTCCCTTTTTCATAGTATTAACTTTACAATTCAGCCATGCATGCGCTCCACTTCTCCAATTTCACAAAAAAGCGAGTGTAGCAGGCAAAGTGCAACAAATCAACAATTCTTGCCTTTTAATATGGCCGTCAAATAATTTAAGCAGTAAATATATACTGGAGCAGTATAACAGAGCGGACGAATGATGGGTATGTTACCTGTTTAATATGCATGGATCCAATATCTCCGTCACCGTCCTCAAACTCCACGAGCACAGACAGCCAATAATCTGTAGAACCTTCATTTACATGGAAGGCTATGTTCTTCCCTGGATATTTACATGGTGTCCTGTTTAATTTTTGGGATCCCCAAAAAATTAGTTAAAAAAAAAACAAAGCATTAGTTAACAGGAACTGCTTACATTACCTGTCGATTAACAGTATGACATATTTCCCCATTAACTGGTCCAGTTCCACATAAAAACGGACATTAACAAGTAGTAGTTATTTCGGGGGAGGTAATTAGCTCAATTCTGAGCATAATTATTCGACCCATCAACTGATTAAAATACACTTTTCTTTTAAAAGATCGAAGATGCGGATACGGATTTCATGGATGCTTTGCCGCACCTTTAGGAATCAAGAGAATCATAGGGGCAGAGCGGTAAGTATGGTGGAGTCATGGTCAATTGACAAAGATGCAAACGGCCAGTATTCAGCACGCAAATCCTCAGTCTAAAAAGGTTCTGAATTTTTATTTTTTTTTCCTGAAATACAGATCGGTACACTAGAAGTGGGGGATGGGGTGTGGGTGGCCGAAGGTGCCCCGTGACCATGACCGTGAGGGTTTCGAACTCCTAACCAGGACGAATATAATGCAAGAAGTATTTTTGTCCGGGCAAAGTAAAAGACCCTAAAAGATTAAGAAATATTGAAGGGGTGAAAAATATAGATATCACTACCTATTTTAATTATTAATATTTTTTCATATATATATAAATAATATTATATTTTTATATTATAATTTTAAAAAAAATAATTAAATTTTATCACGTAATAAATCTATTAAAAAAAATTAGTAGGAAAGAAGGAAATTTAATTTACCAGGCTACCCCTAATAGGTAGTGACGTAGTAGTATACTATTTTCAATAATGATAGCGGGCGGAACTCTAACATGAGCGGAGCCTCCTAACTAGCATCACCGACACAGGTGACTTGCCATTCTTAATTATTCTTTAGCTTATATGGTAAATTTCTCGTACCTTTCCAATAGGATTTATAAATCATGGCTATCCTTTTCTAGCTTAATATTTTAATATCATGGGTTCAACATAAAATGATTTTACAGTTATTGCAACCCCAAAAAAACACATATTTTTTTAATCAAACGAAGCCCTTAAAATGAAGCAACTATCACTTGTAGCGTGATTATAGAGTTGTTACACTAACGAGAGGGAGAGAGAGGATTATTAAATCTCTTCCGGTAGAAAAAAATAATAATAATATTAAAGAAAAGAAAAAAAAAACAGATTTTACAACCCAAAGCCGTAAGAGAAGAAAATGGCGGGAAAACAAAAAAAGGGGGAGAAAAAACATAAGAAAAAGAAGACACAGCCCGTTTCTGTCATTTTCAGAGATAATTAAAGCAAGTCGCTGCCATTTTTTTGGACGAAAAGTTGCTCCAATTAGCCAGTAAAGAAAGAGGAAAATACATCACACTCAATATTCGTGCTCTGGTTGGTGCAACCATGAGTCGGTCCATTTACAGTTACAAAGAGCAGACACAAGCTATTAGGGGTTAGCTGAAAAACTGATGAAATAACTGATTATTACTCTACAGTAAAAACTATTTTATTTTTCAGAATTAGTTATTCATCCAAACTAAGCTCAAAGAGGAAAGTGAGAAGCAGTCGAAACCCTTAAAACAATAACAAAGTCAAGCGGCACCGTCGAGGTGAAAAGAAATGCTTGGCGGGTGGGTTATTAACCAACCTTCTATAGATGACCGGAATTATCCCTTGGTTCCTAAGCTGACCGTCTTCCCCGGAAACGGCCATACGACCAAAAGCCGCACCACTTAAGTCGAAGTGGCTCGTACTATGGGAACAACCAGGGCACTCGTCCGTTATGATGACGGTCACCGCCCTCCGTGAGCATATCGAGCTGTCCAAACACTTCACCTTGTAACATGCTCCGCACCCCTCCCCGTTTCTGAATAAAATCGGATTCACTGCCCCGACCCGAGCACGGAATGGCTTTACGTCCACCATCGAACCGTACCCGCAAGCTCCACCTGCGCAAAATGTTATTAATCCATCTGTGCCTTTACTGCAAATTCGCAATATGCATGAAAGAGGAATGTGCACGGTTGGAGTCGGGATTAAATACACAAGAAAGCTACTCGTATACTATGCAGTTACTTTAGGTACTACACAAGTATTTCCCATCCCAATCCGTCAAATATCACGGCCTTACAGTGAGCTAGAAAAGCGCAGGTAAAAAAAAAATGTCTGAAGTTGGGCGAAACAAAAAATGACGGAAATTGGTTGGTTAACTCACCGTCACTGCCGTCGCCTTCCGGGTCACCGTACCAGGTAGCGGTAGCGGCGTGCCAATGTGGGTCGTGTACATGGTGGAGCGGCTTATTAGAGGCGTTCGCCACCAGCACCAAACATCCTAAATTATGCACCAACGCCACTAACGCTACTAAGCGCCTGGACAAGGGAGAAGTAGGAAGAGGACGGGAGTAGAGAGACGCCCTCGACATTTTCGGACAGGAAAACGTGTAATGATTAATTAGCAAGCGATATTAGAAAAGAATCCAAAAGGTGAATTCCGTTCTGGAAGCTAGAATTGTCTGCCGCTTTAATTTTCCGGGAGGGAGGAGGAACTGGACCTGGTGATTAACGGCGGACGTTCGACCGACACTTTTTCTTTGTTTTTCTATTTCACTCCCCAAGACGGACGTTGGAAATTAACAAGAGGGTAAAAAGGGAGTCAGACGAGCTTCCAGAACCAGAGCTAGGTCTAATTTGTTGGTTGGCTATTTGGCAAATTAGCTCTGTTTTTCTGTGCTGCATTTGCAGCTACTAGCTTCTGTATTTATAATGTGAAAACAGAATACGGAGGAAAGAGAAACCAAAGAAATAGGTCACCTTTTTAGCCTTCCATGTTACCCATTTCTCCTTATCTTATTTACAAGCTTTGCCACCATGTTTTTTATTTTGGGCCCCACCGACGGTTAAGGCGTTCATTACGCATAGTGATAGTGGTCTCCGTCCGTACCTTTTTCGGCTTTTCCGTCCTCCATTTGCCAATGTATAATTATAACAAACTGATGGGGGTAATTTTGTCATCTACCAGAATAAACGGCTCTACCGTTAGATGTCTATTTCTTTTCATGTTTCCGTTAGGCTTCTTTTTTTAACGAAAGAAACAGGGAAGATCTGATTCCCTGGGTTTTTATTTTTATTTTTTTGAGATTTTTCTAGGCGTGAGAGGCCCGAATAGTGAAAAGCGCCAATTTTTTGTTTATGACAAATTGTATGAAACAAACTAGATTTATTAGGTTTTGTTGGTTCCCTAACCATGGAGATTTTGGATGATCTAAAAATATCAAGTGAATAACTGTTTAATTATTTTATAATAAAACACAATATGCCTATCTTAAGCAACATCATCAATTTGTCCTGTACAAATATGACAGAGATAAATCAAGAAATATATTTTAAAAGCATAGAAAACACGATTGTTTAATTATTTAACATCATGATTATTGAACGCATTATATCCTCCATCGCCTTTTTATTTATAATTATTTTCATAATTATATATGATTTCGTTTACATTTCCACCCTTTTTAAGGATTCTATTATATAAAAATAGTACATTACTAATTAAAAAGCACAAAATGCCTTACCTTTACAAATATATATCCCCTCTCCAACTCTATCCGTCTTTAATAAACTGTCATCCTTTGCTTCTCCTTCAATCCTTTCACACAACTTGCCTTTCCTCATTCTCTCCCTCCACGCACCAACACCTAGTTTCAACCTAGTTTGTGTGGAAGAGAATGGAGCCACATAACTACGAATAAGATGGAGAACAAGAAGTTGTAGCTATAAGAGGAGGGAGAACATACCATAACACTTTTTCTACATTTTAAGATGGAAAGGACTAGTAATAATTTGTGCATGCTAATTAACATCAACAAAATCAACGCCTTAGACAAAACAAGCACTCACCTATGATAAGCATCAACACCATTTTCATTTGTTCCATTATTCTATGCAGGTTTCCTTTTATTTATTTTTTTATATTCTATGAATTTAACTTTATATACACCAATATACAAGATTTCAACATAATGGAAATAATATTTCTTATTGACTCAGGGAAAAAAATATAATTATCATAATCTTTTTATATTAATTTAAATTTTAAATAATAGTTATTATTAATTTATTATTATGATGATGATCATCATAATTTATTTGATAAGTTTTATGAATAGGCCAAAAGAAAGTTATGTGATGGAGGTGTTGGTTGAAGACCAGTAAATCCTATGGTTTGACCAATATGTAACCTTTACTTAGGTATGTTAGTTGGCTTGTAGATGACTTTAGTGTTAGCATTTGGAATTTAAAGGGTGGCAAGGATGGAATTGGATTGATTTGACTTGATTATGTTCAAGCTATGGTTTTACATTTAACCCTAGGCCTTGATGGATTTGAGTTGTAGTGGCCCTTGAGTTCCTTTGGATTGATTGGAAGGTTGGTTTTGTTATAGTAGCCCTTATGGTCATTTAGATTGACTGGGGTGACTAGCTTGATTAAGTTGTTATATATCTTAGTATCTTTTGAGGAGTAATAATGGGAAATTGAATAAGACATTAATCACGTGAGGTGAAATACTTGAGTTTAGAAAGGAATCTCGTGCCACATAATAGTTGGATTTGCAGGTCAAATGACTCATTTCTTCTTGTAGAAATTCACATAACCTATAAGGGGTATATGTACTTAAGGATTTGAGTGTTGAGGTTGTATATACACAACTTTATGTCGTGTGATTTCCTTGACTTATCATCTTGGTTGTAAGTAATTTGTTTTGTTGATTTATCACTGATATTATTACCTTAGGTTATGTGAATGTATTCTTCTTCAAGTTTGAATTTTGTTGATATGAAATATATTAGAAAACAACTGTGGTGCCTCTTAAATAATTGGATTAGAGTTTGGCTTGAGAAGTGTTGTGATGCTATTAAAATCATCTTGAGATTTGACCCTTTTCAAGGGCATGTTTTATTATTATCATATGTTAAGTCGTGGAATCATGGCTATCCTTTAATGTTATTATCGCATGTGATTATATGTTTTTTAAATGGTTATTACTTCATTTGATTGATTGATATGTGGGCACACTACCTCTTTGGAGTTGTTATGTTTTACTCAGTATAAGTAATTTGTACCGATACCATCACTTTTCAGATGAGTATGTATGTAACATGTAGTGGTTGAAGGACTTTAAGAAATGATAACCTTGGTGATCCTTGATGTTTGTGCTCTTGAGAGTGAGAGTTAGGACAAACTAATATTACACCGTAGGGTATTCTTTTATTATCGGTTATCTTTTGGACTCTTATATCTTATGTTGTATGTATGTATGTATGCATGCAGCAGCATGTATATTATTGCATTTTTCTTCCATTATTATTTGAGTTAAGTCAAAATATTTTAGCCTAACACTTAACATGAGAAAAGTAGTGGAGGTCAAATTTATGCTAAATGTAGTGGTAACACCCATTATTTTATGAATAAGCTTCACCTAAAATAATAATAATAATAATAATAATAATAATAATAATAATAATAAATCAGTAGTAACAAAAGGGATGGTATAGATATAATTCCTATATTAACCAATTAAATTGATATGTCATACCATATATTCCTAATTGGTACAATGTATGAGAAGATAGGAATTGTGGCTTTAGATCATTAGCATAATGTATGCTTAGAAATGACAATGAGTGGGTTCGGATTCATATAAAATTATACCACAAGGTTCAAGTGAGGTATTAGTTTTATGAGAGTGTGTGGGAATATATAACAGTTGATCAGATCCTCTATAATATCAGTCATTCAGAAGGGCATGATCTACATACATATTGGATGGAAATGCCAAATATTGGTCATGTAACATTTTGTTGTTCCCATAACATCATAGCGTGAACTCTAAATGCTCCCTACTTTCATCAACGTAGGCTTATCTACATCTCATTATTCCATATCTCCTTTTTTTAGTATCCGCATAACATCTTAGTTTGGTTGTTTGTAATTCATTATAACATCACATGTTAGTCTAGAAGTAGTTTGATTGTTGTCTTATGTAGTTATAAGGAATTTTACTTGACCTTATGTTAAGTAAACATAAAAATATAAATCTTTCAAAATATAAATATTGATCATTTTTGTATTTTGATTGTTGTCACATGTTACCCTATAAGTGATTTGATTATTCTTTTTTATGGTTCTTTTTATCCTAAATCGTGTAAGTGTTCTAAAGTTTTAATGTTTGGAAACATGAAAAACAACAAGTATGAGACATATTTGAAATTAAACTACACAACAATACATAACAAATCAAGAACTATAACCATGCCCACACCCTTGCTCTCACTCTTGTACATTAACTCCTAAACGACGAACAAATGTCTTAAGACAAGCTTGTTGTTGATTATAATCTAGACCTGGTCCACCCCTCCAGTACATACGTTGGAGAGCTCCCAATGCATCAATAAAACATCTCTTAGCTATAATTTTTTATTAGGCTTGTTTAGGAGTTTATTCATGTGCTCATTATGTACATTTTTTGCTACATTATAGCCCTTTACTATATATATATATATATATATATATATATATATATATATATATATATATATATATATATATATATTGTTATATTTGTTAAACCCCTCACAGCTAGTTTGGGTGTTTATTTAGTTTCATTTTTGTTCCATGCCAAAGCGATAACTCTACAACTCTTTGTTCCATCTGGTACATTCTCACGTCTGGAAATCATTTGAATTTTGATACGAAAAGTACTTCAATTATAACTTTAAGATAAAATGACATCTAATACCTTATTTTGATAAAAATAAACAAATAACTAATGAAAACATTATATATAGAGAGAGAGGGGGGAATTAAAAGACAACCACAAACAAGGAAGAAAAAATAATTAATCATTATTCTACAAAAGGGAAAAAATGTCTAACCATGCATTAGATTAATATGTATCACTCACAAATTATCAAATAAGTTTTGTTATTCATGGGTGGTAAAATAGGTGGTCTAAGAGATATAAACATAAGCCGAATTTCAAAATGAATTTGTGAAACATTTGATATGTTTCTTATAACATTTTACTATCTCTTTATTAGCTTGATGCATACAAGTTATTAGGATCCCTAACACATTATATCATATATATATATGAGAGCAGTTTCATTGCAATTTACCTTTAGGATATTATGTCTTGTTAAATAAGTTATGTTTGGATGCTAATTGGCATGTTATTGATGGCATCACTAAGTTAATTTATAAAGTTCATGGAGACACTCATATGATTTAACAACAAAAATACTTGAATTATACTCCTACTAGTAGCATTAGGATATCACGTTCCCTATGAATAGAAGCACGGGGCTCTCACATTCCTTATGGGTAGTAGCATGAGGTACTCACATTTCCTATGGGTAACAACTTGAAGCACTCATGTTCGTCACAAGCAATAATGAGAATGTTGAACAATTTTTAGCAGATCTTAGCATGAATCAAAGTTTATACATAAACATATCTATAAAAAAAAACTAAGCAATTAGATGGTGACACTAGATGACAATAAACAAAACACAACCTCAATTTGCTTGATTTAAAGTTGAATTGTTTCTTCATGCTTGGTTATGAGGCTAGAAGCCACACAAGTAGATGGGGCATGTTAGATCTATGAGCTAAAACTGGTGGTTGCGGCATGCAAGTATGGCTAACTAGGAGAAATGCAAATGAGGAGGAAGGAGGACGGAGGATAGGTGAGAGGATAATGAAGGAGACATGTAAATGAGTGAAGAAAGAGGGAGCATGAGGAATTAACACGGGGATGGGTACTGGGGAGCTAAGGAAAGCCACGAGCATGTAACTAGGTTATCATTTTTGTCACTAAATGATAGGGGTGTAGACTATACTTCATGTGCTTTTTCCATATAGTAATGGAAATGTTTTCCAAATAGAAACCTCATTTTTTTAATCAAACGTTATTGAGGGTAATGGTAAATAGAAGACATGAAAATTAAAATAGATCTCAAAATCTTATCAATATTATTTTTAACTTATATTTATATATATTTAAAAATATGTTTAGAAATTTTAGCTAGCTAGAAAAACTAGTTAAAGGTAAAATTAAAAAAAAAAATAGCTACAGACATGAAGATGAACATGTTAAAAAAAATAATTAAAGGCAAAGGTAAAAAGCTCTTGGAAGTTTTCATAAGCTACTAATAAAAACTTATAAAAAAAAAAACTAAAAAACATTATCTTGTTTCACTAAAAGGTGGATATATGTACAATTAATAACTCATATAGTCTTACTAAAATGGGAAGGTAGGTACATTTCATCAATATATCTAGGGGTGTTCGTAACTAGATATTTATATCTACGGGATCATATATTCGTTCTGTGTCTTTTAGACCAAATATCTAAATGCTTGGATATCCAAACATGTAATCAAATATGTACCAAATATCAGATATATCTGATATTTGTATAAACATTCAAAACTAACCTCAATTGACTTGCAATCTTGATCACTTGCTCTAATGATACACCCTTGTTATACTTCTAGCAATATCATGATACATCCTATTTAAATTCACATCAAACAGTCAAATAACTTTGTATTTCTTACTCTCCAAATCTCACATACATGTAAAGCTAATAGCTTTTAAGCATAGAAGAAATGTCATTCAAATAATAACAAACTTTTTGGCAATTATATATTTGTTATCTAGATATATAAAATTGGTTAAATAAGTACTCCTTTGTTTTATAATTTATAATATAGATTACGTTAACGTTATAAGTTTGCTTTTAACATATAAGTTACGTTATGTAAATTCATAGAAACTAAATGCTTTATTTTTTTTATTATTATATACTTTTGATGTCTCTTTTATTGAATAGTGATCAAAAATTTAAAGTATATTTATGTTAAAATATATTAATTATTAGGAATTTTATTTTTTCAATTTTTATTATTTTTTAGTTTGTGTGTCCGGATTAAATGTGATATATATTATAAAAGGAATGGAGTTTTTTTTTCTTGCTTATATTTAAGCTAAAAGTTAGCTTAACTTATCACCCAAACATACACTAACTCTAATTATATGCATAATTCTTTAGCGTGCTAGTATCATTTGATAATTTGTATGTATTTTCTTTCCGAAAATACAATAAGTGATCATATATTACCAAGCATTTTCGGAAAAACGATAAGTAAAGGCGATGATTTTGTCGTAACAAATATCCTAAAAGTGAGTATGTGACTAATTATATTTTGGTACTCACAACAAATAATTACTAGATAATGATTTCTTGTGGGGCATGAGTAATAAGCAAGGAATAATTCGTACTGCAACACGTTAGGCATACAGAAACGGAACCATGCAATGTAAAGTCAATGATACTATCATACCAGAATTATTTCAGCGCGCCAGGAACTGAAAATTAGCAAATTCAATTCTGCAATTTAGTATATCGGGTAATATATACTTAAGTAGTAATGTGGTATGGAAATATATTTTAATAAAAAAATATGTCTATTACATATAGCATGTATGATTAATATATGAAATATTTGATAATGAAAGAGAGTCAAATAATTATTGGTAATAGCTGAATAATCACTTATAAGAGTTGATTAATTATTGTGCGATACATAATATATAATTATTATTTTTACCCAGATAATCACCTTAAGAATGCAATATAGACCTAACAGTTTTAATATGATATATTTTAGTGATTATGCATGATTTTCTTATGATAATTTGGTATTTTTTTTGTGATTATGCTTTAAATTTAAATTTGTGTTATACTTTGGTATTATAATATATTTTGTGATTGTATTGCATATTTTAGTGACTGTATCTAAATTTTTTTGTGATTATTTAACTTTTCCAATATATTTAGAAGATATTTTATTATAATTATGTTACATATTTTAATGATTATGTATAATATTACGGTAATTATTTGACACTTTTTGTTGATTACGTCTTGTCCTTTTGCTTTGTTTTATATTTGGATATCAAAATACAATTTGTGATTATAGTACATATTTAAATAGTTTATTGATTATTTGTTACTTTTTGGTAATTATATTTTGTACTTTGTTCTATGTAGTGTACTTTGATATTATAATATATATATTTTTTGTGATTATGATATAATTTTATTCAATTTACTTTATGTAAAAATTATAGGAATAAATAATCAAGTTTCTGCCAAGAAAAAATATATATATGAAAAGGACAATCATTTAAATAGCTTAAATAATAATTGAAAAGGTCCAAATAAATCACTTTAAATATGCGGTTAAAATAATTACTAAAAATATACAAATATATATCCTATTTTATTTTATTTTTTGGACGTATCGTTGACGCTTTGACTTGAAATTGTAGTTCAAATTATTTTGATATCTATAATACTAGCTTACTATATAGATGATAACGGGGCGGACAATGAATAAGAATTCTATTTCTATTTCCGAACTTGATAAGAAAAATATTCTCCTAACCTGTTCTAATCTATAGTTTTTTTTATTGAAAAATCACAGATCCAATTCCTATGAAGATCAAATCTCTATACTCAACCCAATTTTTTTATTTATTTTTCATCTCCAATTTATTATCTAATCTTAAAATCTAACCATATCCTTAATATTCAATCCTAATTTTTTAAAATATATTTTTAATTTATAGTTTATATAAAAAACTATATATATATATAATATTTATAATTATATAAAAATATATAAATTATTTAGGACAAATTAAAAAATAAAGACCACTAATTATTTTTTTTTAAAAAAAAGCTATAAAAATAGCAGAACCCAAATTCATTCCCGGAATTCCCTGCTCAAACCGAAACCCAAAGGCAAACGAAAATTCTCCCCTAAGCTTGTTTGGTATGGGGGTAATAAGGATGAAAAAATTTTCCCATTATTTTATACCTCTTATATTAAGTGTCTAACAATAATAAATATTTTTTTAATGAAATACCCATTTTATAGCAAATTAATATCTAAAATGAGTATTTATTAGAATAAAAATATTTAATTTTAAATAAATTATATAAAATATATAAAAAATGAGGATAATTTTTCTACTCCAATTACCCCGTACCAAACGAGCACTAAAAATAGTCATGCCTAGCTTATTGTTAGAGACAAAAAGGAAATGATGGGTCAGGCTGTTTTGGAAACATATTCTTGCTTTTGGGACACTGTTTTTCTGCTGGCTTTTTTGACATTTAGTCGCATTGGTTCGTTTCTCCATACACACTATAGAAATGTACCAAGTTATTGACAATTCATACCGTGCAATAAGTTACTGGGAAGCGGGAACCGTTGGCCGGTAACTCTGGACATTCATGGTTTGTTTGGCGGAGCATCGGTAAAATTTAGTATTTATTTATTATCTAATAATTTATATTCTATATTGTTTATTTTATTATTTATATTTTTAAATTATTATAAATATATTGTATAAAATATATTATTACTCTATAAGCAGATCTAATGAATTTCAATCACCTTTATTACAAAAAAATATATTTAACCTCACTAATTTTATGTGTATGTCTAAAATTATTATTATATGTTAATTTATTTTATTTTAAATAAATTATTAAATATATTTATATATAAATAATTTATATTTATCAAATATTTTACGATATTATTATTTTATATTAGATATTAATTTATACTAAGTTGAAAGAGATGTAAGTCTACCTTGGTGTATGCATCCATGGGTAGAATAGATAAAAAAAAAAGTTTATTTACTACCCTTAGGGAGGCATGCTTTTCCTTTCTCCTTTAAACATGTATGATCCCTCTTTATACTAAAACTTTAAAATATATTTATTCATAATTTGAACTATTTAAAAAATAAAATAAATATATCAAAATATTCTTTTACAAATATATATTTATATTATTAGGCTTTTCATTTTGAAAAATTATTACGTAAAATATTCATAAAATTCATCAACCCAAAATATTAATGTAAAAAGATCTTGGAGGTTTTCATGAGCTATTAAAAAAAACTTATAAAAAACTAAAAAGTATTATCTTATTTCACTAAAAGGTGGATATATGTACAATTAATAACTCATATAGTCTTACTAAAATGGAAAGGTAGGTACATTTCATCAATATATCTAAGGGTATTCGTAACTAGATATTTGTATCTACGAGATCGGATATTCACTCCGTGTCTTTTAAACCAAATATCTAAATGTTTGGATATCCAAAAATATAATAAGATATGTATCAAATATCAGATATATCTAATATTTTTATAAACCTTCAAAACCAACCTCAGTTGACTTGCAATCTTGATCACTTGCTCTAATGATACACCGTTGTTATACTTCTAGCATTATCATGATACATCCTAGTTAAATTAACATCAAACCTTCAAATAGCTTTGTATTCCTTACCCTCCAAATCTCGCATACATGAAAAGCTAATAGCTTTTAAGCATAGAAGAAATGTCATTCAAATAATAACAAGCTTTTTGGCAATTATATATTTGTTATCTAGACATATAAAATTGGTTAAATAAGTACTCCTTTGTTTTATAATTTATAATATAGATTAGGTTAACGTTATAAGTTTGCTTTTAACATATAAGTTACATTATGTAAATTCATAGAAACTAAATGCTTCATTTTTTTTTATTATTATATACTTTTGATGTCTCTTTTATTGAATAGTGATCAAAATTTTAAAGTATATTTATGTTAAAATATATTAATTATTAGGAATTTTATTTTTTCAATTTTTATTGTTTTTTAGTTTGTGTGTCCGGATTAAATGTGATATATATTATAAAAGGAATGGATTTTTTTTTCTTGCTTAAATTTAAGCTAAAAGTTAGCTTAACTTATCACCCAAACATACACTAACTCTAATTATATGCATAATTCTTTAGCGTGCTAGTATCATTTGATAATTTGTATGTATTTTCTTTCCGAAAATACAATAAGTGATCATATATTACCAAGCATTGTCGGAAAAACGATAAGTAAAGGCGATGATTTTGTCGTAACAAATATCCTAAAAGTGAGTATGTGACTAATTATATTTTGGTACTCACAACAAATAATTACTAGATAATGATTTCTTGTGGGGCATGAGTAATAAGCAAGGAATAATTCGTACTGCAACACGTTAGGCATACAGAAACGGAACCATGCAATGTAAAGTCAATGATACTATCATACCAGAATTATTTCAGCGCGCCAGGAACTGAAAATAGCAAATTCAATTATGCAATTTAGTATATCGGGTAATATATACTTAAGTAGTAATGTGGTATGGAAATATATTTTAATAAAAAAAAATATCTATTACATATAGCATGTATGATTAATATATGAAATATTTAATAATGAAAGAGAGTCAAATAATTATTGGTAATAGCTGAATAATCACTTATAAGAGTTGATTAATTATTGTGCGATACATAATATATAATTATTATTTTTACCCAGATAATCACCTTAAGAATGCAATATAGACCTAACAGTTTTAATATGATATATTTTAGTGATTATGCATGATTTTCTTATGATAATTTGGTATTTTTTTTGTGATTATGCTTTAAATTTAAATTTGTGTTATACTTTGGTATTATAATATATTTTGTGATTGTATTGCATATTTTAGTGACTGTATCTAAATTTTTTGGTGATTATTTAACTTTTCCAATATATTTAGAAGATATTTATTATAATTATGTTACATATTTTAATGATTATGTATAATATTACGGTAATTATTTGACACTTTTTGTTGATTACATCTTGTCCTTTTGCTTTTTTTTATATTTGGATATCAAAATACAATTTGTGATTATAGTACATATTTAAATAGTTTATTGATTATTTGTTACTTTTTGGTAATTATATTTTGTACTTTGTTCTATGTAGTGTACTTTGATATTATAATATATATATTTTTTGTGATTATGATATAATTTTATTCAATTTACTTTATGTAAAAATTATAGGAATAAATAATCAAGTTTCTGCCAAGAAAAAATATATATATGAAAAGGACAATCATTTAAATAGCTTAAATAATAATTGAAAAGGTCCAAATAAATCACTTTAAATATGCGGTTAAAATAATTACTAAAAATATACAAATATATATCCTATTTTATTTTATTTTTTGGACGTATTGTTGACGCTTTGACTTGAAATTGTAGTTCAAATTATTTTGATCTCTATAATACTAGCTTACTATATAGATGATAACGGGGCGGACAATGAATAAGAATTCTATTTCTATTTCCGAACTTGATAAGAAAAATATTCTCCTAACCTGTTCTAATCTATAGTTTTTTTTATTGAAAAATCTCAGATCCGATTCCTATGAAGATCAAATCTCTATACTCAACCCAATTTTTGATTTATTTTTCATCTCCAATTTATTATCTAATCTTAAAATCTAACCATATCCTTAATATTCAATCCTAATTTTTTAAAATATATTTTTAGTTTATAGTTTATATAAAAAATTATATATATATATATATATATATATATAATATTTATAATTATATAAAAATATATAAATTATTTAGGACAAATTAAAAAATAAAGACCGCTAATTATTTTTTTTTTAAAAAAAAGCTATAAAAATAGCAGAACCCAAATTCATTCCCGGAATTCCCTGCTCAGACCGAAACCCAAAGGCAAACGAAAATTCTCTCCTAAGGGCTTGTTTTGTATGGGGGTAATTGTAACACCCCCAAATTTACTACTGAAAAATTTTGTTAAATTTTAAAAAGGTTTAGCGGAAGCAAGCAAATAAAACTATAAATTCGGGGGTATTACCGCCACACTTAGTACCAAATCGATTCACAACTATCGACCCGATACTAAGTGCTAAGGCTAAAATAATAGAACCAAAACAAATCATTAGTAAGGCATAAGTGATAAGGAAATCAGAGTACGAAAGTCAAGAGTTACGTTCGGAAGTACAATTTAAAATTCCAAATGTCAGAGGAATTAAAATGACGGAAGGATAAGGTACGATCAAACCCTTGGAAATTTAAATACAACACTTGTAACTTCCAAAGATGAATACAATTAAACAAAACAAATCCCGAAGGATAAATATCCGGACCACCTACTCACTCAAGTCAAGCCTTCCACCCCAATTTAGTAACCGATCGAAACCTGCATCAAAGGTCTGCTCCCCACCGTCGGTGGATCATCACAGGACCCATTCAACCAGCGTAGTATCAGTACGGGTCCAATACTGAGTAAGGGCGCAGGTGTGCTAAGGCCAAGCATACAGTCATACCACGTAGCCTACATAACACAATCATATAAGTAACATGCAATAACACACAAGATAAGGTCTGAGTACTTTCCGGTGACTTATTCTTTATCCTCGTTAATAATATGTCCATTTCACACACAGTCTTTATTAATCCACGTGAGTGCCGGAACCCCACTATTATAGCCGGTGGACCGGAATATAAAAACTCAGGGCAGAACGCCTGACCACTATTATTTGCCGGTGGACCGGTCTGGCCCCGACTCACATGGTGTTCCACTGTAAGTAATTAGTATCTTTCCCATGTCTTATAAGTTTTACATTTGGTTTGCTGAGCACGGAAACCCCCACTATTATAGCCGGTGGACCGAAAATCATACAGGGCAAAACACTCATGACCACTATTGTTCGCCGGTGGCACGGTCTCCAGGGCACCTTGGCTTCTAGCCACTATTATTAGCCGGTGGACCGGTCTGGGCCCGGCTCAGCATCTTCCTCTTTAAGTGATTAGTATCTTAACGTATCTTATTTGAAAGTGTTTTACCCTTGACATGCATGGCTGACTATATCCGCACTTATCCTCCCAGGAGGGCCCGTCCCATATCTTGGAACCCATGCACCCCTTATCACACCTCGATATCCATTTCCCCTCTATACTTACACATAATAAAAACCAACTCCTAGAGCATGAATTAAGGCACAACACCCCGTGACATCAGACTCCACCCGCTATTAGCCTCTAGGGTTTCCCTTAATACCCTAATTGGACCTATGTGGTCCAACCTCCTCTTACTTCACCACCATTAATTCATCTATCCTCAACACCTCATCTCGTTCAGGTCCAATCCCCAAATCATATCGTTTTACCCATCAATTCTACCTGTGACCCTAAAACTCTAGTTGGCCACTTCAACTCTAGTACCTTTCTTTTTCCACAAGTAACCTCTCCTTTTCACCCAATATTTCTTCTCCCTCAAAACTCCCATAATCATTCCTTATAACATAAACTCTCACTCTCAACCCGCACCTCACTCACCCTTAATCATTTTTCTTTCACCTTTTTCAGATTACTAATTCTTCCCAAAACCCTAATCGGGTCCCTTACATGACCCTATGTACTACATTTCACCTCGAGTCTCCAGACTCCCAAACGGACCTTCCACTAACTTCCTCACGTCCCAAGGTAACTTTTCATATGTAAGGTTCGTCCCCATGCGGACCTTAACCTTCCCATGCATACCCTATCATTTCCACCATGCCAGTTCTATCATTTCCATGCAAACCCTAGTTTCCCCCATGCAACCTTATTTTATTCCCACTCTTCTATTTATTTGATTCCACCTTTTCCTCATCATCTCACAAATTATGAATTCCTTAGGTCGCCCATACCTATGTTAACCGACGTACTTCCCTTTGGTTATCTTAATTGCCTATTTTTCCTTTTTCAAGTCCCCACCTCACAACACTTCCTCACATAACCTAGCATGCATGTCGTAGGGGTCACATCACATCACATCATATTTGTACCATACCATATTAGTACACACAGACGAGAGCACGAGAACGTACATCGGTTCCATGCTGCGCTACATAAATACACAGATAACCGCACAAAGCATACAAGACAGGTAAAACATGCAATACACACAGGTGGCCTTAGTTACATCCTTACCTAAATCGGCGCCGGGCTTGGAGCACGCTCCTACACCTCCTGGGGTTTTACCCGGTTCACCTATAAGAGGGAAATACTTAGGGTTAATCTCCCTCTACCGGAATTATCAAAATTCCTATATTACCCCTATCATGGCCTAATACTAAGGCTAATATTAATAATAGGGGTTTATAAATAAAGGGTAGGGTTATTACTATTCTCACGATAGTTTGAACGGATTATTACTGATTAAAGTAGGTTTTAGCAAAATCCAGAGTATTAGGGTGAGGGTTTCGATATTATTAATAATAATTACTAATAATACTAACAATAATAAGAATAATACTTATAATAATAGTACTCATAATAAGAATAATAATGGCTATAATGATAATAATGATAATAATAATAGTAGAAGGAGTAGTAGTAATGAAAATAATAATAATAATAATAATAATAATAATAGCAATAATAATAATAATAACAATGATAATAATAATAATAATAATAATAATAATAATAACAATAACAACAACAACAACAACAACAATAATAATAATAATAATACAAATGATAGTAAGAGTACTAGAAATAATATTAATAGGGATAATAGCAATAATAATAATAGTTAGAAAGATAAACATAATGACGCTAGTATTAACCATAGTAATAATAATAGTAATGATAGCGATAATGATAGTAAAATAACAATAACTATGATAATAATTACAATAATAATAATAACAATACAGTAGTTGTGGCAATACTAGGCATAACCATTATGGCTGCATTTGTCCCAACTAGATGTATTTTTGATAATATCATCATGGCTCAAGAGATGGCAAACCATTATGGAAGGAAGAATATCTCTCCAAGAGCCATTATTAAAGTGGACATTAGAAAAGCTTATGACACTATAAATTGGAGTTTTCTGAATAATATTTTGAAGTGTTATGGCTTTCCAGAAAAATTTGTGCAATGGGTGATGACCTGTGTAACTTCTGCTAGATATTCTATTAATATCAATGGAGAGGTGCATGGCTATTTTAATGGTGCTAGAGGAGTAAGACAAGGTGACCCACTCTCTCCCTATCTCTTTGTGCTGTGTATGGAAGCCCTATCAAGATAACTCGGGGAGATTAGAAATAAGCCCAATTTTAAGTTGCACCCCAAATGTAAAGCCATCAACCTCACACACTTATCATTTGCAGATGACCTGCTGATTTTTTCAAGGGGTGATCTTCCCTCCATTCAGGTTATAATGCAGACCATTGAGGACTTTTCTAAGGTGTCAGGGCTTCATGTTAATCTTCAAAAGACACATATTTACTTTGGTGGGCTGGACAGAGAACAGAGAAACTTCATTCTATCTCAAACTGGTTTTTGTGAGGGGGAGTTCCCTGTCAGGTATTTAGGCCTACCTTTGTGCAGTAAAGGTTTGTCTAATTCCTCTTGTGCTCCTCTTATAGATACTATCAGAAGAAAGTTACAGAACTAGGGTTCTCACTACCTCACCTATGCAGGGAGATTGGAATTAATAAATTCTGTGATATTTGGTATATATAATTTCCGGTGCAGTGTCTTTGCCCTCCCAAAGGGCGTTCTCAACCAAATTGATAAGTTGTGTAGGGATTTCTTTTGGAACAATGGGGAACAAAACAGAATTCACCCCTGTGGTTGGAAAAGTATTTGCAGACCTAAATATGAGGGGGGTATGGGGATTAAAGAAATTCTTTCCTGGAACAAAGCCCTCATGACTAAGTGGCTGGCTGCACTAGTCAATACTAAACAGAATATTTGGGTGGAATGGACAACAGCTTATATCTTAAAAGGTGAAGACCCTTGGGTAGTGGGGATACAACAGAATTGTTCTACTGGGTGGAGGAAGATTTTACAGATTAGAAATAATTTGATTCACAAAACTGGAAGTGTTGATGCTGCTAAAAACCTGATTCATCAATGGGGGCAGGAGGAGACTTTCAATGTTATAGCTGCATACCAGTTTTACAAAGAACCAGCAACTACAGTCTACTGGAAAAGAATTGTTTGGGACAAATGTTGTGTCCCAAAACACTCTGTCATTACCACCCTAATTACACAGAATAAAATTCTTACTCAAGATAATCTATGTAAGAGGGGTTTTCAGATTGCTAATAGATGTCCTTTGTGTTTAGCAGAAATAGAACACAAGGAATCATTTATGGTTTGCCTGTACTTATTCAAAGGAGGTCATAAATAGCACTTATGCATGGATGGGGATGCATAGAAGAGTAATGAATCTGACTCATGAATTTAGATGGTTCAAAAGACATAATAGAGGGCAAAAGTGGATAAAATGCTGGAGGAGAAGTGGATTGGTAGCAACTATCTACCATATTTGGAGGGAAAGAAATGACAGAATTTTTCAAGAGAAGAGAAGAACGCCTCAACAGCTTCAAAGTTTGATCCGACTTGAGGTGACCTCTAAGGTTCTAGGCAAATTTAGCTCAAATCCTGAGTATCAAAACATTGTACACCATATACAAGCCTAGTTTTGGTTTTTGTCCCTTATTTAGTTTTCTTTGCTTGTTTTGAGCCTTAAGTTGTATATCCTTACTTTTGAATAAAACAAGTAGTCTGATTTCTTCAAAAAAAAAATACTAGGCATAACAAAATACTAAGGTAATAATATTAAATTATAATGTTAAGGATAATAACGATGGTAATAATCGATAAAATAATAAATGTGTTAAATACAATAACAACAACAACAACAAAACAATAACAAGGATAATAATAATAATAATAATAATAATAATAATAATAATAATAATAATAATAATAATAATAACAACAACAACAATAATAATAATAATAACAACAACCTCATAACCATGGTAATAGTAACAGTAACGATAATGATAGTAATAATAATGATGATAAGGATAATAATAATAATAATAATGTTAATCATACGAATAATAGTAAGAATACTACCATAATAATAATAACAAAGATAATAACAACATCAGTCATAGTTAGAGTAATAAACATAGGAATAATAATAATAACAATAATAATAATAATAATAATAATAAGGATAACAACAATAATAATAATAATACTAATAGTAACAATAATAATAATAATAGTAATAATAATAATAATAATAACAATAATGATAATAATAATAATAATAATAATAGTAACGATAATAATAGTAAAGATAATAATAATAATAATACTAGCAATATTAACAATAATAATAACTTATTAGGGCCTGTCAACAACAACAATAATAATAATAATATTAATAATGGTTATACTAATAATAATTATAGTAATAGTATTAATAATAAATAGGTTAATAATGATTATAATAGCATTAACATTAATAGTTAATAATAATAAATTTATTAACTTCTATTATTCCAGGTCTAGGGTTTTAGGGAGTTGGACCACCTGGCTGGGGGTGGCACCGGCAGCGGCGCGGCGGCGGAGGAGGAGGAAGAAATTGGGAAGGGTGGCTATGGAGGCTAAAAGAGGAGAAATTATGGGGAAGTGGAAGTGTAGGGTGGTAGGGCAGGCACTCCTGGTGGTTTTGGGGGGTGGTGGTGGTGCCGAAAGCGGCGGCACAGTCGGTGGTGACGGCACGAAGGTGGCGCAGGGCTAGAAGGGTCGATGTTGGGGAGGAGTTTTCGCATGGCCAGGGCGGCACGTGCGGCGCGAGGCAGGGAAGCTAAGGTGGTTGGTTGTGTAGAGGGAGGTTCAGGGAGGATCTTGGTGGCAAGGGTAGGTGGTAGGGGCGACTGACGACGGAGAAAAGGCCGTCTGAAGGCAGGGCGGCGCGCGGCTTGCTCTGTCTGGGTTCCCAATTTTCGAACCCAATTAAAGTGGTGCTGAGGGCTATTTATAGGCCAATTTGAACAAAAAACGACAAGATCCAAGTGGGAGGTTAGGGGGTTAGGGTTAGGGTAGGTCGTCCGGCGTAGTTGGCCGACGTATGGTCTGAAAATTTTCAGACCATAATTGCTTGGGAAATGGGGGATTTTCGTGCGGGAGAAGGGAGTGTCGTTTGGTCACATCCATGGGGAAGTCAACGGGGAGAAGAGGGGTGAAATGACCGGAGCTGGAGCTGGCGTTGCAGGCTTTTCTTCCTCTGGCGAGCTTTCGTGTTGCAGGCGGTCACCGACTGAGGAAGAAGAAGAAGAAGAAGAGGAGGGGCTGGACCGGCGGTCCAGGGGAAAGGAAAAAGGGAAGGGGGAACCGGCCGGGTGGCGGCAGTTATTTCCCTTATTAATTAAACGCTGCGTTTTGGGTGATATTTGAGAAAAACGCGGCGTCCACGTCGGTCTGGCAACGGTTATATTTTCTCCTTATGGCGACGCGACGTTTCAGCGACTTTAGCTTTGAAACGCGGCGTTTTGCCTTACGGGCGGCTGGGCTCGCTGGGCCGCGGCGAGAAGAAGGAAAGGAAGGGGGACGTTGGGCCGGTCGAGGCCCAACTTCGGCAGGGGGAGTAGGAAAAAGGAAAAAGAAGGAAAAGAAAAAGGAAAAAGGAAAAAGGAAGGCTTTATTTAGGGTTTTGGATTTTACATAAATTATTTAGAATATTTTTGGGCTATTTAGAATATTAATATTTATAAGGTATTAAATAAATCCCTTTTTGCTTAGTTTAGACTATTTTAGATAAATTTCCTTAACCTCCATACTAATTAGGAAAAATACTCAAATTTTCTTCCAATTAAATTATTTATTAAGTTAAATTAATTTGAAACTATTCTTCTTAATTTAAATAAAGTAATTTATTTAATTAATTTCTAAAATAAAATCCTTAATTAGCTTAAAATACCACAATTCCTCCTATTTCAAACACTTTTAAATTTCTTTTTGGTTTAACCTAATTAACTTCCTCTTATTTTAATAAAAATGAATTATTTTGGTTAAACTCCCGCATAAAGATCTTATTTAATAATGGATAATAGAAATTAGGATTTTGGGACATTTTAGTAATAGGGGTGAAAAAAGTTTCCCTATATTTTATACCTCTTATATTAAGTGTCTAATAATAATAAATATATTTTTAATGAAATATCCATTTTAGATCAAATTAATATCTAAAATGGATATTTATTAGAATAAAAATATTTAATTTTAAATAAATTATACAAAATATATAAAATATAAAGATAATTTTTCCACCTTAATTATCCCATACCAAAAGAGCACTAAAAATAGTCATGCCTAGCTTATTGTTAGAGACCAAAAAGGAAATGATGGGTCTGGCTGTTTTGGAAACATATTCTTGCTTTTGGGACACTGTTTTTCTGCTGGCTTTTTTGACATTTAGGCGCATTGGTTCGTTTCTCCATACACACTATAGAAATGTACCAAGTTATTGACAGTTCATACCGTGCAATAAGTTACTGGGAAGCGGGAACCATTGGCCGGTAACTCTGGACATTCATGGTTTGTTTGGCGGAGCATCGGTAAAATTTAGTATTTATTTATTATCTAATAATTTATATTCTATATTGTTTATTTTATTATTTATATTTTTAAATTATTATAAATATATTGTATAAAATATATTATTACTCTATAAGCAGATCTAATGAATTTCAATCACCTTTATTACAAAAAATAATATTTAACCCCACTAATTTTATGTGTATGTCTAAAATTATTATTATATGTTAATTTATTTTATTTTAAATAAATTATTAAATATATTTATATATAAATAATTTATATTTATCAAATATTTTACGATATTATTATTTTATATTAGATATTAATTTATACTAAGTTGAAAGAGATGTAAGTCTACCTTGGTGTATGCATCCATGGGTAGAATAGATAAAAAAAAAGTTTATTTACTACCCTTAGGGAGGCATGTTTTTCCTTTCTCCTTTAAACATGTATGATCCCTCTTTATACTAAAACTTTAAAATATATTTATTCATAATTTGAACTATTTAAAAAATAAAATAAATATATCAAAATATTCTTTTACAAATATATATTTATATTATTAGGCTTTTAATTTTGAAAAATTATTACGTAAAATATTCATAAAATTCATCAACCCAAAATACTAATGTAAAAAGATCTTGGAGGTTTTCATGAGCTATTAAAAAAAAACTTATAAAAAACTAAAAAGCATTATCTTATTTCACTAAAAGGTGGATATATGTACAATTAATAACTCATATAGTCTTACTAAAATGAGAAGGTAGGTACATTTCATCAATATATCTAAGGGTATTCGTAACTAGATATTTGTATCTACGAGATCGGATATTCACTCCGTGTCTTTTAAACCAAATATCTAAATGTTTGGATATCCAAAAATATAATAAGATATGTATCAAATATCAGATATATCTAATATTTTTATAAACCTTCAAAACTAACCTCAGTTGACTTGCAATCTTGATCACTTGCTCTAATGATACACCGTTGTTATACTTCTAGCATTATCATGATACATCCTAGTTAAATTAACATCAAACCTTCAAATAGCTTTGTATTCCTTACCCTCCAAATCTGGCATACATGAAAAGCTAATAGCTTTTAAGCGTAGAAGAAATGTCATTCAAATAATAACAAGCTTTTTGACAATTATATATTTGTTATCTAGACATATAAAATTGGTTAAATAAGTACTCCTTTGTTTTATAATTTATAATATAGATTAGGTTAACGTTATAAGTTTGCTTTTAACATATAAGTTACATTATGTAAATTCATAGAAACTAAATGCTTCATTTTATTATTATTATTATTATATACTTTTAATGTCTCTCTTATTGAATAGTGATAAAAATTTTAAAGTATATTTATGTTAGAATATATTAATTATTAAGAATTTTATTTTTTTAATTTTATTATTTTTTAGTTTGTGTGTCCGGATTAAATTTGATATATATTATAAAAGGGATGGAGTTTTTTTTTCTTGCTTAAATTTAAGCTAAAAGTTAGCTTAACTTATCACCCAAACATACACTAACTCTAATTATATGCATATTCTTTAGTGTGCTAGTATCATTTGATAATTTGTATGTATTTTCTTTCCGAAAATACAATAAGTGATAATATATTACCAAGCATTTTCGTAAAAACGATAAGTAAAGGCGATGATTTTGTCGTAACAAATATCCTAAAAGTGAGTATGTGACTAATTATATTTTGGTACTCACAACAAATAATTACTAGATAATGATTTCTTGTGGGGCATGAGTAATAAGCAAGGAATAATTCGTACTGCAACACGTTAGGCATACAGAAACGGAACCATTCAATGTAAAGTCAATGATACTATCATACCAGAATTATTTCAGCGCGCCTGCAGGAACTGAAAAATAGCAAATTCAATTCTGCAATTTAGTATATCGGGTAATATATACTTAAGTAGTAATGTGGTATGGAAATATATTTTAATAAAAAAATATATCTATTACATATAGCATGTATGATTAATATATGAAATATATAATAATGAAAGAGAGTCAAATAATTATTGGTAATAGCTAAATAATCACTTATAAGAGTTGATCAATTATTATGCTAAACATAATATATAATTATTATTTTTACCTAGATAATCACCTTAAGAATTCAACGTAGACCTAATAGTTTTAATATGATATATTTTAGTGATTATGTATGATTTTCTTATGATAATTTGATATTTTTTTGGTGATTATGCTTTATATTTTAATTTGTCTTATACTTTGGTATTATAATATATTTTGTGATTGTATTACATATTTTTTGGTGATTATTTTATTTTTCTATTATATTTAGAAGATATTTTATTATGATTATGTTACATATTTTAATGATATGTATAATTTTGCGATAATTATTTAACACTTTTTGTTGATTACATCTTGTCTTTTTGTTTTGTGTTATATTTTAATATCAAAATACACTTTGTGATTATAGTACATATTTAAATATTTTTGTGATTATTTGTTACTTTTTGGTAACTATATTTTGTACTTTATTCTATGTAGTGTACTTTGATATCATAATATATTTTGTGATCATGATAAAATTTTATATATATCATGATAATCAAATTTCAACCAAGAAAAAACATATATATGAAAAGGATAATCATTTAAATAGCTTAAATGATAATTGACAAGGTCCAAATAAATCAATTTAAATATGCGGTTAAAATCATTACTAAAAATATACAAATATATGTCCTAATTTATTTTATTTTTTGGATGTATTGTTGACGCTTTGACTTGAAATTGTAGTTCAAATTATTTTGATCTCCGTAATACTAGCTTACTATGGATAATAACGGAGCAGGTAATAAATAAGAATTCTATTTTCATTTTTAAACTTGATAAGAAAAATATTCTCTTAAGTCTTAACCTCTTCTAATCTTTGATTTTTTTTTTGTTGAAAAATCTCAGACCCGATCCCTATGAAGATCAAATCTCCATGCTCAGCACAATTTTTGATTTATTTTCCATCTCTAATTTATTCTATAATCTTAAAATCTAACCATATCCTTGATTATATCTTTGATATCCAATCCTAATTTTTTAAAATATTTTTTTAATTTATAGTTTATATATATATATATATATAATATTAATAATTATACGAAAATATATAAATTATTTAGAACAAATTTAAAAATAAAGACCGCAATTTTTTTCTTCTAAAAAGCTATAAAAATAGCAGAACCCAAATTCATTCCCGGAATTCCCCGCTCAGACCGAAACCCAAATGCAAACGAAAATTCTCCCCTATAAAAATTGTCATGCGTAGCTTACTGTTACTGTTAGAGACCAAAAAGGAAATGATAGGTCTGGCCGTTTTGGAAACATATTCCTGCTTTTGGGACGCTGTGTTTTTCTGCTGGCTTTTTTGACATTTGCATTGGTTGCACACTATAGAAATGTACCAAGTTATTGACAATTCATACTGTGCATTAAGTTACTGGGAAGAGGGAAACGTTGGCCAGTAACTCTGGACATTCATGGTTTGTTTGGTGGAGCATCGGTAAAATTTAGTATTTATTCATTATCTAATAATTTATATTCTAATTTGTTTATTTTATTATTTTTATTTTTACATTATTATAAATAAATTATCTAAAATCTATTATTACTCTATAAGTAGATCTAATAAATTTCAATTAAATATCAAAATATATCTATATATATATACACCTTTATTACAAAAAAAAAAAAAATTAACCTCACTAATTTTATGTGTGTGTCTAAAATCATTATTATATGTTAATTTATTTTATTTTAAATAAATTATATATTTTTATTAATTTTAATTTATTTATATATAAATAATTTATATTTATCAAATATTTTATGATATTATTATTTTATATCAGATATTAATTTACTGAGTTGAAAGAATTCGCCTCCACTTCTTATGTTAGAGACATAAGTATAGCTTGATGTATGCATTCATGGGTAGAATTAGAGTTGATAAAAGTTGACCCGACCCGCACAATCCAATCCGACCTTACACAAAATCCGACTCAACATAACCTACTAAATTCATTAACTCAACTCGATCCAAATCCAACCTGACCCGACGTTGGCTCAATGATGTAGATAATCTCTGTAGGAATAGGTATAAGCGTAGGAATAAAAATTAGATTCATATTTTTATTCTTTACTATCTACTATTACTATTTACCTTATTTTGGTTTTATCTAGTAATTAGTATTATTTACTAATTAGTCATCTTTTATCTTGTTGGCCTTTAGTCTATATAAAGAGGTATTAGGCTTGTTATTTTGGCACTATTACTTGAAAATTATTGATTCAAAGTGATTATCCCGATCTCTTTCTCAATTTTCTGTTCTCTTATCTCAACCTTACATTAGTTTTGGTATTAGAGCCCAACTTCGATCCCCACACCTGCTACTACAAACTAATCACCACCGCTGACCATACACGTCTACCATTACACAATCACCAGTGTACCACCTTAGTTGCCACCCGTAACCCCATAATTCTACAACCACCACAAACTGATCAGTTCAACTACAAATCAGCCCAATTCGAAGCATAACCCTGTCACTTCGACCCACATAAACCTCTCACATTGCAGGATTTTGGCCTCCAACCCTAGCCGCCGAAGAACCCTAAAATTACGTCCCTAATTCGTCCAATTTATCATAAAATCAATCTATTTCACCACAATCGACACTTAATACGTCTGTTTCACACTCTTTCAACCTCGAATAACCCTAAAGCAAAGCGTGATTGAGTCGATTACAACTGAATTGAGCAAGGTCAAAACCAAAACCCTAACCCTAGAATTCAAAACCCTAACCAAAAATCGACCAACGAGCCCGATCTGTTGTCCCTCGTCTGTTATCAGCACGCACCTCGTGTCACTGTCCCTCGTTGGTAACGCCAGACCCTTGTCGCCTATCTCTCCTTCGCCGGTGGCTGTTAGAATACAGTCAATTTAGGAGTCTTGCCAAAGACTTCTATTTTTGGAAGGTCCAATTTCTCACTTAAAACTTGATTTTTATCTAAATTATTTGGTTTATTTAGTATATTTGCTTAGGTATTTTTTTTTAAAAAGGCATTCAGTATTAATATTATCTTTCAGTTTTTTTTTATAAATTCAAGATACTCATTTATCTGATTTAGTTGCTTTTATTAATATTCTTATCTTTGTGATGTGCATAGGGTAGGTTTATCATCTTTTATCATTTCATGTAATTTAGCATCTATCTTATCTTTCATATTTGTCTGATGATGTCCATTTTATTATTATTATTATTATTATTATTATTATTATCATTATTATTATTATTTCTTTTATCATATATTCCTTATATATATACATATACACATATATACATACATATACATATATAAAAGAGAGAGAGAGAGAACAAAAATTAGAACCGAAGTGGTTTCTATCCTATGAAAGTCTTTGTCATCAAGGCCTAAACTATCGAAAGGTTTGAGGGTACTTAAGAGAACCTCATTCCACCTTCTTACTTAGAAGAATAACGTAGTAAAAGAGGGATCCTGTGTAACACCTTCAAAATTCAATACTGAAAAATTTCGTTTTATTAAAAGAAAATAGCAGAAGCAAAGAAAATAAAACTGTGAATTTTGGGGATATTACCGCCACACTTAGTACTAGACCAGTTTACTTCTACCGTTCCAGTACCAAGTACTAAGGCTAAAAGAAATAGAACATGATTTATAAAAATTCAATTTAAAACAAAGTAGTGCACTGAAATCATTACAAAATATATAAGCCCATAGTTAGTGGTTACAAGAGTAAAATTATTTACCAAAGAATTAAAAAGAGTAGAAGAAATACCCTAAGGATTTTTTGGATAATCCTTACTCTTGTACCCAAGCCCTCTTGAATAGCACCTGCAATTAACCTGTAAGGGACATTGCCCACTGAATAGACAGGGGCCCACGAATGGAATCCTTCAGTACTATGGTACTGAGTAACCCTTTAAACTAGACTGAAAGGTAGACCTGCATGCAACACATAAAACATACACAGTACGAGATGATAACATACAGACTAATACATCATTTAACATTGCACATACAACAAGAGAAGTATAACACAACATCCACGTACTTAGCAATTCCATCAAGAGAGACAGGCATCAAAACTGAACTTATATTATAACAATAGATAGTAATGATGATAGTACTCTTTTGGTCTCAAGCCATTAATAAATATTATTACTCAAATATCATCTCTCGAATTGTATCCATGTGAGTACGAGAATCCCACTATTATAGTCGGTGGACTGGAAGCATACAGGGCAACACATACCTGACCACTATTATTCGCTTGTTGATCGGTCTCTAGGGCAGAAGGTGCCAGGCTACTATTATCGCCGGTGGATCGGTCTAGCCCCAACTCACATGGTGTTCCACTATAAGTGATTAATATTTTCCATGATTTATTCACATCTAAGATTTGGTTTATTGAGCTCGGGATCCCCACTATTATAGCCAGTGGAACAAAATACACATATACATCTTCTAGGACAAAGCACTCCTAGGCCACTATTATAACCGGTGGACCAGTACACATATACATCGTCTAGGGCAAGGCACTCCTGGGCCACTATTATAACTGGTGGACTGTTACACATAATATAATCCATCTGGGCTCAGCTCAATCGTCTTTCACTTTACATGATTAGTGTTTTCTATTTTAATTAGCACACCAATTTCATTTATTTGCCTCGAGGGGGAGATCAAGAACCCGGAGACGCGAAGGTACACCGGTCATACTGGAGCATACAAGCAACTCATTACCCTTCAACCATCAACTCAAGGACATAAAGGTACCCTGGTTGTAGTGGTGCATATAAGCTACATGGTACCCTATCGATAAGGGCACCTAATCCATAAGTATGCATACCCTCTAAATAGGTACGTAGAGCTAGATAGAGTAAGATGTAGGGCCTGGCTGGGGCACTAAGGCACACCAGCAAATACCAGAATAATCGTGGGTTAAACCACGTCTTTAGGGTAGCGACCCCTAAAAAACCACCATTCCCGATCTCAAGGTCTTCCACTTTAATTATTAGTGTCTTAATTAAGGTGACCACAAGAAGCACAACAACCACATACTTATTCACTTCCATTTGTTTATGATATCATTAAGTAATCCTTATTCATACAACTATCTATGATAACCTAAAGAAATCATTAAGGCCATCATTATCTCATCTAATTCTAATTTAGGATTCGTTTCTATTTGTTCACATCATGCCATAGGAGTTATCCCTTCTATCGCAAACAACTTTAAGATTCAATTTTTTTAGGTTCCTAATATTCAGATAGCTTTGAGATGATGTTTATTTATCAGGCACTTGATAAAAAAACACTACAATGATAGTTTGATGAACGACTCCGTGAAGAATAATTTTTTTTGAAAAATAGTTGACTTATTGAAAAAGGCTTTCCATCTAAAGTTTCCTAATTTTCTCATCTGTTATGGAACCTAGATTATTGGATTTTTCACTTCGTTCCTTCATCAATCTTTTCAGTATAAGGATATTTATTCATAACAAAAATATGACAAAAATGATTAGATATAATAAATAAAATAAGTATATTTTAATCGATAATTCATTTATTTGAATCTTAAAAAATAAAATAAAATGCGTATGACATAAACTACTAATAGTTCTAGTGCCATTCATATTATCTACTTACACCCCAGGCCACTGTAGAACAAGTAAACTTTAGAACCTATACGATCCAACTTCAAGTCATAGCATGAAGGCGCACTGACATAATAATCATTATGCACATGTTATAAGGAATTCATATAAGTATACCATTATACTCATAAAGTACACAACATGGAATAACGAATGGCATATAAGGCACATAACACACACATAGTTGTTCTTAGCCACATCCTTATCTAATACGACACCGGTCTTGGAGCATGTTCCTACGCCTCCTTAGGGTTTTGACTTGATTCACCTATAAGAGAGAAAACTATGGGTTAACATCCCTCTAACCAAACTTACCATTCTTCCTACCTTACCCTTATCACAACTTACTATTAGGGCTAAAAATAATAATAGTACCTTTATAAGTAAAAGTAAGGTTATTATTCCTAAGGTAGCTAATCATGCTACTACTAATCAAAAATAGGTCTTAATAGCTACAATAATTTAAAGTAATTATAGTAATATTTATATTATTAATGGTAATAGTTTCAATGTTACTAATAATGATAATAGTAGCAGTGATATTAAGGTTAGTGATATATGAAATATTAACAATAGTGACAAGGTAATAAAAAATAATAATAATGATGATGATGATGTTAAAAATAATACTACTAATAATAATAGAGATGGCAGTAGTAATATAAGGATTTGAATATTTACAATAATAATAAAAGTGCTAAGGTGCCAAAGTTATCGTTAATAATAATAACAAGAACAAGAACAAGAACAACAACAACAACAACAACAACAACAACAACAACAACAACAACAACAACAATAACAACAACAACAACAACAACAATGATGATGATGATGATGACGATGATGATGATGATGATGATGATGATGATGATGATGATGACGACGATGATAATAATAATACAAAAATTGTAGGCCATTAATAATAATAATATTAGTTATAAATATTTCGAAGTTAGGTTAAATAATAATAATAATAAAGGAAATAATAATAATAATGGTAGTAATATTAATATTAAGAATAATACTAACAATACTACTAAAAATAACTAACACTTGTATAAAAAGGGTTTAGGGGTTGGGGAGGTTAGAGGACCACCTAGGGATGGTGGTGGCAGCGGCGCCTGTGATGGAGTTAGAAGAGAGGTGGAGAAATGGTGGTGGAGGGAGGAGAAAGGAGAAGGAGAGGGTGGCAGGGAAAAATGAAGGTATGGGGAGGTAGAGGGAGCTCCCCTGGTCATTTTGGAGGGCAGAGGGGGTGTTGGCTACGGTGGAACTAGCGGTGGGCGGCGGGGCTCAATGAGGGGCTGATCGGGGGAGGGACTTTGCACGGTTGGGGTGGCTCGTGTAGGGTAAACCAAGGGAGAAGGGAGGCTTAGTTTGGTAGAGGGTGATGCAGGGAAGGGTTCCGTGGGTGGCTCGGGCGATGATGATGGGTGGCAGCGACGGGGCGGTTGTCTAAACTAGAGGTGGCGCAAGGGTAGGTTTTTCTGGGCTGCGAATCCAAAGGGTTCTATGATGGCTTCGTTGGTGGTATTTATAGGCCAAAAGGGGGGGGACCGAGAGAGGGGACACAGGAAGGTAGGGGCAAGTGTAGTAGGCACGCCGGCCGGCGGTGGCAGGCGGGCGCAAGTTTTCCATGGTAGGGCTGCATTCGATCAGGGAGAAGAAAGGAGGCGGGGGTAGGCACGCGCGAGGAGAGAGGGGGGTCGGTCGGTCGAGGAGGGACATGCGAATGGATGGGGAGAGAGGGAGAAGGTGGGCAGGCGGTGCAGGTGGCTGGTCGGTTGTAGTGGCAGGCTACGAATTGCAGCGGGGGTCGGGGAAGAAGGGAAAGGGGAAAGAGGGGCTGGATCGGGCCGGTTTGGGGGAGAAAGAAAAGAAAAAAAAGGGAGGGGGCAGACCTGCTGGGGCGACGGGCGAAGGAAGAAGAATGAGGAGGGATTAGGCTGCGCCGAAGGGAAGGGGGGAAAGGAAATTTGGGTCGCAAGGGGCTGGCCAAATCGGGGAAGTAGGGAAGAAAAGAAGGGAGAAAGGAGGGAGAGAAAGAAAAGGAAAAATAAGGGAAAAAGGAAGAAAAAGAAAAAGGAAAAGGAAAAGGAAAAATATGTTGGTTGGGTGTTTAGGTTATTTTAGTATTTTTGACTATTTAAAATAATAATATAAAAAAATAATTAAATCCCTTTTAGATTAATTTGGGCTATTTTGAATAAATTTTCCCAAGTTTCATTTTAATTAGCAAAACACCCTAACTTTTTTCTAACTAAATTATTTATTATTTTCCTCCTTATTTTTGCCTTAATTTCCTCCTCCTATTTTAATAAAATAATTTATTTAATTAATTTCTCTAATAGTTCCTTATTTGACCATAATTTTCAAAATTAAGGTTTCGGAATAATTCAGTACACTTTACCAAGAATCATGCACTTGGTATGGAAAATACTTTCCCCTTATGACTCCACCATAATCTCATTAGCATGTAACACCTTCCTCACCATTAGGGTTTCCCCTGCATCCAATGGTGCTACTTCATGTTTTCCTTCCTCTTGGGCCAAGTCGTCCTCATCTCCTTCTAAATTCGACTCTTCCAAGTCCAAAAAGGTCATAACCCTTTTGTTTGGGCATTCATTTTGGTAATTTCCAACACCTTGGCATATGAAGCACCATACGTGTCTTCCCTTACTCGACTCTCCTCCTTCTTGTCTCCTTTTACCTTTGATGTCAAATGCCTTAGGAGTTGGGGTGGCCTCTAAGGAAAAAGGGCATCTTTAACCAAGGACATGTTAGGTTTTGGGGTAAAATGGGGTTGTCTCTTCTCCTTCTTGTTCCTCTTGACCTTGATCGCTCGATGAAATATGCCATCCAAAGTATAACACTAATGAATATCAGCCTTTCTTGCTACTTCATGCCTTAGGCCTCCAATGAACGAAGACATAGCATGTAATATCCAAAAAAATTGCTTAACCTAATCCCGCTTCATTAGCCCTAATTTGACTCTAATCTTAAGAAATCTTACTGTTAGCCTTAACCAAATTTCTTAATCCCGAAACTTTAACTAAAAATCGAAACCTTGATTCGGATAAACCGAATATTTGTAAACTGAAATAAAAACCTGCTAAAATTTCCACTAATCTAAATTATTTGGCTAATCCCAAAATTCCTAATCTAATCCTAATTCCCTAACCTTCCCTCTTTTTCATTTTCTTTTCTCCCTTTCTTTCCTTTTCTTCCTTTTCCTTTTCTTTCTTTTCTTTGCTTCTCTCTGAGCCTAAATCCTTTGGCATGAGAAGTTTTTCTTCTCCTGCACATGCACCACTATCCATATGCCTCCCTCATGCCCATCACCATCACCTTGCCAGCCCTGCCATCCCCCCCATTCTTCTTCTTCTTCTTCTTCTTCTTCTTCTTCTTCTTCTTCTTCTTCTTCTTCTTCTTCTTCTTCTTCTTCTTCTTCTTCTTCTTCTTCTTCTTCTTCTTCTTCTTCTTCTTCTTCTTCTTCTTCTTTTTCCTCTTCTTCCTTCTTCTCCCTACGCATGCCCTATTTTTGCATCCATCACCTGCTAGTTTTCCACCCTCTTCTTTCTTCTCCTTTCTTCTTCTCCCTGCCTTCTCCTCCCTTGCACGTCTCCTTCTCCATCATCACCCCTCGTGCCTCTGCCTGACTCCTATCTCCCTCAACCATCGCCATCCCCCCTATCTTCTTTCTTCTTCTTCTTCTTCTTCTTCTTCTTCTTCTCGACAGAAAAACCATAGTCATTGTCGTCATCACCCTGCCATTTCTTCTCCTCCTTAGCAAGCCATCTACTAGTATAAATAACCCCTAACTCTCCATTTTATTAGCATCCATCAGCTCCCCGACCTTCTCCTCTTCTTCCTTCTCCTTTCTCCTTCTTCTTCCTCCATTTTCCCTATTTTCAGCTTCTGCACCACCCCATCCACCACCAAGCACCACCCAAGCCACCACTAGTCACCCTTTGGCCGGTGGACCAACCACCAAGGTTGCCTCAACCTTCCCCCTTGTCGTCACCGACCATCGTCGCCGACCGCCGCCTCTTTTCCCTTCTCTTTCCCCTTGATCATCACAGAGTTTCAGAGTGTACAGCCTGTGCATGGCCGTGTAAATACTCATATACCCTGCTGCACAGGCGTGCAACCCTTGCACCGTCTGACCGTGCAACATTTTTACTCTCGACTTGATTCTGCACGGCCGTGCAACTTTTGCACCGCCTGGCCGTGCAACTTTTGCACCGCCTGGCCGTGCAACTTTTGCACCGCCTGGCCGTGAGTTTTCTTTTCTCTCGACCTGTTGTGCTTTAGTGTTGCACGACCGTGCAACTTTTGCACTTCCTGCCAATGCAACATCCCATCTTAGCCGTGCAACCCTATTTTCACCCTAAATCTTCTTCAAAGACTACCAAAATTTAACCATAGCTCCACCACACATATTTCTACACTTCCATACAATTCAAGTTCCCATTTGACTTCGATAAATTCCATTTTACCCTTCTCTCCCATAATATCCCTCTTCATTTTTAACCTCCAATCCTAATCATATTTTACCTTATTTCATAGGTGATTTTTCTGGTGATCTTGGAGGAGGTATAGGATTTACGTTCATGGAGCCCGGTGTTTTTGTCGATAAAGATACATGTCATAGCTAGGGTTTATGTGCTCCATTTATTTTCTTTGTATATGCTTTGTGTTGAGTATGTTGTATGGAATAATTTATTTATGGAAATGCTATGAAATAATATTCTTGAGAGTAATGAAATTATACAAGTTCGTATTTAGGTATAATATTAGATAAAAGATACCTATAGGAAATTAAGGATACATGTCATAGCTAGGGTTTTATGTGCTCCATGTATTTGCCTTGTATTGTTGATGTATACCTTTGTGTTGAATATTTTGTATCAAATAATTTAATTATGGAAATGCTACGAGATGATGATCTTGGGAGTAATGAAATTATTTAAGTCCATGTTTGGGTACAATATTGGTTACAAAATATCTATGGGAAACTAAAGATATGTACTTCAGATAATAAGTGGAAATGTATATGCTTTGGGTTTTATAAAGCTTTGAGAGAATACGATTGTCTTGATTACCCTGAGGGTATTATTTTCTTTTAAGGATCCGTGTATTTTCTTTATATATACTTTGTGTTGAATATGTTGTGTTGAATAACTCAATTGTGGAAATGCTATGAGATGATGTTCTTGGGAGTAATGAAATTATGTAAGTACATGTTTAGGTATAATATTGGTTACACAATATCTATGGGAGACTAAAGATATGTACTTCGGATAATAAGTGGAAATGTATATGCTTTGGGTTTTATAAAGCTTTGGGAGAATATGAGTGTCTTGATTACCCTGAGGGTATTATGGTCTTTTGAGGATAATTACGTGGTCATACTTATGTATTTAAGTGTATGTCTTGAGTTTGACACGATAATATACAATCAACTCTGAATAAGATATTAATTATGTAAAGTAAAATATCACTTGAGTCGGGCCGAGGTGTTTATATGGCTCTATTCCACCGGATAATAATAATGGCTCGCATGTGTTGTCCCCGAGAGGTGCTCCAGTCCGTTCCACTAGATTAAGAATAGTGGGGCCCCATACTCAATGTGAATGAAAATATAATTAAGAGTTAAAGTATAAATGGAAATATACTAATCATTTAAAGTGAAAGACTACGTGAATCAGGACCGAGGTGTTGAGTCCGTTCCACCGGATAATAATAGTGGCTCGGGTGTGTTGTCCCCAAGAGGTGCTTCAGATCGTTCCACCAGTTTAATAAATAGTGGCTCAGGAGTATTTTTACTCTGAGAGGTATTGGCTCCATTCCACCGAATAATAATAGTAGTTGGGGTGTCTTGTCCCCGAGAGGTATTTCAAACCGTTCCACCGGTTTAAGAATAGTGGGGTCGCTGAACTCAACGTAAATAAAAGATTAGAATATGGCATATCTAATGAAAGACTTGGGATTAGTATTTATCTGACATTCTTTGATTTATGCATGTATGATTTTCTTATGATAATTCTTGTAACCCTGCTTGACTGTACCGTTACCTTGTTCGGTACGTAGCGTACTGATCATCCATCTCATGGGTGTTCCTTAATCCAACGAGTAGACCCGCTCTGTTTTGCAGGTGATTGATGGTTATTGGCTTAATGTGCTTGCCTTGGGTGAGCACTAAATGAATTGGTAAAGGGTATGGCTATTCCGGATATCTCTATCTCTTTGGACTCTTAGTCCTCTATTTTTACTAATTATTTCCTTCTCGCTATTTCGTATCCTGTATCGCGATAAAATCAAGTGCTTCCCACACCTGATTTTTTGGTATAAGGTTACTTTTGCCTTGCACCCAACATAGACTGGACATAGGGAGTGCCTCTTCTATATTGGATGTGGCGTGACATCCCTACGTTTTATATTTTAGCTTTCGCTGTTAACTCTTTTAAACGAAAATTTTAAGTTTTAAATTTTGGGGGTGTTACATAGCATGTTCTTCCACTTCTTCTAGGCCGAGCCTCATTATTAACCTTTCAAACGCTATAATGTAGTCCTCCACGCATAAAGAGCCTTGTCTTAGGGAATACATCTTGTTATAAAGGTATTGAGTGTAGGAAGGTGGTAAAAGTCATTCCCTTATCAACATCTTCATTTTATATGAACTATTCACTTTGGAATTGTGCTTCCTTCTTTGTTGGTGAGTTAGGTTCCCCCACCACAAAGAAGTGTACCTCTTAAAATTAATCACATCCACTTTGAATACCTTATTATAACACCTCCAATTTTTACTACTTAAAAATTTTATTTTGCAGAAACATTAATTACCAAATTATTGGTTGTTACCGCCACAATTAGCATAAGTCTACTTCCCTCATATTTCTTATGCCAAGTGCTAAGGCTAAAAAAATCATAAACAAAGTAAAATAGTGGAAATATGAGACATCACATAAAAAGAAGGAAAGGAAGTTTAGGTTGCTAAGGGGAAGGAGGCACGACATAGAATGAGAGGGAGAAGGGCTTAAGAAGAGGATGTTGTGAGGGAAAATGTGGAGCAAAATAAAGAGAGGAAAACATTGGGGAGAGGAAATTATGGTGTAGGGCAATGTGCAGGAGGAGAAAAGTGTGCAGTAAGGGAAAGGAGAAAAGTCAAGAAAATCTAGTAGGTTAGGGTAATTATTTAGGTGAAAAATCAGGTAAAAATATTCGGCTACCGGAATAGGATTTACTTGATGTAACATATACCGGTTAAGATCTAACTTAGGATTAAAATTTAATAACACATCCTTTAACTAATTTTAACCTCATTACACTTTATATCTAATATTTAATAATAATAATACACATATTAAACTATATTTAATACAAAACATCATAAAATAATTATTACAACTAATATACATAATTATCGGTTCATCATTGGGGTTTTCAAAAATGGGGTATTACACTTATCATCATTATAGGCTTTGGCTTTAAACATTCTCAAACACTTTAGCTCCCACTTTAGAAAATCTTTTGGGTTGTGAGATTCATTAGACTTGGGGAATTATATCTTGATATATGGAAAGGATCCTTTGTGTGGTTTATTCTTCTCCTTTGAACCCTAGAAGAGCCACTTGAGGATGAGCTACACACGCCTTCATCCTTCTCCATATTCGTTTTTCCTTCATATTCTTGTGGGGGTGGGGTTCTTTAAGGGTTTCTTGGGTTAGTATTTGGGACTAAATTATCCAAGATACCAAGCACACGTATCATGTCATTTTGGATTGATTCAATAGATTGATCCTTCCTAGGTTGTGTGCGTTATCAATGGTCAAGCCCCTAGGTGATTGATCTCCCATGGTGCTTGAAGTTGATGAAAACAAAAGTTAGGAGGTTCGACAATGGTGTTTGACCAAGAGGGTTTAGGGTATCTAGAAAGTTTTGTTGTGCGGTGAGGGTGAGAAAAGAAAATTACAAAATTTGGAAGTAATGACCTTCAACTTGAAGATGAGAAAACAAAATTAAGAATTCCAAAGTATCAACCTTAAGCTTTGATACCAATTTGATGCATAAGATAAACAAGAAAAATTGGGGGCGGGGGATTCGGTCACCAAGAAAACAAAAATGGAGAATTGAACATGAATACTAGAAGAGGAAACATTTGATATATAAGTAACCTTTGACATCAGATACTCACATGCACCACCTTAGGTAACAATACTAAGGATAAAGAATGTGAGGTTTTGAAGGAGTAAGACAGAGTTCTTCCCTTGAACTTTGAATGCAAGGCTTAAGCTTTATCTCCAAGATTTTGGCGAAAAGTTAAAGTGTCTGATTAACATGTAGGAACTAACACATATACGCGATGTTTTAGGCTCCTTAATTTACAAGATGGCCATGTTAGCCCTTATGGCCGATTACACAACACTTCCCATTACCTAGTTATATTATCATCTAACTATCTAACTAGAATACGGTTTTTTTAGGACTTTTTTTAAAGAGAAAAGTGTACCTAAAAGGGCCTTTTTAAATAAAAAAAATGGAGGGGTATATTTTTAGTAAGTCTAACAAGTATCCTTAAATATATTGAAAAAAATGATTCTAATCATTAGCTAAGCCAAAGGATTGCTTACCCTTACCAGTCCAACAATTAAGGTTAGTAATGCTAAAATGTTAAGAAAAATAGAAAAATTCCCTCGTTGACAATGACAATCGTCGCTAACCCAAAAATAAATGAATTGAAGGAACTATGTAACTAAAATTTCAGGCCTCCAACTCTCTATTTTGAAAAGTTATTTTGATGTTGCAGTTCACTATTATACTTATTTGGAATATAATTATACTAAAGTTAGTATAGTTCGCTTAAAAAAACAAAATGCATTTTTTGGCGGAAACATATTTCCAAACTCATGCTTGCCACACCATGAATCTAGTAACTGACCACCATATGCATGATTCAAACACCGCTACTGCTGTGCCTCTGCTATATTTTTTAAATACTTTGGTAAGGTTTCTATGCACCAATTTTTTTTTTTTTTTTATCTAATTGACCTAATGCAGGTTCCAATGATCATGCACGCTGTGATTCAGATAAATGCGGAGCTTGACGTACGCGATTTTATTCACAATGGATGGATCCAATAATGCAACCTCTTTTTTCTTTTTCTTTTTTGAACTCAAAACGGAATTTAATGGATAGTCTTCGGCATTATTGCAGATATGGCGAAAAGCCAAAGAATGGCGGTGAGAGTGGACACATAGGCGCATCCCTCGAATCTTGTATCATGTTTTGCGTATTATATCCGTCCAAAATTGGTGGACCATACGTTTGATTCACTAGATCTACGCTACTTCTTACTATATATAAAAGCAGAATACATGCAGCATATTTTTCCCGCTCATTTCTATCTACTGTACTTGACAGGTGTCAATTTAACATTTAATCTGACTTTGGAAGGTCAGATGTCAACGTAAAAAATTACATCATTTAAAAAAATATATATACACTTTCATTACAACTTTGTTTCCCAACCAATGTAGCAGTACATTTTGCCATGTGTCCAAATTTGATTTGTTCTGCAACTCTTTCCTGGATAACTTAATAATCGATGGTCAGATCGCTCTGTTTGACTTCAAACACTGCTCTCCCTGCCTATATATACATCACAAAAACATACTGTGCTGGTATAATCGTGAGAATTGTTAGGTCATTTGGCAGAATCATCAGCATCCCCAGGTAAGCCAACCATTTTGACCAGATTTTAAAACTTTTATAGATTACATTTTTTGTAAACACTTTCGCATTTACAGATACATACTTTTTTAGGATTTCAGAAATATCAGTTTTACCTGATATATTTTACCTGATATATTTACAGATAACATGTCAATCTACACAAATCTAAGAGAAATAAACCCTGCCAAGAGCAACTGGTGCATTAAACTTCGACTGATTAGGCTTTACGATAAGCCTTCTTATGGGAACAAAAATGAAGCATACAGTTTAGAATGTGTATTTCATGACAATGAGGTACGTTGGCAGGCAAATTTTATGTTATTTATTTCATTAGTATTTTGAAATATATAAATAAATCTGATAATTTATGTTGCTTGAATAAAACAGGAAAATAGAATTCGTGCTTCAATTAGGAAATCTCAGATTCCACAATATAAAGCAAAACTCATTGAAGGAGAGTTCTACCATGTCAAGAATTTCATAGTGGCAGATAACCAAATGAAAATAAAAACTACTGAATTCAAATATGTGATCTACTTCAACAATTTTACACAGTGTAATTTGTCAAAAAATATAGAAGTATTTCCAACTGTACTATTCAAGTTTGCAGCATTTGAAGAATTATCTACAAGGTCACCAACATGTCTTACAGGTACCATATTCATTTTTATAATTCATATACTACTTGCTGAATTGCTTGAGCTATCGTACTAACAACTACTATGATGACAGACATTATTGGAAGAGTTTGCATAGTACACACATTAAGAGAGAAGGAAGTTTATGGCCAAGTCACCAAATACATGGATTTTGTGCTGGAGGATGAAAAGTAAGACAAATGTATATGAATGCTTGGACATTGTTATGCTTTTTCTACAATGGTTAATATCAAGTATTTACTTACACAATTTTTCAGAGAAAACAGAGTACAGTGCACACTTTGGGAAGATTATGCTACAGAATTAAGTGAATATGTTTCACAGACAAATCCAAACCAGCTTATTATTATTCTCCAATTTTGTTGAATCAGCAAGTTTAATGGTAAAATAGATATTTATTTTGTTAGCAATTTTTTATGGTTAAATTAACATTAACTACACTTAATACTTGCAGATGAAGTTAGGATATCAAACACTTGGAATGATGTTGCAGATGAAGTCATGGTCAGCTTTATGTTGTCATATCTCGAGTGACAAATCGTAAAGGTTTGAAATACTTATATGTGACAATGATGTTGCAGAGAGTAATTCAACCACAAATGTTGTATTTAAAGAAGTGTTTGAAAAGATATAATTATGAAATTTCTTTGATTAGTTATTCTTCATTGTCTATATTTTTTTTTCCGTTTTTTTACCATTAATATCTGCTTAGAAACCAATTATATAATAATTATTTATCCTAAATGTTTCTTTACCAAATGTTATTTAAAAATTAGACTACTCATACGCTCGAATCCTTCGTGCATCGCACGGGTGCAAATCTAGTTATCACTAATGGAAGTATGAAACCCTACTTCTGTTTTTGTTTCTTCCTTGGTTTTTTCTCCCACCGTATTTCTCTTTATCAGAGCCCCCTTCCTTGGTCTAAGATATTCAATCTGAACTAGTATGTACGCCTATCAAAATTTTGAAATTATCTGCGTGACTAACATTTCGTGGATCTCAACAGTTAAATATTGAAAAATGAATGAATGGAGGAACGAAAGTCGTTGCTACATGTGAGTTTCTGTTCTGTATGCCGACGGGCGTGGGGCTAATTAATCAAAAATAAATTTTCCTTTCAAGAAAATGTAGGAGCGTGGTTTCAATCATCTCATGAGCAGCTCAAACCACAGCAGATATGAGTTGCCTTGGACGATTGACATTCCCTTGCAATTATATCCGGCGACTGCTGTTACTAATTAATTTGTTTATCCATTCAACTTCGATCATGCATGCTATAATGTCATTCGCGCATGCCCGTATCATTCTTGCTGGAAATTGAATTATACTACAACCTACTTAGCCATTATAAGGCACTCTCTGTAGTTGTAAGGCGTTTATATATATTGAGTCGAACCTTCCTCCGCCTGCATGTGTTTGACTGATTTATTAAACGGGTTTATAAAGATTTTTTTAAATTCAGCTCATTTATATGTGAACATGCATGCTTGATCAAACTATTATTTAACCGTACTCGAACACGAGCTTGAGCTATTTTGATTATCAATATCGCTGCACAATATAATTAATTATACTAGACTCAAATCTAGCTCAACTTGACTTGTCAAAATAAAATAAACCAAACACATAGAAACTTATAGTATGCTTGAATCTTAGACCCGACAAATGGGTCATTTGGGCCGGGTTCGGGCTAAGTCGGTTTAGGTTGGGTCAAAATCAATTTTGATATACAATCCGATCGAGTATGCATTTGGGTTGGGTGCGCTTGTGTTTAGGCTTGTTTCGGGTCGTACGACTTTGGATTTCGACTCGATATAGGTCAAGTGAGGGGACGGGTGTGAATTAGATTGGGTTGATACCAGACCCGTTAGAGATTTTTAGATTTGGGTCTAATTTGTTTATGCTTTGAATCTATAGACTTCGGTTTGGGCTTAGTGGTGGGTTAGATGTGAATCAGGTTGCATCGGTGCCAAGTTCATTGGGGTTTTCGGATTTTGGTTTAATTTGAGACCATAGACTCTTAGTCAAGTTCGACAGGAATCAAATGAAATCATAATTTTTTTTTATTTACCAAATCAAGTAATCAACTTCCATCATTTTTTTCATCAATATTTGAGTATATCACTCATCATATTAAGAGGGTATTCTTCTAGTCGTAAGACCACATCCCATTGATTTTTAGCCTATTTTACTACAGTATGACCACTATATTTTGTTCTTCATAACAATGTTCAATACAAAAGAAACGAAAATGAGATAAAAGAAACCTACAATGACTAATAACTTTACCAAAAATCGAAATAAAAAAAAATTAGTATAGGCATAACATGAGCAATTGTATTGATTTTTTTAAAAGAAATTATTGTTATGGTTATCATATATGGTATTCGTTGTGATTTAAAAATATGTTTTTATAAATTAATAATTGGTTTTTAACTACAACTATAATGCAAAATAGAATTTGATTTTAGTTTTCTAAAAATAAAACTAAAAGTAAATCATATTGAACGTATCCTCAGACACTTAAATTGCTTCCTTTTACCACAAGTTAGATTTTATATTTTAATTGAATCAATAATAATTGAAGTTGAAACAACAATGGTTAAATTATAAAATAGGTCAAATTACACATTCAAACTGTAATGTGAAGTAAATTACATATTCAAATCAAGCACATCATGCCATCATCTATATATCTTTCAGATTAGATCAGTGTTTGATGTCAAGTCGGGTTGGGTTCGACGCAAGGTTTATCAAGCTTCTAGTGGTGTTTGGTTTGAATTATTTTAGGCTCAAATTACTTCAATTTAGGCTACTTTGGATACAAGTTGCGATCAGATTAGAATAATTATAGATCAAGTTGAATTGTTTTTTATTTTGGGCAAATATTGTTTTTTTATTGGTTTAAAATTAAGTTTCTAATAAGGTCATTTGATTCAAAACAACTTGTCTGCTTGACCATGGGATTGATTATTACTATAACTTGGCTTATTTGAAATATAGGGTGTCAGAAGAAGAAAAAAAGGAAAAAAAGTAACAAAAAATAATATTCTATATAATAAATGATTATAAAATTAATATGTATTTGTGGTTAGAAAGTACTTGGGTACTTCTATGATTGATTCATAAATCAGTTTAAGAACATGTAAAATTATTATTTACAAACGAATATAACTCCTCTTAAGAATTTGGCTTCTTTGTTAGAGGAGCCTAAAATTAAAGTTTATGTATATTTGAAAAAAATAGTTTAAAAGGCACATGAAATCTTATAGGCTTTAAATTACTTCAAGTAATTTTTTAAAAATTAACTTATAAGTTGGTAAAAAATATTTAATAAAAATAAAATGAATTAAATTAATTTAAATGAACTAAAAGATACTCTCTCTGTATTAAAAAGAAATTTATTCTATCATTTTGCATATTTTGTAATAAAATAATAAAAATAGTCTTAAAATTATACTTACACCCTTTATTTAAAAATAACAAAGCATTTAATGTATATATAATTAAAAAATTGAGGGTAAAAATAAAGAATAGGTTTTGATTTTCTAAAATGATACTTTTTCATATAAAAATTTAATGATCGAATAACTTTTTTTTATAGAGATTAATTTATAAACTATTTTCAACCTCGTTAAACATACTTAGTCAACTTGTTAGGTTTTATTTGGACAAATTTGAACATGTAAAGTTTGAGATTGATCACCAACTCTATTCACTCACTCTGAAAGTGAGAACGAATACTTATTGCTCAATCCATATAAAAAAATATTTTTTAATTTACACACTTTTTAAAATAATAATAAAAATAATCTTAAAATAACACTTACACATTTTATTTTAAAATAACAAAGTATTTACTACTCATATAATTAAAAAATGTGAGGGTAAAAATAAAAAATAAGCTTTAAATTTTTTAAAATAACATTATTTTTTATATAAAAATTTAATAACATAATAATTTTTTTTATACAGATAAAATGACTTCTTTTTTTAATATATCATATAAGTTCAAACTATCGCCTAGGTCCATAGGTATACAAATTAAACGCCCCACCCCCCAAACCCAAAAAAAATAAAAATAAAAGAACTCCGAATATTTTAGTACCTAAAACATTTGTCTAACAGATCATACTTAATACTATTATAACTTTTATTTGCCATGTATAAATGCCCGAATGTACGACGACACTTTTTTTTTTCTTTGTTCAAGAAATGCGTTCATACGTACTCATCTGACCTAACTCTTGATTATGGCGAGATCTGCGCCATGAAAGCAACTCAGGGACTGAATTAAACAAGACTCGGTCAATCACACAGGCTTCTTGTCTACGTAAGAATCGTATTCATAACTACTGTTATTTTGTTCTGTTTCATAGTAATTCGTAATAAAGGCTTTTTCCTTCTAATCACTCTTGTCCACGCAATACAACATTTTTGTCAACAGTATTCACCTACATTAACTTCATCAATAACCTGTTTTTTCCATCAACCTGCGCCCATTAACCTAACTCAATCTCCTTCCATTATCTTTATTAACCTTCGTTATCATCCTTCGTGTCTTCCCAAACAAAGCTCAACGAAAAGCTAATGAATGAAGAGACAGAGTCAGCGGTACCAACGTGCCTTATCGCAAAAGTATGTTTTTTCTTCTTTTGAGTTGAGCCAGGCAAAAGTATCAATGTTTGAGAGAGATACAATTTGCCAATTGATATTCGGTTAGTTAATGAAAGAAAGCAATTGCCCCACAACAAGATATTTCCGACTTCAGCATAAATCCGTCACACATGCTAATCATTAGTTTAATACAATAATTATGAGCTAAAGTTTTCAATCAAACGATTTTAGTATTAGCCACGAAGAAAGCACCAGAATCATGCCTTTGCACTTTATAAAGTAGTAGTAAATAGGGTGCTTACTTTTGACTTACAGATCAAATATCCTTGCGCGCCCATCTGGCCAGCGGGAGGGAAAATCCCAAACGGTACTACTGACGCATGCAGAGGTGTGTACAGAATGACCAACGTGAACAGGCGACATAAAGTTAATGAATGCACATCACTATATAATTGGCATGCTGCAAACACTTTACACGTTCAGCGTCGATGTTCGCCTTCACTCTGGCATCTACCACGTGCTTTGCAGCTCAGATTTGCTTCTGTCTCAACCCTCAAGGAGGCCTGACTTATCTCCTACTCGCTTCATTCATTGGGCCAACCTTTTGACCACGCATTGGGTGTGTCATGTGCGTCTGCGAGCTCGTGTCCTCTATCAATTTAGAGGGGGGGGGGGGGCAACGGAGGGAGGGGGGGCTGGTGGACTACGAGCAAAGTAGACACGCACACCCCAATTTATTGAAGACAGTTTTTTGTCGAAAGTCTAATAGATGTGAAAATTACAGCATTACTTTATGTTTACAAAAAATACCATACCAAGCATTCTCAAATTGCAATATGAAAATTCGGAATTTGCACCGTTATAGCAAATAACATTACAAATGGCAAAGGGACACGAGATGACTGTTCTTTGACAGTACTATTTGAATACGATGTTTGGTAAGATTGTGGTTCAAGAACAAAGTGTAAATGTACTAAACTCTAATGCAAAAGGTTTCACTTGGTTGTTGTCTCAGAAGAAAAATATCCAGCTGATGACGACGGTTCTAGCATTTTGCACAAATTATAACCATGCTGATCAAGGTCTGTCTCCTGACTGCGGAGAATACAACGGTTAAGGTCAGAAGTAACAATGGCATACATTTGAGAAGAAGCTATAAGCGGAATGCAACAGTCATGATACAGAAAACTACAGAGAGGACAGACACTATCAAATTACTAGTAGAAGCCTTACCTTGGGAGCTTGGACTAAGCCCATATAAAGCTATCACACTCTGGCACCATAGAGAGGCTCGCCAACAACATAAGGGCCATTACGGGAATTCTTAAGGAGTGGAAGCCTGGAAGAGTAGTAGTCATCATCATAATCATAGTAGCTTTCTTGAACTGATCCAAGAGCTTTGAGTATCATAGCCAATAGAAACGAAATGCCCTGAGCGCAGAAGGCCACCCAAAGTCGGTTAAAGGAAATCAGATAGTGGAGAACTTGGGTCACTAGAAACAAAGCAGTACCAAAAAATTACAAAGACCAGATTCATGCCAGGTAACAAAACATTTTTAAGAAAACTCAGCAATCCATCATCAAGCTTCCTGTACTCTCTCATCTGCATCAGATATTTTCTCTGGAGTATGGGATAGCACCTCTGCAGCTCAACTTAAGAGGATATGACTCTTTAGCATATCGAACAACATATCATATGAAGCAACTTCCTAGATCTGTACCAACCCATCAATACATGAGTAATTGCCAACTCCTAGCAGATTTGGCAAGTAGTCAAAATTTGTAAACAAAAAGACCACAAGACACAGAAAATCAATGATTGAGTAAACTAAAAAGGATCGAGCTATCAATTCAATGAAAAAAAATACTTTCTTTCTACCTCTCAAACTTGTAATACCCTGATTTTTTCTAACACTAATTACCGTGTAATTAAGCTTGTAATATGTTTCTAAATTTTTTGATATGGATTTCCAAGCCATTTTGTATTAAATTCGAACCTTTCACGGTTTATTTTATTCATTTGCGGAAAGTCAAATTTTCCGTAATTCTTCCAATTTAATCATTTTCACATATTTTTAACATGTTCAAATTTTGTAACTCATCCTAAAAATATTTCTAAGTTCACCAACATATTTTGTTGCTTTTTAGTTCACCTGTTCCTTCCAAATTATTAATTCGCAAAAACTTACATTTACACGACTAGACAATTTGAACCATTTTATCTGTTTTAATGCATTAGGGCTCTGAACGAATTCTTAAATCAAATATTCTTACAAATTTGATTTTCTAAAATCTTTCCACATCAAACTATACTCTTTTAAAGCTTTCTAAAATCTGTTTTAACCCATACCATTAGGTAGCTTTTGATCCGAATACCTTCGTTTAGACTCTTAGAAGTTAGAATCCATGTATCCCTTGTATTTTGAGTACTTACGTATTGGAGTTATCTCCTAAACTCCCATGTATTTCCATTGTTAAATATATGTCTCGTTCTCTATTTATCATATTTAAAGTTTAATGTTTTGCCTCGTATTTACTATGTGAATGACATGGTGACTAGACTCATATTAAGTATGATAGTAACGCCAATTTATTTTATATAATAGCTTCCGCAAAGCAAAATTTTTCAGTAGTACATTTTGGAGGTATTAGAAAACTTCTATAAAGCTAGTAAATTAAAGCAAGCTCACTTGTACATGGTTTTCAATACATATAACAAAAACTAACCCAACCCTGGCCTTCCAATTCACATACACACACAAGGACTGAAACTATCCATAACTTTCTGGCCTCAGCCAACTAAACTTGAATTCAAGCTACTCAAGTTTTACTGCACGTGCGTGCTTGTGTGTGAGTGGGAGAGAGAGAGAGAGAGAGACCTGTGCTGCTACAACTGACAAACCAATCCATTTGCAGAAGTCAAAGTTCTCAGCCACAAACTTTTCCAACGTGTACAAGTTCCCTGTTTTGTCTGATGGGAAATCCTGTAGCCAATGAAGAAAATAAAAAATGAATTCATGATTGAATTTCAAGTAAGCAAAATCAGAAACTAAGAAAGAAGAGAAGGATATAGTATTGCATACCTCTTCCCAATGGCGGTTCAGAAATATGTCTGCAGTAATCACAGCCTCCAGAACAAAAAGCAAAAACATGAAAACCATATACTTCAGCTTATTAAGGGAAACAATGCCAAACAAGTTTGATTAAATGGACCAAACTAATGCTCATTAAGAGCCAAAAATTGCATATGTAGTCCTCAGTGCAGAACCATCGTTTTAGTTTTCATATATGATCAAATATATAGATGATCATGGCTTTGGGAAAAGGATTTTCATTTTTTTTTCTCAATGTTGATGGTAAATAGCTCAAATAGGAATATATTCAGTCTAACATTATGGTTCATGTGCCACACTAAATAAAGAAGCAATATTACTGATTGAGGCAAAACAACCCTCGTAGGAGTTGATTGTGGAAGTTCATTACTGATAAGGGTATGACAAGACCAGGTAATAGCAATTGAGATTAAGGGTAGACTTCCACAAATTCATTCATCAATGGAAATCCATCAAGTGAAGAAATAGATTCCTGATAAATTCTACACAGTGGTTAGTTCCAGCAATAATTCATGAAGGCAACTCCAAAATTCTCAAAACCCAACCATCATGAGGATGATATGAATTCCTGACAACACATAACTGCAGTAATCCAACAAAAGTAGAAGAAAGAAGAGATCTATAGTGAAATCTATAACTGCGCCTTTGCAAGCCTTATATTGCGAAAGAAACTTAACTGCAATAGATTCAAGGATGGGAAGGACATCGTGTAAGGGCTACGGGGGTGGGGGGAGGGGAATGCATTTTTGCAAGTTCATATATTCCCAAGGATGGTGCCTGATAGCCACGATCCTTTTCTATAAGTTGAGAACCAATCAACCAATAAATTCAATGACAGGTTAGGTTTACCCAGTTATGTAGAAGTAGAAACAGAGATAGTAAATTTACAAAGGATAACTATCAGCAAGTTTCATTGTGAGAGGATAACCTGTAGTAGTTTATGAACAGTATAACTATTAGCACTCCCGTTCTCACTCTAGTAAACGCATGTGTCAAAAATTAAATTATAAAAATCGGTCTACCCAAGTGGCCTGCATCCCCCTTTGGCTAACAATAAGGTCACTTAGAGGAGGTGAAATTATTACTCATAACTACTACATATAGGCAGCAGAAGCCTCCCAAGTTTCAGTTCAGGAATGTCCATCCACCTGTTCTAAATCCATGGGAATTCAAGAAGCATGCCTAGCAAACAAGCAATTAACTGATATAGTCCCCAAAATACATAGAAAGCTATGGCAATCATGATCACAAATTCGGGTAAAGGATACCAAATAAAGACAGCATCCATTTGAAGTCTCAGCACCTATATGTCCTGAGCATGAAATGATGCAAAGTGTTACACCGACTCCCAGAAAAGTATAAATGAACCTGTAGCATGAAAAAATCTCAAAGATGAGAGGCAGAATCACACTAATACTATTGTCTTTGACGTCAGAAACATTATTTGATGGGATAAAGCCATGGGATTATTGAAAGAACTCACGGGATCTTTTACGTTCAATCCAATGATGACTGGTTCGAATTAAAATGCAGCATATGAATAATGAGACATTAATCAGGAGCCAAACAATGACAGAAGAACCATTTCCAAGTCAAACACTTGACCATAGTGTAAACCAACTAATGTTAAAAAAAAAAAGAAAAAAAAAAAGAAAAGAGAGAGGTTATATTGCCGATGCTGCCGTTTAAAGATGACACTTTACGAATTCTTTTCCAATATGCCTCTCTAAATTTTAATCAAAGCAATGCCACCACGTGAATGTAAAGTTTTCAAGTCTTTATAACTTTGCGGAAAGTAAAGGTCATAGAATTCGAACATAAAGAGCTCAAATGCAAAGATCCTAACATAAAGCTCCATTATAGGAATTCAACATTAGAAAGGCGACTAAAAATATGAAGAGTCCATAATACTCAGACGCAAGCTCCGAATTCAGAAGATAAATGCCAGAAACTCAATTTGTTTGGTCTTCTAACCGCAATCAAAGATTGAAGACATAACGTACCAAGGAACTGGGTAATCGGAGACGTCGAATATAGATTCTCCCGTTTCCTTCTGCCAAACCCTAACCATCCATAGACTATAAACTACCATCGCGATCCCAGCCATTGCAATGATTGAATTCACCAATTTCAACATAGATTGGATGCAACTCCTCAACATACTCGGCATTTTTTTTTACTGGGGACCCCTAAATCCTGTGGGACACAATTTTCAACCTAGAAGTAACTGTGAATTGACGAAAAATAAAAAATTAGGGAACGGAAACCCAACCTTGATGCATTTCAAGGTTAGGGCTTCCGGCGCGTAGTAATTACGGGAAGAAGGTTGCGTTTCCGAATCTATAATTTCTTTTTCTTTTCCACCTTCAATTTCAATAATAACGTCTTGTGTCGACGGCGTGATGATAAGCCTGCAATCTTGCATCTGATTTTTGGCGTTTGCCTAACCGTCAACGCCAGATACAAGAGTTTGTTTTACTGCCGCTACCGCTAGTTCCCGCCAAAATGATCTCGTCATCCTAGCTGTTCTTCTTATACAAAATACTACTATTGTTTCATACTTTGTCATTTTATGGGCACAAAGAAGGGCAGGCACAATCTACCATATCAGTATTAATGCATGGGAGTTTATGATTCATGTTTAATGCATTATTTATCATTGATGATTATGTGCAGCTGCTTAGAGAAGTTGAAATAAGTTTATGAGTATTTTAAAATTAACAAAGTCGTTTAATTTAAAAAATAAAAAATATATATATATATATATAAGATCAAAATTCGACATGGGTTAGTGTTGTGGATCAACATGCGTGACCTATGGTGGCTTGTACATCCACATCAATAGAAAATTAAATATCATCACATTTTCTTATTTTCTATATTTTTATTTCTCATTTTTATTTTCATAGGCGGTATTTATATAACACTAGATACATTTTAATTTTTATTAATCAGTAAAAAAATGTGTGGCCCAAAGACAAATATTATGTTCCTCTCAACTTATTCTCATGACATATTTGATCGAATTACATCCACATCAATAGAAAATTAAATATTGTCTCATTTTCTTATTTTCTATATTTTCATTTCTTATTTTTATTTTCGTAGGTGGTACAGTAGTACTTATACAACACTAGATACGTTTTAATTTTTATTTTTCAGCAGAAAAGCATGTGGCCCAAAGACAAATATTATGTTCTTCTCAACTTATTCTTATGACATATCTGTTTGAATTATTTTATATAAGATTTGTAAATTTTTTAAAATAATAAAAAATATATGATCATAAATATAACAATAACAATACTACTACTACTACTACTACTACTACTACTAATAATAATAACAATAATGAGATACTAACAATGTCACTTATATATGAATAAAATTCTTTTGAATTATAAAAAAATGTTAGCAAAATAATACTAATAATTGTTTACAATCAAATCAAATTGTATAAGATCATATCAACAAAAACCAAATCGAAAAATAATTGATTGAATATAACATAACCAAAGTTGGACATGTATACCTCCGCTTATTCTGTGTTAATTTGATTTGATCTTAGCTATAAAAAATAATGAGTGATTATCATTATCATTTTACTATAATTGTTGTCATAATTAAATTTGTTTCATATTAGTATTATTACTATTGTTATCATCATCATCATCATCATCATTATTATTATAAAAAAATCTAATCTTATAAAATCTAAAAAATAAACTGATGAGTAGGGGTTGTAATTATAATCATGTTATAGGAAGTTCGCGTACAACTCAAGTTGAATGATGAAATATGTTATTTTCAAATTAGGCTATCAAACCCAGAGAGTCAGCCCAAGTCCACTGTTAGGCTTAGATAGTTAGACCAAGCCTAGCTCACATACCCAACTCATACACAAGATAAGACTTCTGATACGCAACCTATGTTATAAGACCTCAGAGGCCTTTGAATTAGTTGATGACCACGCACACTAACCTCCTTATCATTGGTGACTTACATGATATCTCCTATCTTTTTTCACCCGTCTTTTGTGCTCAACCCCTATAAATAGTAGGCCTCCCTTATCATTCCCCATTATCTCTCATTCACATTACATAATAACATATGCTCTTTTGCTCTCACCTCTTTCTCTCCCTAACACCCCTTCCCCTTAAGTCACTTGGTTAGCAATTGGTGGAAACTGTGACAAAAAGTCATACACCCATCCCATGAACACCTTGATCCACCCACTTGGGTCAGATTTCCATTAATTATATCATATGTAATAATAATTAACAAAAATTAAAGATAATTCCTTAATAATATTAGTCTTTTCTTTTAAAAAATCTATATTTAGTTATAATCAATTTTATGTTGCTATCTCTTGAGTCACAAATCTTATAGGTTTAAAATTTTTTATATACGACAATGATATTGTTAAAAATAATAATAAAGTTGTATTTAAAAAAATCTTTGAAAAAATAAAATAATAATATTTGAAGAGTTATTCCTTATATGTCAATATTTTATTTTAATCTGTTTACAATTAATATTTTCTTATTAACTAATTATATAATATTTATTTGTTCTAAATATTTCTTTATTAAATGTTAAATATAACAATAAATATTCGTACACCCGAACACCACATGCAATGGTTGTGTATATCTAGTCGGTGCTGAAATCCAAATACATTCTGTAAGCATCTCGGTCCGGAGAGTAGTATTGTTTCACTAGTGTATCTACTTCAAACCCCAGTTTCCTGTATAGATTCACGGCAGGTGTTCTAGAAGGATCAACATGAAGAGATATCCGTTGTATATTCCTGCTTCGGCACTTCTCCATAGCTGCCCTCATCAGTGCTTCTCCATTTCCATGCCTCCTGTACTTCTCTTTCACTAAAGCCCCCCCCCAGCAAGCATCAATGCAGAAAAACAACACCAAATTTAGCGGTGATAAGAAAGTAAAATTCAATTAGAGATTCACACCGTTTAGTTTTTTGAGAGACGATGTAGTCAATTACTAACATCACTTATTCAGGCATAGAGTCGAACATCTGGAAGGCGCAAAAATTAAATAAAGCTGTGTGGTAATCAACCAACCAAATAGTCTTTGCCTTTTACAGCACATCACTAACACAATTTAGGAGAACAAAATTGAGGAAAATATATCCATGAGAAGAAATAGGTGTGGTTTGACATTACCTGCGAGCTTAGTGATTGAAGCTGTGAGAGAAGTAGGCCAGGTGTACATGACATAACCAGCGACTTCTCCATTCATATCTGCATACAATAATCCAGTATTCTTCTTGCAGAATTCTTCATCAAAGAATATAGAGAGTGATTCGTGCTTCGGAAATATCTTCTTCTCAGTCTTCACTATGTCTTCCACTACCTTTGAGTAGTTTGCTGAGTTTTTCCCCAACGGCTCAATAACGATGGCTCCTTCCGCCATTTACGTCTTTGCGACCGCCTAACCCCAGAACCTACAAGTTTCCGTTCCGAACGCATGTGTTTTCTTTGGTTGGGCTGGGCTGATCTCTACAGACTATAGCAGTACTGGGCCGAAAAGTATCAATCCAATAAAATTTTGTAATTTACTGGCAGACGGCGATCTTACAAACACGCTCATTGAACAACATTACTGATGCTGCGAGAAATCGGAAATGGCGGCACTACTGCACCGATCTTTTTTAGTCCGTTACATTCCTGCCACATTCATGAAAGTCGCAGATGTCAATACACCGTTTCACTCATCTCATCCGGTGTTACATCCATCTCGTCTTCACATGTCCAATTATAGAATAACATGTCGTGGATGCTCTTTCAAATGCGCTTCCTCGAAGAACGAAAACAGCCAGCAAATTTTTAAGGTGATTCTCGATTCCTGCTCTAAAGTGAGCTAACCTTCTATTCATACGTGGAGATGCTGTCTACTAGCCATATAAGAAGCAAGTTTCACTGATCAATTTAACATTTGAAATCAGTTTTAACTCAGCTACACATTGCTAGGTGTTAACTGTGTAGCTGGATTATGGCTTTTCCATTCGCATTAAAGACCTAAATCGGCAACTGATAGGTGTCTGATAGCGATATTGATGTTGCTATTCTTTAATTTGTACTGACAGAACTTCTCGGTGTTGGAAACTGACAAATTATGGAAGGGTGAGGATGTTTGGGATATCATGGGTTTGTATTTCTTCACTATGCACATACCTCTGAGTTTTGGAGGTTTATCTGTCGTTGCTGCGATACTTCATCAACCTGACCTTGAGCCTGAGATTAAGGTAAGCGACTTGTTTGATTTTCTTCTTTCTCATTTTGCTTATTCTTTGTGTTCTTAATTGGCTTTCAATGGTTCAGGCGATCATTGTTGCAATATTTGTGTGCATAGAACTGTTGGAAATAATATTAATTATAGTATAAGAAAATAGACGGTATTTAAAATGAGTCAGCAAGTGATTTTTTTTTTGGTATGTAGAAATTCATCAATACTTGCCAAAAGCACGAGAATACAACCCTGCTCAACTCACAACTATACCATTAATGTACACTCCCTCCAACAATCAAAGTTATCATATCTAGCAGGGTGAATACATCTACTAGCTACTATTAAAGCAATATCCCATAACAAGGCTACCGAAGACTTAGAAACTTGTCTAAAAATTCTATAGTTCTTCTCATACCAAATTGAGGCAACAAAGGTAGCAAAGACAACTCCAAGCAGCTCTTTATTCATCCTTGGGTGTCTTGCGGGTTTAACCAGAGTTTGCAATTCCTTCTCCCAGGAACAAATTCTCTCTCTTTGGTCAAAGGTGGATCTAATCTTTCTCCAAATTTCTATGCTATAAGGGCATTTCATGAAGAGACGTGTAGTGGTCTCATCTTTCTCATCTTGACAAAGGGAACATTTAAATTATTCAGTGTTACATGTGATCCTTGGTGAACAATCTACCTTGAATGGCCAACCACGTTATAACTTGGTATTTTAGAGCAGCTAAAGAACACCAAATCAGAGGATACCACCACACACATGATCCCCTATGCCTAACTAGTTGGTAAACAGTATGTATACTATATTTTATCATTCATGTCCGTACATCGCCCCTTGAGTTGTGAGTCTAAGAAAAGAAGGCCAAACATAGTTCTAAGCTAGAAAACTTGCTGCAATTGCCAAGAGCTGTAAACTACCAAATTGAACATCATTTGAGGTAAATAGAATGCACCCATTTCATCCAAAGGGAATCTTGTTTGTTACTGTTGTTCCATCGAATTTTGCCAATAGCAACTTTGTTCCACAGATGCATATTAAGAAGCCGCAGATCGCCTTCCTTCTTAGGTGAGCAAACCACAAACCAAGCAATGAAATCCTTCCATGAAGCATCTATTTTTCCTGTCTAGAGGAATTTATGACAAAGGCTGTCAATTTGTTAAACTAGCTTATGTGGTAGGATGAATACTTAACTCGAGTACATTGGATATTGAAGATAACATATTTTAATAACCAAGCTCTACCTGCATTGGAAAGAAGATGAGAGTGCCAGCTAGAAAGTCTTTTGGCCATCTTTTGAACCAACTCATGTATTTGTCCACTAGTCAAATGAGCAGTAGAAAGAAGAAAACTACGATCGGTGAAGGGAATTTCCCTTCAATGAAGTTGACATATTGGAGAATCTTTTGCTTCACTTTTTCATTAACTCCACCAAAGTAAATACAACATTTTTGAGGTTGGATGGAGTGACCTAATAGTGAAAAGGAATGGAGCGTCTCAATAAGCTTTTGAATAGGCTTCACTTTCCTTAAAAAAAAAATAGCAGCATGTCATCGACAAAAGAAAGATTCATGAGCTTCTGTTCTTTGCATCTGATGTGACCTTTAAAATCCTCAAGCATCCAAAGGCCTTTGAGCATCCTAGTGAAATATTTAGTAATTAGGACAAATAAATACGGCGATAAGGGTCAGCCTTACTAAAGACCTCTTTAGCCTCAGAAGCAAGAAGAATGTTATCCTCAATATGTCTACCCCAAACAAAACCAAATTGAGACTCATCCACTAATTGTGGTATGATGTTTTGTAATCTCTTAGTGAGGATCTTTGATATAACCTTGTATAACAGTCCACTACAAACAATAGGTCTATGTCCACTCACCTTGGTGGCATTCTCCGTCTTCGGGATTAGACATTAGAGTAAGATGTAATGTTAAGCCAATGAGGTAGGAAACTAGTAGAAAAAACCCAACACTACTGCAACTATATCATCACCTATAACAAGTCAAGCTCTTCTAAAGAAAAGAGTCAAGGAGCTTTGTTATCCCTAATGGCGAAGACAACATCATGAACCTCATTAGGTGTCACTGTTGCAAAGAGTTGTTGGTGTTCATATTGTTAGTGTAACATCCCTGGACAATAATACTACCATCCACAAAATCCATAACATCCCCACGTGAGCCCACCGAGTTTTTTTATAAAAATCTAGGAAAGCACTTTTAATGCGGTTTGGTTCAGTGCCTACAATGGTATCTTCCATCTCAATTTTGGGCATGGCGTTCTTATTTTTGTGGCATTTGACTTTGACAAAGAGTTATTTATGGTTAGAGTCACCCACATTAAGCTAATGCACCTTAGCTTTTTGCTTCATGAAAAGCTCCTCATACCATACAATGAAATATCGGTACCGCAATTGCGTATCGGCCGCAATTTCACGTTTTTTGGGTCAGCCGCAACACGAAATTTCGAAATTGCAGCCGTTTCAGAAAATCACATATTTATCAGCTTTGGAACCAATAGAGCCATATTTAGATTGGTTTAATGTTTTAAAGTAAGGCTTTAATTGTTGTAATTTCTAGAGAATGTCAAGTGGCAAGTTACCAGAAGGAGGGGAGTGTCATTGATCGTGGATAATAAGAAGGAAATCAACATCTTCAGCCCAAAAGTTGTTATATTTAAACCTTTTTTTTCCAGGTGTGCAATGAGCCAAAATGGATCAAAATTGACACATACAGAGCTTGGAACTCAACACACAAATGGTGGAATAAATTAAGCTAGGCCAAATTCACTAAGGCATGATCTTGCTCTTGCACACCTCTTCTCCATCTCTCTTATTGCACCGGGTCAAAAAACACCCATAACCCTTAAGTTCGACAAACTTAGCTCTTACACATAGTTAAAAAAGTCTTGAACATCCTAAAGTTAAGGTAACTCACGCTTCACCTCCTCTACATTCTTAGTACCACATTTATATCACCCATGAATAGCCAAGGCTGGGGCAATAACATTAGCTTTTAGCTAGCTCCATAAAGGCTTCCTCCCCGCTCCCATATTGAAGGCATATACAAACGCAACAACCAAGTGAGTGTTACCATTAATAGCAGCTATATGAAAGAGGATACATCGGTTATAAATGGCGATTTGAGTCACTTTCCAAGTAAGAGGGTCCCATAATATTCAGATTCTACCATTGTAATGCGTAGAGTAGTTGTTTAAGCAAGGACGGTCTCTAACTACATTTTTTTTTAAATTTTTTCATACTTACCCCACTTAACTCTAGTTTCTACTAAACCAACCAAACTACACCTACTTCTACTAATCCATCTTTGAACCTCTCTTTGCTTAGTTGGATCATTTATTCCTCTAATGTTCTAGCAGATTATCATGAAGCTCTAAGGTCAGGTATAAAAAAATCTTCCAAGCTACACCATTGGCCAAGGCTTTCACCAACCCTCTGTTGCACCGGGCACTGATTCTATGGAATTGGAATTGTTGTACCTTTTGAAGTCGTTGATCTAAAAGCATAGTGGGGATGGATTGAAACCTTCCCACCACTCCTTGTGTCCTGATAAGTAGTAATGTAAATGCCAATTGAAGTTGTAGGCACTCCTCTATTCAAGCCTGTGAGCTATTCACTTCCTAAGGTGGCTACCTACGGTCCTTGACCATAACCCAGTCCTATTGGTGAGCTGATACAGTATGGGTTTTGCCACGAAGCTTTAGACATAGCTTGCCATCATGGGAAGGGGAAGCACAAACTTGGTAGTATGTAGGCTTCCATTCAAACTCCATTGGTTGATGAACAATAATGCCCCCTAGATCTTGAATTATCACCGATTCACAGAGTTTTTTTAGCATCCACGTCAATAATAATGCTAGGGAAAGATATATGATCCTTACATATGGTTATAACATCATCAAGTTGGCTATCATACTTAAAGATTTGTCTGACCAATACTCTAATGACGCGTGTTAATTTGATCCATAGGGGCACAAATTGAATTTCTTAAGAAAGCTTCATATGTCATTTATGACGTTTGAGGATCTAAGGCTAGTTGTAATAAGTCCAATGTTAATTTAGTATTCAATTACAACCTTCCTCTAAGGTAAAGTGAAACACAAAGAAACTTGAATCATGCCAAATATAAGTGACCTGACCTGACCCAACCTGTAACCCGCCATAAACCCGACCAGACTTGACAAAACCAAATTCAGTATTCACCAGTTATGATAATAAAAAAATAAACATGGCATATTATTTATTTAAAGATTTTTAAAATATATTATTATTTAAATTTTACTTATTTTTCTTACCTTTATTGTGAACTTACTTATTCACCAACGATATTATAATTTTATTGATTTTTCATAAAAACACAATATTAAAAACTCATAATAATAAACAAATAGCAGTTAATAACACATTATTAATCATATGCTTATATGAAGTTAAACTTAATTATTGCCTACAAGGTTGATAAGTTAGATTAATTTTGGTGGTTAATGTTCGATTTGACCTAAATCCAAAGTGATTCGATCCAGGATTAGCTCGGCCTAAACCCAACCCGACCCATCAAAACATAAAAAGGCTCGATTCATTAATTAACCCAAATCTGACCCGTTAAATTAACTCAATTATAAAATCACCCAAATACGAGCTTGCTCGGCTCAAACCCGATCCGATAGAGATGTAAATGGAGTAGGTTTAGGGTGGGTATGTCCATACCTGTACTGGTACCTGATAAGAAAATCCGCACCTAAATTTGTAACCGTACCCCGAACGGGTATCCACTAACACATCCATATCCGTATCTGTCGGATATTTGTTACCCGACAGATAATTCGTTTATCCGTTAACATATATTATCCAGTAAATAAATCTATTGCCTAACTGATAAACCCATTTAGAGTTAAAACAAATGACAAATTTAACCTTAACTTATAATATATTTATTTTAAAATTAAGAATAAAAGGTTTATTATATATCTAGTAAATGAGTACGAATATGGATACATGTATGGGTACGGGTACGGATATGGATATCCTATATCCGTATTCATACCCAAACTCGACAGATATTTTTTTTTTTTATCATCCATATCTGTTTTAGTATCTGATAGATAAAACCCATCGGGTTTCGGATAAAATCCGCTCTGTTTACATTCCTAGACTCAACCTGATAAGCTAACCCGAAATAATTCGAACCCGACCTAACATGACAAGCTAATCCAAAATAATTCGAGCCCGACTTGACTTGAAACCGAACTCAAACCCGACCCGACCCGAACAATAAGGCGATCCAAAATGACTTGAACCTGAAATGACCCGACCCAACCTAGAACCGACCTGTAAAGAAAAATGACCTACAACTAACCCAACCTGAGAACGACCTGACCTGTTATAACCCGACCCAATTGCTACCTATATCGGATGGTTGCGGCTTTAATTTTTCTTCTCGGCTTCTGGTATAATGTTGTCGTGCTCTTCTCTGTTTTTCTCTCTCTTGCCCACTGTCTCTTGTTCTATCCTGGCATATCTTTTTTCTCTCTCTCCTAGTGTCTTCTATTTTTTTTTCCTGACACCTTCTTTCTCTTCTTATTTTTGTGACACCTCTCTGCTCAACTTTTCCTTCTATTCCTTTGGGCTCCTTCGGTCCTTTCTTTTTTTTTTTTCCTTTTCAACTTTTTTTTTCCCTTTTTGGTTTAGTGCCTTTTTTTTCTCTTTCTGTGTGCTTTTGATCCTGCCCTCTTAGTCTTTTTTTTTTTAAAATAAAATAATCAACTTTAAACTCTAAATTAATTAAATACATATGTTTATTATGAATTAAGCAAATAATTGAAAATAATATAAATAACCTCAAATATTATTCAAATAAATAACCTAAAGTTTAAAATAAAAGGGTATAAAATAGCTAAAAATATACGTTCATCGAAGGAGTTCAAATAATGACAAACTTCATTGATACGACTCCTCTTGAGTCATAACTCTTTGAAGTTTGATTCGATTCAACATATTGAGCCGCCACTTAGGTATATTTTGAAGCATTTCCCAAGCGCGTATTAACATGAAACATTTTTCCTCATCAACTTTTTAGATAGTATGCGCCTTCTCAATAACAATTGATGAGGGTATTTTTGAAATAAAGCCTACAACCGGCAACACTTCATTAGGATTAGAAGATTTTGGCAATAATAGAGGAAATGCACCAAACTTTATAGGAATAGTGACAATAGTCTAGACACTCCATTAAAAATCATACTTATCTTTTGACTAGAGCTTTTTGGCTAGAATAAATTAGTAAACAATAATCTGATTTTGCTGACCCAAAAAAAAAAAAAAGAAGAAGAAGAAGAAAATGAAAATATCAGAAAAAGATAAAATATTAATCTCTTCCTGTAAAGAAAGGGTAAATTATTAGTAAATTAATTTTACAGTCACTAGAAAGAAAGTCACTAAATTAGATCCCACAAATTGGTGAACCATATATCAATAATGGGTGGCTAATCCCATTAAAATATTTAGAACTAATAAGTTAAGGCAATAAACGATTATGGAAAAAAAAATATCTCACAATAAAAGAGATAAAATAATAATCTATTGATTGTTGAGTGCCTGTAGAAAAGAAAAATAAATTATTAGTAAATTTAATTTTAAGATTATTTAGAAATAAATTAATAATTACGAATAATTTCATTAAATTCTAACTTTGCTGTCATATCCTACTAAATTATGTCTTATCATTTGAGCCTTGACGCTGGACTTCTGGTCCTTGAACTCATATAAGGATACAGGAAGCCTGGTATATTAGTCATCTGAATCCAAAACATTCTCAATCACTGTAGCTTCCCATACTGTCCACCTCTTCAATTAATAGTCGAACTCTATCATTTCTGGTTGGCAAGGTCACACATCCACAGTATGGACATTCTTCCGGTAGCACACATTTTTGCCAAGCGAATAGATCTATCATATCTGACAGTGAAATCATCCTCATACTTATTGGGCATAGCCGCATAGCCTTATTTCTTCAACTGCCTTTCTATTGTAGTGTATTTTTTTTTACTTGTTTTCCCGTGATGTGTGGGTTGTGGATTATAATTTCTGGTTGCTTTGATGCTGGATGCAATATGGTGTCTTTGCAGTGAATCAACACTGCCTTGTGTAAATTTGGACCGTATTTGATAGTTGCAGCATTAATTTAATTCGCTCATTGGTTACATTTTTTTTAAAGCAGCAGATAATTACTTAAGGTTGACTGCCTGCGTTGCTCCTCCATACTCATCAATTAGTTTTCATTTGGAGCCGTAGCTGACAACCGTCCAAGCTTTTGCTAATGATAATATATTCACTTGACAGTCACATATAAAGCCAAGCTTTTGTTAATGATAATATATAAAGTAACTATATAAAGCCGGCTATTCTTGGGTGAAGCTATTAAGGTAAATCATTCTTAGTCCCATGGTTTTAAAATTGGCACCTTTTGTATTGGTAATAGTTATGACGATTGCTAAATTTGGCATGCAGAACACAATTAATAAATGCTACCATTAGAAAATGAAAAGTGTAATCATTATCTCAACATGTGATTGTAGCAATCGTGCACCTCACGTGAATTTTTTTTCCTGTTTAAATGCTCATATAAGTGAGAGTTTAAATGCTCATATATGAATATTGGAATTAAAGGTAAAATCTCAGAAAATTGGGAAAAGAAAATTAAAGAAATTCTGATAATAATTGTTCAACAAAGTTAAAGGCTGTGAAAAATTATTTCTTACCTGTTCCTATAGAGTAGAGATTAAATAAATCAATTTGAGAATTAATCCAATTTAAAACATCAATGGTTATGAAAGTCAAAAGATAGGATTCATACCTGTTTTTATAAAATAAAGATCTGCCTTAGATGCAACAATCATTATATTCATCTTAAAGAGTTCATCGCTAAGATAACTCTTTCTTACAAAGATCTCATTCCTGGCAAGTACAAATTGATCAGGTGTAAAGACTAATGTAAAACCATTCTTACTTAATAGAGATCTTGAAACTGAAGTTTTCTAGATGTTCATTGCACAAAGCACATTTTTTAGCGTAAGATTCTTTGCACTAATCAACTTGAGTATCACATTCCATGAATAATCATCATACATGATGAAGCATTTCTCATGAGGAATCGTTCATTGTTATCTTCGACAGTTTGATACTCAGAACCACAGATTTGATGAGTGGCTCCAATATCTACTCACTATTCATTAGCATTACCTATAATGTTGCATTGGGATATTATTGCTGAGAGGTTAATAACATTGACATTTTGACAACTTGTCTATTTCAGTGACATTTGCTCGAGTGTTGTTGTTCTTGGAGTTTTTCGAATTTCAACAATCTTTAACATGTTGCCCTTGTTTACCACATTCATATCATGTTTCCTTAAAGGCTTAAACTTCTTGGAGGCATTAGGTATTGCATTGAAATCATATCTATTGTGCTGCATTTTCTTGCTCTTTCTTTTATCCATTTCCACCATGTTCGCCTGCATAGGATTTGAAGTTTCATTTCCTTACGTTGATTCTTGAGATAGTTCGTAAAATCCTTCCACTATGGTGGTAATTTTTCAATTACCGCAACCACTTAAAAAGGATTCACTTAGAGTCATACCCTCGGCTTGAATGTCATGAATAATAACTTAAAGTTCGTTACACGTGTGTAAAAAGAGAGACAAACAAACAAACACTTTCTTAATACTGGAATCCTCTATCTTATAATTTGAATCTAAAGAATCCCGATGTTTCTTTGCCGTCGTCTTGGCATCAGAATACATCTCATCCATTAAGAATATACTTCCTGCAAAAGAAATATGTATGATTCTAGGCATCCACGGCAGCATCATTTTCATTGAGCACAGGAGGAATCATTGAGGCACTTAATCAAGTTTAATATAGTCAGATAATAAAAAAACATTTTATGTTGCCAAAGGCTAAAATCTGACCCATTAAACTTTTGTTGTTTTCACCAACACTTTATGCGTTTAAAAGATCTGTAACATTATTTGTGGATGAAGCTATTTTATTTATGATAACAGAAGCTTGGCAAATAAAAAAAGGAGTATAACAATTACTATAAACAAATACCAAATAAAAAAAGGAGTATAACAATTACTACAAGCAAATACCAACTTTTTATACTATAACAGAAAAACGATTAAATTACTAGTTCTTAATTTGTCTTTGGACATTATGATTAATATTAGTCACTGGTTATTAGTTTGCCTTTGAAATTTTTATGAGTGAGACCTACTTATTATTTATTTTATTTATTAAGGATTAATAGGTATTTTAATTAATTGTTTCACATTAAATATTCAAGTTGATTACTAAGAATCAAATGTCGACAGTGGTAAGACATGAGAGAACTAAATTTTCAAAGACTGATGGTTGATCAAAGATGCAACTTGTGTGCTTTCATGTGCTTCTTAACGTGGTCAGATAGGGCATCATCTTTGCTGCCCAAAATTTAGCAACTGATGCAAAGTTTTCAAATAGTCTGTGTTTTAGAAGGGTGCGCACTCCATTTGAGCAACAACGTGATGTCTGGATTCAAACTCCATGTGATGTGGTGTTTGATACATGCGACTTGACCTAATCAAGTAAATTTTGGCTGTAAATATTCTATGCGACAAGTTGGAGAATAAATTAAGAAATCATTGAGATAATTTGTCTTTCTCATTCTTCTTCTCTATCTTCATTGTAAATTATTTGTAGTTAAATACTAGTATAACATTTAGTTCGTTGGATTCATATTAGATTGACGTGTTATTTCTAATAGGAACAAAAATCCTTTATATTTTGAAAAACAAAACAATCTTGGGCATTGTGTAAGAGAGCAAATTTTTCATGAGGATACAATGTGAATTTGTTAAGTTCAAATAAATAAATTAGTGTAATGTTTTTCAGCTTCAATCATTATTTTGACTAAAGGTATGCTATGTTATTACTTTATTGTAAATTTTATTATCATTTATCAGCTTATTTATTTTAAGTACCATCTAATTAGTATAATTCCAACAAGAACTTCCAGAACTCTTCTCTTGGTTAGGAAGTGTGAAAATGTAGGAATGAGAAGCTTTGGTTATGCTGGAGTGTTTGGCATGATGATTATAAGTAAATCGGATTTTTTATTTGTTTTTTTATTACTGTGGAATTGTTGTATGCATCTGGAGAATGATAAGGAGAGTAGGCTGTTTCTTCATTTTTTCATCTTATATGCTAGCTTGCATCCATGATAGTATCAATATTTGCTACCGTTTGTTTGGTAGAAACACTTTGGTGGTAAATCTATGTGGTAGTTTCTCTTGTATTATTAAAAGCCTTTGGCCCTGTTTATTATTCATATATGTACTCCATTAAGTGAAAGAGTTTCTGCTGCAATTTTTTGAGACTTCAAACTTATGTTAGCTTCTTTCCAGAGCAGGCATTGTCACTTCTCATGATTCAGAGTTTGGAGTTGTTTGGCACTGTCTGTCTTCTACAATCTACAACCAAGACTGATTCAGAGTTGCTTGGTTTCTTATTCAAGCCCATGAAGTTGCCAACGGAGCGGAACTGGTTGGTGGCAATGGCTCTAGGTCTCCTGTTCCTTGTCGCAATCATTTTCCTTACTTCATTTCTCACAGACATACTGTTTGATACCAAGGTTTGTTCAGCCATCTTCCCCTCCTTGCCAGTACACCTGGACATCAATATTTAGAATTCAGTTTTAGAGGAAAAGGTTTGACAATTTTTAAACATTAGGTGGTAATACTCTATTGAATTTCATTTTCTCATAGTCATGGGAGCTTTAGTATAGTTTTCTCAGAAGCTTGGTTAAAGAACTTGTATATACAATTTGTTTCCCCATACAATTTTGGTATCTTATTTTTTTCTTGTCAATATTTTTGACACGTGATGAAGTTCTACTCCTTTGCTGCTGTAAAATCCATGAAGGATAATTTGTGTTGACTACATCCTCTTGTATACTAGCCGTTAGGCTTAAACCCTTTGGAGTTAGTTAATTTAGGGGAGGGAAGACTTAGTTGCTACTAACACAAGCTACCTTGACTAAGGCCTAACTGTAAGGGTTTATAAGGAGTTTAGACATGGAAGAGGCATGATCATTGTAAAGTTGACTAAGTGTGAAAGTCCTAATGATCAATATACATAAACAGTAATTCCTGATTCTTTTTCTTCTTCTATTTTTTCTTTTGTACTCATTGCTGGACTTAGAATTTAGTCTCGGTTAACCAAGTTCTCTCAAGATAGTTCATTAATAATCCTTTGGTATGAGAGTTGTTGAGGTGGGAAGGATGGGGTCTGCCAAGTTCGACATTGAAAAATTCGATGACAAAGGTGAATTTAGTCTGAAGTTGAAGGTGTGGCCACTAGTAGTGTAGCAGGGACTTCAACGGGCTTTATTAGAAGTAGATAAGATGCCAGCATCACTGGAAAAGAGGGAGAATACAGAAATTATGGAGAAGGCTTATAGTACAATCATACTGAGTCTGAGTCTTGGAGACCATTTTAAGGGAGTTCTCAAAGGAAACAACAGTTACAGAGTTATGGGAAAAACTTGAGAGTTTCTACATGACAAAGTCATTGACAAAGAGAGTTATACTCAAGCAAAGATTGTATTTGTTCAAGATGCAAAAAGGAAAGACCCTACATGACCACCTGGATTCTGTTGGGTCTTGAAAATTTACATGTCACACCAATTCACTGCCACTCAATAGGTATGAACATTTTGTTGATACTATAAAATACGATGATGAAATTTTGACACTTGATGTAGTGGTGACGGCTTTTGACATCCAGAGAATTGAAGAGGCAACAGTTAGGAAAGGACGAAAACGCAACAGAAGGCCTCATGGTCATGGGAAGAGCATGAAAGAGGGACAAGAAAGGAGGTAAGAGGATTCACTCTCAATCACAGGGAGGATCAAGAACCTCTAGAAAATATGTGTGTGTGTTTTTTTTTGTCACAAAAAGGCTCTTGGGAGAGATTGCCCTGAGTGAGGTAAAAAATGTATAAAAACAACAAAAAAACAGTTGATCAAGGAGATGTTGAACTTGTGTCTAATGGGTGTGAGAGTTCAGAGGTGCTCACAGTTTTCACAACATCTACAGATGATGGGTAGGTCCTGGATTCATGGTGTGTATTTCATGTGTCTTGACAAGTCTAAATTTGTTTTCTACTCAAAGACAGAAAGAGGTCTTGTGTTAATAGGAAACAACAAACCCTGTCCTATAGTAGGAATTGATCAGGTCCAAATTACACAGGTCCTGACAGTAAATTCTTGCTGAATAATGTCAGACTTGTGCCTGAATTAAAGAGAAATTTAATTTCTCCTGGTGCACTTAACAATGAAAGCCATGCTGTTAAAGCTGTAAAAGGAGTCTTGAAAGTTATTAAACTCAGTGGTTTTGTTGAAAGGAGAATTACAAATTGGCATGGATGTCCTATTTCCAAGTGATGTTAGATCTGCTAATGTTATAAGAAGGCCAGATCAGTCAAACTTCACGGAAGAAATGTTATGGAATTTGAGACTAGGACATTTAAGTGACAGGGGTCTCCAGATCTTGTGCAAGAAAGGTGTCCTTGGCAAGAAATAGCTCAATGAACTGGAGTTTGTGAGCAGACATAAATCTGATACAATTCTTGATTATGTGTATGCTGATATTTGGGACCAGCTAGGACTGCATCAAAAAGAGGAGCAAAGCATGTCTTAACGCTCATTGATGACTTCTCAAGGTTTGTATGGATTTATTTCCTCAAAATCAAGACGAAGCCTTTAAGTTTTTCAAGGAGTGGACAGTGATGGTAGAAACTCTGAAAAAAAGGTTAAAATGTTAAGAACAGATTATAGGCTAAACTCTGCAATGAGGAGTTTGACAGATTTTGTAAAAGCCACTTCCTGGGAACCCTAAACAAAATGGCTTAGTGGAAAGGATGGATGAAACTCTCCTTGAAAGAGTGACTTTTCATGTTATGCTGCTTAAATCTGGTTTGCCTAAGACCTACCGGGCAGAAGCTGCTAAAGTGACTTGTCATGTTATAAATAGGTGTCCATCATCAATAATTTACTTTGATAATCCAATAGAAAGATGGAGCGAACATCCTGCAAATTACGAAGAGCTTAGAGTATTTGGATCAAATTGTTATGCACGTACAAAGGAAGGAAAGCTGGGTGTTAGAGTCACGAAGTGTCTTCTTGAGCTATCCAGATGGTGCTGAAGGGGCATAAGTTGATGAGTCTTGATCCGAGTGGTAGCAAGTTATTTCTTAGTAAATATATAAAAGTTTAGGGAAAATGAATTCTATAAGGGCCACGTTAGCTCATGCACAAAAGGGGGCTTTAGAGCAAAGGAGAGACTAAGGCTTGAGGTGGAGCATGATGTTTCAAATTTTGTTGATATGGAATTAGATGAAGCACCTGAGCAACAGTTACGGTATCAAGGTGATATTGGTGGATATCCTGAAAGAAGTGTATTTTATTGGAGAATATACTAGTGTATTTAAATTTTAAAAGATGCATATTCATATTTTAAAAAGTATGTATTTATATTGTGGAGGATATGTATTTTGTTGAAAAATATATGTATTTATTATGATACGTGTATGTCTTCATATACACATTTAATTTTTGTGTGTTTAAAGTAGATTAATATAGGTGTGTATTTATAGAGAAAATTATGAGAATGATTCTGATATATTTTTAATGGATCAAATTAAAGATCAGTAATTTTAAAACTTCATAAAATATTATGACTTCAACAAAATACCCTGTGACATCATCCATATCATGCTTGGTGTAAATTGCTTGTTAGCCTTGTATACACGAGTAGCTCAACCATGAAGCCAAGATAATTTCTCACATCAGTTCCACTGGCCGCTGCTTTTTCATATCTTGGTCTCTCAAATAATTTGTATCGTTGATTATGGGGCCCTTATGATTTGGGGCCCTATGCATAGGCTGACCTTGCACATGGTGTAATAACCTAAGCATCATCTATCTCAATAGAAATCCAGCATATGAAAGAAAGCATGAGGCATATAAATGTGAAGCTATATTGCATGTGAGAAGTGGTGGCTCAAACTGGAGAAGGATAGCGTTGATGACAATGCAGGTGGCAATGCAGCCGATCTCAGGACCAAGCCAGCAGCAGGACCTAAGTTTCTCCATGGTTTGAAAATTTTGAATTGTGCAAGAGATGCAGTCAAAGGTGGAGAACTGTAGGATAGTTTGTGTTGGCTACATTCTCTTGTATACTAGTCCTTAGGCTTAAACCCTTTCGAATTAGTTTAGTTAGGGAAGGGAAGAATTAGTTGCTATGAACAACCTACCTTGACTAAGTCTTCACTTTAAGGGTATATAAGGAGTGGAAGAAGTAGTATGTAGCTGCTGAGTGTAATAAGCCCTAATGATCAATATGTACAAATAGTAATTCCCAATTCCTTCTCTTCTTTTTTTTTTTTTTGGTTTTGAACTCATTGCTGGACTTAGAAGTTAGTCTTGGTTCACTGAATTCTCTTAAGATAGTTCATCTAGAATCCTTCAAGATCCTTAACAATCCATTTTTATCTCTCACTTATCATTGTGTCTCTTGCCTTGTGATGCAGGATGTAAGCAATCCAGCGCTGAAGGAGATTCTATCAAGTGGTCCTATCTCTGAGACAGCTTGCGGTCTTGTATATTGCCTAGTTACTCCTGTACTGGAAGAAATAGTTTACAGAAGGTTTTTATTATCATCCCTTGCCACCTCCATGAAATGGCACCAAGCAGTTATCATAAGCTCAGCTGTATTTAGCACGGCACACCTATCCGGTGATAATTTCTTGCAACTCTTTATCATTGGAGCTGTTCTAGGTTGCACATACAGCTGGACAGGAAACTTGAAATCTTCAATCGTTCAACACTCGATTTACAATGCTTTGAGTCTGCTTGTAACATATTTAAGCTAGTTCAAGCATTATATGTGCTTTATATGTTGGTGCCATGTACATGATTTTTTGCTTCTATATGTTTCATATATATGTAGAAATTTTGGAGCGAATAATGAATTGTTGAATCTGCAAAGTAATCCTATGTTCATAACAAATGTAAAACCAGGCTGTATTCGCATAAAGCACTGGAATGTCTCGAGTTTTTCTATGTTTGCGATCTTTTTTATGCATAACATGCCCGAGGTGCTAGTTTTGTGTCTCTGGAATGGAAATGGGTGTAGCATATAGCAGCAAATGGCAACACAAAAGAAATGAACATTGAACACATGAACCGAAAGTGTGAAAGTGGAGGAGACGAAGTATGAAAGGTGTCTTTCATGTTCATGTTTTATCTTTCCAGTTCAGAAATCCCTGTTCAAGACCGTATTGTTAGCCCATAAGTTCCCACCGGCACCTACAATATATACATATACATATATGTATATGTGTATACTTACATATATAAATCCCTCGAAAATTTTAGGAGTATCCAGAGAGAAAGAATGGCCCCCTACGTAATTTATGGCAATCAACTACAGCATCGACAGATAGGCTAGCGTAATTGCGTATATCAATTAACAAAACTAAAAGTCGTCCCAGCGACATAATTATTGACATGTGTCCGTGAAGCATGGCAATGCCAGCTAAGATCCAACCCATGTATTTGGAATAAATATCCTCAATACCTACCGTTCGTAGTCGTAGCTACAGAAATACACGTTTGACAGCGGTCTCGCCACCGAAGTCTCCTCCGTATAAAACCTGACTTTTGCTCTCCCTTTTTCTTCCTTTTGCGATTGCAATTGCAGCATATAAAAGGGCTCCTTGGTCTTGGTGGTATTGGTGTATTGACCGTCTTCATCCGGCTAGTTCTCTTTCTTCGTCCTAAATCAATAGTCTACTAAGCAACACATGGCTGGATTCGAGCAGCAAGTGAAGGAGAGAGCGAGGGAGCTGAAGGTTTTGTTCAAGAAAGGTTGTAGCTTTGTTGGCAAATATAGCAAGAAAGGGTGGGACAAAGTGAAGAGTCTCAAGAAATGAATCCTTTTTAATTTTTTCTTTTATTTTACATGGCTGTTTTTTTATTGTAAGGTCAGAGGAGGGGAAGAAATTAGTTAAAAGATGCGTCTATCACCTTCTTGATTGTTTTGTTTTTAAAATTTGATAATTATTTTCTGTCATTATGTGTGGAGAGGGGGTTGATTGGTCTCGATTTATGGTTTCAGAGTCAATTCCTGAGATGCTTTTTTTTTTGTTTCCTCCATCAGGCAGAGGTATAGAGTTTGATGATGGGTATAGATGCGTCTTTTTGTTTATCTTCATTAGTTGAAGGTCGTTTAATTCAATTTTTGCTGGAATTATTGTTGATACTGTAATTTCTTTGTTCCAATTTAATTCGATTTATGTTGCCTCTTTCTCTCTTTGATACCATCTTTTGTGAAATTTGAAGTTATGAGCTTCAGCTGTATCAAATCATACATGGTATATTCATATGGCTGGATCCTCTCGCAATATTTTTATGAAGCTGAGATTTCCACGGCAGTGCAGTTTTTTTCACCCCCGACCACATCCACATGCATCATGTCCATGGCTTGGTAAATGAAATCAATCATACTTATTCCTTATTCTATCTGTTGCTAGATATGTAGCGCGTCCAACTTCACTGTTAAAACTATAGGTATTTCGACTTTCGTAATAGGTCCTGTACTGTATGAAACTTGTTAAGAGCGTAAGTAATACTGCTGCTACGTCGGTAGTGATAAAATAATATTTGTTTGATAGAAAGAAAGTAACAAAGTTAAAGGCCTATTCGATTGCCCTTTCACTATTTATGAGGGGAACAATTTTCCTTTAAAATTCTATTTTTCTCATACATAATAAAAACATAAAATAAAATAATCCTCCCATCTTTTTTTCATGTATACCAAATAAGAATATTTAACATCCTCACCTTTTTATAATCAAACAAATAAAATTTCAGAAACTTTTACTCCTTCGAAAATTAACATTTTGAATACCAAATAATACGATAGTCTGTACTTCAGTTTTCCGTGAAATGAGTATTCCTTGGTCTCATAGACCACGTGGTGTGTGAACATGTATTTTATTATTTTAAAGTTTTTAAGTTTATAATTAATTTTTTTTTTTGCTATGGTGGCACCACAAAAAAACAAGTTATTGTCTTTGAAAGAAAATAAAATCGACCAATGTGAGATGTCTTGCAAAACCTTTAAAACTGTAACCCAACTCATAAAATTAGGTTCATTGGTTAAATATGTTGGATGAAAGTGACAGCGGTACCAACAAAGATGGCGGTGGCAAGTTCAATAATATTTAACTTGTAGGTCAATTAGGTTCATGGTGTATGATAATATTTAGAAGTTGTTAATGTTGATTGTTAGTTGTTGCAATTAATTATTTTTTATTTGAAAACAAACTTATCGAAATAGATAAAATTTTGAGAAACCATAATTTGATACCAAAAGCAAAATTTGATAGTTGAATTGAAATCTATCAATAATCAACCCAAACATGTGATAGGTGGGGATCATATAGATTGATGTTAACCTAAATCCCATTTGAATACTCCTAGTGCCGTCACTCCTCAACAATATCAAGAACGTGACAATAGCTAGTGGATAGATTGGGCAAATTTAGGAACCACTTTCAAGCATGGATGTTTATTATATGGTTTGTTAAATAAATTGTGAAAGAACTCTAGAGAGGGATGAATGAAGTTGAATGAACTAAATTGATAAATTAAAATTTTGAACAAAAGATTTATAGTGGTTTAAGCTAACCCAAAATAGGTTATTCTATATTCACTACTAAAAGTCATTTCTTTTTGGATTTTGAAACTCAATGTTTGTTTATCGATTATCACTCATCTCTTAATTTATGAATCTAAAATCTCAATGATACTTTAAGAGATGATCTACAACTTAGGTTAGTTATTCTCTCTAGGTTTATAATCTACAAATTTGATGACCTCTCTAAGAATGCTAGACACATATAACCTCCAAGTACTGAATTTTTTGAAGACTTGTTGTAGTGATTACAAGAATATCACTTAATACAACATATGAAAGTATAAGAATGATAAGTGAGATGTAATCTTAGCTAAAAAATTATAACACATGAGAGCACTCTAGATAATATAGTTGATCTCTGAGCACAAAGAGTTTTTCAAGGAAATTCACAAATGAAAGTGCGAGTGAATTTAATCATTGAAAAAAAATTGAGAGAAAATGAGAGTATCGAATGTTTTCCAATTAATGAGCTCAAAATTTGGAGAGGGAATATGAAATAAGAAAATTTATGTTTATCTCAAATGACATGATCGTTGGTATGCAGCTAACAAATCTATTTCTTGGTGAAACAAAACCACCAATCAACTGGTATTTAATGACCATTTGATTGGTGACCAAATTTTCCCACAAAAATAAGCTATTGTTGAAACTATTAAACTATCAATTGGAAGGACCAATACTAGTCTAAAATCAATGGCTTGGTTTTAGTTAAATTAGGTTGAGAATTTCGGCTAAATCCAAAGAGGATATGAAAATGGGAAATGGTTAATTGACTGATCCTAGTAGACTAGTTGGTTGGTGTCAACCAAAAGTTCTTTTTAGGAGCTCAAAAAACAAAATGACTAAGATTTGCAAGACATGATCAGTTGATTGGGCTCTAGGAATTGGTTGGTAACACTAACTACAAAATTTATTTTCAAAGAGCAAGTATTTTGGGCACAAGACTAGTTGATTAGTGGCATGGGACTAGTTGATTAGAATGAGTGTAAAACATTACCTATAGAAACAATTCTAGAGAGTATGTTATTTGTGCACTAGACCAGTTGACCACTAGCTTGGTACCAGTTGATTGGTGCCACCTAGTCTTTGAACTTCCCAAAGAGTCTTGATTTTTCCTGATAATCAGTTGACTGATCATTACATACCAATCGAGTGGTACTAGGTGAAAACCAGTACTCGGTCCATTTCAAGTGAAATTCAATTTCTAATTTAAACCAATTTAAAAAAATTTCCAAGATAGATTTTAAAGAGGATTTCAAAATATTATTTCAAGAGAAAATCATAAGACCCAAATATTAAACAACCATTACAAATTAACCTAAGACTTAAGAAGGAATCTACCAATATGCATTAAGTCTTGAGGTTTTGAATGGTTTCATCCTATATGGTCTTAATTTGAATGTTGCTAGACCTTGATCCATGTGCAAGAGAAACTTGATTGTTCATTTATATCATTGGCACTTGATTGTTTTTGTGAGTGTGATCATCATCATTTGAACATGGAATAGTCATGCACACTTAAACACACACATTAAAACCTTAATTAAGGTTTGTTATCATCCAAACAAGGATACGCGACATATGAGACCAAAAAATTGGAATACAATCACCAGACTATAATTTTAAATTTTAATTTAATAAACGGTTTAAAAAATGTGGTTTAATTAAGCATTTTTTTAATGGTTTGATCATGGTTAACAAAATAAAATTTTATTTTATTTGTTAGCCACTTAAATGAAGATGTGTGTATATGTCGTTATAGAGTTCTACACATATATTGAGAATGTATATAGATTATTGAATATGTCCTTTTTAAATAATATTTAAGAGAAAATAATTTGATAAAAGTAAGTTAATGCATTGGAAATATAAAAAATAATTTGGATCAATTATTATTCATAAAATGATATATATTTTAAATCCAATAGAATATATATTTAACTATACATACTGTAGTTAATGTACCATGAAATTACAAATAAAACAAGCTATTTTTCATTTTTCTTACAAATCCCAAAAGACGCAGGGACTAATGAGTAGATGTAATACCCTAAATTTTAATCCAACCTTAATCTTGGGTGAATAATATCCTTACCTTATTCATAAATACTTTAAATCCTAAATTCAACTCTAACTCTAATCCTTAACATCCTTTCTTCCTCTTTCCTTTTTCTTTCTATTTCTTCTCTCCCGCATAACCCTCTTCTCCACTCAAATGCATTTGGTTCGGTTTGGTTAAGAAAACCAAAACCCCCTACTACACTCAAAACCCACACTCAATCTCTCTAATTTCTCGTCTCACACATCAGTCTCATCCCCATTTCTTCTCCCCCTATTTTCTACATTGTAGCTCTATTACCTTTCCTCATTTCCCAACTTCCCCACATCATCCTTTCTCACGCATCAGTCTCATCCCCATTTCTTCTCCCCCTATTTTCTACATTGTAGCTCTATTACCTTTCCTCATTTCCCAACTCTCCCACATCATCCTTTCTCACACAATTGTCCATATAACCCCCTCTCACTTCCAGCCATTTATTACAAGCCACTAAACCTCCACCTCCCTTTTGCTCTGAGATTTTCTCTCTATAATTCCTAATCAATTTCTATGCCACCACCCTACAGGTCATCGTTCTTTGCAACTCACCCAACCAAACACCACCCAACTCCTCCATCCCTATCCCTTTATTTGTCGTTCATTTGTCACAGCCACCACCACCACCATTTTCAACTCAGTCTCTCAACAAATGCCACTCAGATTGTTGTATTACTTTCCTTATCTCTCAACCGAGTTTTTATTATTCTCCCTCGATCTTGGTTGATCTTACCTAGCAAGTCGACCTTACTGAGCGAGTTTGTTCTCCCACAGTCTTGTTTATCTTATCAAGCGAGTTTGTTCTCCTTTTTTTGGTTGTCTTACTGAGAAAGTTTGTTTTCCCTTGGTCTTGGTTAGTCTTATCAAGTGAGGTTTTTCTCCCTCGGTATCAATCAAACTTTCTTACTCTCCCTCAGTCTCAACCATTTACTATTCCTTATCAAGCATGCGTGTGTTTTTCCAAGCGTGCATTGTTCCTTACCGAGCATGCATGTGTCTTGATGAGCACATACTACTAATTATTGAGCGAGTACGGTTCATTGTCGAATGCATTGTTCGTTTTCGTTCTTCTTAGCCAGTCCCCTCGGTTTTTATCTCCTATATTTTTTTCTCGTGCCTTACCTTACCTTGCCTTTCTTTTCTCGTTCGTCCTACTTTCGTAAACATGTGTTATTTTCTCGACCCTTAGGAGATTCCTTGGTGAACTTAGAGGTGGAGGCTTAGGGCCTTTTGTTTGCTTAGCGATCGGTGACACTAGGGTAATGATGCATGTCATTAATTAAGGGGTCTTGATGTTAAATGTTTACTGCATGCAATGATATTTTGATATGATTCCATTGATTTAAATTATAAATAATATAGTTTAATCATGGAAATCATGTTGTTTATATTATACCATGTTCATGTTGTATCATCGTATTATGAAAGCATTGTTATGAACAAGTATGAGCTTATGTGTTATTGCTTGGTTAAGCCTTGACTTGAAACCCTATTATGTTGGCATGGCATATTGCTTTAATGGGGTTATGGAGAGTGAGTTCTAAAGATGATTATTATCATGAAGAAATATGTTGGATATTAGGAGTTGATAATGTTGGGACTTGTAAGGTTTTTATGAAATGTTTGAGCGAGTTGAAATGTAATGAGTGTCATGAGATAATGAACATTTAATGATATAATTTGAGATTTTTATAATTAATCTTCATTATAATATATTAGAGTGTTGGTTGAGTATGACAGAAGTTAGATAAAAGAGAAATTTGAAATACTTAAGCAAGATAAGGGTATTTTGGTCAGTTGAGTTAAAAATAAAATTTTGGTATTTTTATATTGATATTATATTAAAATATATTTATTATTCTATTTTAAATGATTGGGTTTATTATAGGTAGCATATGCCTGGTAAAATAAGAAAATAACCTAATTTGGGAATGGTAACCATAGGGACATATTCATTGTTGTGTGTGCAAGACATTAGAGTTAAACCTTGATTTTTTGATATGGTGTTAATAATTATATTTTATGATGGTGTGTTAAATTTGGTGGTTAGGTGAATCTTATAAAAGAAGTTACGCCCGTCTTATGAAATTAGGGTTACATAAGGGTGTAGTGGTCCTTTCTTTTGAGGGAATGATCTAAATTATCTTTGGTTGTATTTTATGTGCCTTGTTTGCTATGTTAAGTATGAATTATATTAATGAGATAAACAAAAATTATAATTATGCATTAATATTTAAAGTGAAAGATAACGTGAGATGGGACCAATTTGTACCAGTCCGTTCAACCAGACGTGAATAATGACCAGTAACGTTATGACTTGGAAGTTGTATCTACCCATTCCACCTCCTAATAATAGTGGTCAATAGCATTATTCCTTGGGACTTTGGTCTATCCATTCCACCGGACGAGAATAATGGTCAGTAGTGTTATGCCCCAAAAGTTATATGTGATCGTTCCACCTTATGATAATAATGACTAGGAGCAGTATCCCTTAGGAGTAGTATCTATCTGTTCATGAGCATTCTTCCCTAGGATTTGTACCAGTTTGTTCCATCGAACGAGAATAATGGATACTAGCATTATGCCCTATGAGTCGTACCTACTGGTTCTACTGAACGAGAATAATGGGGTCACTACACACAACGTAGTTAAGTAAATAGATCATAATCATACCTAATATGGATGTTTGTTTTGGTTCCTCTCTTGAGTCATCTCATGCTATAATTAATGTGCATGCTTAGTTCTCTCATGTGATCTTATGTGTGATGTATATCCTTTCTTATGACTGTATTGCTACCTTATCCAATATGTCAGTATTTACCATAATTTTCATGGGTGTTGTCCATTTCCACAAGAAGACAACCCAGGTTTTGTTTTGCAGTTTATGGGGGTATGCCTTGATGATTTTGTTTTTTATGATGCACTTCTTATGGAGGAGTGATTTATCTATTGGGGTTTGGGTGTAGAGTCGGTGTTATCTGGTATCTAGCTTTTTATCCACATACCTTATAGATTTTTAGTTCCATTGGATTTACTTTGTTGTATTGTTGCTTATGTTGCACTCAGATTTTAATCTCCAAACTCTTGTATAAAATTTATAAAAATTTCTCTCATTTTCTTATTTATCTTATTTAAAATTATAAATGTTTTGTTTTGTATTCAATATAAGAATGGTACGGTAATCTATCTTTGTGTCGAGTATGAAAATAACACCTAATTATTTTAATGATAGGTTTCTGCAAAACAAAAATTTTCAGTAATAAATTTTATAGTGTTATAATAGCAAAATAATGATAGAGACTCAACAGTATATGAAGAAACCATAAAATTATAGCAATGTTTTTGGAGGATCTTTTTTTATAGGATGCAAACATCTCTTATATTCCGGTTATGAATTACCTTTATATTTGATGAGAACAAGCTCGAAGATGGGGGTTTCAATGAGTTAAAGCAAAAAACTATATGAAAATTTTGTGTAAGAGAATATTTGGAATATAAATTCAAATCAATACACATCAACTATGAGCTTAATAAGATGACAACACAATAATATTTCCATGTATTCTTGAAGAGATTAATTAATTGTTATTCATCACTAATTCATGGAAATCAGAGGATACAAAAGCAATGCACCATTGTAGCATTATAATGATCAACTAAGGGTTCATTTTCTTAACATATTTAAATCAATATTTTCATGTTTGGCTTCTATTATCATACAATGTCAAACATGAAGTGCCAAACTATTCAATTAATGCTTCCAAACATGGTAACATACACATCAATCCCAACCTAATCATAGTTATCTCCCAAGAAGTCATCAAGATGATCAAAGATAAGCAACCTAGTCCTTCTAACCACGCCTTTAACACCATTGAAAACATGGTAGGAATTACTATTCATTTAGAACATATTTATTTAAATTCTTGTGAATTAACTCCTATTTGGATTCTAGATTTTGGGGTCATTGATCATATGTATAATGATAAATCTTCCTTTAGTGAATGACAACCATTGCACCCTAGTACAGAGGCACCACAGAACATATAGGTTATTTTCCTTATTGTTATGTATTTATTTAATAGAAATGGAAAGCTATCATTAAGTTGGGGTGACATGCTAGTATTTCACATTTTATTCCTCAATCGATGTCCTATGTTCAAAACCCTACCACTCCAAAAGTGGAGTCATACCTATAAATTTCAATTATTGTGCTGGTCTTGAGTGATTTACTTCATAAACAAGGTATGGTAAACAAGCCTTACTTACTTTTCCCGGTATATGTTTTTATTTATTTATTTATTTTGTTCCTTTTACTACCAATTCTAGCTATTCTATTTTTCCCATTTACTACTGATAGTACGTTTCACATATTAGGTTATGTTTGGCAGCATTAGATATTAGTTGATAAGTTGGTTCATTTTTATAGAAGTTTTTGAGAAATAAAATGTTCAACTAATTGACAAATATCAAAATAAATTTACTATAGGGTTAATTTTTATTTATTTTGTTTAAAAAAATCATAAGAAGATATCTCATGAAAAAAAGCTATATGTTTCTAAATATTTAAAATCCACCTTTTAAGTTAATAAAAATATTACCTACTAAACAAATATTTTTTCAAAGAATGCAACTCATAAGACTATCAAACACACACTTAGCAATACACCTATATATATATATATATCATTTTTTATCTTTTTTTATTTATTTATGTCAAGGTTGCAACATATTTCAACCTTCTATTAGGACCCCATGGATAAATAATCTTGTTACCCCTATTATTTGCTTTACCTAATGGAGAATTAAAATTAGTCTTTAATATTGGTATTGTTCGACTTAACTTAACATTACGTTGAATAAAGTATTGTACATACTTGAGTTTAAACATAACTTATTTTCCATTGGTAGATTCATAGAGGTAGAACATTTGAAAATTATCTTTGACAAAAAATGGTTGTTTAATACATTACCTTACAACTAATTATGTCTTAGCTATGGATCAAAAGGATTGTGAACTATGTAAAATTCATGCAGACTTGCAGTTGCTATACACTTGCAAGCTTTTTTTTGCTCTTTATTTGACTAATGTATCTATCAAAACTTCATATCATGTAGCCAGGTTAGATGTAACTCATCTAGATTAGGTCATAGTTCTATTTCTAATATGAAACAATTCCCTATTTCTAATAATGTAATAAAGCATTTGACTATGTTTGTGATACTCGTATGTGCGATAAACATCATCATTTTCCCTTTCCTTTAAGTACTTCTCATGCTAATTCTCCTTTTGATGTTTTTAATTTTTTTAACTTTTGTGGACGACCATTCATGAGTTACCCGGACCTTCCTAGTTCAAACTTTAGCAACAAGTGCCTTCCATTATTTCTAATGCTATTAACTTTGTTGAAAATCATTCCAACAAGCATATTAACACCATTAGAAGTGATAATGGCACGGTAATTCTCTAACAAAAGTGTATTTTTCTCTCCCAGCACAAAGGTATTATTCACCCAAAAAAAAGCATTCTAAGACCACCCTACTAAAATGGAAGAGTTGAAAGAAGAAATAGAAATCTGATTAAGATAGCTTGAACCTTGAGAATATATGTTAATTTAATTGTAAAATTTAAGGGGTACAAGATCCCTAATGCCACTCATCTCATCAACCTAATGACATCCTCCGGTTTGAATTGGAAGACCCTAAGAATTCCAATTTGTTAAGCTTCTGTCTATTGATTATCTTAGAGTTATTGGTTGCCTATATTATTGATAAGTGCATACATGTATAACACTTCTATATAAATCATTCTTGATTTCATGGTTGAATTTGTTTCTTTAGCAATTTTTGGGGAACATTTTTCTTCTTAGTTCAAATAACTACCTACTAGATTTTTATGTGTAGATTGGATACATTTCAATCAAGGATCAAAGACAATTTGAAGTATTTGAGGAAAAAAATCATTTATGAGGGAGAAGTTTTGAAATGTTTGAATTTATGGCCAAAGTTGGATATCTTCAAGAAATGTAATATTCATTGACACAATAAATTTTTAATCAATAAGGTAATAAAGAAAACAATTAAAAAAACCATAAAAGGGGTGGTGTAAGGAATATTAAAGAAATATGTGATGATAGATTAGTTACTTAGCTCTTAACTTAATTTAAATTAAGTGTGTGTGCATTATAGAATGCATGAAAAGAAAATTATGCCCATCATCTCTTCTTCTTCTCCACACATAGGAGCAAAATTCAAGAGGAGAAATTGAAGATTAGGTAAAGATTATTCAATATTCAAGTCATATTTTCACAAAATTGTCACGAAGATCAATGAGAAGAAAGAGTTTTCTCTCTCCTCTTTTTTTTTCTTTGCATAGAACTAATTATATTATGCTTGATCCTATTTACATGGCATGTAGTTTGAGTATGAATTGTTAACTTTTCTAATACTAGGATTGTGGATACCCAATGAAGATTTGATAATAAAGTGTTGGTTTTCTTATTTTGAATGCCTCAATGCTTTTGATTCATTGCCTAGTATGTTTCATGCCTATGAGTATGTTAGGCCTCATATTTACATGACTTTAATTTTTGAATGAACAACCAAAAGATAAAATTTGATAATTAATCTCTAAACTTGAACCTAATATCTAAATCCTGACTTCAGATTTAGTCTCTGGAGGATTAATTGATTTAGTACAGTTTGTAAAAGGTTTAAATTATTACAATAGCCATGAAAATAGGAGATTGGTCAATTTAAGCACGTTGGTGTAGTTTGAAAGAAAACAATAATTACAATAAGATAATTCACCTTAAAAAGTTATCATTCATAATAAGAAAAGTATCATTTCAATATTATTGATTCTTATATGTGGTGACCCTCAATTCCAGAAGCTTTTCAATCTTTATTTACCGAATTTAGATATTTGCTAGTTTTTCAGATGATAATATTTTAATTATTTAATCGGTTTAGATGATTGTTGTTTGTGTGTAATCGGTATGCAATAAGATAGCCCTCATAGGGATGATTTCTTAGGTAATACACGACAAGCCATGTGCTTGCGGTATTGGTCTAATTAGTTATGCATTATAATCCCTTTATATTGATGCATTTAGCTCCAAAGCTAGAAAATGTGCACTTATTGGTTATTTTTATGCCCAAAAGTTTATAAATTGTATGACCATGATTCTCATGCCACTTTCCCTTGTAGGGACGTGATATTCTATGAAACTACACTTTCATTCAAGGAATTTCATAATTCACCATGCAATTCTAGGCCATATTTCACTCTTCCTTTTGTTGATTTTAGTGACCCAATATAATCAAAATCCACTAACTCTCCTACTTTACCCACTATATCTAGTGCGTCATCACCTTTTGTCCAACCATCTCATCAATCCTCTCATGATGCCACTTTCATCCTCAACTCCATTAGCACCTCTTTCATCTCCACCTACCGCACCACCTATTTGTCACAAATTCAAAAGATCTAGAGCTTTACTTAGCAAAATTTAGGGTTTCATATGCCCAACATTACCTACTACTCATCATTGTCTCCTTACTTCTAATCCTTCTTTATACTCTCCTAATTATTTGATGTCCCTTCACAATACTATGCAAGTGCATGAACCTACTTATTGTAAGGTAGCTAACAAATATACAAATTGGTTAGTTGCTAAGTAGGAAGTATCCTCCTTAGAAGAAAAGTATACAGGTAGCTTACTCCTCTATATTCCATGTCGAACCTATAGGTTCTAAATGGGTATATAAAGTAACGTTTAGTCCTGAATGTACCATGGAAAAATTCAAGGCTCTCTTAGCTACCAAGGATTATACAAAACTCAAAGTAAAGGACTATAAACATATTTCCTCTTTGGTGGCCAAATTCACTACTGTTAGAACACTTATTGCTCTATCCATTTCTCGCTCTTGATCCCTTCATCAAATTGACATCAACAATGCCTTCTTCCATGGCTTCCTAGATGAACAAATATATATATTCCCCACCCTTAAGGTCATGTGGCACCCCTAGTTATGTATACAAACTTATCCATTCTATTTATGGGCTTCAACAAGCCTCTAAAGAGTGGAATAAGGTGCTTATGAACTTTTTATTAAATGAGGGTTTCAACCTATCCACTTAAGATTACTTATTGTTTATTTGCCATGACCATGGTTTAATCTCTATTATCCTCTTCTATGTTGATGATATGATTATCAATTGGGATAATTAGTCCCACATTGATCGCATCAAAGTGGTTCTTCATGCTAAGTTCACTATCAAAGACTTAGAGTTCGTGTAATACATACTAGGTATTTAAGTTGCCCAAAGCTAGCAAGGCACAACTCTCAATCAAAGAAAGTACAACTTTGACATCTAATTATATGTTGGCCTTATTGACAACAAACCAATAGTTGTTCCATTTCCCAAAGGTCTTTGACTTAATCATAGAGATGGTAATGCTCTACAAGAGCCTAAATCTTATAAAAGATTGGTTAGTCATCTCTTATTCTTAAACTTAAACAAGCCAGATATTTCTTATACTATGCAACAACTCATTCAATTTTTGTCCTCTCCGCACATTCCACACGCACACACCCACACACGCGCACACACACCCACACCCACACACATTTAAACCCTCCAAGTTGTTTGTTATCTAAAAGGGATCATCAATATGTGTATTTATTCACTCTATAGCTCATTGGCTTGCCATGCCTATTAAGACTCAAATTGGGGAGCATATGGTTATTGCATGTTACTCGGTACTTCTCTTGTTTCTTGAAAGATAAAAGAGGCAAAAACCTATCAAAGTCTTCTTGCGAATCCAAATACCAGAGCATGTCCTATGCCACTAGTGAACTAGTTTGGCTAGAAGGTGTGTTATCTGACTTACATGTAGTTTGGCTAGAAGGTGTGTTATCTGACTTACATGTTCATGCTCCATTGCCCATTCCCCTTCATTGCAACAACAAATCAACAATTCAAGTTGCTGCAAAAAAAAAAGTTGCAAATTAAATGCCATTATGTTCGGGAGAATGTTGCATCTATATTCATTCATATCCTCTACATCAAGACTTCCTTACAACTTGTAGATTTATTCACCAAAGCCCTTGGTGAAGTTCTAGTCAGGCTGATAAAATATGCTGGTTCTACAATTGCGGAAGAATAAGAATAATACAATTACTTCTCTCTTAAATCCATTCTTCACATAGATGTCCCTGATGTCGAAGCAAACTATAAATCCAGGGGCCTACTTTGCCCTTATGCACCTGTATAGGTCTCAGTGCTGCTGTTGCACGTAGATGCATTCGTCACTAAAAAAATCACTGAATGACAGCCCTGAATATTAGTTTCAAGTGCGATTCAATTATTCACTTGATCTGCGCCACTGAAGGGCATTAAACATCAAACATCACATAATCAGACACGGTCAACTTCACCTATTATAATTCAAACAAAAGCAACTAGATATCCAGGCACGCGATAGTTTTTCATGATTTTAATAATAAAATCTCCAGTTCAGAAAAGCCACGTGCAAGACCTATCTTTCGTATCATAAAACTTGAGGGTGCTCTCGCCTATCCGCTCCTTCCTCACAAGGAACATGCATGCAGTTACAAAAGGGACAACAATCCCCCACAAGCCTTTTTTTTTATTGCTGACGTTGGCGACTTAGTATCTCGTAGCGCTATAAAAGCGGGAAATTATGTTATGGACAACATGACAGGAACAATAAATATACACCGCTTCGAATCCTAGCAGTCTTAGCTTGATTCTCTGCCCACTTCATCTCATAGAAACGTTATATACATAAGAGGATCCGAAGCGAGATAAAACGATTAATGTGATGGATAAAAATTCAAAAATGCTGTGAGTGATTCAAGAAGCATGACGGAAAGATAGCCTGCTCGGTGAATCAATGCGCACAATGACATCCTCTTCACCACCTGATTCGTCACTTGATTCATCTTTCACGACACTTTGGTGCCTACTGTGTGATACACTTGGATGCCTACTGTGTGATATACTTGGGTGCCTACTGTGTGACGGTGGTGCAAGATCCGATCTTGCCAATTCCTCTTCAAGTCTATTCCTTGTGGATCCTTCTGATCTCACAGAAACAAGGGGACGTTCCTGATCACCTAATGGCACTGAAGGATATGAAAGGCTATGTGATGGTTTTATTTGCACTATCTGCTGGAAATTCCCACGACGTGATGGGACCCTGGGCACCTTGAGAAAAAAAATACTCGTTTCAGTGAAATAGGAACAGACAGAAAGGACAATCTTTGTGAACCAGGTCAACAAGAATGCTGCCCTTGATCAACAAACATCGCACCTAACATTTAATGGGAACAATGGATTCAGTGAAAACATCACAATTAAGGACTTAGGAGGACAGGAAGAAGCAGAGAAAACAGAAGGAAGGTAAAGAAAGGTGCATTATGCAACACAAACAGAGAACAGTACAAAATACTGAAGACAACTGGCCAAGCTTACCATGCTACCATAGATGCTAAGCTGCATAGCTTTTGCGGACAGGTTGTTTGGATGTTCATTCTTATGCCCAAGGTTATGATCCTGTGGTGCAGCCTTGAAGTAATGCTCAGGCCAACTCATAAGACCACCAAATTCCCTACTAAGGGACTTAGCAGATTGATCCGGATGCAGAACCAGTGAGGATGGCCGCCTCTGGAGAACATTTTCTGCTTCAAATGCTGCCATATCAAAGATGATTACTCTAGCTCTGGCTTCGACATAGTATGATGCCGCTTGATGATAAAAGCTGGTTGTTGATCTTAACCCTGCAGAAGGCACAAAGACATGAGGACTCAAAGTAGTCGAACAAGATAAACTATTTGTCTTTCCCTCCATTTTGATATATGACTTCAACTCAAGTCCTGGTAATCGTGTCTGCAACATGTTTGGACATGATAATACTCAATCTGGCCTGGCTTCATCTCAGCATCTCTGCTTTTGTTCACACGAAAGTTTGTGGTCTTTATGTCTTTTCTCTACAGAATAGTTTGCTTCACAATGGAGGTTTTGCTCTTTTACAATCTGATTTGAACGTTAGACATATGACTTTTAAAAGAAAGTAATTTGAATAGCAAGCTAATTATTTGAGAAGTATCCCGGCTATATAGTAGAGTCCTTGCTAGGCATTAACGGCTTGTCACACTTCTGTGATATTCTAATGGAAGGTTCATAAAAGCTTGACTTTGGTGTTTTTCCTTGCTGCCAAAGTTTGAATATCTTATACTAGTATTTGGATGCACACATGAATCTTCATATTTGGACTCACAACAGTATTTGAGTTGAAACAATAAGACAATGGTGATGCAATAAGTTTATTTTGAAAGGGCGAAAATTAATACCATCCACCTCGCAATTTAAACTACAAAGAAAATATTCACACGCTCAATTTTCCAAAATCAAACACACTTAGCAATTGAAGGCGCAGAGATTGTAATGCAGTACTGTATAAGCTGCTATGCCCAGAATAAGGAGAAAATAAGCATATATTATACCAAATAAAATTATAATTGTCATGTATAATGAGTTAATCCAAAGAAATAACCAATTGTTGATGGATATGCAGATATTTGATAGAATAAGATACCAAGTAGTAGTCACAAAGACAGAATTCACTGTGTGTAATCAGGACATTTTGTCCAACAGTTGGTGTGCGTTGTATATATTTATGCTTCGCATCAGAGTAAGCGATTATAACCAGTACGAAACAATTGTTAAGAAATAAAATATATCAATTGAATACACAAAGGGACCGAAAATATCACAGAAAACTAATTAATCAGTTAAAGAAAAGCAGTAAACAAAGAGAATTCCATGGATGAATGAACAGTCAAATTTCCAGAGTATGAACAAAAACAAATTTGCAAGTAGAAAAGAAAAGGTCAAAATACCAGTGGGTTTTCTTCATCACTGTAGTCCTTTGCATGTCTATATTTTTCTTTGTTCTTCTAACACTTTTATTTATGCGAGAATGTGACTGAAATTAGATAATTGATTTAAATCCAAAATTTTGGTGTCAGTTTACATTTCTGCAACAGAACATTCAAATTTACATTTGTAATTGATTTGTGGTGGAACTGGAGGAAAGATAGTGCTTGAGGAAAGCTGGAGAATTAACTGTAATTATGACGACATGAGCACATGATAATATGACAATCGTACCATTACAATGGTGCAGTATCTGTTTTGGGCTCTGAAATACGAAAGGTAGTATTGGCATTCTAACTTTCTTATACATATACACATATATAAGATAGCCGTTTTGTTCATGGCTTGTGTATCTTCTGTTTCATTTGCTGTTCTGATTAATGTTACACCAAGGGGTTCTTTAAAGCCAAATGGGTGCTTAGACATAATTGTCCCTTGTCACTTTTTTTATTCATGCTATGCTTGCAAGTTTTATCAAGGCAGTTATAGTTGTACAAGAAGGATGGTGTATACCAAGGGATGAGATTTCATAGAAGGCCAACAAGTACCGGCTGATTTTTGGGAGAGCATCTGATTATAATCTGGATACACTGAAGGAAATTTTGACAATTTATTCGCTTTGGTCTGGTCAAGAGCTCAACTACTCCAAATCATCTATTTTGTTTGATAGACATTACCCAGGATAAATGAGAACAGTTTTGCTCTTTGCTGAATGTACCTGGTAAGGATCCCTCTGACATTACCCAGGATATATTCTGCAACCCAAAAAACATCACAGCAACTACAAAGGAAAAAAAAAAAAAAAAAACTTACCGCCATCTCTTTTCCATCAGTGCCACCAAATTAGCTGGTCGGCAAAGCAAGCTTCTCTCCTATGCTGGTAGATTAGTGCTAATCAAGTCTACTTTAGCATCTCTTCCTATCTATTTTATGTCTTGCTACTTACTACCCAAGTCTGTATGTTAGGAGTCGCAAAATCACCGAAGAAACTTTTGGTGGAGGCACTAGGACAGTAAATGGCATACCATACCCACTGCTTGAGAATTTTTCAGACAGCCAACAACAAATGGTGGCCTTGGTATTACAAATCCTGAGTTAATTAATTAACCAATCATTGGTGGAAAAGCTGGTCTAGAGATTCTTATCCTCTCCAACAGCTCTCTGGGTGAAGATATTAAGGCAAAGTACTTAGACGGCAGAAATATCTGGGACGCTCAAGTCATTTAAGTCTACATCTCCAATCTGGAAGTCAATGCTGCATACCAGGGACATTATCAAGCCCTTCATTCATTAGCAAGTGGTTTATGGACACCTTATTAATGTGTGGGATGATCCATGGGTTCCTTCTCTGCCTTTCTTCAGTGTTGAGGGTTTTCATCATGCCTATAACTATCTCTACACTGTTGCAGATTTATTTTCAACTCAGCCAACCAGATGGAATGAAGAATCAACTTATAACAGCTTCCCTCTATATGAAGCTCATCATATATTGCACATTGAGCTGAACCTTGGTAATGAACTTGATGCAGATTATCTGGTAAGGGGACCCCACCCTCATGGTAAATTCTCTGCTAAATCAGCATACAGAAGTTTGAGCAACTCTTTACCATAGGCAATATGTGGAAGGCTTGGAATGGGGTAAATACTGGAAGCATGGAGGTAATGCACTAGGTATTTATCTGTTTTCATGGAGTCCTCACTAAATCCATTCTCACAAAATCTAAAATAGCAGACAGAATCCTTGGATTTGATACATCCTGTCCTATGTTCCTCATCCATGAGAAAACTCCTTCGCATTTATTCCCCCATCATGATTTTGCTCCAACTCGTTTGATTTGGAAACCCTCCATTCAGAATAAATTCAGACCTGGATCTCCAGACTTTATTGTGTATTGGTTCTATGCGAGGCATAACATCACTCTCATCACTTGGGGTTGTAGCAGCTTGTGGGCTATCTGGAAAAGGAGAAACAACGTGACTTTTGAGCCTGGTCAAAATATGTGGAAGGAGCTATTCAGGCTATGATTCAATTCTTTAATGCAGCTCCTACACATTAAATCAATTCCTTTTTGACTCAGCATGTTGCTTCCAATTCAAATACAGCCGTTGTTCCCATTAAATGGAAACCAACCCCCTCTTAACTATCTTAAAGTGAAATGTGGATGGTTCTGCCATAGAATTTCTTATTGGTATGGCTGGCATTTTTACAGATTCTACTGGTCAAGTTGTTTACTGCTGGACAGATGATCAGTTATAACCTCATACTGCCTCATCTGCTTTCAAAGCTCAAGTTTTGACTTGTTTGCTACAGAGAGAGACAGATAGATTGCCCAGGATTTTGAGGACATTTCCCAACTTAATCCCCCCAGGTTCCTTAACCTCCTATTTATAACAGCTTAATAACATCTAGAATAATCCAAAACAAACTCTTAAAATCCATCACATACACCTAACCACTCGAGAGTTCATCCTAACAATATTACCTGACCATGGTAAATCAAATAACCCAATAGTCTAACAGAAAGGTCTAACTTGCTAGGTTTTTAGCGGTGACACCTCAATATCCCCCAATCCAAGGTTTAAGGTGCTGCTGTAGAAAATACTGCAAAATGTTGTTGCCCTTGAGTCTGTAAATTTTAGAGGCTTTCTCTAAATATTTAACTAACAAGGATTAAGGAAAGAGATGGGTAGCCATAGCCATAGGTCACTTTTATATGACACTCGCACAATAGAGAGATAAAACAGTGGAGCTGCACCAATATATATAGAAAAGCTCACCCTAGCTCTGTCTTGATAAACTCCCTATGGTAATGATCCATTAGCTATCAAATTTTCGAATTTCCTCTTGTCACAATTCATAAATCTTACGTTTTCCGCTTATCAATTTTCCTCCACATACCCAATCTAAAACAAGAATCAACATTCTCTATTTTCATTCTCAGGCAGCCACAATTAGCATCACCAATAACTAATTTTCATCAGGATTCGTATCTACAACAAACGAGATGTTGACACGAAGTGATGTATAATATAGTTTGCCTTACAGAAGATACATAAACAAAAAGGTGAACTGTGTGGAAGCAAGGACCTTAAAAAAATAGCAAAATGGGCTCAACTCACCAGCTCCTTCCTGGCTTAGGAAACTTGCATTCCCTTTGGAAGACCACAGTGCTGCTGGTGCTGTAATCATTTCTTGATGAAGACCGTGACTTTTTACAAATCCTTCCAGGAGAATGCCAATGGAATGATGAGGGACCTCTACTGTTTCACCCCTTATGTATATGCTCATAGTGGACCTTTCAGCAACAAGTGCTCTGAGCTCTGGCATAGGCATCTTCTGAAATACTTGTGGAACCAACATTTTTGCAAGTACAATAGCACTTTCCTGCAAAAAGGTCATGTATGATAATTATAGAGTGCAAAAAAGTATTAGAGGTCAACACTAAGTGAAATAAAAACAAAATCTCAGATGATGAAGTAAAAGAAAGGATCTTAATAACAAACCACAGCAAAAAAGCTGCAGTGAAGATTGTAGAAGGTTTTATTGAGATACATAATGAGGTCTTAGATAAAACAGGCAGGTATGAATAGGTTCAGAAGGAGGTGATGAATGGTGAATCATAAACAGTGACTCGAAGGAAAGAGAGATGGCATTGTAATCTCACATAGGAACTTCAAAATTTCTATATTCCACTCCCTCCACTAATTAAAGCAGGCTTGCAGAAATCTTTGGTAAGGTACTTTTCTTCATAATAGGAAGATCCTTCCATAGATCTAGAAGTCATCCAGATCTACAAAGACTCAAAAAAGGAACCACTTTTGATGACAATAAACCTTCCTAAATCATAAGGGCTTCAAAAACCAAGTAACTACCTCATAAAAAATGCAGGTACAATAATCATCAAAACCTCTGTGCAACAATTACAGTGTTAACAAATGGGACCTTCCCTCTCCAATACTTTATGAAATGGAGTCTCCATTACAGTATGCCATAGGCTGTTTCCATCTAACTTGATACTTACATGCTATAAGAAGTTGTCACAATTACAGCTTTCGTGGTAAAATAAACATTGTGAAGTTAGAATTTCGTCCCTTCATATTCTAAAATGGGAGATGAAGATTCCAAAAAGCCCCAATGTAAACTAAATCGAGACTAATAACCAAATTCCTTTTTATGATCGATACAGAGCCCGTAAGGGCGAGTATAAATTACCGTACAGGTATACAATAAAGTTATACAATTCTGCCAGGGCTGACACCTTGCCTTAATTACTAGACTTGGACTTCGCCGTCACCGGTAATAATAAACCAAATTTTTATTGTGGGGAAACTGGTTCTTGGAGACCTCTCAATGGATTGATTGATCTTGTGAAAAAATATAAGTAAAAAAATTCATGTAAATTAGAAAAGTATGGATTCTTCCAACTAAAATGAACAAAAAGCTAAATCTAATTCAAGACAGTAGGAGACACAAAATGAAAGTGGATAAACATGATAACCAATATTTTAGAAAACTAACAAAATTAAAAAGGCGATTATGTTTACTTGCTCTGTTATATACAAGGAGTAATTGGACAGGAAGATTGGCTGAACCAGAAGGATGCAAAATAAATTGCTGCCAAGGCTTTTCAATCAATCTTTTCACCTAGCCTAAAGATGCTCAATAATGGTATGAGAGGGAAAAAATTATTTATTTAGATTGTTGTCCCTAAGCACCATTCAATTGTATAGCAGGTCAGATACTATAAAACCCAAAAAGTTCACACACCAGAAAAAAAAACAAAGTTATGAAAGAATCAGCACATGAATGTAATTTCAGTAAGTTTAGAACATCGCATTGCGGTTCTGGAATGGAATAAATTAATGCTGCTTTATATTATTTTTCTCTCATGAATGAATAAAAGAAAGGATCCAATAAGACAGCAGATTTTCTACATGCTCCATCACTCATGTCCTCTATGCCAAGTTACCTGCAGAGTTCATTGGATATACCAATGACCTTTATCAGCGATAGGATGAGCATTAGACCCTTGGTATGAGAGTTATTTGCTACAATTTAGTGGGCGTGCAGTACTAAGGATGAGATGTGTTTGCATGACAAGGCTTGGAGGGTCAGACTCAAGTGTTCAATATCACACTGAAGAGGTTAGAACGTCAATTGCCAAGCCTGGCCTCTTTTTTTTCTCTGCCATTCGTGCTCTTGAGAATCACTACACACATGGATAATTCCTTGTGCATTTCAATTGTGTACTCTCTCCTTAAACTGAACATCCTAAGTCACCATTCTTCCAGACATGTCGCTACTATCACTTTAAGGCTATTCACTACTGGGAATTAATTAATGTCAAACGCACCTGCCAGAAAAATCCCTCCACGTCAGGATCAGATCTCAGGACAGAGACTATTTTGTCAGCTTCAACAAAGAAGCAAAGAACCACAGAATCTGTGACCATATCAGAAATATAAGGCTTCCCAACCAGTACTTCATATAAACCCACAGTACTTCCGTGAGTAAATGTTGGGTGAAATGCAAGTTTGCTAGATACACTCTTGCTTGTCCACTGCAGAACAGATGTTCTATTAGCAACATGTCATAATGATCATCATTACATAGAAACAGTTAGGATTTAGTTCAAGTGCTCAGTTTCAAATCCAAATCCAGATTACCTTCACCACTCCACTTGATATGAGCCATATACCATTTGGTTTAGAACCTTCTTTATAAAGTGTCACACCACGTAATTTCATTATTTCTTTGCTGGAACCCACAAGCAGCTCACGAGCTGCAGAAGGAAGAGCCCCAAGCAAAGGATGAATGGTAATCATATCCCCTATTTTTGGGATCTTCACTAAAGGTGGATTTCGTAGTACCTTCTTTAAGTCCCTCTGCAGACATAAGAGTAATGTCAAGAAAAACACCACAAAATAGAAATGATTAATGTTTTGAAAAAAGGATGCCACATTTCTGCTCTTATCCAAAATCCATGTATAGAACTTTCATCCATCACGGCTCTTGAGCAACAAAACAAGAATCAGACATGGTATTTAACTACCTGGACAGCATCATGGAGATGAAGCATTTCTTTCTCTTCCAGTAATCCAACCTTCTCAAGATTCTCAACATAATCAATTAAATGTTTTAACACTGAGTGTGTTACTTGCCTCGTCTTGACAACACGTAAAACCTGAAAATATCTAGTGTTAAGAATCATCTACAGATAACCAATTAAATTACAGCATCATTGTCAAATATATCTAAAACTACAAACATATATCATTGATATACAACCTGCGGAAATGTCATACGAACATCTTCCAAGAACTTTCTTGCTTCTTCTCCTTCTGTCTCGCTTTCTTTAATGACCATACAAGCAATTTCACTGTCACCTGAACAAGATGCCTCGCCATATACAAGAGAGGAGGGAGGGGAGGGAGAGAGAGAGAGGGAGGGAGAGAGAGAGGATTGAGCAAACATAATTAGCTAAAACCGAAAAGTTACAACCTGGAATCCCGCTGGTCTAGTTATTGCACATATGTAGAATAAGAGTTCAGAATGAATTATCCACACTAGATTCTAACATTTGCTAAATGGTGATGCGTTCAATTTTCCAATTTTCAATGTTAACAGCCAGGCAATTGGTTGGAAAATCATATTTATGGAAACACCTGACTGAGAGTAAAATATTTGATTTGAGTTAAGCATATAAGGCAATAATGTTCAATAGGGAGAAAACGATAATAAATCTCTAATTCACAAGATGAGAACATCTGAAATGCAGGATCCCGTGAGTTTAAGTATTTGAGCTAAAAAAATTAATAACATTATCAAAACAAAAGTGAAAAAAGAAAAACTCACCTATGAATTCATGCAGTTGTTGGCGCGCAAGTCTGTGAGCACGTAAGAAGGCTGCACATATGTAACACGCAGACTCTAATCTCTCAACAGTGAAAAAGGTAACCAGTTTTCTTGGACATATGCTAGACTGAAGAAATCGGTAATAGCTTGGAAAATGAACATTAGACTTTAAACCATTCCAATCACACAATGGTTCATGACCCACGGAGTCTAGTGCTTCATCAACTGATAGCATTAAAATATTTGCAGTACTTTGTGTTATCCTTCCTTCATCAAGCATAGTCCAATAAGCAGCTTGAACACCTGTGGCAATACCCCATAATCAGTTAAAGTTCAATCACACGCAATTCCTTCTCTATAAATCACTCAAAAACGAAGCATATCCAAACCAGCCCACCAACAAAGTAACTGACAAGCATGTTTTACAGTTTATGCTTAGCAGGTCGTCTAGGACTTCCAGAATATACTGGCACTCTTACCTAACAGGTAAAGAAGGGGAAAAGAGGAATATATAAGGTGAAGATTACTAAATGGCCACATCATACATGGGAATTTTTAGGTCAGTGACAGAAAATATGCGTCAGTGATCAAAAGCTCATGCAGCTGCAATCCCTAAGTAAAGCAAGTGGCAAACATTCTTTTAAAGTAATATATCAAAGCATGCCACACGCTTAGGCAACAAAGCAAAACAGTGCATATCTTTTGAAGTGATTCCAGGATCAAAAGGCAGGATGATTATTTTCTCCTTTCACCTCAGCTGTCTCTACAAAATGTCACATATTTAAGTTCAGACACGAAGTGTGGTCTTTGGAGGCTATAACATTTACAACTGCAAATTTTCTATCAAGTATCTCATATTTTGTGGCAGCCAAAATATCTTCATTTGTCCCAATCCACTAAAAAGCAAGTCCCTAATCAATGCCAAACCTCTCCTTCCTTTGTCAGCCTTGTAAAACATTACATATGATATGTTGCAGAAGAGACAGCCTCATAGACAACCACTGCCCTTTAATGTCCTGCCTGCTTCCAAGTTTGTTTAATATATATATATTAATGCTTATTTCTTTACCATGAGCATGCCCTAAATTTATAATTTACTTCCAATTTAAAGGGATAAATGGATTTGTTCCACCACTCTTTCTCATTTCTGGAGCATGGAAAAAAGGCAATTGATGGTTCTTTTAATCATCATCTCATAAACAAAATAATAGCTTTTTAAACAGCATACATATTTCTGGGCTACTTCATTTAAACTTTATACTTCTCAATCAATTGATGCCAGCTTTATGATCTCTTAAAATTTTTTGGGATGACTTCTCAAATTTTCATTTTCCCTTTCTTAAGTCAGCAGATGCGATTGTACAGTACACAGACTTAAATATTCCACCGAAAGCAGAGACATCTTTTGGTAACATTTCCGTCCCTAATATATAAAATGTCGAGCCAATGCTGTAATCATATTTCCCCCCATTAAGATAAAAGAAAACCTAGTGCGTCCATGTCATAAGCACATTGCACAACCACATAAATGTTGTGTCTCTTGCTTTTCTTTTCTTCTTCTTGTTTATCATCTTTCTGTACTACAGTCCTAACAGCCTTATCCATCATCTACATGCCTTCGTCCAAATAACTCAATCAATAAATATATGACATAAATAAATCAGTTAGCATCATCTAACAGCCAAATACACATCTAGAATGTTGTGTATTAGTAGCTTTTGTAAAGCCAATACCGTTTAAAATCCGCACACGTATATCTTTCAAGCCCATAGGATCCAGATCAGCATCAGATCCAGAAACATCATGAGGATGCACACGTTCCCCTTCAACATCATCCAACGATTTAATATATCTTTTGACAGTAGGCCAGTCAGCAGGTCCTAGTTCTTCATCTTCTCCCAAATCACCAAATGCTTCTAATGCCTTATTTAACATTTCATACTTAGTGAATTCCAAAATGCGCCTCTGTAAAAGTGATACTAAATGTAAGTGCTGATCAGCAATGCATAACAAATAGATGTAAAAAGAAACAATCAATAGCCTCAGTGTAACTACAGAAATAACAAGGATAACTATTAGCAGATATATTAACGATGCTATGCAAGGTAAAGCTTATGGTTAAGATTTAAGTTTCAAAATGCACAAAATATTCACTGAATAAAATTACTCAGATATTCCGAATTTCCAACTATACATACATGCTTCACAACAAACAAGCAGTCAGACGTATGTTAGCCAACAGAATAACTATGTCAATGCAACAGGGTTATTAGAGCAAAGCTCCAGTCTCAGGCCGTAACAAGACCGGTTTGTTAGACCAAGCAACAGAGGAGAACACTCTTTGCCATCAATATTATTTAAAATGATTATGGTAAAGCCGGAGACTGGAGCACAGTAAGAAAAAGTTTGAAAACCAATGAAAAGAAACTCACCTTCGCAGCAGATAATTTATCCATCCCCAACATACGTAAAACAAATTGTACAGTTGACCCATTGACTATCAGCGTTAAGAATACAATTCCACCGGTGAAGAAGACAAACTGCAAAAACAATGAAGTTGAGTCAGCCACTTCCATTCCATCACCTTCTTTGCTATTGGATGGATGCAGCAACAACAATAATGCTAACAAATACTGAAAAACATACCAAAGTTCCAGTTTCAGAAGTGAGGAGAGCTGATGTGCCACTAGCACTCTGAAACATCATAGAAAAACAAATTACAAGCCTTTGCATGGCTAAAGAGATTAAGGTCAAAGAAAGTATAAAATACTAACAGCTCAAAACATGAGTATCTCAAAATTTTGTGTAATCCCCCGCTTCCCAGAAAAAGAAAGAGAAAGAGAGAAGATTCTTAGGTAGATGAGAGGCCTGATGGCTATTCAGGAAATCATCTCCTCGCCATTGTGAATTATCATACAAAAAGGGTTATGCAATCTACACTCCATCACAGCTTAGGACGCATAGTCCTAGCCCAAAAAGTCTTCTAATGGCCCCTTGGAAAGCAACTCCATGTTCATGTGGATATACCTTTTTTCCGTAGGTCCCTTAGATCTAGGTGCATGAATTAGACATTAGATCAAGTCAAATCTTTAATTTATATCACAGTTGTCACAGCATGTTTTTTTTTTCAAAACAATTTTCTGTAAATATCAGCCGATAACCAATATATAACCAATACATCGCTGATAAATATGTGAAATTTTAAAACAGTCACGTATCGTTAATTTTGCGTAGCGGCTGACTTGAAATTTGATAAATATCAACCGATATTGTGTATTGAAACTGATAATTTAGTCCATGGTTTGGATGAGGTAGTTCCAGAGGGCAATTCACTTTAAAAGTAAAAAAAATTTCTAACCTAAATCCCTTGTCTGGATCTTTTTAAAAGGAAGCTTACGATCTTCTAAGAACATTCTAAATCTCCTAAATATGGGATTTTTAAACTCCACCATTACATAGATTTTGAAAGGTCCTTAGAAAACTTTAAAAATCGTCGTGTTTAAATTTCATATATTTATTGGTATTGAGTCAATTACATTTTTAAAGATCCTCATCCAAACCCACCCCAACACTTCATCTGGAATAGATAAAAATTATGGAAATGGAATTCCATTCCCAAATTTTTTAGAATTTTCTTGTTTGGTAAATGGAAACAAAGAAGATTATCATTTTGTTCTACATTTTTTCTATTGAGTTCCGAACAATAAAAAGAGAAATCTAAATTTATAGAATTAGATATGGATATCCATTTTCATTTTCATTTCCAATTGATTCCATACCAAATAGTCTATCATTTTTTTATTTGTTTGGCCTCTATTTACTTCAATTATTACATGAGGTTTGTCATAAACCTAGGATTAAAGTAGCCATCCATCAATCTATTATTAGAGCTCATACTCAATCCTAGATGCAATTTGGTGCTTCAATCATTTGCCTTTTCATTTAATAAAATAAAATTTGCCAAACCCTAACCGTAATCTACCATCATCGGCCAAACTGAACCGCTACAAAAGTAAAAGTCCTTTGAAACCCAAACTAGAAACATTGACCATGACACCTAGCCATCTACCATAACACTATGAAACTAGCCCAGGTCACATCCAACCGCATGCCTCCTCAATCGTTCACAACACCAATTGAACTGCCCCTTGTTGCATCTTCAATCAACCCCTATCAAAGCCCCCAAAGTCAACTTTAGCAGCCACAGCTAGAGACCCTTTCCCTCCTCACACAACAACTGCTATCGGTGCCACTACAAGTTAGAAAGCAATTGCACCAATAGCCAAACTCCTCTCTAGCGATTCTCAAGATTGGTAGCCACTTCACATCCACGCCAACACTCCAAGATGCTGCTTTACACTTGTGCCACCAACACAGTTGTTGATTATCACTGTCAACAATTGCCGCATCACCTGAATTGCTTGCTCATTCTACTTTTGCTCATGGTTCACTTCTAGCCATGGTGTGAAAATCGCTCTTCTAGATCTTGATAGAGAGGAAGAGTGAGTAAAAATTTTGAATGATTCAACATGGGTAAAAACATGTTTGTTTATCAAAGAGTTGATGGTGAAAAAAAGGGGTTGATGTTTTCACTTACTTCACCGGATATGGTAGTATGTGGTGGAACAATTGGAATCAACAATAGATAGTTGATAAATCCCCTCCTCTCAATTATGAGCGCCGACTATAAGCTAGAATTTCAAAATTAATGAAGATGCTGAGACTTATACCCAGGAGTTGATCATGCTAGCTCCTATGATCAAGAAGCAAAGAAGAAGGTTGATTTTTGACAGTAATCTATCATCAGCTCTTATGGTTGGCTTGCTAATCCGCCTAAGTCCTCGTTCAAGGCCAACATTTTCAAGTCGACAAGACACTTTATCTACAATCAGCTTGGTCATATTCATAGGCATTGTCCAAACTGTCCTAAAACTTTTGATAAGATCAAATGGTTCAGTATGGGTCCCTACAGAATGTAATAGAATACATGCAGGATCTCATAACTGAGAAGACCAACAACAGAATTGTGGATCCTTGCAAGTATTCCCGAGATGACGAGGATAATGATGCCAACATGGGTCATCATTGCACTCTTTGAAGTTCAAGGTTGAACTTTAAACAATCGAGGGAGAATGATGATGTATACACTCCATCTCATCATAAAACTTGTAGTTATAACTCAAACAGTCCTTTATCGGGCCATTGGAAAGTGTGCCCGCATTCATACGGATATACCTTTTTCTATAGGTACCATGGATCTAGGAGCGCTATCGAGTCAATCATTATTTAGCGTTGTCTTTTTTTATTATTTACCTTTGTCAAATAGAATTAGGTTTACCATAATTTAATTATTCTAAGTAGCATATAGAGTTTCTTGGTATATAAATAGGCAATTTGTACTTCATTTATTTGCCAAAGTTCAATAAAAATATTTTCTAAGTAACCCAACATCAAAAAGTAACAAAAACATTGGCTGTAAGTGATTGACTAACCACATCTCTAACTATTTTTTTTGTTACTTTTCAGGACCATGACGTCTTTATCTGTTGGTCTGCAAGTTATTTCCTTCTACTTCAACACGTGAGAACTAGAACCACAATTGTTGACGATAATGATGAACGAATATTTTTACATATTTTATACCCTTTTACTTTAAGCTTTTAATTATTTATATGAATAATATGTGAGGTTATTTATATAATTTTCAATTATTTGCTTAATATTTAATAATCTCATGTATTTAATTAATTTAGAGTGTAAAGTTAATTTTCGTATAATTTTGACAGCTTTCTTTATTTTGACCATAACGTTCACGTACGAACTTAGATTTAGATGATTCAAATTTTGGTGAAAAGATAAAAACAAGGTCTACAACTTCTATTTCTAATATATTTTCGTAAATCTGATCATATCTAGGTCATAAATTAATTTGAAGTTGTAGCTAGAATATGAAAAACTAGTTTGGAAAGTTTTTTTGGGATTTTAAGCTTTCTAAATTTGTTTTCCCTTTCTTTTCTCTTACTTGCACAAGCCACATGTGAATAATTTATCAAATGCACAACAACAATACGTAGAACCATAAGATAAAAGAAAAAGATTGAAGAACGAAAAAGATAGAAGGAAAAAAAAAATATAGAAGAAAGAAAAGAATGTGTTTGAATTGTCAACCAATTTTTTTTCCCAATATTCTGCAAAAAAAAAAAGAAGAAGAAGAAGAAGATAAGAGACCTCCAGTGTACATATATATACAGACCTATGAAGAAAAATACGAGAAGAGGGGAGATACAAGAAACGGAGCAAACAGCAGTAGAAGGAGAAGGCTAAAGAAAAATTCAGATAAAAAAGGCACAAGTGTCGTCAATTGTAGAGAGAAAAAAATTGAAGATCAGACGATAATGCAACGCTAAAGTCGAGAAAAAAAATATTTCAAAGCTGCCAACCATCTGTAAAGTATAGAATTATTTTCTCGATCCTTATTTTGAATCTAAAGTGATGTAATTTTATATTCATATATTCTTAGTTCAAGACTTTATGTATAATTTATATTTTTTAATTAATTTAATTATTTTTATTTTAATTAATAGCATGTTCTAATTTTCTTTTACCAAGGAGATGGTGAAACCCTATTCTTTATACTGATTGATTAATTGATTACTTGATTAATAGATTACACTATGTATTTTATGCTATTACTCTCGATTGTTCCTCGTTAATAGACTGATCACCTTTAACCAGCATTTAACAAGTTGAGAAAAGATACGAAAGCTAATTTTCCGCTTTAAGTCAAATAGTATAAATAGGAACTGAATGGGTTGTGAGAACAATTACATAATTTCTACAACAATATAAAATGATAAATAATTAATTGAACCTAAAGCATCATCTTTTATTTAAATCATTTTACTAGAGATAGCGGGACTGATAATTAGCGATAGGACTACATAACATAGCTCGAGAGAGTGTCATTTAAATATTCTCGTTGACACATAGCTAGTAATTGAAAAGATCAGATAATTAATTAATTTGTCATTATAATTAGATAGTGGTAGATCCAGATTCCTTGGTAACTTTTATTAATTGATTTTACCTTAATTAGTTTTTGTTTAATTTAGTTGATTTAAAATTCTTAGTTTAGAATTAGTTATTTCTTAGTCTTTATCATTATTTAGTCTTTGTGGCAACAATAATCAGGTACTCTTAGTGTCCTGTATTACTTGGAACCGGTATACTTGCTGATAGGTATATTTAACCGACATCAAGTAGTTTCATGAAACAACCTCATTCTGTAGGGAGGAAAAATGCCTCTCTAATGGTGAGCCTTCATCGGAATACACACATAAACACAAAAACACACATCATCTATGAATTGTTGCTTATTTGCAACATATCAATCAATTATGGGCTACTATCTTGATAGTTAAGCACCACTGGATTATGAACCTAAACATAGATGCTAAGTAGCCCAACAAAGAAAGACATCAACATCCTCCACCAATATCTATAATTTCTAGGTATCTCCCAACCCATTTTAACTAGTGCCTCTCTAGATCTTTTAACAAATGGGCATACTATCTTCAACGAGTTTCTTTCATTTCTCTTTAGTTGGAGCCAACTCCACCTTACTTTGGATAATATCGCTCGTCACTACCTTTTCACGTGACTAAACATCCATCTAAACAATCACATCTCATTTTCTACATAATAGGACATTCATCCACCTTTTTTCTAAATTAACAAATCCATAATAAAGACCTAATTACATGCAGATATCAAACCAGTTTATAAGTGAAGAATCAAATTAATCAATGGAAAAATATTGGCATCAAAATATCATATATATGAATGAAAAGGTAAAAAGAAATTTGCCTTCACTGATAACGAAAGGGACAATGCCACAGCCCCTCGGAGACCAGACCATATCAGAATAATAGCTTCCTTCCACTCCAAACCATAGCCAAAATGCCTTAGAAATGGAAACAATACACCAACTACTATAGCCCGAGAAATGTGAAGATATACATAAAGAAGAATCAGGTAAGCCCACGAATAACCTGAAACAAAACACAAAAATCTGAACATGCCTGAAAAGGTGTCATAAGAAGACAGAATGATTAATACAATCCATAATTCTAGGGTAGACATATAGATGATGCATCAAGAACTTGTGCAAAGAACCGTTCCTTTACCAGTTATGTGTAGAATAATTTATTTATTTATTGTTCCATAATATAAATCATCATTAATGCTATGTTTCCAAATTTACCCTTCTCTTTTCCATTAATGTTCCTCATAAATAAAATTCAAGTTCCAATAAGGGTATATTAGTCAATTGAGGCATTATTTATTCTAAATTGTAGCACTTCTTAATCTGTGTGCTATAACCCTAAAATCCCTTTATCATGAAACAGAGAGTAATTTAGATGGTATAGCTCTGTTTAACAGTTAAAAAATCCTAAACATCCCTATCAAGAAGCCACAAAAAAAATGCTTCATTACAGGGAAAGGTATATAGAAATTACCATGGTTTTTGAACAAATCATCACTGCTTAAAACACCTTGAGCTATGACAGCACCACTGCATAAACAATGGGAAAACAGAAACACAAATAATTAAAAAAATGATGTCATAAGATGGGTTGACAACCATAAAGAGCTGGTTCAGCAAAAAAAAAAAAGGTTGGAAAATAGGCCATACCTCAAGATAAAAATTAATGTATTAGCAATATATGCTACCATTTCCCTGTGATTTTGTGAAGACAGGTATTAAAACAAATTGGAAAAACATGATAAGAATACATATCTTTATAACAAGAGAAACATAACTCCAGTAAAACATAAGTTCAGCATTAAAGTATGCACACAAAGTTCAAGTTGCAATGAATGGGTGGAGCAGTGTTATAGTAATGCATGGACAACAGTCTTATAGTATACCAGTTTCTAGTTGCCACATAAGCTATCACTAAAATACAATTTCCCGTCACGATGGCCAGTCAAATTGCCAAGGAAACACTTTTAGTTTCCTTACCTAGTTTGCTAATCATTGCATTTTGCTTCATAGTTCTTGTTCATTTACTATTGATCTTCACACTGTGCACCATGATAAACAAAAATCAAGAAACCAAGCACTCTTGCAAAACATTCTTAAACTTGAACTTTCTTAGAACTAATAGAGGCACAAAAATATAATAAACCAATAAAAAGTGGAGGAAGGATAAATCTGTGATCCATTAACTCGATGATGTTAAGTGAAGCATTATCTGAATTTTTCCCAAACAAGAAGGTATGGTCTTACCAAAAATGATGCAAACTATGTTGGCCTTCACCCTTAAAAGCCGTCCTAGCAAATGCAGCATAAAACCTGCCAATTGATAGTCAATTAAAAATGGTTCATTCCTGAAACTTGCACAGAAATTATGCGAAAGGAAAATACTTACATTCCTAAAGTCATCACTGTCAATACACCAGATACATCAGCTCCCTCTTGAGCCTGCAACACAATGAGTTATGGATTGAATAGTTACAAACTGAAAAAGATGGGCTATTTTCAATCAATATAAAAGCAAAATATAGCATTGTTTCCATCTCGGTAAAACAAAAACCAGCAGGTTAGATCGCATAAAATAAATGTGGATGAAGACATATTAAAATTGCAATATGGATGAAACAAGGATTGGAGTGAAGAGCAACAAATGCTGGGCAACCTAAAAGTTGGTATTCATCAAAAGCGTTCAATGTTATATTTTCATCCTTTTAAGAGTATTTAACAGTTCAGAGAAACAAAACACATACAAGTATCTGAACATAGTATTTTTGTCATTTAGAAAGTTAAAAGAGAATAACAAAGAGAGTCCAAATTTTCAAACAGATTCATACAAGGGAATTGGATAATAAGATATTCTTGCTCGCACTGATAAAAGCCTGAAGCTTAGAGCCATCTTCAAGTGATGAATCTTGAGCACGTTTATTTCTATTCTATATTTCTCCCATTGAGAAAAAACAGGCAATAATTCAGATTGAAACATGAGAACCATTTATGTTCCCTCACATCAAAACTCAGATCATAGTCATACTGTAGCAATGAAGCCATGGATAGCCTTTTATAAAGGGGTGACACCACTTCAGGAATAGGAATATCAAGCCTAGACAAACCATTTATCGGATCACAACTCACAAGTCACATGTATTCAATTTAACAACCTGACTGATTTCTACAAGCCCCCAACTTGGTTGTAGGTGACTAAATTCCTTTCTGTCAAATTGCAAGTATATATCACACACAAGTATCAAATCCATCTTTCAGTTCAGTAATTCACAGAAATTATTTTCAATAGTTAATGAACACGGTTTTATATTAAGGAGCATCATGGTCCCCAAACACCTAGTGTGCAACTAATACACCTGATCTCCATATTGGCATTTGACTGCCCTGTAAAATAACATTGACGCCTTCTTGTATTTTGTAAATTAAAGATGTTTTACCATTATTGGAGATCAAGATTCCAGTTTGAGAATTACCTTGGATGAATTTTATCCAGCTAGACAACATCACAAGACAGCCAAAAAAAAAAGGTGCATCAGCAACCATTAGAATACATGGAATTTGGTGGCAATGATTCTAAGCTGGAGCTTGGTCAAGCAGAAGCATAGTGCTCCATGCCAGGATAGGTGGCACCGAGTCATCAAGAAAAGACATGACACAACATGGCGATTTCCAGAAATTGCAAAGAATAAAACATACTAGACAGAAAGCAAATATAAAACAACATTATTCAAAAGTAATCATTGCCAAATCAGCGTATACAATAATTGTGACCATTATGAAATAAGGAACTATGCTTGCGGGATGAAAATATGAAATCCTTTGCAAGGAAGCAACATACAGTGAAGTACGCTACGTAGCTCACAGCAAGTGTCAACGTAATCTCTATGACTGTGTCATTGAATATAAACCCAATCCACAACACCGAAGCTAATCCAAATGCAATTCCAATTCCCACACTGCAACAAATAACCAAATAGATGAAACTGGTTATCAGCTTATTGCTCCAAGCCTTCAGCAATTACAAATCAAGTTTTAACTTACGCTCCAAGAGAAACTTGCACCAAATATTCGACAACTTTAACCCAAGTGAATGTTTTGCCAAGTACCATTTGATAGAATAGCTGATAGACCACAATGGCAGTCCTGATCCAGAAATCGGGCAAAATAAGAAATCAGTTAACCAGGAAATTATTTGAAGCACTATGCACCATCATAGCTGCAGAAATCAGACATCAGGTAACTGCAATCCCTTTAAAGAAGCATAGGATATATGTTTAAATAGAGCTAATAGTGTAGGCCATACCCATCATTCATCAACGATTCTCCTTCAATTATTGTACTCAGTTTCTTGCTCGCACCAAGATCTTTCAAAAGAGCAACAACAGCCACAGGATCAGTAGCACTTAGAAGTCCACCAAGCAACAATGATGTCTTCCAATTCCAATCATATGGGAAAGTTAACTGCAATATGTACATATAGATATAGTAACACATGATAGCGTAAAAATGGAACTGCAGATGGATAACCAGGAAGTGAGAAGAAAATCCACAAAGGACGAAGAACCTTCATAGCAGCTCCAAGACAGAAGGTCGATATTAGAACACCTGGACCAGCTAGCAGAAACATTTGCACTATACATCTCTGCACAATGCATTATAAAGTTTAGTACATGGTTCAAACATTACGTCACCAAAGCAGTGCAATCAAAACTTTATATTTACTACTTTCCATCTGCATTGAGTCACATAAAGTACAGTCAAGCATTTAAATTGTCACTGTTTGCTTTGTTATGTAGATATACCACATATGATTTGAAAAAAAGAGAAGGAAAAAAAAAAAAAAAAACTAATCATTCATAGCTTTATTATAAGATTGCATGCTGGTAGTAAGGGCCTGTCCACTTATTTTCAGGACTTATGAGTTTGAATCAAATTAGCATAATTTTGACTATAAAAAGAAAATAAAAGTAATGATAATATTTATAATAATGACAGTTATGTTAACAATAGCAATAACACTAATAAGGAAAACATTAATTATGGCAATAATAATAGTAATAACTCATTGAAAACTTTACTTCAAATCAGATCAGAAAAAACTGGACTAAGAGAACAGGCTCTAACTCAACCTTCTTCAAAATTTTGGCTTAGCATCTATCATCTATCAAGGACTTATACGGAAAAAACAGTTCAAAATATGATGTATTCATGCTTCTCAGGATGCCATTGCATAATTAAGTTAATGATACTGTAGCATGAACACGAGCTCCGTGCTCAAGTACCAAAGTTTATAATAGTAACAGAGAGAGCCTTTGTTGGTGTATTTCTTTATAAAAGGGAGAAAGTTTTAAGAACACCCTAAAAGGGTGAATGCTATAACGAAGTACAATTGGACTGTAGTTCCCATACCATACAAACAACAAAAGTCTGCACCAAATTGCTCATAGTGAAACCAACAAACTATGTCTCTTGTCCTCTTCCTTTCATTTTCTTTTAGAGCAGGGAATTTGTATGTATTGAAGCATTAAACTAGGGCATATAACCTATGCAGCTATGCCAGTAATTAAGGGACGGTGTTCACGAGAACAATAAGCAAAACAAACCACTTAAAAAACATAAATTTGCAGCTAAGATGAAAGCATAGAAGTAATAAGTCATAACAGTAACAGAAAGGACCTTTATTTGGTGAATCTCCATCGAATGTGAACTTTCGAAGAGCAGTGCAGGAAGAAACACAGCCAATAAGAGCTCTGGATCAATGCGCTCCCCTAGCACAAAGAACAATCAAGCACGATATATAGCAACAGAAGAACTCAGTAATGGGGGGTGGAGTAACAACAATCAAGCATAAATGCAGTAATAATGACTTACAAAGACGAATGCCATCTCCTAACCTTCCCAGACCATGGTCTGTACCATACTCTACAAAAAGACAATCAATGGAAATTAAACCCAGTCAGTGATGCTTCAAGCTATTCATCACCTTGACAATGAACATGAAGTTGTGAATATTTATATATATATATGTATATATATATATAAAGATAAAGAAGGTAAAGGCATGAAGAAGCCTTTGAACACTGAAACGCTCCTCCACATCAACATATAGTTGGTCACTGAGCAACTCGGTGCTTCTTGAAGCTGAGAATATATTACATAGGAAAACAGCTGTCTTTTACATCTTTAACCAGTTTTGAAAATAAGGAATTATTTTCTGGCATAGCTAGCACTGTTATCAGCCCTATAAACACAATGTTTGACGGTTTAGGTGTGAAGGAAATGTGATATCGGCCTAGCCATTGTACAAAAAGGAATACAAGAAGTTGCAGTGATGTTAATTGCCCCTTAGAATTCAGAATGAAAGAGAGCAATGCTAGCTAACACCGTAAATTTTTTTAGTACACCATAAAGAAGGACAAAGGTTTAGAATCTTACAAAGGCTGAATGTCATCAAGAAAGGATAATTTGACCTGATTCTCCATACCATGCAAATACAAGTATCCTTTTAGCATTTCTAAGTACGCGACGAGAAAAAGAATTTATCATTCTTTTCATCGTGTGGAGGGCAAACAAGAGATATAGTTACATATGTATAGGTCAAGCAAGGTGAATATCAGTACCTATAATGCTCATCAGAAAATGCAGTTGATCAAATCTTTTTATCATTGCAATATGATAGTGCTTGTTCAGCTAAGGCAACAATTATAAGACGGGGCCTAACAACTCTGTAATACCCAAGGCTTCACTGCTGAAAAAGGCTAACATCCAACCTGTAAGTTAAATGGATGAGTTTGATGTCCTTTGGTAACTAGATGCAGACAGGGCGATGCGCTGATCTAGGGCTCTCCAAGCAATGTTGTGGAAACTTATATTCACTCTGCCTATGTTTCATGCATAAGATTCCTCCAGGTTCGCAAAAGATGTCAGGAAGTAAGCAAGATCCAAAGTGTTGCCAAGTTATAAGTAACCAGAACAGACAGTGCTAAGTTTCAAGGATCTATCCTCTGGAGTTGGTGATTAGTCGAGTTCATCAAGTCACCGAATTGAAGAAACGCATACCTGAAACAGACACAGCTTCACAACTCTGTCTAATCTCATAGATATCATGTAACTAGCTGGTGATGATGGCGGATGGTCCCTAATCTAATCGGCAGATGGTGGATGGTCCCTAATGGCCTAATCTAATCGGAAGACATCTAATGAGTCAGCCAGTGAAATGCTTTTGAAATGATAGCCCTTAGGTCGTACTTCAACAATGTTACAGGACGAGTTGTTCGGGCTAGCAGCCTTAATGCATAATTTACCGAAACTCACTGAAATCGGAGGACAGTATTTGGATGGAAGGGGTAATAATGAACTGGATGGTGAATAATAAGTTTAACAGCTTTTGATCTAGTAGTAAAAGCGCACTTTAAACATCATTAAAGATTCTCGCTATTCAGATTGACAAAGCGAAACGGCTTTTCGGGTGCCTTTTTTTTTTCTCTTTTACTGTTGTCATCTAAGTACTGCATAACAAAAATCAATCGATCTATCGCCGCATATAAAACTCCTATCCAAAATAGCGACAGGAGAGAAGCAAGATCAAATAAGCGTCGTAATGACGATACTGGAAATCTAATCATACACGAACGAAACTTAATAGGCTCGGAAGAGCAGCTAGGATAGCACAAGAATGAGAAACTGATGATTATAATAGAACTTTTAAAACACGCAATTTACAATACAAAAGTGAAGGATTGGTACGAGAATCATGAGTAGAATCCGGTTAATAACGCATCAAGTGAGTGAAATTGAAGTTACCTAACGATCCAAGACCAATGCCGAGAACAAGCAAGGCGACTGTATACGGTACTCTAGTACCACGGAGGAGATGCCGGCAGGCGATTCCTAATACCAAGCTTACTCCGACGAAGATGACGGCGTCTGTCGGATTCGATTCAGAAGTAGTCTCACTGCTACTCGGAGCTTCCGCCGTTAACCTTAGCGGAAGATGCAATTCGGACACCGCTGCCATGATTGAGCCTGTATCTCCACCTGTTACTCGTTGCTTCAGCGAGTGAAGGCCAGGGCCATAGAATGATGAGTATTGAGTATGAGCGCGAGAAAGAGTCAGAAATATCGTAGGAGTCAAATGGGTTAGTACCACCGTATGAGGAGTGCTGATGAACGATGATGCTCGTTCTTATAATCTAAAACTTCGTCTTCTTCTTCTTCTTCTTCTTTTCTTTTTTTGTTCCTCTTCTGGAAACTTATTACGGTTTGGTCACTCAGTAAATTACGGAGGTAACCTTCGACGGTCGCAATAGCTATTACTAGCATATAGAACTACCGAGTTTCAGATCAGAAAAAGGAGTAAACTCGTACAGAAGAGGAGAAGGCGGAAGCCAGTTGTCATCTAATCATGCAAACAAACGAATTCATGTGACGTTGGATTTGAATCCCAGGCCTCGTCAAAATGTCAACAAAGCACTAGAGCATTAAGTTATTAATTACACGCACATCTCGTACCTATAAGACGATCAAATAAATAAATATTTAACAAAAAGAAAATCGAGACGAAGGAAGAGATTATATTGCACACGGCATCTTTTCCAATTGGGTCCCGGATTATAGTAAGATTATCCCCATAGCTGATAGCCCCATGTAGTTTGTCAGCCTGGCTTTTGGCGCATGCGATAAATTTGCAATAACCACACGTAGCCAGGAAACATCTGCCTCATTTGGGATATTACTTTAAATATGAATAGAAAACAGAAAATGAATGAAATATTTTATTTTAGAAGGTTATTTCTCATAAATTGTGATACAGCTTAGGATCGCAAGGTCGAAAACTGTTTTATTACCGGAGCAGGATCAACCATCTCCGATTAATCGAGCTTTAACAAAGAAATGAGATAAGAATAGAGAAGAGAGAAAACAGTAAGAAGATGTAGAAGAGGAATTATATTACCGCGTCTTTTCCAGCTCAATCCTCTATTACATATACTATAGTTGTAATTAGATAACAGAACTTAACCAAAAACGACAGCAATTAACCGAATGGCTAGTAAATAAACAAACGGCTAACAAACTAACAGTATTCTTAACTAATTTTGTCTCATTTTTGGAACACCTCATATCAAATTTCCACTTAACTACAATAATATATGGCTCAATATCCGAAGGCGTACGTGTTCTTGACAATGCCTTTGACTTCAATACCAATACAAGAACTAATTTAGTATCTAGAGTTATAATTAATGTTGGCCGGAAAAATATACTATACTACATCATAAAATAATTTATTTTTTTATAGTTATTATTATTAAGTTTAGTGAAACTATTCACATGAATAATAACTTATCATATTAACTGTGGAGGAGGGATGGATACTCGAATGAAAATATTTTAAGTTAGTCAATTATACATTTTAAATTTATCATATGTGTCCATATTTTTTGCTGCTCTCTTATTTATCCCCAGACTAATATATATCATATAAAAAGATAATATTCTTTTCCTAAATTTATAATTAGTAAGACCGTTCAATATATTTAAATATGTCAAATACAAAATGAAAAATTAATAACTTAACTATGTATATATATTGATTCAATGAACTTATGCAAAAATAAATAAATTTGGAATTAATATTACTTATGATTTAACAAAAACTTGAATACCTTCCACAATGTAAACCATAAATAGTTTGACAAAATCATGAATAATATACGGATTTTAAATATATATATATATATATATATATATATATATAGTTCTAACAAAACTTAAATTATCAAAAACTAAAAAAAGTGTTGAAAAATGAGATTTTTTAGAATCTTTTCTAAATATTTTAACTTTGAATGAATGTAGGTAATTTTTATTAAAATATTTGGTAATTTAAATTATAATTTCTATTACAAAATTAGTTTTATGTTTTAATATTATTGTAATTTTTCTAAGGTTTTATTAGCTTTTATTGCTAAAATAATGCTTATGAAGCCAATTCTTCACTTAAATTCTTTGACTCAATTTATTGCTGAAGTTTAAATATTTTTTTTCATAAGTTATATGATGCAGCTTATGAAATCAGCATAATCGGATGATAAAATTTTGATCCAAAAGTGAAATTCGGAATGATTTATTCCATTGTGAATTTATCAAACAATACAATTGAATTGTAGGAAATCTTAGAATAAGACGAAGAAGCCTTCGAACTATCAATATTACCAAAAAACATAGAGCAAGAATGAGAAAGGAATCGGGATTAAAAATTTTATTGATTGATTCCTTTATTACAAGAGTCGCACTATATATATATAGTGGTTGCTCAACTAACCAGCTATACAACTAACTACCAACTAAGTAACAGATTGTAACAAATTAGTCTAAGTCTCTGTTTAGCTTGAACTTGTGCGTTTTTCTTACTTCTTGTCCATTCTGTATCAATTCTTCCCCCTTGAGAATTGGCTTGACCTCAAGCCATAAATGCTGGAAATTTCTCTTGTAGTTCATCCAGGAATTCCCACATTACATCTTCCTTAGGTTGGTCCTTCCATTGTACCTAGACTTTTGTTGCTGCCTTCCCATTCCTCTTCACTAGACCTCTTTCAATAATAGCTTCTAGTTCTAGTGTTAATATGTTAGCATTATGGTTCATGGGAATACTCTGTGTAGATATTGCATCTCCCACATGTTTCTTTAGCTAAGAAATGTGAAATGTGGGGTGAATTTGGCAACCTTCTGGTAATGCCAGTGTGTAACCTACTTCTCCCACCTTGTTCACAATCTTATAAGGGCCAACATAATGTGGATTTAACTTCACATTACCTTTGTGTGAAAGTGTAGATTGCTTGTAGGACTATAGTTTAACATATACCATATCACCCACTTGAAATTTCTTCTCTGTTCTTTTTTTATCTACAATCTGCTTTATTCTATGCTGAGCCCTGAGAATATGGAATTTAAGGAGCTGAATTGTCTCTTCTCTCTTTTTAAGACTCTTGTCTGCCAATTCAACCTTGGATTCTCCTGGTAGATATAGTAAATGAATGGGTGGTGGTTGGCCATAAACAATTTTGAGTGGAGTGGCTTGGATAGTCGAATGAAATGATGTATTGTACCACCATTCTGCTAATGATAGCCAATTAAACCAAGTGTATGGTACTTCACAGCTCATGCACCTTAAGTATGTTTCCAGGCATCTATTTACCACCTCTGTTTGGCCGTCTTTTTTAGGGTGGTATGCTGTTGATAGTTATAGTTGGACTCCTCGTAACTTGAAGAATTCTTGCCAAAATTTACTGAGGAAGATGGGACCTCTGTCACTGGTTATGGTATTAAGCAACCCATGTAGCTTGAATACATGGTCCAGGAAGGCTTGAGCTACCATTGAGGCAGTGTAAGGGTGTGACAGTGCTATGAAATGGGCAACCTTACTTAGTCTATCAACAACCACTATTATTACTGATTTACCATGAGAAATTGGCAAACCTTCAATAAAATCCATTGAAATATTTGTCCAAACCAGAAAGGGAATAGGCAGTTGTTGTAATAACCCAGGGTATGCAACTGTATTATATTTGCACTTTTGACATATTGGACATTCTCTAATGTATGACTATACATCTTTATTCATCCTTTTCCAGTAAAACAGGCTTTTAACTCTTCTTAGTGTTATATCTCTTCCAGAATGGCCCCCTACTGCTGAATTATGCATCAACTCCAATATACTTCTCCTGAGTTTTTGATCATTGCCTACCACCAGTTTGTGTTGTCTTCTTAAGTATTGCTTATCCCATGTATACTGGTTGTGGGAATTTGGATCACTTTCTAATTCGACAATAATTTTAGAGATGTCTTTATCCACTTGCCAACTTCTCTGCACTTGTTGAAGTAAATTTGTTTGCACTACTTGCAATGTGTTCAATAAAATTTCAGATCCATGCACCCTTGATAGTGCATCAACTGCTATATTATCAACTCCTTGTTTATCTTGAATCTCATAATCAAACTCCATTAGCTTTGCCAAGCTTGCTTGTTCAAATGGTGTTCATATACGCTGCTCTAACAAATATTTGAGACTTCTTTGATCCATCTTTATGATGAAGTGCCTCCCTATGAGATAATGTCTCCATTTTTGTACAGCAAAGATAACAGCTAGGAGTTCCTTTTCATACACAGAAAGTGTTTGATGTTTAAGATCCAATACCTTACTAATGAAGGCTAGAGTATGTTTTTCTTGCATTAGATCAGCCCCTATCCCATGAGCAAAAGCATATGTTTCCACTATAAATGTGAGAGCAAAATTTGGGAGAGCTAAAATAGGAGTCATCGTTAATACCTTCTTTAATTCTTGGAATGCATGATTGGTGGTGCAACCGTAGCCGGCACGCAATTTAAACCCTCTTGTTGTCACTTGTAGTACTGGTAAATAGGGTATCGTTCTAGGCCGGGGATTGAGAGGGCTCACCTCTAATTAACTAGCTTAAACTAAAACTAAAAATAAAAATCCTAAATAACACAAAATAAATAAATAAGAAAAATACTAATGGGGGTTTATCAAAATAATAAAATGAATAAATAAAATAAAATAAACTAATAATAATAAAAATAATGGGAAACTCGCAGATAGGAGAAACATGTTAGGGAAATAAAAATCCACCACTAGATTAGATCGAGATATAATATTTATTTCTAAGTCATATTTTAATCGTGAGAAAGAGATCGACCAAGTTGCACACCAAACGCAGGTCCATACACCTTATATTACTTCCCTTAATTAATTAATACGACCACGTGCCTATATTAACCATATTAAATACTAGCAGTATAGCAGCTACAAGCGGCTCCTATATTTAACTAGATTTAATGCATTAAGTGTAAGTGGAAGGCTGTCAATCTAAGTACCCAGACTAGTACAAAACGCATGTCTAGCTGTATTTCCTATCCTTGACCCACACGTATCGAAACGTTTCACCACTTCGGTTAGAATCACAAAACGATTAGGTGAATTGTTATCTAACCTAGCTGCAATTTATACACATAAATTCTAGTATATTTAGATGGCCACCTCGCAGACAAATAATCCTACATACTGTCACTTATGAGGAACCAGAACAAGGCATGCACCAAATAAACTATTCTTGACAGAATTATACATATAAACGATAGCAATTAACATAGAGTCAAGAAACAATCTCACGAAACAAAGAAAATAAAATTATAATGTAAATCCTAATCCAGGGTTTCAAATTATTCCCTAACAATAAATAATCAGCCACTCATAATTAAAGAATTAATTACACAGAAATATATATCTAAAATATAAATTAAAAATAAGAGAAAGAAATAACCGGAATTAATTTTGGATAAAAGTTCAATAATTTATTCAGATAAAAATTAATTTTATCTGAAATAAATTCTACCGGTATAAATTTTCTCTTATTTTTCTTCCTTTCTCGCCTTTATTTCCGTGCAAAAATTCTTTTCTTTTTTTCTTTTTCCGCCCGACTGACGGCTGCGTGCGCTGAAGGCTGCTGCATGCCTCGCGTCGAAGTCTGTGCCGTGCTGTGCTGCCTGTGCGTCGTCCTTCCGTGCGTCCTTCCTCCTACGCGCTCTGTCCCCCTACTGCTTCGCGTCAGAGCCTAACGGCTCGTTCCTCTCTGTCGCACACCACAGAGCCTCGGAAGGCTCTGCCTTCTACCGTCCCCCTCACTCTCTTTTTGTGTGGCGGCTCTCTCTGGCGTTTTATAATTTTTGTTTTTGCTACGCCACGTCAACCCTTGCGACTTCGTATTGTTGGCTCGTTTGGTTTTCTTTTCGTCTCTCGCCGCTGCATCATTTCTTCCGTGCCTCCACGTCAGCCCTGAAGGCTGACTTTTCTTCTCGGCCTGAATTCTCGTTTGGCATCGTATGGTCTTCTTTTTGTTCCAGGCCTTTGGGCCTTCGGCCTTCGGCCGTTGGTCCAAAGGTCCAATCTTTTTCTTTTCTTTTTTTTCTTTTACTTAAAAACCTGCAAAATAAAATTAATAAAAATTAATAAATATTATTTTATTCTAAATTTACTTAATTTATATCATTTTAGCTCAAATAATAAAATTTATGCAATTTTTACCACTTAAACATAAAACAATAATTAGTCCCCTATATTAGCTAAATAAACTACCAAAAACTAAGATTATAAGGGTATAAAATGTTTCAAAATATGAACTCATCAATTGGCATGATCATTCTAGAGAAAATTATCCTTCTTCAACAACATTGTTAGGGGTTTAGCCAATTTCCCATATCCTTTCACAAATCTTCTATAGTAACCAGTGAGACCTAGAAATCCCCTTAATTGCTTTGGATTTTGAGGTGTTGGCCAATTGGTTACAACTGATATTTTTATCTAATCTGTTTCTAACCCTTCTTTTGAGATGAAATGGCCTAAATACTCCACCTTTGGCACTACAGAGAAGCACTTACTTCTTTTGGCCTTGAGCTGATTTTGCTGCATGACCTGAAATACTAATTTGAGATGTTGCATATGCATGTATAGATTTGGACTGTAAATTATAATATCATCAAAGAATATCAATACAAAATTTCATAGGAAAGGTTTAAAGATTGAATTCATAAGATGTTGAAAAGTGGAAGGTGCATTTGTTAACCCAAATGGCATTACTAGATACTCATAGTGACTATTATGAATTCTGAAAGCAGTTTTAATAATATAACAGGGATGCATCCTTACTTGATGATATCTTGAACGTAGATCTATCTTTGAATAGATGCTTGAACTTCCCAATTCATCCATAAAATCTTCCACTAATGGGATAGGAAATCTATCCTTAATAGTTTGCTTGTTGAGATCTCTGTAATCAACACATAATGTAACACCCCTAAATTTACTACTGAAAAATTTTGTTTAATAAAAAGGGTTTAACGGAAGCGAAAAGATAAAATCGTAAACTCGGGGGCATTACCGCCACACTTAGTACCAGATCGGTTCACTCATACCGTTCCAATACTAAGTGCTAAGGCTAAACAAGGTTAACATCCAATATGAGTCATTAATAAAACACAAGTCAATAGTAAAACACAATTCATACATAAATCAGAGTGCGCTTTAGGATTACAATCCAACGAGTACATAACTAGAGTTTTTCAAAACATAAAGGATTGTTCGACACCACATAACTAAAATAAAATAATACATGGTCCAATAAAGAAACAGAGTCCGGCCAAGTCACTCTCAATCCCCAAGTCAGGTCTAGGCTCAACTCTCAGCCCCACCCGATGCCTCGTAAGTGTCGTAGGCATCAAAGACATTGTCCCCTACCTGCACAAACTCAAACGGGTCTTCTACTCGTGGGAATGAGCAACACCCGTGAAACGGGTGATCAGTACGCTACGTACTGAGTAAGGTAACAGATGTGCTAAGGCCAACATACAACACAGTATTCATGGCATGATCACATGAGCAACATGTAATAAAACAGATGATAAAGGCTAGCTACGGTCCGGATAGACTTATTCTTTAGATCTCTGGTAAATATAGAGTCGATTCACATCATAGTCTTTATCAATCCAGGTGAGTGCGGGAACCCCACTATTATAGCCGGTGGATCGGTCATGCAGGGCAAAATGCTCCTGGCCACTATTATTCGCCAGTGGACCAGTCTGGCCCCGACTCACATGGTGTTTCACTGTAATTACTTCGTGTCTTTCCCATGTCTTATCACAATTATGTTTGGTTTGTTGAGCATGAAACCCCCACTATTATAGCCGGTGGATCGGTCATGCAGGGCAAAATGCGCCTGGCCACTATTATTCCCCGGTGGACCGGTCATGCAGGGCACCCTGGCTCCTGGCCACTATTATTCATCGGTAGACCGGTATGGGCTCGCTCAACAATCTTTCTCTTTAAATGGATAGTATCTTATTCGTGTCTTATTCAATAAGCAATTCGCCCTTGACATGCATGTCACTAACATTCTACCTCTATCCTCTCAAGGGGGTCATCCCATATCTTGAGACTCATGCGCCCCTTATCATGCCCCGACATCCATTCCCCCTTACATTTACACACAATGAAAACCAATTCCTAAGGGTATGGGTTAAGGCCCAACACCTCATGACCTCAAACTCCACCTGCTATCACCCTCTAGGGTTTTCCCTTGAAAACCCTAATTGGACCTATGTGGCCCAACTTTCTCTCACTTATACTACCATTACTTCATTCATCGCCCCACACCTTATCTCAATTAGATCCAATCCCAAAACATATCACTTTACCTCTCAACTTCGCATGTGACCGAAAAAACCCTAGTTGGCCACTTCAAACCCTAGTACCTTTCTTCTCCCACAAGTAACCTCTCTCTTTTCACCCAAAATCTCTTCTCTTCCATGGAACCCATACTCACCCCTTATATAATAAATTTCCCCTCTTAACCCGTAATTCACTCTCCCTTAATCATTTTTACTTCCACATTTTCCAGATTACTGCTTCCTCCCAAAACCCTAATCGGGTCCCTTATACACCCTTACACCCACCTACGTACTATTTTTCATCCCAAGTCTCCAATCACTCCACAACTCTCCCCTTAGCTTATTTACACCCTAAGTCAACTTTTCTCATGTAAAGATCACCCCCATGCAAGTTTTATCCATCCCATACAAACACCCAAAGTCCCCATGCAAATTTTAAGATTCTCATGCACGGTTCCCATCTCTCATTCATCTTGGTCATCCCTTCCTCTTTAATTTCCTCTCATGGATCATGGGGTATTTTGGTCAACCTCGTATCCCCCTTGGTGAACTCATTTCCCATTTCTTTCTTTTGGTCCTTTCATTCCCATATCATATTATCAATTGTCCTAGCATGCATGTCCTAGAGGGCCATATCATATCACACCATAATCACCATATATACATATCATACGCATGTCATAAGAACACATATACAAACATACCTCCACTCCAGGCTGTGCTACACATAAGACAAGTTAATGACAATCATACGATACACACCATAGCATGATATATATAGCATCCAAGGCATACAAGTCACACAACACACAAGGGCCTTAGCTACATCCTTACCTAAAACGACGCCGGAATTGGAGCACGCTCCTACGACTCCTTAGGGTTTTGGCTCGATTCACCTATAAGGGGAAAATACTAAGGATTAGTTTCCCTCCTATCAAAAGTACCATTACTCCTTATTTTAGTCTAAGATTAGGGTTATTATTATTAAAGGGAGCATTATACGTGAAAACTAGAGTTTTTATCTTCAAGTTAGCCTACTAGATATCACTAGTCAAAATATGTTCATTTTAATATTTATTACCATACTTATATTATTAAATCTAATAGATTTATTCTTCTAATAACAGTACTAATACTAATTGTAGCAAAATAGTGATAATAATAATAATAATAATAATAATAGTAATGCTAAAGTTTATAGTGATAGAAACCTTAGCATTTTTAAGGCTAAGGCTAATAATAGTGTTAGGGTTAAAATAATAGTATAATAATTGCAATACTAACAAGTACTAATATTCCCAAAAATAATAATGATAATAGTTATATTTTGAATAATAATAATATAAGGGTTCAAATGTTTTGTCACAATAATAGTAAAATAATAACAATAATAATAGTAATAACTACTAATGATACCATAGTAATAATGTTAGTGATAAAGGCATTAGGAATAATATTAACAATATTCTAATATTAAATAGTAAAATATTAAGGCTTGAGTATTCTTCTTCTTTAACGACAAAATGATAATACGCCAACTTCGGTTTAAATAACCTTAATAATAATAATAATAATGATGATGATGATGATGATGATGACGACGATGATGATGATGATAAAAATGTTAAGTATAATAATAATAACAATAACAATGATAATAGTAACCGAAATGATAATAATAATATAAGGGTCCAAATGTCTACCATAATAGTAAAGATAATGATAATAAGCCATAACTAGCATTAGTAATAGTAGTAGGAATAATAGTGAGGTTAGTAATAATAATATTATTATTATTAAACGAGGAAAAGTTCTAATTATAATAACACTAAAGTTGTAGATCATTATTAATGATAATATTATTATTAGTTAGGAAAATCATAAAGTTAGGTTAAGTAGTAGTAGTAGTAGTAGTAGTAATAACAATAGAGGATAACCATCGAACAAGATAATAGTAATATAAGAATCCCAACATTTACACTAATAATAAAGGTGATAATGGCCAAGTTAGATTTAGTAAGAAAATACTACTACTACTACTACTACTAATAATAATAATAATAATAATAATAATAATAATAATAATAGTGATAATAATATTAGTAGTAATATTAATAATAAATAAGATCACTTTATTAGTACTAAGGTTGTAACCCTTTTAAATAACATGCCATAGTTATAAATATTTCTGAAATTAGGTTAGGTAATAAAAGTGATACATAATAATAATATTAATAATGGTAATAATAATAATAATAATAATATTAATAATAATAATAATAATAATAATAATAACAATGATAATACAACACTAATAATAATAATAATAGTAATATTAAGGATAATACTATTAATATTAAATAAAATTATTAACACTTATAGACAATAGTTTAGGGGTTTAGGAAGTTGGAGCACCACCTAAGGTCGGTGGCGGAACCCGTGGCGGCGCGTGGTGGCGACGGCAGTGGCGACGGCGATGGAGGAGAGAGAGAGAGGTGGAAAGATGGATATGTAGGCTAAGAGAGAGGAAGGGGAGGGGTGTTTGAGGTGGTGGAAGGTGTAGCAGGTGGAGAGGGACGGAATGGAGGTGGTGTTATAGTCGGGAGTGGCGGCACACGACGGTTGGTGTGGTGGCCAAAGGTGATGGAAGGTGGTGGAAAGTGGAGGAAGTAGAAGGAGAGGGAGGCAGGGAGAGATGAAGGTATGGGAAGGTAGGGGAAGGTTCCCTGGGTGTTTTGGAGGGTGGAGGGGGTGTTGGTTGCTGCGGGATTGGTGGCGCGAGGGGCGGCGAAAGGCTGGAGTGGGCTGATTGGGTTGGAAACATTGCACGGCCAGGGTGGCTCGTGCAGGGCAAGATAGGGGATGATGGTGGTTCAGTTTTGTAGAGGGAGGTGCGGGGAAGGTTTTGGTGGGCGGAGTTTGCGGCGGCGAGCGGCTAGAGTTTCTGGGCTGCAAAAACAGAAGCTCCATTATGGCTGCCATGGGGGTATTTATAGGCTAATTGAGGGGGGAAACGAAAAAGGGAAAAGAAGACAACCGGGGGCAACTGAGGCAGGTCACCGACCAGCGGTGGCAAGCGGCTCATGCCCTGCGAATTGCAGGTTAGGTCGGGGGGAGAGAAAATGGAAAGGAAGGGGCACACGTGAGGGAGTTGTGAGGTTTTTTGGGGTCGAAAAAGGGAAAGAAAATGATGGGGGTGGCAGGGAAGGATAGTCGGACGGAGTAGGGGCGGCCGACGTGCGTAGAGATGCAGGTCGGGCTGCAGCTGCGTGGGGGAGGAAGATGACAGGTTGGACTGGTCGGTCTAGGGGAAAAGAAAGAAAAAAAATAAGAGAAGACCGATCGGCCTGGGTAACGGGAAAAAAAATAAGGAAGTTGGGGCGGGCCTGGCTGTGCCGGACAGGGGAGAAGGGAGTTTGGGTCGCGGGCTGGCCCAAACCGGGAAGGGAAGGAAAAGAGAAAAGGAGAAAGGAGAGAAAAAAGGAAAAAGGAGAAAAAAAAGGGAGAAGGAAGATAGGTGGTTTGGGATGTTTTGGGTATTTGGTGTTATATATATTTTTTGAATATTTAAAATTAATAATATTTATTATAATAATAATAATTAAATTTCTTTTTAGATTACTTTGGTTATTTTGGATAAATTTTCCTTAAATTCCCTTTTAATTAGTAAAAGGTCCAAAATTTTCTAAGCAATTTATTTATTAGTTTCTCTTTATCTTCCTCAATTATTTTCCTCTTTATTTAATAAAATAATTTATTTTCTTAATTTTCCTAATAAATCATTATTTTGCCATAATTCCTAAATTAGAAATTTTGGGGTATTTCACATAATCTCCAAGTTTCATCCTTCTTCTTTACCAAGACCACTAGAGAAGCATATGGGCTATTATTGTGTTGAATGATCCCTTGATCCAGCATGTCACTAATTAATGAATCAATGACATCCTTCTGATCTACTGCATATCGATAGGGTCTTTTGTTCACAGGATTACTTCCTTCCATTAATGGAATGTTATGATCAAATCCACCTCTCTTGGGAGGTAATTATTTTGGCTCTTCAAATAAATCCTTGAACTGATCTAGTAGCCCTTCCACAACTGGATTTACTATGTTAAATTCATATTCAACATGTGTGGTTAATGAATGTAACAACATTGTTCTTCCTTCATCAGTTGGCTTGTATACATGCAACATCGATAGTTGAGTTTCTTGGCTGAAGATCTTATTAGCATATTGCACTTTGATTGATTTATTCAGAGCTCCTCTTAAGACATGCTTCTTGTTATGAATTGTAAACTCCATGGTTAAATTGTGAAAATTCCATATGATAGGTCCCAATGTGATAAACCATTGGATACCCAACACTATATCATAGCATTCCAAAGGAAGTATCATCATATCAGTTTGGAATGTTGAGCCTTGCAATTTCTATGTGAATTGTCTCACTTGAAAGGCTATCTTGAGTTTACTGCCATCTGCCATAGCTATTGACATTACCTCCATAGGTTCCAGTTTACACCTAATTTTAGTGGCTATTCTTGTATCTAATAAATTTTAAGTACTACCACTATTAATGAGAATATGCAATGGTATTTTGTTATAGTACGTAGTCACTCTCATAGTTTGGAATCTAGCTATTCCTGACAAGGCATTTACAGATATCTGTGGAAACTCATTGTTTGTTGCCGTTAATTCCTCATCTTCTTCTTGATTGTTAATCTCATTGGTATTAATGTCTTCCACCTCCATGAAATACAATTGGGTTTTCTTATGTTTCAAATGATGTCCTAGAGTATATGGTTCATCACAAAAATAGCACAATCCTTTTGACCTCCTATCATTCATTTCTATTGCAGTTAAGGTACGAGAGTTTGTGGCAATTTTAGTGGTGTTATTTTTTAAGGATGGTTTTGGTAGTAGCGGTGGGTTATTTGATATTATGTTGGTTGGTTGCAGATTTCTTTGGTTTGTTTTGTGAGCAGTTTGGGTGTTTCGAAGGGAATATGAATTTTTATTAGGATGTGCTGCTTCATATAGCTTGGCTAATGTATAAGCTTTCCTCACACTTTTTGGCTGAAACATTCTTATGTGCATTTGGACATCCAATCATAACCTAGCAATGAAACAACTAATCAGGTAGTCTTCAGGGAGATTAATTCTAGTCATGACACTGTCAAATATATCATGGTAATCACTTATTGATCCTGTTTGCTGTAAAGTCTTCAATTCTGCCATAGGATCATCATATATATCCCCAAATCTGTCATGTATCAAACATACATACTCCCCCCAACTAGGTAATGCTGCCACTAACTGAGATTTCATAAATGTATGATGTCAATGTAATGCCTTGTCCTCCAAATATATCATTGCTAATCTCACTTTCATGTTTTCGGGTGTATTATTTATTACAAAGAATTGTTCACATTTATACACCCATTCTTTCACCCCAACACCAGAAAATCTTAGAAAATCAATCTTAGACAAATAGGTGATACAATTATATGGGGTATTACTTGAAACTCCTGCAACCATTGCCATCTATGTTTGGTTTTGTTCACCTGGAATGTAGCTATTTGTTTGATGGCTAGAATCCTCTACTACATTTCGGATTCCATCGTTCTTGTTAAATGACTCTAGAATTAGTTACTTGACAGAATTAACAACCTCATTGAATTTATTATCCATAGCAGCCATTTTTTGATTGAGCTTTTCTTCCAATTCTTTAATGGAAGTTTGGGATCTGGTTCCATCAACCATTTTCTTATGCATGTATGGACCGAGCTTTGATACCAAATGATGCAGCTTATGAAATCAGCACAATCGGATGAAGAAATTTGGATCCAAAAGTGAAATTCATAATGGTTTATTCCATTGAGAATTTATCAGACAATACAATTGAATTGTAGGAAAGCTTATAATAATAAGAAGAAGCCTTCGAACTATCAATATTACCAGAAAACAGAGAGCAAGAATGAGAAAGGAACTGGGATTAAAAAATTTATTGATTGATTCTTTTATTACAAGAATCGAGCTATATATATAGTGGTTTCTCTACTAACCAGCTATACAATTAACTACCGACTAAGTAACAAATTGTAACAAATTAGTCTAATTCTTTATTTGGCTTGAACTTGTGCGTTTTTCTTACTTCTTGTCCATTTTGTATCATTATAACTCTCAATATATGTCGTTTGTAGTTACTTTAGTTTGCAATGAGAATCATGTGTGTGTGTGTGGAAAATTTTATGGTTAAGATACTAAATATAGACATATTTATTAATTTTATGGTTAAGATACTAAATATAGACATATTTATTAATTAATAACATTCATTAACTTGTGTATTTGTCTTACATTTCTAAATTAATATTGTTTTAGGAATAAAATTAAATGGTTATTGATAGTTATAAAGGATGTCATTAGTAAAACCCTATATATATATATATATAGATATTTGAGTAAATTACAAATTAGAATATTTATTTCAACTAATCTTTTCCCATTAAGGATAGTTTTATTTTTTTTTGTACAAATTAAATCAAAATTTAAATTTAAATTTCCTCTTATACCCTTTTTACTGTAACAAATTATATTTTACTTTCTCTTTCCATATTATCCCCAACAAATAAATTCCTCTCTCTATAATCCTAATAACATTATATAATATCATCATAAAATTTTAATTTAATTTTAAAACCTAATTAACTCAACAAATATGTATGATATATAATATGTAGTTTTTTTCTTAAGTACACATATAGTATATTTGACAAATTAGTAGTATAATGTATATAATATCTTTGTCGAGTGTGTAGTATGTAGCATCTTTAAAAAATATATGTAGTATATTAATAAATATGTGCAATATCTTTAGCAAACTTATAGTACATCATATATAATATATAATATCATTGTAAAGCGTGTAGTATATTGTATTTTTAAAGAACGCATATAGTATATCGCATATATTATTATTTTTTATCTTTAATGAGCATGCTCTATCTTTGATATAGTATATATGATATAACATATTTGACAAACAACACATATCACATAGTATTTTTAATGGTGTACAATATATAGTATCTTTGATGACAATGTAAAATAAAATATATCACATATTTTTTCAACCCTAATTCAATATAAATTTGTGGGAAAAAATGCAAGCAAAAAATGGAAACATATTTTTTTTTCAAGTAGGATGGATGATGTGAAGATTAAGGAGAGAGTTGTGGTAAAATTAAGTTAATTACAATACAAAGTGTATAATAGTGAAGTTGAATTTAAAAAGTAAACCCAATTTGTGCAAGAAAATATAGCGAACTTAAATAGAAAAAAAATGTCTAATGAAACTAAAATGTAATTAACTCTAAATATTTCTCTTGTTTTAATAATGTACATATAATAATATTTTACACTCTTATTATTTATGTAATTCCATACAAATATATTTGATTTTTTTAACAAACCAAATTTTATTTACCAATTTATTCTACCCTCTTCAGAAGATATGTTTGACTACAATAACCAATATTAGAGGGAAATACAAATTCACGAGAACGACAAGAAGATATCTGAGATCTCTTCAATGGCAAAGTCTAGAAGATCTTATTGTAGTACATAACCTTCACCCAGTTGACTTTGAATTTAGGATAGGGTTGTTTTCGGAAGGACTTAATAAATAAATAACTAGAGCCAAAATGTAAAAATACCATAAAAGGTATTGTATGGCTTTGAAAATATATAGTTATAATATTGATAGAAATAAATTAAATGGTTAACAAATCCATACTCATAAGTTAAATAGCCTACATTCTAGTAGAGAAGAGTACAAATCGATGCTTATAAATCAAATAGCCCTAACTTCTATATCAAATAAATGTCACGCTATCTTTTATTATTGAAAAACTTATTATTTTAATCGAATAAAGTTATATAACGAAAAAAATTTTTTTAATTAAGATTAGTGAGTTTTGCCATCATGAATAATGAATGAGATAATATTTTAAAATCTAATGAAAAAATAGATACTAAATAGTATAAGACAAGTTTTTGGAATTTTATCTGAAAAAAAAAATTATCCTTTTTCCATGTTAATATTATAGAATTAGAGTTTTATAGGAACCGTAAATTTTATTTAACGGCCATATTATTTATAGTGTGATATATTACTCTCTTTTTTGTATAGAATTTAACACTAGTATATGTTTTTTTAGTATAAGTTATTACAAAATATATTCAAATATATAAATTAATGTCATAATACATACCCAAAAGTTAATCTCTTCGGTAAGCCGTACTTCCATGACGTTATAGAAAAATATTTCATTATAAGTAATAATATATTATGTTTGTTATACATCTCTATATCTTTGGAAATAATAATATTTTATATTTAGTTTCCTATTATCTTATCAAGAAAGTAGAACCTAAGCTACAATAGTGCCCTCGTCAATCAACTGGTAGAGTTAGCTGGTTTTTTTAGAATTAACGACGCTCACTAGGTGACTAATGAAGTAGACAAGTGATATCGTTAGCAAATGAATATTTACCTCTATGGTAGTGGCATTTGAGGGGGTTTTTGCCCACTTGCGACTGTTCAATGGCTCAATCCCCGAGCATTAGGTCCCCCCCCCCTCCCCTTATTGTACAGGCCTAAAAAATATTATTTTACCTCCATAAAATAAAATATACTTAGCCACTTACAGAGTAATATTTAACCGTATTTAACTTTATTGAAATTTTACTTGACGTTGTTAAAAAAACGTGTCATTTATTTGTGATGTTTATTAAACATATGTCAATGTAAATTGCCTCTCATGTAACCAACCTAAGGCCATCAATCCAAGGTATCACCATTATATTCATCCACGGCCAAAATCTGCAGCCTTAACCTGGCCGAACCACCACTATCCTCACCCACCCACAATTAAAACCTCCAAAACAACTGAAAAGACATAAGCTACAGTGAGTTTGAACAGCCGCACTCCGAAGTCCGAACCACCGGGATTGACAGCAACCCTCGCTCCAATTAGCCAAACTTAAGGGTCCGTTTTGTTTATGAAAAATTTTAAGAAAAGAAAAAAAAAAGAAATTAATTTTTTTTTCTTCGTTTAATTGTTGAAATTTTTTTATGGAGAATATAATTCTGAAAAATTATTTTTGATGTTTGGTTTTACAGAAAAAAAATTTCAAGAAAAGTTGATTATTATTGTTTAAATACTTTATATATTTGATTAAAATTAAAATATTATATTAATACATAAAAAATTTCATAAATTTTTTAATGTCCGATCAACTAAAAAGTGTCTTATTATAATCATGATATAAAATATAAATAGTTATAAGTTTGCAAATAAATAAATACATCGTATCAGCTAAATAGAACACTCTTCAAAATAAGTTTATGATGAGATATAACGTTACGGTATGTTTAGATCAATGTAACTTTCGGTTGTATAGAATTTGATATGTGGGTGTAAAATAAGGGACAATAGATGAATATTTTTAGTAATTTATTTTAATAAAAATTGAGGGACTATATATATATATCAAGAAAATATTACTAGCAGTAATATTTACTACTTACTTTCGGTAACCAAACAACACAAAATTAACTTTCGATAAGAAATTCTGGAGAATAGGCGATCACATTCATCGATATCCATATATTGGTTCGTGGCAGCTACAATCATACAATGAAATATCGGTACCGTAATTGCGTATCAGCCGCAATTTCACAATTTTTTATTCAGTTGCGACGCGAAATCCCGAAAATACAGTCGTTTCAGAAAATTACATATTTATTACCGCGATATCAGCAAAATTTCGGATATCGGCCAATGTTTTACCGATAATTACTGATATTAGCTGATATTTACCGATATTTGTCGATATTTGTTGTGTAAAAAAATTAAAAAATCACGCCGAGATAACCGCGACATATAAAATATCATTCGTGACACCCCGACCGTAACAATGATTTTATTGTATGACTACAATTAAATAGTAGTAGTATTTTTTATATCTGCTCATTATTAAGTTATTATTATTAGTAATATTATTATGTTTTATTTTTTTTGAATTAGGCCTAATATTAATTCTCTGAAATGAGTGTCGAGTATAACTAGCTACAAATTTCCTCACTAGTTTTATATTTTTCTTAGATTTGACAGAGTAAAATATACTACTATAACTTTCCTTTACTTTTTCTTTCTTATTATTTTCTGCGTAACTAAACAACTGATTTTTATTTTTCATTTGATTTTCTTTCCTTTCCTCTTAATTTTTTAAGAACCAAATAAAGTATAAGTGTAATGCGAACCAATTGAAGTACTCATACTTTAATATGGATTGGAAAATTCTCGCTTGGGAAAATTCTCACAAACCAACTCGACCAAATTCAACTGAAATTCGAAAACCTTAACCTTAGCACACCCACAATCCGTGAGCTGTAGAGGTCATAAATATTTCACGAGTCATTGCTCCAACTACATTATCATTCACCACTAGTTGGGAAACGACGATCATTAGGGATGGAGCAGTAAATATATATATATGTAATATGTTGAGTGATCCAAACTATGACTCGTTTGGTATGGAGGACAGGAGGAGATGGCTAAGATAGTCTAATTTTATGAAAGTCAGCAAGCAAAAGATGCCGACAGTCGTAGAATAGGATCCAGCCTGGCCCTTTTCTTTTGCTTTACCATTGCTCCGTCTTAACAAGTTGATTAACTGAGGGGAGATGGGCCAGATGGCCAAATAATTAGGCCGTAGATGCTAGATTTTGTTTTGACTTAAAAGAAAGTAAGCTAATGAGAATCAACTTTTGTTTCAAGAGTACACTGTTTCTTCTTCATCCAACAAACCAATCTCAAAAACTTTGACAAAGGTTGTTTGATTTTCGCAACCAAGGATTTCATCATTAACCAAGTCATGTTTAACCTTTGGCTTTTGTATGTATCTCTATGATTAAATCTCATAAATTAAGAATATATTTCTTATACAACATCATGACGCAAACTAGATTTTTGTAGGCAGAATTAAATTGAGGCCTTGCTCATGAATCGTGATCTACGTTCAATTACTCGTGTTTTCAAATATATGAAGAAACTACCTTTGTATTTAATTAGATTTGTCTTTCAATTAATTAAAACAAATAAAATTAATTTAAATTTCTTTTATGGAACAAAATTAGGCTTTACAACATACAGTACCTACTAAGAAATAAAATAGTAGTAAAGTATTATTTATAACTTTACCAAAAATAACATCAAAATTTTCTCAATAAATTAACTAGACTTTTTAGATTATGATAATAAAAAAGAAGAAAATTAGGGGTGGGGTTAACAAGTGTCTACTTCCGTCTGTTTTCTTCTCATCGCGCTCCTTCAATGAGTTTATATTACTAGAAGTCGATTCCAACCCCCTTTCTAAATAATGAAACAAAAGAAGGATAAAATTGACATTAAGCACATACAACATTAGTTTAGATCCAAACAATCTTAGCTTCCAATATGGAAATAGATTAGGTCAACTTTTAAGGTCTCTAAAAAAGATTGGTATCCATAGTATTTCATTTGGCATGTAAATTGTACATTTTAATGAGGAAATGCAAAAGTAATTAAATGTCAGGTTTCCTTAACATGAAAAGTGTCTTGAGGGATTGAGGTCGAGGCACAAGGCCTAAACAAGGTTAGCCTTTGGTTGGTGAACTAAAAGGGGGAATGCCAAGCTGAGGTTGACATCAGAGTCTGCTATAGTCCACTGACGTAGGATTCGAGGGGATTTGATTGGATCGGACAAGGAAAAAATAATCGGGCAAAGGAACACCAACTTATGGGATCAATTGGCAGAGTGAAATTGATAAACTGAGGAAAACTACCACACAAGGCCAAGGAGTACTCCACATATGGGTTAGGTTAGCAAGTTAGCCAAGGGTGGGGGGAGACGATGGCACGGGCAGAGAGAAGATAGGGAGTAAGAGAGTGGTGAGATAGTCCCTTAATCTAAGGAAATTGGTACTCATCTCGCAGTCTATGAGTCGACTCTATCAACTTGTACACTTCATCCAATATGATTGATGTAAGGAGAAATTTATACTAGCTTTGTCAGCTAATAAGGTGGAATGTCAACCTAGTCTTGATGAAGGAGGGTATAAAACCATCTATTGTAAAAGCGTGTGTAAGCCTTCATTTTTCTCATATCTTCATACAATAAAAGTCTCCATTTTCTCCCTCTTTAAAAACTACATGCTTGTGTGTTTGCATTTATCATTTGAATCTTCTTATAATTATGATATTAACTCAAAGGCTAAAATCATTGGAGTGTTTAATCTTCTTCAGCATTCAGTTGTCAATCATATGGGTTGATTGGTGGTGTTTTTATCTCAACAACTAGTGTATGAGCTTGTCGTGCACTTTAAGAAAATGATGCATTAGCAACTTCCTTAGTGACCATCTAAAATATTTGGTTATTTTTTATATACTATTGACAGTCTTTGTCAATTGTCATCACTATTGGTAAACGTATTGTTACCTACATTAAATTTGGTCGTTGATAACTAAATTTTTTTGTGATTACTTTGAGAAAGCTTCAAATTTGTTTCCCACCCTCATTCTTTGGCATTATGGTACATATAACCGTTCACTTGGTTCATGAGATAAACATGTCAAGGCATGTTAATAGGTATTAGATGAACTCTTTTGAGTGATTATGAAGTTAAAAAAAATGTTATGTGAAGAATCGATATAAGAAAGAAGTATGCAATGTTAAGAACGTAATTGTTAAAATTTCTATCTGGAGCTTAAGATTTTATGATCCAAAAGTCTCCAAACGATCCACGATCCACGATCCTAGGTATAATCTTAAAGTAATAAAATTGCACATACTAACCATAATTTTTTTTTATCTATTTGGCTTAAAATTTTATTTTTGTCTTATTCCCACAAATTTTTTTACTAACTCTCAATATATTGAACAATATTACACATAAAAGAAGCACGAACAATATATTAGTATGACACCACAACAAATTGTTGATAAAAAAATCCATATAAAAGAGTCAAAACTTTACATATTGAGTAAATTTTGTAATACTATGTTTTTTTTTTAATTTCTATTTAGTCCACAATTAACCCTTTTCCTTTCTTCTATGGAGTTTTTAGTTTTTTTATGCATAAATCATGTACCAACTTTTTCCATATGCATATAATTTGATAATTTATATATATTTTTTGGTTGTTACAACCTAATTAGTTACCAAAAGAGCTAAGAATGAGATTTTTAGAGTTTTTTTTAACTTCAACTATGAGATTTTATAGCATACAAGTACATCAAAATCATAATTTTATGGTATTCATAGGATCTTACCATCCTAAGATCTAATTCAATTATTCAATTATGATGATATGTATCTAAAGATGGTAATAGAATGGGTTTTACCTGATATATATATATATATATATATATACATAGATACAAATATGGAGAAGATCCATACCTGTATGTGTAGCCTCCTCCACTTTCCTGCTATAAAATACCTTTTTGCCCTTCATTCAAATATCCTAACTGTAACACCTCCAAATTTACTAATGAAAATTTTCATTTTAAGCGGAAGCGTATAATCAAATATTTGGATATTACCGTTGTAATTGACATAAGTCTGGTTTACCCCACCATCCTTACGTCAATCACAAGGCAAAACGATTAAAAATTTTAAAACATGATTAGAAAGAAATGAGACAACTTTTATAACATCAAATAAGTGTTTTGAGGTTAACTTCGATTACAATATCAAAATATAACAAAAGAGGGATCCCTTGGGACTAAGAGTCCAAAAAGGTATTCGGGTCAAAACTATCAACTGGATAACATGACTCTACGCTCAACCCTAATATGAAAGAATCACTCCTCCCCATATATAGCATCAAAAGCTGCGAAGTCATCGACCTGGTCCTCATCGACCTGCACATAAACATATGGGTCGTCTATTCGTTGGATTGAACAGCACCCATGAAACGGATGATCAATACGCTACGTACTGAGTAAGGTAGCGGTACAGACAAGTATGGTTACATATAATACAATAATTCTTATAAGTAAATCATACATGCACAAATAGAAGAAAGCATGATAACTACTGATTTCAAGTCTTTCGTTAGATATGTCATATTTCAAATCTTTTATTTACGTTGAGTTCAGCGACCCCACTATTCTTAAACTGGTGGAACTATATGAAACAGCTCTCGGGGACAAGACACCCGAGCCACTATTATTATTCGGTGGAATGGAGCTAACACCTCTCAGAGTAAAAATACTCCTAAGCCACTATTTATTAAACCAGTGGAACGGTCTGAAGTACCTCTCGGGGACAAGACACCCGAGCCACTATTATTATCTGGTGGAACGGACTCAACACCTCGGTCCTGACTCACATAGTCTTTCACTTTAAATGGTTAGTATAATTTCATTTATAATTTAACTCTTAATTATATCTTCATTCACATTGAGTATGGGGCCCCACTATTCTTAATCTAGTGGAACAAACTGGAGCACCTCTCGAGGACAACACACCTGAGCCACTATTATTATCCAGTGGAACGGAGCCATATAAACACCTCAGCCCGACTCAAGTGATCTTTTACTTTACATGATTAATATCTTATTTAGAGTTGATTGTATATTATCATGCCAAACTCAAGACATACAATTAAACACATAAGTATGACCACGTATATATCCTCAAAAGACCATAATACCCTTAGGAAAATCAAGATGCTCGTATTCTCCCAAAGCTTTATAAAACCCAAAGCATATACATTTCCACTTATTATCTGAAGTACATATCTTTAGTCTCCCGTAGATACTATGTAACTAATATTATTCCCAAAAATGTACTTACATAATTTCGTTACTCCCAATAACATCATCTCATAGCATTTTCATAATTAAATTATTTAATACCATATTCAACACAAAAGTATACACCAACCATACAAGGAAAATACATGGAGCACATAAAACCCTAGCTATGACATATATCCTTACCGACAAGGACACCGAGCTCTATGCACGTAAATCTTATACCTCCTTCGATACCACCGGAAAAATCACCTATGAAACAAGGTAAAATATGATTAGGATCAGAGGTTAAAAATTAAGAGGGATACTATGGGAGAGAAGGGTAAAAATGGAATTTACCAAAGTCGAAAGGGAACTTGAATTATATGGAAGTGTAAAAATATGTGTGGTGGACCTATAGTTAAAATTTGGTGGTGTTTGGAGAAGATTTGGGGTGAAAATAGGGTTGCATGACTAAGATGGGAAGTCGCACTAGCAGGCGATGTAGAAGTTGCACGGTCGTGCAGAATTAGAGCACAACAAGTTGAGAGAAAAGAAAACGCACGGCCTTGCAGAATCAAGTCGAGAGTAAAAATGTTGCACGGTCAGTTGGTGCAAGGGTTGCATGGCTATACGGTAGGGTATCTGTGTGTTTGCACAACCGTACACTCTAAAACTCTGCAACAATTGAGGGGAAAAAGAAGGGAAAAGAGGTGGTGGTCGACGGCGATGGCCGGCGACGGTGAAGGGGAAGGTTGGGGCAACTGTGGTGGTTGGTCCACCAGCCAAAGGGTGGCTAGTGGTGGCTTGGGTGGTGCTCGGTGGTGGATGGGGTGGTGTGGAAGCTGAAAATAGGGAAAATGGAGGAAGAAAAAGGAGAAAGGAGAAGGTCAGGGAGCTGATAGATGCTAATAAAATGGAGAGTTGGGGGTTATTTATACTAGTAGTCGGCGTGATAAGGAGGAGAAGAAATGGTAGGGTGACGACGACAATGACAATGGTTTTTCTACCAAGAAGAAGAAGAAGAAAAAAAAAGAAAGGGGGATGGTGATGGTTGAGGTGGATGGGAGTCATGCAGGGCACGAGGGGTGATGATGGAGAAGGAGATGTGCAAGGGAGGAGAAGGCAGGGAGAAGAAGAAGAAAGGAGACGAAAGAATAGGGTGGCAGACTGGCAGGTGATGGCTGCGAAAACAGGGCATGCACAGGGAGAAGAAGAAGAAGAAGAAGAAGAAGAAGAATGGTAGGGATGACAGGTGATGGTGATGGGCATGAGGGAGGCAAGTGGATGGTGGTGCATGTGTAGGAGAAGAAAAACCTCACGCCAAAGGATTTCGGTGAAGAGAAGAAGAGAAAAGAAAAGAAAAGAAAAAGGAAGAGAAGAGAAGAAAGGAAGAAAAGAAAAGGAGAAAGAAAATGAAAAGGGGAAAGGTTAGGGTAATTAGGATTAGATTAAGAATTTTGGGATTAGCAAAATAATTTTAATTAGCAAAAATTTTAGCGGGTTTCGGTTTCGGTGTACAAAATATTCGGTTTATCCGAATCAAGGTTTCGGTTTTCGGTTAAAGTTTCGGGATTAAGAAATTTGGTTAAGGCTAACAATAAGATTTCTTGATATTAGAGTCAAATTAGGGATAAAGATGTGGGATTAGGTTAGACAAATTTTCCGGGTATTACACTAATAATACGTATACTAAGGTTAATAATGGAAATTAATCAAAACCCCTAACAATCTAACATATCTAACTTTATTCAAAGTTTTTAAATCTGAAATTGAAACCCAAGAATTGTGTGAGGCCATGTTTAGGGATGGCTGTAACACTCCCAAAATTTGGAACTTGAAAATTTCATTTTAAAAAGTTAATAGTAGAAGCCAAAACACAAAACTTGGGGATGTCATGCCGCATCCAACATAGAAGAGGCACTCTCTATGTCCAGTCCACGTCGGGTGTAAGGAAAAAGTAACCTCATACCTAGGAATCAGGTGTGGGAATCACTTGATTCCACCATGATACAGGATACGAAAAAGATAGAAGGGAATAAATAGTAAAAACAGAGGACTAGGAGTCTAAAGAGAGAGATAGAGATATACAAATAACCATACCCTTTAGCAATTTGTTTAGCGCTCACCCAAGGCAAGCACATCAAGCTAATAATCATCAATCACCTACAAAACAGGGCAGGTCTACTCATGGGAATGGGCAGTCCTGCTCGTGGGAATGGGCAGGCATGCTCATGGGAATGAGCAGCACCTATAAAACGGGTGGTCAGTACGCTACATATTGAGTAAAGGAACAATACTATCAAAATAGGGTTACAAATAGCACATACTTTCACATTAGATAATAAGAGAAATAACCAAGTAAATGAAACATCTCATAAGGCATATTACGTTCTAGATCCCTTTATTAAGTATAATCTATTTTCATTCTTTTATATACATTGAGTGCAGGAGCCCCGCTATTCTTAAATCGGTGGAACGATCTGAAACTCTCGGGGACAACGCACCCAAGCCACTATTCTTTCCAGTGGAACGGAGATTAAAAAAATCTTCTCGGGGTAGAACGTTCTCGAGCTACTATTCTACCCGGTAGAACGGGAATAAATATGCATGTAGAAAAATAGATTACCTTGGTCCTGACTCACGTATTCTTCCACTATAAATCATTAGTATCTTTTCCATAGGTTATGATGATACGTTTTCATTTCACAATGAGCAAGGACCCCACTATTCTTAAACTGGTGGAACAGTATGAAACTCTCGCGGACAACACACCCAAGCCACTATTCTTTATGGTGGAATGGAGATTAAAAACATCCTATTGGGGCAGAACGCTCCTAAGCTACTATTCTCCCCAGTGGAATGTGATACATATATATATATATATATATATATATATATATAGATATAGAAAAATAATCACCATGGCCTTGCTCACGTGTTCTTTCACTTTAAGTGATTAGTATCTTATTCAAGATTGATTCTCAGGCATAGGACACAGTTAAAACATATATACATATAGCATAGGTTAAAGTCATTAAGTCCTTTCAAACCCTAATTACACTCCCTTTAGTATTCATTCTCCCATGTTGATTATTCTACACAATTTATATTATATCATATCCCAAATCCCATCATTAGTGTCATACCCAAAATGCACAACCTAATTCCCATAAGTTTGCTTTAATAATCTCATCCCGATATGTTAATCATAGAAATATCCAAGACCCAAATTTCATAGAATTGTCATAACCCTTCCCATGAAATTTTTATGATTACTAATTCGAATAGATAACCTCATAAGGTCAAATATTAACAACATATTCAGAAATCTATATAACCTCTAGATCTTATACATGGGATATTGATATTATCATTATAGGATGATTTGCACCAAATTATCCATTAAATCATTTAAGGACCCCAAATAAAAATAATACTTCTAATAATTCCTCATACTATTATTATCATCTTTTAATCTTCCCAACATATAAACTACCAAAATTTTCCTTATTATCCCATAATGACCAAGTTACCCTTAAGCACAAATAAAAACCCTTATCTTATAAAATCTTATACCTTCCACACATATTATTTTCAAGTCCCCCATTCATCATCATACCTCATGAGAATCCTTAAATACATTTATCAAGACTCATTCAACTCCTACTTCATGCCATAAGATTTATTTCCACAAATATGACATTATCATCATTTAACCCATATTTCATACCATAAGATATATTTCCATAAGTATGACATTATCATCATTCCCATGTTTCATACCATAAGATATATTTCCACAAATATGATATTATCATCATTCAAACCATATTTCATACCCTCAACAAATAATATTGGTACCTCTTACTCATTCTTATTTTCTTTTAATAACATAACATCTTTAAGCCCTTATTTCATACCTTAAAATATAATCCCACAAATATGACACCATCACAATAAATCATAACATAATGGTACTTCTCACTAATTCTTACTTTCTTTCAACATAACATTCATATCATCACAGAATATCAAGATCAACACATATTACATCATATATAAATAATATTATGAAAAACACATATAACCATACAAGGAAGTAACATCAAAAACCCTAAACATTGAATAATATCCTTACCAACTAGGACACCAGGCTCTAAGCATGCAAATCCTAGACTTCCTCCTCCGAAGCTACTGGAATACCACCTACAAAAAATATGAAAATTCGTAGTTAGGCTTGAAGAGTTAAATCGAAGGAGAAATCAAGGTAAAGAGGATAAAAATAGATATAAACATAGTCAAATGGGAGCTTGAGATGTGTGGATGTGTAGAGGAATGTGTGGTGGAGCTATGATTAAATTTTGGTGGTGTTTGGACAAGGTTTGGGGGTAAAAATAGGGATGCACAGCCAAAGGAATGAGGTTGCACAGCTGTGCAGCAGGCGATGCAGCTTTTGGTTGAGAGAAAACAAGGTACACGACCAGGTGGTGCGAAATTTACACGGCCATGTAGAAATAGGCCAAGAGTAAAAATTATGCACGGTCAGACGGTGCAGGGGTTGCATGGCTGTGCAGTAGGGGATTTAAGCGTTGCACGACCATGCAACAAGTAGTGCACCGACTGTGCACTCTGCGACGTTGCAACACACGAGAGGAAGAAGAAGGGAAAAAAGGCGGTGGTCAGTGGCAATGGCCAGTGACGGCGAGGGGAAAGGTTGGGGCGACCTTGGTGGTCGGTCCATCAGCCAAAGGGCGGCGAGTGGTGGCCGAGGTGGTGCAAGTGGGGGAGACGGCGGTGTAAAAGCCTAAAATAGGGAAAGGAAGGAGAAAAAGAAGAAGAAGAAAAGGGAGAAGGAGGAAAGGAGAAGGAAGAGGAAGCTCGGTAATGGTTCTTTGACACAAATATGAGAAAAGTGAGGCAAAACCAAAGAGAAATAAAGAGAGTGTGAGGTATGTATGTATGTATATATATATATACATACATACATACATACATAAATACATTAATATATAAATACATATATGTGGGCATGTGTGGTGTGAGTCGGGAAAGAAGAAGGAGAATAGGGAGGTGTGCGATGGGGAAGATGATGATGGTGCAGCTGCAAGTGGATGATGATGGTGATGGTTGCAGAGGATGGCTAAGGTAGGGTAGTAGCTGTAAAGTGAGGGTGGTGATGGTTGATGGAGGGGTTGCAGAAAGATGAAAAGGATAAGAAGGATGTAGGGAGGTAGGGTGGTGTGCATGGGGGTGTGCAGGTCTACAAAGATGGGAGAAGGAGAAGAAGAAGGAGAAAGGTGATGGGTGATGGATGAGGGTGCAGAAAGGTGATGGGTGATGGTGCAAGTGGGTGGTGCAAGTTGCAACCAAATCAAAAGTTGCAACTTGAGGTTGGGGGGAGGAGGAGGAGAAAGAAAGAAAAAAAGGAAAAAGATAAGGGTTGGGGGACTAATTTAAGGTTAGTTTAGATTAGTCAAAAGTAATTAGGATTATTGAAAATTTTAGCGGGTTTTTATTTTGGTTTACAAATTACGGTTTGTCAAAGTTAAGGTTTTGGAATAAGTTAAAGTTTTGGGATTAAGGATAGGTTAAGGCTAATATAGGATTTATTAAGATTAGAATTAACTTAGGGTGCTAATGATGCGGGATTAGGCTAAGCAAATTTTTGGGATATTACATGGCAATGGGTCTGGTCCAACAAGACCCAAACCCAAACCTATTTAGAATACCTATACCCAACCTGTCGAGTCTTAAAAATTTGGACCTAGACCCATCAAATCTAGTAGGTAAATGAGTCCTAAATGAACCCCAATATTTTTTAAAAAAATAATAATTTATGTAAATGCTAATATATTTTTGTTTTATATAGTTTAATATGTAATTTTTGTTAAAAAAAATCCCTTTAAATGAAAAGATAAATATTTTTAAGTAATTACTTTAAATTTTGAATTGGTGTTTTAACACTCTTAGAATAAAATATCACACATATTACTTATAAAGTAAATACGAAGAAATAAAACTAAAAAAATGAATAAGGAGTTCAAACAAGATCACGAAAAGGATAAAAACATAAAATTTATATGTATGTGTGTATGTATATATATACACATACATATATGCAAAACATGTATGGGTTTGGGATAGTTGGACCCAGACCTAAACCTATTTAGGTATATATGGACCCAAATCCAACTTAAACCTATAACAACTCAAAAATTTGTAATCTTTGTTTTTGAGTATTTAGCTTTTTATGAAAAACATAAGCCTAAAAGCTTTATTTAATTATTTTTTTTAACCCTTGATTGATAACCCAAGAAATTCTTAAATAAAATTAGCATAATTATTTTCTATTTGCCCTTTATCCTTACCCTAAACTAGTTTAATTTTCCCTTGTTTAATTTATTCTAACCAAGTACCCTAACCTAATCAAACTAAACCTAAAATAAAATAAATCTAACCCTAGTCTAGACTACCCCCTACCATTTTACCCCTCATGTAATCCCTGCCAAATCCCTCTCTCACGTAACACATCTATTGCCCTATTTTCCTTCCCCCTCCATTTTCAATGTTGCGCAACACCATACCCATCACTTTACTTAGTCCCCCTCAACTGACTACTAATACTTCACTTCTCCTCTCCATCTTTCGCTGGTTTTTACCCAGCCCACACTCAACCATCTTCTCCATCCTCCTTCCTCCTCCTTATTTCTCCCATCACCTTACCTTTAGTTCTTTCTGTCATGACCACTCATCACCAACAACCAACCATCACTAAATCCCTCTTTGCCCTCATGCCAAACACCACCACCCTCACCTCTCCTCTAGTTTCTTTTCCCAATAGTCCACCACCATTTGCACCCTTACCCAATGACACCATCACTCACTATTGCCCTCTTGTGCCACCATCACCCCATCTCCATCGTCCCTCTTCACCGCCATCAACCATCATCTTCTTATTGTCCAACCCTGACCTTCTTGCTTCCATTTTCTCCAGCCCAACTAAGCACCCTTCCTCGTCCATTTCTAGTGGTAACCACCTCCCTCCTTGACATCATCTAACCATCCTCTCCCTACCTCATGCTGCCCCAACTTCGCAATGACATCCCTCTATGTAGCCCTTGCCTAGCTACATCATCACTCCATGCTACCACCCCAAACAATACTAATTTGAGTTGTTCATGTTATCCGATGTTTGATTATTTAATCCAATATCCAAATCTATTCGATCTAAAAAATCAAATAAAATAACCAATTTGATATTCTTTTTCAAATGAAACAACTTATTTGATTAATAAAGGATCAGATATATCAGATATTTGATCCAACAAATATAGATAATATCCACTCTAATAAATTATAAACATATATACTTTAAACATTATTTATTTTTCATAAAATTGCATTGTATATAAGCATGTGTATGTGTGTGTAACTTGAAATGAGAGTGTTTATTGTAAGTAAATTTTATTCTTTTTACTTACTATTTTGATTAAATATTTAAATATTATCCAAAATTTGGGATCACTAATTTCATATAATATAATTTAAGACTCAAATCAAATCATTAGATCATATCGGTCCAAATTAGGTCAATTTATTATTTTTTGATCGAATAAGTTTTTTTATCTAATATGCCTCATTTGTTTATCTTTAAAAATTTACAAATATTAGAAGTTTTTTATTAGCCATCCAATGATCGAATATCCAAAACATCAAATATTTAATCCATGAACACCCTTAATGCCAACCCTTCATGCAAATACTCTCATGTAGTGTCGCCCTCTATCACAACCCAATCCATTCTTTCTTCATCGCTGTTAAATCAACCCACCACCACCCTCGCTTTCCTCTTTTCCTTGTTTCTCAAATCCCCCTATGTTACGAGAGCCTACCTACGTTATAAGATTTATCGAGATTGATGATGAGTTATGTGTCATGTGGTTACTATCTTAGTCTTGGGTTGATGTTGTTTCTAATTATACTACAAAAAGTGTCTCTTGAATGTTCCATTGGTAAATTTTAGTTGGTTTCAGATAAACGAGTATGAATAGTATATGATATTGGTAGTATGTGGTTATATGAATGGTTAATTGGCGCATGTGTAGTTCGATGTTTAATACCATGTATTATTGTGATGCCTTGTATGTGTTCTATTATGGCTTTTCATTTTTGTTTAGTATAAAGGGTTGCTCGATATTGTTGTACTAAATGGTTTCTTTTGTGGGCTCATATCTATTCAATGGACAGTGGTCTTTGCAGGTCAACTTTTGAGTTCAGTCGAAGCTGATAGTTTGGTTAAAAGAGCCTAGGGCTATTTGGTGTCTTTTGGTATATTGATTTTTATTGTATTTGGACACATGTATCCCTTTGTATTCTCTCCCTCTAAGTTTTGTAAATCTCTAATGTTGCTTTTATGTAGCAAAATACTTATCTTCTATCTCCTCTACTCTTTTTCTTGTAATCATATTATAAATCTAATTAGAGTAATGATTTTAACCAGACTTAGTATGAGAATGGTAAGGGTAACTGGACTTGTACCAAGTATGGCGGCAACACCCTCATTTTATTATTTTAGCTTCTGCACTTAAATCTGTAAATGAAATTTTTCAGTCGGTAAAAATCAAGGTGTTATAGAGACAAAAGGAAACTGCAAAAAATAAAATAAAAAATACATGCACACCACACACATTATATACGATTTAAAAAAATATACCCAATATAATAAAATTAAGAGAGAAAAATAAATAAAGAAAGAAATTCCTAAAACCACTACCTACCTTAGTTGATATAAACAAAAAAAACATTAAAAAGTGGTCAGATGTTTCGGACACGGATTCCGGTACCTGGACATTTTCGAGACTAGAAGCGGTAAGTTGGTGTTGTTTTTGTACTTCAGACATTATAGGTGGCTTTAGCATTAAGAAGATGGAACTAATGAACTAGGCTTTATTAATGAAAATTTCATGGGATCTTATGCAGCCTAATGATGTTCTTTTAGCCAATGTTCTTAAAGCTAAATATCTTCATGATTTTTCTCCCCTTAACCCCAAGAATTTTACTAATTATTTGTACATTTGGAGGCATATTTCAAGCTTCTTTGAATCAGTTTGACAGGGATTAAAGTGGTCTATGCATAATGATATATTAATTTGGTTTTGACAAGATTAATGGGTTGTTGCCACCCCTTTGATTAATCTAAAAACTACTATCATTATGGAAAATAAGTTGACTATATCAATGGTGAACTAATGCACTGACTCGGGGACTTGGAGATGCAATGAGTTTCAACATTTACTTCCCTTGCAAATTGTGGCCGATAGAGATAGGCAACGTGTTTGGACTAATGGTACCGATGATAATCTCTAAACCTAGGTGTTCTTTAGCAATGTTATTTTTTCTGTTAAATCCATTTTTGATTTTCTCACTAATTTGAATATTCCATGATTTCCATTTTAGAGTTTAATTCAGAAACTTAAGACATGAAAAAATATCAAAACTTTATTTATTTTAGTTGCTCTAAATAAGTAGTTAATGAGTGAGATTTTTTTCTCTGCCATATGACTCTTGATCCTTATTGCATCCTTTGTGGAAATGATGAGTCACTTATTCATGTTCGTAGAGAGAGTGATAGGACACTTTTCCTATGGAATAACTTTAATTCAACCTATTTTGTTTCTTAATTTTTTCACTCTTTTGGATAGATAATGGTTTGAGTCAAACCTAAAGTCAAATACTACTCATCCCCATGGGTATTATTCTTGGTCTATTATCTTTACTACAACTTGCTGGAAGCTCTATACTAGAGACACAAGTTAACTCTTGAGGGTGATTTTGTAATACCTCAAATTTAACATAATCCTAATTAATTAGGTATTTTAATCTACCCTAATTCCATAATCGTAAAATTTTAACTAAACTCTAACCCTAATCCTAAACCTTTCCTCATTTTCTTTCCATTTCCTCTTTTTCTTTTCTTCTTCCCTGCCCTTGGTTCTTCACCCTTATCCCATGTGATCCCTCTTCCATGCCAACCAAGTTGAGTTCTATTTGGTTGATCAAACCAAAATTTCCCAATTTTCCTAACTATTACTAAGCCTTTACTTTTCCATCATCTACCAACCTCAGTTAAGTAATCTTTACATCATCACTACAATACCTTGTTGATTTGCGCTTGATTTCACCACTACTCCATGCCTCACCTATAACACCCCCAAAATTTACTACTGAAAAATTTCATTTTATTAAAAGAAAATAGCAAAAGCAAAGAAGACAAAACTATAAAGTTTGGGGATATTATCCCCATACTTAGTACCAGACCGGTTTCCTCCTACCACTCCAATACCAAGTGCTAAGGCTAAAAGACACAGAACATGATTTGTACAAATTTAATTTAAAATACAGTAGCGCACTAAAATCGTTACAAAAGATGTAAGTCCACAGTTAGTGGTTATGAGAGTAAAATCATTTATTAATGAATTAAAAATAGTGGGAGAAGTACCCGAAGGATTTCCGGATAATCCTTACTTTCATATTTAAGCCCTCTTGAATAGCACCTGTAATGGACTTGCAATGGACACTGCCCATTGAATAGGCAGGGGCTCACGAAGGGAACCCTTCAGTAACCCTTTAAACCACACTAAAAGGTAGGCTCACATGCAACACATCATGCATAGACAGTATACACATATAATAAGGAATGCATAACACATCATCCACATACTTAGCAAGTCTATCACATACCCAAGCAGGGACAAGCACTGAAGCCAACTCATGTCATGTCAATACTTTTGGCCTTAAGCCATTATTCAGTCATCATCTCTCAAATTATATCCATGTGAGTGCGAGAACTCCACTATTATAACTGGTGGACCGAAAACATACAGGGTAGAACGCTCCTGACCACTATTATTTGCCTATGGATCGGTCTCTAGAGTAGAAGGTTCTTGGCTACTATTAGCACTAGTGGATAGGTCTGGCCCCGACCCACATGGTGTTCGACTATAAATGGTCAGTATTTTCCATGATTTATCCACATCCAATTAGTTTATTGAGCTTGGGACCCCCACTATTATAGCTAGTGGATTGGAATACATATATACATCTTCTAGGGTAAAGCACTCTTAGGCCACTATTATAACAGGTGGACCGGTACACATATACATTTTTCAGGGCAAAACGCTCCTGGGCCACTATTATAACCGGTGGACTGGTATGCTTAATATAATCCATCTCGGCCCAGCTCGATTGTCTTTCACTTTCATGATTAGTGTTTTCCCTTTTAATTAGCACAACAATTCCATTTATTTTCCTCGAGGGGGAAATCAAGAACCTGGAGATGCAAAGGTACACCAGTCATACTGGCGCATACAAGCAGCTCAGTGCCCTTTAACCATCAACCCAGGGACACAAAGGTACCCTAGTCGTACTAGTGCATACAAGCTACACAGTATCCTACTTACAAGGACACCTAATCTATAAGTATGCATACCGCCTAAATAGGTCCGTAAAACTAGATAGAGTAAGATGTCAGGCCTGGCTGAGCCACTAAGGCACACCAGCAAATACCAGAATAATGGTGAGCTAAACCACGTCTTTAGCGTAGCGACTCCTAAAGAGCCACCATTCCCAATCTCGAGGTCTTCCATTTTAAGTATTAGTATCTTAATTAAGGTGATCACGAGAAGCACAAGAACCACATACTTATTCACTTCCAATTGTTTTTGATATCATTAGGTAATCCTTATTCATACCATTATCCATGATAACCTAGAGAAATCACTAAGGCCATCATTATCTCATCTAATTCCAATTCAGGAGTTGTTTCCATTTGTTCATATTCCATATGGGTTATCATATCATAATCACATTACATTTTTAGAGTTCAGTTAGTTCGCATCGAAGGATCATGGCACACATAATCCTAACACGCCCTTAATTCACATCCAACACACAATAATGTGTATCATTAATGATTAAGACACCTCCTTCATGAATATAAGAATAACATCATACTACAATCCATCCAATCCCAGGTCAGGCCATGTTGTTGTGATAGATATTAATTGTCAAATACCCTTACCTTGTTATTCAATGTTACTTGAGTTTTATTATGAAACTCTGTTAACCCATTGACATGTTAGATACGAGGTTACTGATTTACCCCTATCATCTCTACAAAATTACCAAAATACTCATTGCTTGTATAATTATTAAACCATCCCTATTTACTTACTAAATTACCATATTACCCTCCATGTTTGCATAATTACCAAATTACCCCTTACTTGTGTTAGATTACAAAATTATCCTCCATACTTATTAAATCACCAACTTCACCCCTTATACTTGTTACGTTACCAATTTACCCTTCCAGTGGATTAAATTACCGTATCACCCTTTATACTTATCTAAATTACCAAATTGCCCTTAGGCTCGTTTTGTCACCACTCACCCTTCATATTTGTTACACTTGTCAGATTTCCCATTTGGTTGGTTAGATTACCAAATTACCCTTCTACATTATTATAATTACCAAATTGTCCTTCTTCATTATTATAATTACCAATTTGCCCTTTTAGTTGGTTAAATTACCAAATTGCCCTTCTTTATTATTATAATTGCCATTTTGCCCTTTTAATTGGTTAAATTACCAAATTGCCCTTCTCCATAATTATAATTACCATTTTACCCTTTTAATTGGTTAAATTACCAATTTGCCCTTCTGCATTATTATAATTACCATTTTCCCCTTTTAATTAGTTAAATTATCAATTTGCCCTTCTCCATTATTATAATTACCATTTTACCCCTCTTCATTATTATATTTACCATTTTGCCCCTCTTTCTACAAATTACCAAAATGCCCTTCCGTTACACCAAATTACCATTTTACCCTTCTACTTTATTAAATTACCATGTCACCCTTCCTTTGTACCAAGTTACCCTTCTACTTTATTAAATTACCATTTCACCCTTCCTTTCTACCAAATTACCATTTTTCCCTTCTACTTCATTAAATTACCCCTTTCACCCGTTTACTTTACAAAATTACTATATTACTCCTTTCTTTAGACCAAATGACTAAAATACCCTTTTCCTTTATTAAATTACTAATTTATCCCTTTACTTCACCAAATTATCAACATGCCCTTTCTTTTATGTTAATTTACCAAAAACACCCTTCTCCTTTATTAAATTACCACCTTACCTCCTTGCTCTACAAAGTTCACCAAAATACCCCTTCCTATGTAAAATTACTAAAATGCCCTTCTTACTTATCCATTTACTATTTTACCCCCTTTACTCTTTTAATTTACCAATTGCCCTTATTATACTACTTTTACTAAAATACCATCACTACATAAAATATTAATATTAATACTCCATACTCATCATCAGACCCCACCAATTCTTATTAATTAGCATTAACACACATTAGCACCTACCACACACATATTTAGGCCACACCTTTTATACATGAAAAAATTACTAGAATGCCCCTAGGGCGCATATTAACATTACTTATGCATCAAATGGCTATATTATCATATCATACATATGCTCTTAACATCATTTTTCACAACAAACTCATTCATTAAGCATTATTTCCACACATGGCACATAACTTAACGTGCTTTCCTTTTTATCAATCATTCATATACAACTAAAAATATTATTCTTAGCAACATATATTATGCATATAAACATATTAAAAATCCTAATGTGCTAGCATACGTATATCCATATGTTTAAGTAAGGTTTAATGATTACCTTATTTCCCACAAAAATTGAACATTACCGGTACCCCAGTTAAATGCTTAAGCTTTGATTAGTAAAAATAAATCCTTAAAATAATATAAAAATTAGCATAATAAAAATAGGAAAAATCAGAGGAATAATTTTTATCAAAAGCTTAATTAAATATATAAGAATATCAACCCTTATTATACCTTAAAATTTAGCCAAAATCATCAAAGGGGAGCAGCAAACTCACGCTGCATAAGCATGGTGAGCTGCATATAGAGAGTAAGGAAGGAGGGAGGGTCAAAGAGGGGAAATGGGAAAAGGAGAGGGTGGCTCAGTAAAGGGTTTTGGGGGTTAAGAAGAGTGTGGGTAAGAAGATTTAGGGCAAGGGTTGGGTGCATGGGTGGAGTGGGGTGTAGGTGGTGGTCGGGGATGGGTTATCGGCGGCCAAGGGCAGCGAAGGCGGCGACTATAAGGCTACAAAGTGGGATACAGGGGTGGCAGAGGAGAAGAAGGAAGGGAAAGGAATGAGAGAAAGGAGATGTTGCAGGGCTAGGTTTCTGCCAAAGGAGGACGTGGGGTGGTAGAGGAGGTTGCAGGGAGTAGGTTGGTAGCTTGGGAGGCGGCGGAATAGGCGGAACAACGATGGAGGGTGGTGGTGTAGGGAGGAGGCCGAGAAGGGGAAAGAAAAAGAAAAGGAAGAGGGGTGGCAGTAGGGGGCTCGAGGGGGTGGCTTGGTGGTGTGAGGTGGTAGTAGGGATGATAGGAGGCATTGCAGGGGGTTGGTTGGGTGGTGGAAGCGGTGGTCGAGGCGGCGGAGCAAGAATAGGGGAAGGAAAGGAAAGAAGAAGAAAGGAAGAAGGGGTCGAGAGAGGGAAAGAAGGGGGCTCGAACAAGGCAATATGATAATTTAGAAATTTTATTAAACCATAAAATCGGGGAAAGTTACTGTCACATTAACCATGAGAGATGTGTAATCATCACCTAACCCATTCCTGATGCAAGATAATAAGTTTTATCTTAAAACCCTAAGTGTGGTAATACGACGTATGTTTTTGGTAGAGCATGGGAAATGGGAAATGAATACGATTGAGTGGTATCGTTATGTAGTAAATTGAAGGTGGGAATTAATGGTGTCAGATTTTAGGATTTTGTGGAAATTTAAGGTTTTATGTCTATCATAGGGACATTTTGGACATTTGATGATAATATGAAAAATAACCATGATATTATATCCCATGAGGGTTTTATAAATTATTTCATAAGTAATATAATCAATTGATGGTTGATTAAGACATAAGTTATCTAAAATGAGATTTGAGGCTTTCAGTAAGATAAGGGCATTTTGGTCAATATGGGTCAAGCATAGAAATTTCTTGATTTTAAAATATGAACAGACTCAAAATATTCTATATAGGATACTTGGAATATTCAGGGTAATTATAAATAGCATAGGTATAATAAAATAAAATAAAAATAACTTAAATGGTGAATGGTAACCCTAAAGGCAGGCTTGTTATCACATGTGTAAGATGTTGGAGTTAAATCTTGATTTTTGGGAATAATGATATTTATATTATTTTATGATGGTGTGATAAATTTTCTAATGAGATGAATCCTATGGGATAGTTTATGCTCTACTTGTGACATTAGGGTTTCTAAGGGGAAATATAAAGCAAGGCCCCGATCATCATGTGGTTGTGTCTTATGAGTCTTGTATAATATATCTTAATTATATATTATGTACCATGAATTTTTATACTTATTCCTGCTTGTTAAAATCATTAATATTTAAAGTGGAAGATTATATGAGTTAGGACCAATTTCACTGGTTTGTTCCACTGAATGAGAATAGTGGTCAAGAGCGTTATGCTCTAGGGTTGTACCAATCCATTCCACCATAATAGAATAATGGTCGTGAGTATTTTACCATGGGGTTTTATATTATTGATATAGTTCCACTAGTTGTAAATAGTGAGATCCTTGAATTTAACCTAATAAAGAAATGGATTATAAGTATACCTATTATGCCTCTTGGGTTATGATGTGGTTTAATTGTTATGCATGCCTTTATCTATCACTATATTGTTAACTTACTCAGTACGTAATGTACTGATCATCCTTCTCATGAATGTTGCTCATTCACAAATAGCCTAAATGATATTATGTAAGTCAATAATGACCACTTGGATGATTTTTCCAATTTTTAATGATCTATATATGGATGAGTGATCTTTTCATCTTTAGGGTTGGACGTAGAGTCCTATTATCCAGTTATTAGTTTTGTCCATATACCTTTGGGAATATTAGTTCTAATAGATCCCTTTTGGTTGTATTTTGTTATGTTGAACTCAAAGTTAATCTCCAAATTTTTATTTAATTTTTATAAAAGTTTCCTTATTCTCTGTTTATCTCGTTTTAAGTTCTAATTATTTTTCCTTGTATTCGATATAAGGATGTTATAGTAAGCAGGAATTATGTCAAGTATGGTAGTAACACCCAACTATATTATTATTAGGCTTCCACTAAAATAAAAATTTTCAGTAGTAAATTTTTAGGTATTACATATTTCATTTGGCCTACTAGAGGTAAGCACATTGTCCTCTTTTTAGTAGAGAAGGAGCATCAATTGGGCTCACTATCTCCACCTTCGTTTACTTGGTAATCGGAAGATATCCCTTACAACTCATTGGCAATCCCTAAGCTATGGTATGGTGAATCTTGATGTGGATGGCAGTGCATATGGAAACCCTAGTTCTATTATTTATGGTGATGTTCTTTATGATCACACTAGCCATTGGATCGTTGGCTTTGCTGGTAATATAGGATATGATAATATTACCTTAGTGAAGCTATGGGTTATCTTTCATAAACTTGAGCTGAGATGTGACAGTAGTTTCACCTCAATGGTGGTTCCTTCTAATTCTTTGGTAAATGTTAGATTAGTAATAAGACGTAGCTTACCCTAGTTTTATTCTTTGGTAAATGTTAGATTAGTCTTGTTCCTATTTTTGCAAGATTTGTCATGATTACGAAGAAGCTAATGTTGTGGGTGATAAGCTAGCACACAAAGGACATGACCTATCCTTTGTTCTATAGTTGTTTCCTTCTTCGTTTGTAGAGATGCATGACCTTCTTCTTTTTTATTTGGTTGGATTCTCCACTAGATTAGTAAGGGAACCAACTTACTTAGTATTTTTTGGGTTTCTTGCCCCTATTGAATATATATATATATGCATGTATGTATGTATATAGGAATGTATATAAACTTACACGCATTAGGTGCATCTACATTTATAACATAGTTGTTATTCTTATGTTTTTAGCCTAGATAATTTTTTATTGGGGCATGTAATGTTAGTAATTTATGTTGGTCTACAACACTTTTTTCACTTCATCAAGCCAGGTAACAGAGGACCTAATGGGTATTTTATGCCATATAACTACATTCACCTTAAAGATGGTGTATCCTACTAATGTCATCATGATGTCAAATTTTTTTTATAAAATAAAATAAAATAAAATATCTCATAGTAGGATTATTAGAAAACAATTATATCATAATGTTTTAGAATATTTTTTCTCCACAAATACGGATCTATATTAATATAATTTTGGCTAAAAAAATTTATAGTGAAAAATGGTTATGAAGTATAACACAATAGTGTTGAAATATAAAGGTAATTATGATAAAAATATGACAAGTTTGTCTTTTTGAAAAAATTACAACTAACATTGGTGAAAAATAACAATAGTTATGGTAAAACATGAATATAACTATGATAAAACATGAAAACAATTATGGTAAAATATGAAGACAACTATAATGAAATATGAAGGAAACAATGGTAAAATGCAATCATATCAATGATTGTATAATGGTGAATATAGACTCAACATTGATGAAAGATGATGAAAATAATAATAATAATTCAATGCATTAATGGTGAAATATTAGTAGTAATAAACGTAAAACATCATTAATAATCATTGTGAAATGTTAGTTTAATGGAGAAAAATCAATTTCACAAAGATATAAGGTCATAATAATAATGGTAAACACATAACTATAATTATGGTGCAACAATAATAAAATATCTATAAATAAGAGTGGTGAAAATGAAAAAAAATAATGGTAGTAGTATTAGTAGTGTTGAAACATCACTAATATTAATTGTGAAACATTTGATGAAAAATATGTTAATGTTTTACATAATATATTTTTTAAAGTTAGGGGTGTAATAATATATGTTTATATTTATAGAGAAAAATCTTAGAAATATGATACTATAACTTTTTTGAATATTTTTGAAGAGTCTAAACTTAAGATAATTTAATTTACAAAATCTGATTAAAACATTTGGTCATATTTACTAAAATACCACATCGATATTCACTTATACTATATACCAATCAGGATCTAATGATGATTAAGCAGCTCGTCTTTTAATGTGATTGGGTATCAGCCTTTTTTTCTCAACCTATTTCATTGCCCTACATAGTGTTCTCTCATTGGTCATTGCCACCTTAATTGCCTACTGATGAGATTGTTTTGGCCAACACATGGCCCATGATATTGACAGCCTGACTAATCAATTTTTTTGATTTGTTTAAATTGGTTATATAGTCTTTATAGAAGCTTAATCCTCAGTGACCATGCGTTTGAGATGAATAAAATAAAAAGTAATGTTTTTTTATAACCAAATTATTTACAACAATTGAATAATGTGTGAGTTTTATGTATATATGTTGGAATCGAAATTTAATGATTATAACTAAAATCGATATGGGTTATTAGAATCGAATCATAAAATCAGATCATAGATCTTATAAACCTACGAATCCTATAAAAGTATAAACCCCAGATATATTTATATACTACAAAATATCATAGGTGAAGTTAAAAAACACTAAAAAAATAATTTTTTTAAGATCTTTTGGTCACTAATTAAGTTGTGAATACTAAAAAGCAATACAATTTTTTGAATTACATGTGTACAGAAAATTTTAATATATAGATTATGCATATAAAAAAAGTTAAAAGCTTCACAAAAGAAAATATATTAGATTATTATAAACTAATTAATAGTAGTTAATAAATAATTAACAACACAAAGTTTAATATATTTGTTTTATTCTGCATATGGAGTTTAAACTCATTTGCAAGTGTGTGTGTGTGTATTACCAACAATAATTTTTGTTGCCATATTAATATCTCCCTAAAGCTGTGTCCAATATATAGTATCATAAAATAATAAAGGTTGAGATTCAGAGTTAAAAAAGAATTATAATGAGAGCAAAAGAAAAAAAATTAAGGTAAATAGACACAAGATTATAGTCATCATGTAGAATCTTACGATTCTACTAATCCTATGTACGATCGCAATATCTTATCATGATTCTATTACTTTAATATTATACCTAGAATCATGAATTGTTTAAAGACTTTTGGATTGTAAGATCCAAATTGGAAGTTTAAAAAATATATGTGAAACTCATACACTATTAGATGATGTAAAAATAAGAAATAAAAATAAAATTATTTTGATCATAAAGTTAGTATTTTTTAAACTAACCAAAGGTAATTTTGCTTCATTATTATTATTATTATTATTATTATTATTATTATTATTATTATTATTATTATTATTATTATTTATTATTATTATTATACTTAAGGATAACACTTCAACCTCCTCTCATTAGAGACAAGTTTGGCAACTCCTAGCAAGAGAATGTATTAACTTCTTCTTATGGCTAGCTTTTCATGATCGTTTGCTAAGAAACTCGAATAAGGTGGCTTGAGTTTTGATCTGGGTTGTTTCGATTGCGCTTACTTGAATGAAAGTTTGATCCATGTCTCAAACGATTGCCCTTAGAGTCGGGCAATCTAGTCCCAACTTATCCCGACAGACTCGAGACTTTCTTTCCCTTCATCTTTATTAGAATATTGGCTATGGGGAAATCTCTCCCATTCTAGAATTCTTGAGGATAAGGATCCCCCTTCGGCATTGTAGTTTGGCGTTACCCATTGGAAGCTTTGGTACTAGCAGAATAAACAAATGCATGGTCATCTTGTTGTGAATGAGATGCAGGAGCATCTCCATCTCATTATTCTCATGTTGAAGGTTAAGAGCTAGCATATTTGGATATGGTACCAATTGTTCTTGAAAATCTTGAACAATTTAATAATAACCCTAATAATGTTTCATTAAGTGATTATTGTAGGTATTATATATGTTTGCAAGTAGAAAACTTCACCAATGATATCTAGTGTGCAAGACAATGACAATGCAAGGGTTACAAAGTTACATGGAAGACAAAGCTACAAGACATAAAGCTTGATTACTTGATTATTCAATGTATTATCATGATTAAGTTTTATGTAACTTTGATATTTTATGTAAACTTTGAAATGTCTTGTCACTGTAATTGTAAATCATTATATATACCATATGGGCATGTGTTAGTTTAAATTTTTATTAATTAGGTCAGTTGATTTGGGATTAATTTATAGAGGTTAATCTTGGCCTCATATGTGTGTGTGTGTGTACTTGTACATTCGGTAAAATGGAGAAGAATTAATGAATGACATGAAAGAAAATTGAGTCGAAACTCATTATAGCCTCAAACTTCCTTCCTTCCTCTTCAAGTGAGATTAATCTTGAGCAAGTTTAGTAATTATTCTATAGAGAAATTAGTGTTTTCTCTTTAGAAATCTTTTAATCTTAGAGAAGATAAAAAACTTCCAATTGTATATTAAGTTGAAGACATCCTCAAATTTTAAATCCTTTCCATCTTGGTAGACATTCTTCTTCAACAATTCAAGCAAAAAGATCTTGCATTGTAAAAGATAATTCATCCATTATCTTATATAGCAGAATGTCCATTGAGCTTTCCCCTAACTATGTCAGTTTGCTAAGGACATCAAGAATTTGGCTGCTTCAAAATCAGTGTGTGCACTGGGTTGGAGCACACCCCTTTCTGGCATTGTAATGATTAATGTTAATGGTAATGCAATAGGAAATCTCGGACCTCTGGCAGCTGGAGGATTAGCGAGAGATGATTCTGGCAATTGAATATTTTGTTTTACCAACCATTTGGGTGCAAGCTATATTACTTCTGCTGAACTTTGGGCTATTTTTTTGGGCTTCGGGAAGCTTACACTAGACATATTCAAAGACTAATGGTTTGTAGTAACTCTTGGTTAGTTGTGAAGCTTAGCAATGTGGGTTGTCCTACCTCCCACATCTTTTCCCAATTGTTGAAGCTTGTAGGGTTCTCATCTCAAGTTTTATGACATGCTTGCTTCAACATAACTTTAGAGGAACCAATATGGCTTCTGAGTGCTTAGCTAAGCTTGGACATCAGTTGATTTTTTGTGTTTCTTTCTTTGATTGTCCCCTGGAGTCTCTAAGGTCTTCCCTTATGTTTGATATGGTGGGTGGCTTCACTTATAGAAAAATCCTTGTGAGCCTGTAATTTCTTTAAGATTTCCTTCCCTAGTAAGTAAAAAATTATTATTATTATTATTATTATTATTATTATACCACTACTAATAGAAGCTATCCATTGTATTTGTTTGTTGATTTTATTCAAAATGCAAGTCAGAATATAAAATTCATTGTTAGACTTTCTATCTCTAGCAAAAAATTCTCTATATCAAAACCTATTTTCAACCATCCGAAGTCCTTATTTGGGTCATCCCATATGAGTATTCTATTACTTTAATATTATATCTAGAATCATGAATTGTTTAAATATTTTTGGATCATAAAATCTAAATCGGAAGTTTAACATATATATATATATATAACTCATACACTATTAAATGATTGTTAAAAAAGTTGTAATTATTTTGATTGTAAAATTAGTATTTTTGTAAATTAACAACAGGCAATTTTGCTTCATTATTATTATATCACTACTAATAGAAGTTATCTGTTGATTTTCTTTAAAACTCAACCCAGAATATAATAGTGATTGTTAGACTTTCTATCTCTAACAAAATTTTCTATTCATTGAAACCTTTGTTCTACAATCATAATTCCTTAGTTGGGCCCTCCCCTACCCTATGAAATAAGAAAGGAAACGAGAATCACACTACTCCCGACACATATCTTAGGTGTGAAATGACACGTGGGCCTATTGAGATGAAATGACTGCAGTAATCCGAACAACAGTAGTGTGAGAGTTCGATTCCTACCAATGATTAAAAAATTTACTAGTTAGAGATCCGACTCTTTGTGGGCACCTGCGGTTACACACACGTGTTCCCTATACTTTTGAGGTACATGCCACGATTTAACTCCATTATGTTGGTCCAGGGTAAGGTTGGTGATGATGCCTAAGGCAAATGTATTGCCTTTTGAGAAGAAAGAAAATGAGAAATAACCCACGTCAGTTGTATGAATATGAATTCAATTTAGAGACTTCTGATAATTGTATAGCCTAGTGATGCAAGCCAAATAATCTCTCCGTGATAGCAATTCAAGATAATGAAAAATATTAGGGGAAAGGATTTCTTATCTCTATTTTATTTAAGAAAATGAGATGAGAAAATAGTAAAGAAATAGAATGCTAACGATTTGCTATTTGATTTTCCTCAAAAATATTTGATGAAAAGTTGAATATATATATCAATTTTTCTAACGATCAAAAACTGAGAACTACTTTTGATTTCCTGAACTGTTTAAGGTAGTTTCTAATGTAAAATAAAAATACACAATATTTATAAAATGTGACCTTCTTTTTTCCATCTAATACTCAAATATTATAATTTATTGAATTACTTATATTAACGCTATTTATTGAGAAATTTACACCATCTACCTAAATTAATTACCTGACCTGAAATATAGGTATATAATATTTACAATATATCACCGCTTTTTTTTATAATAAAATATTATAGCTTCCTAAGCTATTTATAATAATTTAATCTACTTACCAAAGGTAATTTTATGATATATAGTAGTATTTTTTTTATCACAATGCTCTATTTTATTTTATCTATTTTTTATCACATAGTTATTATTAGATATTGTCGGTTAGTTAACCTTGGAAATTAGAAATACTTTTGCTCTCTTTTCATTGTTGGTGAACATCTTTATACCATGAACAATCGCACCACCACCAGGCACCAGATACCGCTGGCACTCTCTATCCAAATTCAAAATCTGAAGCTACAAGATCAACAAAACATGTAATCCAGCAGCATACAATTCCAACCACCCATGGAATTTCAGCTCCTTTAGTTTCATGACTGGATATGACGGGATCCATTGATTCTCACCAAACATTCCCGTAAGTATCAAATTGTATAGAATGGGAGGCAGGCATTTGAATTACATGAACAACTCACGTTATTCAATAGAAATTGCTTGATAATTAGGTTGAAAGGAAACGAAAAATTAAATATCCCTCGCTAAGAGCATGCATCTTTGCTACTGCAATTGCAATTGCTGTCAGCTTCCCAAATGTTAATTTTAGGAAGCGACAATGTAGGAGAGAGCAGAAGAATGCCAACTACCCGAATGTTAATTTTAGGAGGCAAGCGATGGTCCAGGAGAGAGTGGAAAAAATGTCAATCAGATTTGTAGCAGCTAGCATGAGTACATGCTTAGGCGCAGCCAGATAAGGAAGAAGTAAGAGTTCCAGGTACTTGCTGCACTGCATAGAGTAGAATAAATGCAATATTGGTCGTGGCCGCACCAAAATGCCTTTGTGCTGTTATGCAGGCATCGAGAAATCCTGGGGTTGTCGTTAGCATCCTGAAATGATGCAACTTCGACTACAGAACTTGCATAGTATGTTTTAAGTAAGTAATTGGTAGAACACCACTCTTTCCTTAAATTTAGGATACTCAATTACATTATTTAATTTTTTATTTTTTATTTTTATTTTTATCAATTTATTTTAAATTAAAATTTTTACTCTACATCCAACTACTTTAAATTTAAAACACCTAATTATTTATATCAATTAAATCACCAATTATTTACATTTTATGTTATCTAATTTTTAATTTATATTAATCTATAAATATCAATCAATAGACATTATTATTTTTGTTGTTATTAATACTATTATATTTCTTTTGAAAAAAAAATACCTCACATATAAATATCAATTAATATCTATTATATTTATACATTATTAATAAATATATATGAAAAATGTATTTTGTTTAATAATATGAATTAAGGAATCAGAAAATAAGAATGCTCCTAAGACAAAGGGAAAGCGAAATACCAGTGGAAAGAACAAAACAAAAGAGGGCACTGAGAAAGGAAAAAGAATTAGATCAGAAAAATCAGTAGCCCCACAAAATATTCTATCTTCAGAGGAGAACCAACAAATACAAGAACCCCGCCAACCACCACCAGCTTTGGTAGCAATCTAATTATAATTGACTGTCATTCCAAGTATGTTGGAAGGGACAATGCCATGTACATGGGATCGACAGAGGTTATCAACGTAATTTATAAGTATGAATAGATGTCAACAACAAGTGTTGTCGTACATGTTAAGTAAGTATTATTTCATATCATATATTTTAACACTTTTTGTTGATTTGTATAATTTTATGACCTCTTATATACATATATGACTTATCAATTATTAAAAATATGCTTTATTATTTCCATCCATAGGTTGGCTACTAGCCGTGTTGCGGCAGAGGGGATGGTGTCCTCTATCTTGTTTGTGTGTCCTTACTACATATCTAACCGTACCACAATAAATAAGGGTAGATACATAAACTATATAGCAGATCGCATATTAAGCAATGGGTACAACAACAAGTTTTACCTCATACTTTGCCTCGCAAGTGATCATTGGGTTTTGTACTCCGTCCATCCCAATCAAAACAAAGTATATATGTTTGATTCCCTCTGAAATTATCCTATTCATTTTACTATCATTTGTTCTGAAAGGAAACATTTAATTGACATGTTAGTATACTTTTTACTCAAATTACTTTATTAATGCATATATTATGCATTAATTTTTTGAGGTATATAAAGTTACAGTACTATGTATCAACATTATTTATTATATAGGGTACTACAAACGACATATATGAGAAGAAGTGAAAATGGTGTTTCAGACCCAAATAATCTTAAGTATGAGTTTGTAATAGCAAGTAGAAAGATCGGAATTTTATATTTTATTTCAATTCCAATTAATATCTAATAGAACAACAAGCTAACTAAATTCATTTTATAGTGTCCATAATAGCAAAACAATAATAATTGTGAATATTTTATTTGTAGATCAATGGATCTCATACTTAAGAACAAATCTATGAACATACATCCAAGTCATGTATGTTTCTTTTTTCATATATTTTTATTAGTTAATCTATGACATATTTGTTATTAACCATATGATTGGAGTGTATCAATTTGCAACTTTTCAATGATGAATATACCAAAAGCTAGAAATATGCAGATGATAAAATTGATGAAGTTAGAGATGAATGGGTCAAGTTCGTATGCTCACACTGTCACACATTCAGTGTTAGAGATCTATGTACATGCATATATATATATATATATGAGCAAGATTGAGATGCACTTGCATATATGCATGCAAATGTAGATGTCACTGTTGATTTATAGTATACATTTTATGATCCAAGAACTTTGACTTTAGAGTGTAGAGCTACCAACTTGTGGTATACCTATTACTTTTCATATTTTCAGAGTTATTGGTAGTGTGTTACTGATTGTAGATTTGGTAAATATTCAAACATATATCTATGTATGTGGGCTAGAACAAACCTACACAATATATATATATATATATATATATATATATATATATATATATATATATATATATATATATATATATATATATATTACGTTTTAATAATAGTTTTCACCAAAACAGTTATTAAAACAACATTTAATAACGGTTATATTGAATAACCGTTGACAAAACATCATATTCTAATAGTGGTCTTAGGTGATAGCTATCAGATTTTGACTAAATTTGGCGCAAATTTTGGTTTTTTTATAAAAGTTTTTTAACCATTATTAAAGTTTTAATAACGCATGATTCAATAACGGTTGGTAAGCGTTATTAAATATATTTAAAAAGCGTTATCAAAAATATTTTCTGGGGTCTAATTATAATAATTTTATCTACTTACCGATGGTAATTTCATCATATATAGTAGTATTTTTTATCACAATCCTTTATTTTATTTTATTTTGTTTAGCGATTCAATTTTTTTTTTAAAAGGTTTTCACACAAAAACATAGTTATTCGGTTGGTTAACCTTGGAAATTAGAAATACTTTTGCTTTCATGACTGGATGTGACGGAATCCATTGATTCGCACCAAAATTCCCCTAACGGTTCGTTTGGTTAAAGGGATTAGAAGTGTGGAAATGGGAATTATGGTAGAATTAGAATACTGCACTATTTGTTCTGAGGGAATAAAAATTAAGAAGGGATTGGGAATGGGAATTAACAGAGCCAATTCCCAGGTATTCATTTCGGGAGGGGGGCTAGTAATATAATAGTGGGAATTGAACTTAGAAAACAAAATTACCAAAATAACCTTGTAGTATAAAAATTTTACCCTGTTTTATTTCTACAAAAACTTCCAGCCCTTTCTACAAAACTTTCGGGAGGGGGCCTGCTTTACTTCTACAAAACTTCCAGCCTTTTCTTCATTTCTTCCTCATCACAGGCCAGCTTCCATACTCGTATAAGCTCTTTTTTGTTGATCGCCTCTTCATCTCTTCCTTCCGGTACTTTTCTGAACCAAGTAAATTTCTTCATCTTCTTCTTCCATTCATTTTTTCTCTGTTTTCTGAATTGAATTTTGGTGATTTATAGACCATAATAATCCCTAAATTAACTGGTATCGGCTTTTGATAAGCAATAATTTCCATTATTATTAACAAATTCATTCAATATTTCATTAACATTGATGGAACAAAAGAAAATGATGTAAATTTCCAATATCAATTTGTTTGAATATATGAACAAATAAGAGAGCTTTTGTCTTAGGAACCAAAAAAAATAGAAGGAACTAAGACCTGAATTGGGTGTAGTGGTTCTTCATTTTTTAAGCTTCTTATTAGTTTTACATTTTTTTTTATGTTTCCTTATGGTGCTCTATTTGATATTGTACTGGTTCATCATATCACCCACCAAAGTATATTATGCTGCATGTTTCAATTAATTTGACATTTGCAGGTTTAATAATTTCATAATGGGTGTTTGAGTTATTTTTATTTCAACAAAAAAATGATTGTATTATTGATAGTACTTATTAAGAAAAAGAAGGGGGCACGACTAATATATGCATCACAGTTGCATATATGTTAATTTCGATTGATGAATTAATTAGTGGTCTCTAGCAAGCCATAGATCTTAAACTTAATTCATTTTTACTGTAGTGTTTTTAATTTTTCTTCCTTATTCGGCTTGCATAGTACTTAGCAGTGTTCTTATTTTTTCTTCCTTATTCAGCTTGTATAGTACTTAGCTACTTAAATATGGATAAACTCAATCAGTTATTAATATTATTTAGCTTGTATATAACTTACTGTTACACATGTAGCAACAATCTTTTATGCAAATTTAAAATTAGAGAGTATAAACTTTGTTATTCCATCAATAGACTTAATCGCAATTCTAAGCTAGATTTTTTCCCCGAAAATTCTTTTGTCACCATTCATTACCTAATATATGACAAGTAAGAAAGAAAAAATAACTTGTGATAGATGATAACATCGTTAACATTAAAATGATTATGGTAGTTTTGTTGGTTCTGTCTCATGTGATTTATTCATATGGTAGTTTTATTATTTGACATAGTATCTTCTTATTGTTAACTACTATGCTTAAAATAATTATGAATATTTGAAGTATGTGTGTGTGGATTATTTTAAGTATATATTGATTTGGTTCATTTTAATGACAGATGTATATAAGATGGATAGAGGGTTGTTCACTATCCGAATGCATCATGGGGGCGCTTTTTCAAAAGATGGTATATTAACTTATGTTGGAGGGCATGTCTCTTTCTTCTGAAATAATGACACCGATAGAATGTCATACTTTGAAATAGAAGACATGGCCAGAAAATGTAGGTTTTAATAATGGTGACAAACTATACTATACCATCCCAGGCTATAGTCTTGATGTTGGTATAGATCAAGTCTACGATGATCAATCAATGTTACGGATGTTGAAGTATGTCAAGTCCGACATCCTTCTGGATATTTATATTCAACATATTAATCAACGAATAAATTCTATATCATTTTCCATGTGTATATGTGTATGTATAAAGCAAATATAGAATATAGACACATAATTCACATATACAACAACAACAACAAAAACACAAATGATTAGCATCCACAATACATCAACACTAAAACACATAATGAGGAAAAAAAGACAAAACATTAAAGAATATACACGCAACATATATTCGTTAGTATGATTTTTTTAAAGTAGTTTTTTTACCTCATCCATATTGATATCTTGAATGGTCGTATCACTTCTTGTACGGCCACTGATTGATTATAATTAAAGATATAGTAATAATTATAATAATTATAATTACAATAAATATAATAATAATTATTATTGTAAATATTATTTGATATAATAATAATTACTATTATCTAATCTGATTGGATTAGATCGGATCTAATATGATGTTATATTATCTGATGTGAAATTAAGATGAGGAAAACAGGATGGAATATTAGAAAACCATAATAATAATTTATTATATATATATATATATGCATAACTAGAAATATTATAAATATAAGAAGATATTTTTGTAAATTTATGACTAGATTTTCAATCTCATTCCCACGTATCAAATACAGGAAACTTTTATTCCCAAGTTATTCCCAAATTAATCCCATCAAATACCAAACATGGAAATGAGACTAAATAAACTAATTCCCATTTATTAATTCGTATTCTCATTCCCACTCTTTAATTCCCAAACTCCAATTTTCATTTACCAAACATGTCGTAAGAGTTCCGGGTACTTTTGCTTCATGCAATAGGATGGATGCAAAATTGGTCGTGGCTACACCAATAGGCCTTTGTGCCTGGGGCTGTCGTTAGCATCCTGAAATGATCGATGCAACCTCCGACGACAGAACTTGCATATTACCGCTTTACGTAAGTAATTGGTAGAACACCACTCATTCCTTAAATTTAGGATACTTAATTATATTGTTTAATTATTATTTTTATCAACTTATTTTTAATTATTTTTTTATTCTACATCCAACTACTTCAAATTTAAAATATTTAATTATTTTTAAATCATACCACCAATTATTTACATTTTATATTATCTAATTTTTAAGTTATATTAATCTATAAATATCAATTAATAAACATTATTATTATTGTTATTAATATCGATTACTTTTTTTTGAAAAAAACTCCACATATCTAACGGTAGCAGCTCTAATGTACATCCAAGTACCTCAATTTTAAAATACCTAATTACTTTTATTAATCAAATAATAAATTATTTACATTTTATATTATTTAAATTTAAATTTATATTAATATATAAATATCAATTAATATATAATTTTTATTATCATTATTAATGATAATAATTTTTAATAAAAAAATCTAACATACACTCAAACAATAAAAATCAGCTTAAAATTTGCATTAAAAAGAGATAAAATGATACTCATCGGAGGCAGAAGGTTCCGATTGTCGGTCACATGAGCACTACGGCGAACCGATTACATGGGCGCACGACGCTCACGCATCAGACGTCGGCAGATTTTGCCGGTACACGGCGCGATACACCTTATTTACGTCGCTTTAGATATCCTAAAGTTTTTAGGCAACTTATATTTAAGATAATTTTTCTAAGATTACAATCATCTTCTCAAATTTAAAATTGGAAGGATTTTTTATATTATTTTTCATTACAGATGCTCCTACAGATACATGCTACGTGTCGTATGTTTTGTGGGCCCCATTCACCCATGAAGAAGCTACTGTTCTGAAAAAGGACGGTAACCAAACGAGACCTTTTTTTCAGCAAGTCAGAAGCACCGGAGTCCAACTTCCTGTGATTCTAATCTTCTACACTTCTCTAAGTCCGCACGGCACAACCAAATAGTAAGTAGAAAGATAGACATTTTATATTTTATTTCAATTTTAATTCTATTTAATAGAACAATAAGATAACTAAATTCATTTTATAGTGTCCATAACAACAAAACAATGATGATTGCGGATACTTTGTTTGTAGAACAATGGATCTCATACTCAATAATAAATATGTGAATATACATCCAAGTCATGTATGCTTTTTTTTCATATTTTTCATATATTTTTATTAGTTAATTTATGACATATTTATTATTAACCAAATGATCAAAACGTATCAATTTGTAATTTTTCAACGATAAATATGCACAAGGCCAAAAATACGTAAATGATGAAATTGATGAAGTTAGAGATGAATGTGTCAAGTTCGTGTGCTCACACACTCAATATTAGAGATCTATGTATATGCATGTTCTAGTTTATATCTGTTATATCTTATGAATATGTATGTATGTATGCAAGACTGAGATGCACCTACATATATGTATGCAAGTGTGGATGTCCCTGTTGATTTATAGTATAGGTTTTATGATCCAAGAACTTTAACTTTGGAGTATAGAGCTATCAACTTGTGATATATCTATTTATTTTTATATTTATAGAGTTATTGGTAGTGTTTACTAATTTTAGATTTGATAAATATTTGAATATATATCTGTGTATGTGGGTTAGAACAAACCTGTACAATATAATAATAATAATAATAATAATAATAATAATAATAATAATTATTATTATTATTATTATTATTATTATTATTATTATTACTACTACTACTACGTTTTAATAACTGTTTTCACTAAAATCGTTATTAAAAAAATATTTAATAACGGTTATATTGAAAAAAATTTGACAAAACATCATATTTTAATAACGGTTTAGCCGATAGCTGTTATTAAAACAAGTAGATTTTGACTAAATTTGATGCAAATTTTGGGTTTTTTATGACTGTTTTTGAACAGTTATTAAAGTTTTAATACTGCGTGATTCAATAACCGTTATTAAATCTATTTAACAACCGTTATCAAAAATATTTTCTGGGATCTACTTACAATAATTTTATCTACTTATCGATGGTAATTTCATCATATATAGTAGTATTTTTTTTTATCACAATCCTTTATTTTATTTTATTTTATTTGTTTAACGATTCATTAAAAAAAAGGTTTTCACAAAAAGAAATAGCTATTTTTAGATATTCTCGGTTGGTTAACCTTGGAAATTAGAAATACCTTTGCTTTCATGATTGGATACGACGGAATCCATTAATTCTCACCAAACATTCCCTTAAGTGCACGTTTGGTTAAAGGATAATAGGGGTGAAAAAATTACTCCCATATTTTATATATCTTATATAATATAGTTAAAATTTAATATTCTTGTTCTAATAAATACCCATTTTAGATCTCAATTTGATATAAAATGGGTATTTTATTAAAAATATATTTATTATTATTAAATACTTAATATAAAAGATACAAAATAGAGGAAAATTTTTTCCACCCCTATTACTCCCATACCAAATAAGCCCTAAGTATCAAATTGTATAGAATGGAAGGCAAGAATGTGAATAACAGGAACAACCCACGTCACTCAATAGAAACAACTTAAATTGTTGGTAATCAGCTTGAAAGGAATCGAAAATTTTATGCAGCCCTTGTTAAGAGCATGCGTCTTTGCTGCTGCAGCTGCAATTGCTGTCAGCTTCCCGAATGTTAATTTTAGGAAACGACGGTGCAGGAGAGAGCGGAAGAATACCAACTACCCGAATGTTAATTTTAGGAGGCCACAAGCGATGGTCCAGGAGAGAGTGGAAAAAATGTCGATCAGATCTGCAGCAACAAGCATGAGTACGTGCTTAGGCGCGGCCAGACAAGGAAGAACTAAGAGTTCCAAGTACTTGCTGCATGCAGTAGGATAGATACAAATACAATATTGGTCGTGGCCGCACCAATATGCATTTGTGCTGTTATGTAGGCGGCGAGAAATCCTGGAGGTGTCGTTTGCATCCAGAAATGATGCAACCTCCGACTACAGAACTTGCATATAACGTTTTATGTAAGTAATTTGTAGAACGCAACTCTTTCCTTAAATTTAGGATACTCAATTATATTATTTAATTATTTAATTTTATTTTTATCAGTTTATTTTAAATTAAAATTTTTACTCTACGTCCAACTACTTCAAATTGAAAATACCTAATTATTTTTATCAATAATATCACTAATTTTTTACACTTTATGTTATCTATTTTTTAATTTATATTAATCTATAAATACCAATTAATAGAAATTATTATTATTGTTGTTATTAATATCTATTATATTTTTTTTAGAAAAAAATACCTTATATATATTTAATTGCTAAAAATCAGGCTAAAAAATATATTAAAAAAGATAAAACTACGTGTATCAGACCCGCGATCAGCTGCTCTAATGTATATCTAAGCACCTCAATTTTAAAATATCTAATTACTTTTATCAATTATATCACAAATTATTTATATTTTATTCTATTTAACTTTTGATTTATATTAATCTATAAATATCAATTAATATGTAATTTTTTTATATTATTGTTATTAATAATAACTATTTTTTAAATAAAAAACATTTAACATACGCTCAAATGTTCCAAAATCAGTTTAATAAATTGTACTAAAGAGAGATAAAACGTTATTCATCGGAGGCAAAAGGTCCTGATCATAAGTCGCATGAGCACCACCGCAACGCTCACGCATCAAACTTCGGCAGATTTTTGCCGACACGAGACGCGACGCACTTTGTTTATGTCGCTTTATATATCCTAAATGTTTTAGACACCTTAAAATTTACGATAATATTTTTTAAATCATCAATCGTGTTTTTAAATTTAAGGCAGCTAAAATATAAGAGCAAAGAGGATTTTTTTATTTTATTTGATTACAGATGCTCTTACAGATACATGCTACGCGTCGTATGTTTTGTGGGCCGCATTCACCCATGAAGAAGCTACTGTTCTGAAAAAGGACGGTAACCAAACGAGACCTTTTTTTCAGCAAGTCAGAAGCACTGGAGTCCAACTTCCTGTGATTCTAATATTCTACGCTTCTCTAAGTCCGCACGGCACACCGGGTTGTGTCTTGTGTGTGGGGATTGCTAAAGTAAAGGCACGTCGCAACGGCCACGCCCTTCACATATGTACGAGTAAACAGGAGACCTAACATCCATACGAGTAAACAGTAAACCTATCTTACGTTTGGTCGCTTCGCTTCCTTCCCCCCCCCCCCCCACCCACCAAAATCTGAATTTACGTCCCGCAGTAGATCATAAGCCGGAGGAAAAAAAAAATTCACTTCCTCGGCCGGCATATTGACTCGCTAAGCCCATCAAAAGATTAAATTGACTCTGTACAGCAGACAAACACTACGAAGGATGTGACAGTGATGAAATGAAACCAATACCCATAAAGTATTTTCTTTCTATATACGAAAGAAAAAAAGCATATAAGATATTCTCCGAATTCGATATCATTACAGTAATTATTAAGACGTCCCACATTCGCTACAGAGCTTCGTACATATTCTCTGCGATAAGGTGCTCTAATTTTTAATTCATTATTTTTTCCCCCTCGTTAATTATTCTGGGATAGATAACACGCGGGATGCCATGGATACGGATCCGAGGCCTCTGCCCGTCGTTTTCATCCCTCATGGGGAAAAAGCATCTCATAGATTTTGACGATAGTAGGACGACCGTTGTTGAAAATCACAAGAAAACAATGCATGGGTATCTACAACTATCCGTAGCCACGAGCCAGGTAAACATGCTTTTGGCACTGCGTAAGTCAAAACTGAGTGGATCTTAGAGCACTGTGAGAGATTTTGCGTGTGTTCAAAAGCATAAAATTTACAAAGTTAAAGCTTAGGAAAGTATGGCCGGGGGGGGGACCCAATTTTCTTAAAAAAAATTAATTCGGTGGCATCATCACTTCAGATGCTCTATATTTAAATAATGATAATAATAATAATAATAAAGTAGAGTAAGGAGAAGTCATTGATGTTTTATTCGTATTGGGATAAGGAAGGAGGGCGATCGAATCATAAAAACTTTATCTTTTGTAGCCATGGAATTAAAATATATGATTTGTCATCATTAGGTGGGGTAAAGTAAAAAGACGACAACTCAATTCCACCCAACTCACATCATGCTCCATTATAACCCCCCCACCACCACCCCCACCCCACCCCCCAAATTTTTCTACGTTCGCCGCACTGTTTATTTTCAATGAATTCCCTTGCCTTGTTAATTAGAATATCATGGCCTCGTTGTGTTGCCGCTCCTCCTCCCTATTAGGGACTAATTAGTGGCTGCTTACGGAAGCCGCCGCTGGTATCGCCTTCGCTTCGCTGTTTATTTTTCTATGAACTCCACTCCTGCGTCGTTAATTAGAATATCATGGCCTTATTGCTTTGCTGCTACTCCCTACTATTACAGACTAATTAGTGGCTACTTACGGTAGCCACTATTGATGTCACGCGCAGGCTCCGCTTGATTACCTACTCTAAAAAAATGGTATCTTTATGAAAAATATCTTTATCACTTCCATGTAAAAAAAAATTATTTCAAAATTTTATATATAATTTTTTTTTATTTTACCGAATATACTACTAACTTTAATGTTAAATTTGTATCATTGATTAAAAAAATAATAGAATAATAAATGTATAATGAATGAAAAAGAGAAAGAAGAGTAAAACTAAAAGTTGGATATTGAATTTTTTTTTTTTGTAAAAAAAAAACACTTTATTTTAAAACTAAAAGAGAGTCCTGAAATGAATTTTTTATAAAGACAATTTCAAAATTTTGAGTAGTATAGCAGGACACATCACCAAAAAGAATCGTATACATGTACATAAATTTCCTCGCACTTGAGTTAGAGAATGTGAACCAGTATGTTAGAGGCAATGGAATTCTAGGAGGGAACGAGGAGGAAAGAGAGGTGAGCAAAACTCAATAACCTGACCTCCGGCAAGCAGATATAAATATCATCTTCTTTCACAGCAGCTGAATCACATCTCGCGTACCAGCAAGCTGGCATATATATTAGACAGACATTCTATTGGTCTTGACAGACCTTGGTGCTAGCCTGCAACCTTATGGGCCAACGATGCATTGCAATCTGCATGCTTGTTTATTTGTTGCATTACATCACAGCTATAGATAAGTTAAATATCTAAAAAGGAAAAAAAAAAAGAAAAAAAACGCCCAAGGAGCCCTTTTTTTTATCTTTTTTTTTTCCTTTGTTCTTGTGAAGCTGTGGGAGGAAAAAAGCACCATTATAGACTTTGGATAGACCTTGTCGGTATTCTTTTGACCAAAAGAAAAAAAAAATACACTTCTTCCTCCTCAACTCAAATCCACGTTCGGTCTCCACACCCCCCATCCGTATGAGGTAGGTACAGTACATCCTCGTTGAATCTACAGTCCGCACTAAATCACTGGTTTTCAGCAAAAAGTTAACACCCATATTGTTTGTCTAATTTAACAAATCAAATACTCCCTTTAGTATAAACACGACATACAATTAGTAGTACTCGTGCACAGTGTCACCTACCAAACTTCGCAAAGTCCAATCCCAATACAATGCTTCTTTAACTTTCCCTTTCCTTATTACTCACCACGTTTCCCTCCCTTTTTCTGAAGCTTTTAGCCTTATGCTTTTGCAACATGGAATACTCATCATGCTAAGCACACTTCCTACCCCTCCCCCCCTCCTTCCTCCCTTTCTTTCTGTCTCTGCACGCCCCCACTGTTGGGCAAAAGCACTTAGTAGCTATGTTCTCTTCTCCCAATTAACTTCCTGATATTTCGTGATTACACTTCTCCTGAACAAGCTTCATATCCCGAAAAAATTCTGCTTTCTTCTTGATCAATGGAATCAAACTTATTTCATCATATTCCTTCCCGCATTTTGTTTGCCTTATTGATGCTCTCGATTTCAGTTTTCCCACCAGCGGCAGCGGGTGCGGCGGCGGCAGCAGGAGGGAATATTAAAAGTGATGAAGCAGCTCTACTGCTATTCAAGAAGATGATAGATGACGACCCGAACGGAGTCCTATCAGGATGGCAACTCGGCAAGAATCCATGCAAATGGCAAGGAGTGACATGCAATCTCGGACGTGTTGCCCAACTCGATCTCAGCTGGTCTTATTTCACTGGAGATGTCTCCTTCGATCCTTTTACTTCTTTAGACATGCTTATCAGCCTAAATTTATCAGATAACCACATGGCTATAAATTCAACATCTTTGCTTCAACTTCCGCCTAGCATCCAGCAGCTGGAGCTATCCTCTGCCATCCTTGAAGGTCTGATCCCATCAGAGTTGTTCTCCGATTATCCTAACCTTGTGTACGTCGACCTTTCTTACAACAATTTATCTGGAAACGTACCCAGCACCCTGCTGTCGGCCTCAAACAAATTGGAGTTTGTTGACGTCTCTTTCAACAAGCTTGCTGGGTTGGGATTTGACATGACAACTGACAACTCCTCCTGCACTTCTTTGGCTGAACTTGACTTGTCTGGTAACAATATAAGTGGCTTCATTCCACCAACGTTATCGAATTGCACCAGCCTCAAACGCCTAAATCTATCCATCAATCATCTGTCGGGAGGGATCCCTCCGTCCTTTGGAAAACTCAGTAGCTTGCAGAGATTAGATCTCTCTAATAATTGTCTGGCTAGTTCAATCCCATATACCTTAGGTGATACCTGCAGTTCACTTCAGGAACTGAGGCTAGCTCACAATAATATCACGGGTCAGTTCCCTGACTTCCTCTCTTCCTGTTCCAAGCTCCAAATTCTTGATTTGTCAGAAAACAATATATCAGGTCCTTTGCCGGATTCCGTGCTTCAGAATTTAGGGTCCTTGGAATATCTGATATTGAGCAACAATACAATAACTGGATCGTTCCCGCCTTCCATTGCGTCGTGCAAGAAGTTGAGGGTGGTGGATTTGAGTTCTAATAATATTTCTGGGATCATACCACCGAACATGTGTGCAGGAGCAGCTGCACTGGAAGAGCTCAGACTCCCCGACAATCTCATCACCGGACATCTTCCCCCTGAAATATCACAGTGCTCTCAGCTAAAGATCATTGACTTGAGCGTAAACTTCCTCTCCGGCCCGATTCCACCTGAGATCGGGAAGCTTGAGAATCTAGAGAAGCTGATAGCATGGTACAATAGCCTGGAGGGGGGGATACCAGCAGAAATAGGACAGTGCAAGAGCTTGAAGGATCTTATCCTAAATAACAACTTATTGGGAGGGGAACTCCCCATGGAGTTGTTCAATTGCAGCAATCTGGAGTGGGTATCACTTAGCAGCAACGAATTCACGGGTAATATTCCTCCTGAATTTGGACTTCTCTCAAGGCTAGCTGTCTTGCAGCTTGCGAACAACAGCTTCAGTGGCGAAATACCCCGAGAAATCGGGAACTGCAGCAGTCTGGTATGGTTAGACTTGAACACCAACAAGCTTACAGGGGAGATCCCGTCTCGAATCGGCCGGCAGCTGGGCTCGAAACCTTTAATGGGGATTCTCTCAGGAAACACATTGATCTTTGTGCGGAATGTCGGGAATTCCTGCAAAGGTGTTGGAGGGCTGTTGGAATTTTCGGGGATTCGATCAAAAAGATTGACGGAAATCCCATCGCTGAGGAATTGTGATTTCACTAGGTTGTACTCCGGGGCTATTCTTAGCCTCTTTACACAGTACCAGACTCTGGAATATCTGGACATCTCTTATAATGAGCTGCACGGGAAAATTCCGGATGAATTTGGTGAGATGGTAGCTCTTCAAGTCCTTGAGATTTCTCACAATCACTTATCAGGCGAGATCCCTGATTCGCTTGGCCAGCTCAAGAACTTGGGCGTGTTTGATGCATCTCATAACAGGTTGCAAGGTCGGATACCAGATTCATTTTCGAATCTCACGTTCTTGGTCCAGATTGATCTCTCAAACAATCAGCTGACTGGCCAAATCCCGACAAGAGGGCAGCTGAGTACACTCCCTGCCAGTCAGTTTGCAAACAATCCTGGACTCTGTGGTGTTCCTTTATCCCCATGCGAGGATGCGAGTAACCAACCAGCACAAGTAACTCCAGCAGCCGTCGGAGCGGAAGGAGGAAGAAGAAAGCGATCAGCTCCATGGGCTAATCGCATTGTCCTGGGTCTGTTGATCTCCATTGCCTCAGTCTGCATACTGATCGTGTGGGCCATCGCGATGCGTGCAAGGCGTAGGGTGGCACATGACGCTAAGATGCTGCACAGATTACAAGCAGCCCACGCAGCGACAACATGGAAGATTGACAAAGAGAAAGAGCCTTTAAGCATCAACGTTGCCACATTTCAAAGGCAGCTGACGAAGCTCAAGTTCTCGCAGCTCATTGAAGCAACCAACGGCTTCTCAGCAGACAGCCTAATTGGTACCGGTGGATTCGGCGAGGTTTTCAAGGCCACGTTGAAAGATGGGTCAACTGTTGCAATTAAGAAGCTCATCAGGTTGAGCTGCCAAGGGGATCGTGAATTCATGGCTGAAATGGAAACACTAGGTAAAATAAAGCACAAGAATCTCGTCCCACTTCTGGGTTACTGCAAGGTAGGAGAAGAGAGACTGCTGGTCTACGAATTCATGCAATATGGCAGCCTTGAGGATATGCTTCATGTGAGATCAAAAGCAAGAGATCAACGGATCTTGACTTGGGAAGAGAGGAAAAAGATTGCTCGTGGTGCAGCCAAAGGGCTCTGCTTCCTTCATCACAACTGCATCCCACATATTATACACCGAGACATGAAGTCTAGTAACGTGCTTTTAGACAACGAGATGGAAGCTAGAGTATCCGACTTTGGGATGGCAAGGCTTATAAGTGCCCTCGACACTCATCTGAGTGTGAGCTCACTTGCAGGTACACCGGGGTATGTACCACCGGAGTACTATCAGAGCTTTCGCTGCACGGCAAAAGGAGACGTCTACTCATTCGGCGTCGTTCTTTTAGAACTGCTGACGGGGAAGCGGCCAACGGATAAAGATGATTTTGGAGACACCAACTTGGTAGGCTGGGTGAAAATTAAAGTCAGAGAAGGGAGAGGAATGGATGTGATAGACCCCCATCTGCTTATGGTGGCTAAAGGAACAGATGAAGCTGAAGCAGAAGAAGTCAAAGATATGATCAGGTATCTGGAAATATCAATGCAGTGTGTCGAGGACTTCCCCTCAAAGAGGCCTAATATGTTGCAGGTCGTAGCCATGTTGAGAGAGCTGATGCCGGGCTCAAACAACAACAGCCACAGCTCTTGAATGGAATGGAGTGTCAGACTGTTGATCTATATAAGATCGGATAGGTGTTTTGAGTTATACAGAGCTCTGTATGTATTATTGAAATTTTGTGGCAAGCCTGTCACCTGTGTTGAAATATTAGAAATCATTTTGACTTCAGATTTTATGTTAATGTCAAAAACAAGAAAGCAAGATTTCAATTGTTCGTCACACAGGCGTAGGCATGGTCTCATAAGCAGATAGAGTCAGACTTATTGCTATGCTGTTACTGAAATCGCGGACCAAAATTTTCTCTATAGTTTCTCAGTAATGTATGAAGCACCAGACAGGCTGTGTCATACAGCAGGATAGTTACCTTCGGCAAAATTGATTGTACAGAATGCAACCCAAAGGTCATTGCTACATTCTTCTCCTCCTCCTTCCCCCCCCCCCTTCCTTTTCCCTTTGGCCCAGGCCTAAGTAACTATATCCTATTTGTTCATATCGAATGCTTTTCAAATCACTAGATAGAATACTGAGAAACAAGTATTATTAGCTATAGGCACCAGCAACATGGCAATTGAACAGAACAATTTGTTTGAATTCAATCATTCAATTCTTCCGTTATTTTCGCATTGATTTTAAAGTTATTTGAATATTCCTTTTATGGACCATCTTATAAATACAAAAAGGTCTTGCTTTTGAGAAACCAATCACAGGTATCAGCTCAGATCCTAAATTGATCGATCAGCGACACGCTATGGAGTAGGATCTATCGACAGGACTGACTTCGTAGTTATGATTAGTATGAGGCTAAAAGAAGCTCCTCAAAAGTTGAGCCCATCTGACCATTACTCACAAAACTAGCATGCTAACCAAACCATATAGTTCAGGACCACAAGAAAGTTGGGCGACAAGCAACTTTCTCAAACAGAGGAAAATTTAAAAAATGTCCCAACTTCTACTTGCTGCTCCTCTAAAGAAAGGGAAATACGTACAGAGATACTGTAAACAGAAAGAATAGAAATCTTAAGTGGGGTGAATCAATTGTTCCATATTGTTGGAGCATCATGATCCGTTAGATGTATCTTCATTCTGTGCAGCGGCTTCCTTCGTTAATTGTTCTTTTCATTTTCTGTTTTGAGAACAGATGGGAAAATATTATTGTACGAACTGAAGCAGGAAAACGACGAGACTTCGTTTCATGAACTTAAACTGATGGAATGCTGTGTCGTAATTCATAATACATGTCGGCAGCAAGATAAGCAAGGGTGCCATGGATGGCAACGACACAACAATGTTAACCTTATACCTCTTCATCCATTCAGTGAGATTATTGGTGATGAGCATGCTTGGTCAGTTGATTGGCGCTATTGAGGTTGCACTATCAATTTCATATGCCGCCATAGAGCAGTCTAGCTCACTTAATTCATTCTAGCAAAATCACATCTGTTCATCTGGACAATACATGGAGATCATCGGAAAGAATCGTTGGGAACAGACAATATCTTCCCGCCCAATTGCATATTCATCTTATTTTAGTTCCCTACCTTTCTCTATTCATAAAACTTTTCAACCTCCTGATTTTTTTTCTTCGTTTCGCAATTACTCCTTTAGTTACAATCTTTTGAATACATGTTCTAGTTCGAATCAACATTTAGGGTAAATCGAAAAAATAAAGCCCTAATATATAATCTACTATATTTCGAATTAACAAATCTTGATAAAACCTCCTTTGTTGGCAATCGATAATAAGCGACTATCCATAAGAAGAGTTTTTTCGCCTTGGAGCTATAGGATTCAACCATATGGTCTTCCACCAATGTACTGCTGCTGGAGTTTATATCCTAAGAAAGCATACAGGTCATCAATTTGAAGGATTGACCCTACTGGTTGCATCTGCATCCATGGTACCAGGGAATTCCTTAGGCTAATAATCGTGTGACCACACTTGAAGCAGTAGCAGATAGATGAGCGTCTTCGAAAGATTGATGCTTGATGTAATAACTTTGGACCTCCAAAGAGGCTAAGAGCGTCTTGCTTCTCGCTTGTATTCCATAATTGTTTCCTCGATGGAAAGTGCAACCGGTCTATACCTTTCTTTAAAAAATATATATATAACTGATTCGTTATTAATTTGGGTTATTAAAAAATAATATAATTATATCAAAATAATTCTAAGATGTTACTCAACATATAAAGTCACATATTGATATATTAAAAAATTTAATAGAATTGAACTAAAATTTCAATACAAAATAATATTGTGGTAAACTTCTAACATGGTGTACTACAAGTCTACAACCATCACATAATAAATAAAAAAATTATCACATAGTTATTAAACATTTATCATGTAGTAATTTTTCAACAACTATTATAATACAAATTATCATCATTGTTGTATAAAATTTTCAATAAATATATGATGATTTTGTTAACAACTGTTGGAAAAAAAACACCATTATTGTATAAAATTTTCGACACTACTATAATAAAATTTTAACATTTTTTATGTAAATTTTCAACATTATTATAATGAATTTTCAATACACTTTATAAAGGTTTCAACCATATACTAAGAAAATTTTCAACATGCTCTATATAAGTTCTCAACACTATTCAAATAAATTTTCAACAATACTCTTCATATGAGTTTTCAATATCGTTCTAATGAATTTTCAATATTCTTTGGATAACATTATTCCCCATTTGTAATTTTAAAAGGTAATTGTATAATTGTTTTGTGAACCAATGGATTCTTAGAAAATTGGAGGATGAGTCGGTGGTAAGAGAATATCAAAGGTAAAATGGAGATAAAGATGAGTGAGAAAAAGTAAGAAAGTTGTATTATGACTTTCAATGTTCAAAACAAGTATAATAAACCCTTATGTAGTTATATATATATGAGTAAAATGAATGGCAAGAGAAAGAAAAAATATTTTGCGGTCGATAACAAAGAATTGTCATATTCTATGTCAAGAGTCACCTCTATTAAAGGAACTATATAGGCCAACAACAAAGAATGATCCACAACTAAAGATGGATGAAGCTTAACCAGAAGCTCTTTGGGCCTGTATTCAAAAGGCTGACTGTCCTAGTTGAGGGAAAACTCATATCATCATTTCCTTTAAAATTTTATGAACCGCGTCATCCACTTTAATGGAATAGACAAGTTAAACTTCTATACATGACCGATGGTCACAACTATACATTAAGTACGTTAGCCAAGAAGACCTTAATACAAGTCAATAAATAAAATTTATACCTTGAAAGACCTATAGACAAACTTACACATTAATGTGTCTGTTGGACACATATATACAAACAAAGATGAATAAATTTGTAGGCAAATGACCATAAGACACTCCATACACAACGATGAAGAGGGACAAATAAATTTATACAAAAACGATCGTCGAACACTACATATATAATATTGATTGGCAATGGACAAACTCGTTCATTTAAAGTTCGTTAGACAATTAATACATGAAACATCGAGTCAGCCCATCCTACTAAGAAAAATAAAATAAAATAATGAACATTTCATCAGTTTTCATAAAATTTAAATTTTGAATTAAAAGAAAAGATAGTGCCAAAAAAGTGGTTTGTTGGACTAGCCTCATTTTTCTTATTCCCACCTATCTAGATCAGAGAACAAATCTCTAAATCATAAGGGTTTCAAGATCCTAGATACAATTATTATAAAATGAATAATTTTTTAGGTAATTGAAAACCATATGTTTTTCCGTCGTTATATTGCATCAAAAAAGGAAAAAATAAAGGCTTTTATTTGACGTTCTATCTCATCCAAAGATTTTACCCACTAACTTGCCTTTTGCTAAATTTTGAGAAGTTGCAGTCGGTAATAAATATACGTAGCTAAGAGAATTCTTTATCTTTTGAATTGAAAACAAGGTATTTAATACTCTATCTTCCTCAACTTATTCTCTTTTCTCACTCCTTAATTTAATACACTATCTTCCTCAATTCTCACACTCTCTTTTTCATCAGAAAAATTTCTTCAAACCGGTGTTAGCCAAATTTACCTATTATCAAGTATATCGGTCATAATTTATACAAAGTAATTAAGAGTATTCGATTATCGTTCCCACAGAAGCCAAATAATAACATAAAGACTCTAATCACTCTAATTAGGCTTAGATAATCAAAATCCAATAGAGAAATAATTAATTCTAAACTAAAATTTTCAAATCAACTAAATTAAGCTAAGATGGAATAAAAAAATCTAATTAAAATAAAATCAATTAATAAAAGCTACAAATGAATATGCATCTACCACTATCCAATTATACAGACCAATTAATTAACTACATATTATTTTTAATTATTAGCTATGTATCAACAGGATTATTTAACTAACTCACTATCTCGAGCTATGTACTCCTATCGTCAATTATCAATCCCACTATCTCTAGTTAAATGATTTAAATAAAAAAAAACAATGCTTTAGGTTCAATTAATTATTTATCATTCCCTTTTATTGTAGAAATCATGCAATTGTTCTCATAACCCATTCAATTTCTATTTATATTTTTAACCCAAAGTGGAGAATTGGTCGTTGTATCTTTTCTCGACTTGTTAACCCTAATTAAAGGTGATTGATATTTTAATTAGCCACAATCTAGAATAATAGCATAAAACACATAGAGTAATATATTAATCAAGCGATCAATTAATCTATTAATATAAATAATAGGGTTTCACCGTATCTTTTGTAAAATAAAATTAAAACACGCTATTAATTAAAATAAAAAATAATGAAATTAAAAATAGAATATAAATTATATATAAAATATTGAATCTAAGAATATTTGAATATAAAATTACAGCATTTTAAATATAAAATCAAACAGAAAAATAATGATGTATGGATGACCGGTGGCATTGATTTTTGTTTCCGACACTAGTTACCTCCTCTGCATATATGTGTGTGTGTTGGTGGGGGGGGCTAAGGTTATCCTATCTTTTTTTTCTCTTTATCTTTCTCAATTTCTTCTTTATTACTTATTGTTTTTTTTTTGACATTTCTTGTTTGCTTTTCCCTTTTCCTTTTCTTCAATTCCTAATTGGTTAGATATTTGAGTCTTGGGTGAAACCAAAAAAATTAGTTAGTTAATAACAAATATTTCTCTTACTAGCTTTTATGAGTTGTAATTTAAGCTCAATTTTAATCATGATTAAACCTGAATTAGTAAAAATAACTAGAAATAAAAGTTATATATCTTATTTTTATCTTTACAAAAAAATTTGAATCACCTAAATCTGAATTATTGTAAATAAAAAAAAGTTATGGCCAAAATACTGCTAACTATCAATATTTATACAAAAATTATCATTATGCACCAATTTAATTAAAAATTTGAGATTATTATATTTTAAGTACATAAGTGAAAATAATATAAATAATATCACTTATTATTTACATAAATAACCAAAAAATACAAATAAAAAGGTATAAAACATCTAAACATATGCATTTATCAGCACCCTCACACTTAACTTCTCCTTTCTCTTCAAGCAAGACATAATTCTAAAAAAAAACAAAAAAAAACTAACTAGTAACTTTCATAGGTATTATTATTACATTAAGCATGTGCAACAAGTCCTTTAAATCCCTAGGTCACCACCATTAAAGGACGAGTAAGGTCTCGTGAGGGTTTCGTAGATATACCAACAAAATCACATATAATTGAAAAACAAACTTTTAACACTCTTAACTAATATTATCTCATAATATTCTACTTTGAAGATTAGAAGTCAACCAAAATTTAGCATTGAAAATTTAGAGGATTAATTTCAACATATGGTTCACACATAAATATGACAGATATGAATAGAAAAATAATAATGAATGAAAACCTAACCATGCCTTAATCACATCAACAGTCATTCTTACAAAGGTGTACCCTCTTGTTTTTACTTTTCTCTCATATCTATCACTATATATGCATAAACACACTCAGATATGTGAGATAAGATGATAAAAAGAAAACAAGTAGCTCACATATATCAACAAATAAATCTCATATTTTATGGATAAAAACCTCATGAATGATATTAAATACCTGCCAAATGAATCGAACCATATGCTTGAATCATGTGACTAATATCCAACATATCAAGGTCGCTCATTTCAAGAACCAAATAGGACTTTATAAGGGTTTGTAATGGGGATATGTTTAAGGGTTTAATGAAGAAAAGGAAAATAAGGATTCGACAAAATGTCCTTAAACCTAGTAGAATCGTATTGATATACAAGCTCGTATTACATATTCAAAATATCAAGGTATTTTCTCATTACATAACGTAGAATCACATAGACCAAATATCTTTATGTTGGTCCTTCAAGTCATTTTCACAAATTCTCTATAAAAGAAAGGAGATAAACTAAATTTTCTATTCTTCTTTTTACTTATCTCTCTTTGTTTTTCATATCTTTTTTTTCAATTTTTTTCATATATATATATATATATATATATATTATTTTACCTCTCCCAAACTTATTGTTTTGTATGCTCTTTAACACTTTCTTCACATATAACCTTGAATCATCTACGTAAGTCTCATCAAAATTTCTAATAGTTTTTAGAATAAGGATAGATATGTGTTTTTGGTTTGGTTAGGAAAAAATGCGGGCAATCAAAAAATAAAAATAAATAAATGTCAATGTAAAAGGCTCAAAGTGGTTAACTAAGGAGTGTACAACTCATGTACATAAAAAATAATGAGATAGAAAGCTATCTGGTTATGTGGTGATAAATCCTAAGGTGTCTTTATTGCTTTGTCAATCAGGGTGATTATGACTTAAAAGCTTCGATTAACACATGAATAAGTTCTAGTAATCTCTATAGTCCACTACAAGAGCTACAATAATTAATTTGATCAAAACAAATTACTATATATAAGGTTTATAAAGAAAAATGAAGTCAATAAAATATATATTATGTTATGTAAAATGCTCAGAAAAGAAGGCATATATGACTCAAAAGCTCACTACGAGTTGTAATGAATGTCAACATACCATGTTGATAGTTTGAAAATCAGATATGTTATCACTTTATTCACATCCAATCACATATATATGTATTCCATATATCGAAATTAACACAGAAAATCTCCACTTGACTTTATCTCAATTTTTTTTTATCATCTTTTAGTTAGATTTCGAAGATGTGTTTATCACTGACTTGTTAAGAGCTCCTAAAACTCAACAAAAAAAAAAGAGACTTAGCTAAACACAAATAATGAAAACACCCAAAATAAATAAATAAATGAATAATAAACATATAGTACATCAATGAAGCACAAAAAAATGAATCAAAACTTCCCCACACTTCTCATGTATATTGTCCTCAATGGACAATAAATCCACACAAAAAAGGAAATGATAATTTCATATAAATGAGAGTATACAGAAGGTACCCGAAGGTGATGATAGTATTTTAAAAATATGAGGGAATAAGTACATGTTTCTAGACCAACATGACCCATGTCATGAAACACACCCCCACTCTGCGTTACCTCACAAGTGTTCCATTCATATTACCTCCCAATTTAAAAAACATTATGTCCTTACACCCTGAAATTCCTTTATAATTATGTCAAGTTGCTATGCATTTGTAAATGAAAGGAAAAAAAATCAAAATGCATTGTAAATAAAAAAAATCCAAATAAAAATTTAAACATAAACTAAATTAAACACACTCTGGGTTGCCTATCATAAAGCGCATGTTTATAGTCATTAGATTAACTCTAGTCCCATTCACTGTGAATTTTTAAGCGTATAACGGTTTTGAGGCTCTCAACCTCTCCACCTTCATAAACTTTAAATCGCTATCCATTTTATCTTAAATGTTCTTTTTTTTTTAGGACTACTTATCTCTATCACTTCGGTAGGGAAAACTTGTGTCACTCTGAATGGTCCAGACCAACGTGAGCGTAGCTTACTAGAAGATAATCACAAGTGGGAATTAAAAAGGAGTACGTGTTGCCCTTTTTCAAACTCTATTTTTGTGATTCTAAGATCATGCATTTTATTTGTGCGCTCTTTGTAGATTCAAGTATTTTCATATGCGCCTAATCAAAATTCATTGAGCTCGTTTAATTATCAGAGTCTCCTTTCACCCGCAACCTATATATCCATGTTAAGAAAATAAGTGGGCCAAAAAACTTTACGCTCAAGTTCTACATGAAAGTGACACCATTTTACAAAAACAAGTTTATATGGAGACAATTTTATGGGGGATTTAAAAGCGAACCTATATGACCAAAGTGTGTCATCTAACTTTAAATACAAATATTTCCTTAAAGCATTAACTATTTTTTCCAAATCCTTTTAATTTCTCGATTTGAAACTTCAACTTGTCCGCTAGTTTAGGGATGATACAGAGTTGCAACCTTATGCTTAACTCCATACTTACCCACGAGAGCATCAAATACTCAATTACAGAAGTGATAACCCCCGTCACTTATAATAGTCCTTGGCGTTCCAAATCTCGTAAAGATATTATTTTTCAAGAATTTGATGACAACTTTTACATTGCTGGTGGGAGCTGTGATAGCCTCCACCCACTTTAACACATAATCGACTACAATAAGGATATATTCATTATGTATAGATTTAAGAAATAGTCCCATAAAGTCAATACTCTACACATCAAACAATTCAACAACTACAATATTCGTAAGGGGAATTTCTTATTTTTGAGAAATATTTCTAACCCTTTGACATCTATCACAAGTGATGAAACTCCAAATACTCTTAGCACCCTTACTAAGGAAAGAGTCAATAATCCTTTAAAAATAATTAATTATCTTTATATTTTTATTTTGCAGGATAATCAAGTAAATTTACAAATTAACCAATAAAGCAGGGAAAAGGATCCAAGATTGTTGCTATCAAGAAACGGGATTCTATTGTTGAGAATAAATATTGGAGTTTTAAGATTATTAGAAAAAATAATGGCATTATTGTCCAATTAGAAAAAAAAATTATTATTATTATTATTATTTGTTTTGTTTATTTATTTTATTATCTTGTAAAAGGGGTATTAAGCAGCTAGTGAAGTTGGGACTTGCCTAACCCATCATTAAACCACCTTTAATTCCCCAAATCAACCTTTAATCTTACCACAACCCAAGCCCCACCATTCGCAAGCTTAAAGCCCAAAAGGGAGTGGATGAAATTAAGAACCCAAGGCCAAACCTCACACGTACTCATCCGATCAAACGCAGCCTTAAAGCCGCTCCCTCATGCTCGACCCCATCAGGTCAAACGCGGCCTCAAGGCCGCTCCTTCAGTCTCGACCAAGTCTTCTCCTACCTTCGATTGTCCCCTCCACCGTTTAGTATGACCCAGGATATCGCCTTCTTCGTCGCTCACCATCAATGGTGAATGACCCCATTAATCCACTCTACCGCTCCTCCTTCTCGACCGCTGCCCAACGTTCGACTCCCATTAATTATTGGCTAGTTTCTGCCCTATATAAAGCTTCCATCTTGATGTAAAAGAGGACAACTTGCTCGACTAATATTTTAGTTTATGAAATAAAGCTCTCTGCTTAATTCTTACGATTTTGTATCGTTTATTGTCGGAATTCCGGCAACCCTATTATTCTCTGTTTGGAGGATTTAGATCAGGCAGTCCCGATCACCCTAACCTTATCCCTGTTTGGTTGTTTTTGCGATTATTGTTTCATTTTATCAAACCCCAGCAAGCCTTAGAGAAATCATAATCATCATTAAATAATGTAGGTCAATAAAAACCACTTTGTAGAACTTTAGTTGCAGTTCTAATGTGTCCAAATTGACCACCACATTCTTCACTATGATAATGAGATAAAATAGAATGAAATTCATGTTCAGTGATGCATCTCCTTATTATTTGATCTAAACATATTTTATAAATATAAGGATCATCCCAAAAATAATATCTCAAGTCATGTATGAATTTCTTCCTTTGATGATATGACAAGTCATTAGGCATAATTCTAATTGCAAGGTAATTTGCAATATTAGCATATTAGAGATTATTTATAACTCCATAGAGAGTTTCATTAGGGAATGTGTCATGAATAGGCTAACCCTCCTTACTTAACTCATATGATGATGGTAAATGAGAGAGATGATCCACTACATTGTTTTCACTTTCCTTCTTATCCCTAATCTCTAAGCCAAACTCTTGTAGTAGTAGGATCCATGTAATAATTATGGGGTTATAATATTTCTTAAGGAAAGATATCTCAAAGCATCATGGTCAGTATACACAATGATTTTATTAAGAAATAAATAAGGGGTAAACTTATGAAAATCAAAGACCACGGCTAGTAATTCTTTTTTAGTAGTGACATAATACTTTTGTGTAGAATTCAAAGTTTTGCTAGAATAATAAATGTTATGGAAAAATTTGTCCCTGCGCTGTCCCAAAACTGCTCCTAAATCCACATCACTGGCATCACACATGATTTTAAAATGAAGATTCCAATTGGTATCAACGATAATATGAGCATTCGCAAGTTTTTCTTTAAGAATGTTAAAATCCTTTAAGCATGCATAAAAAAATTTGAAGGTCGCATCTTTAGCCAATAGGTCACATAGAGATTTTGAAGTTTTTAAAAATTTCTTAATGAACCTTCTATAGAAACCAACATGATCAACATAACTACAAATATTCTTAACACATTTTGGGGGAGGTAATTTTTCAATAGTTTTTATTTTTTCTTTATCTATCTCTATCCCCTTACATGAGTTATTCTTTCCTAACACAATCCCTTCTTACATTATTAGATGACACTTTTTTCCAATTTAAAAAAAGATTGGTATCCTCACAACATCTTAGCGCAAGCTCAAGGTTATACAAAAATGCATCAAAAGATGAGATAAATACTGAAAAATCATCCATAAAAATTTTCATAAATTTCTCAACTATATCATGAAATATGGCTAACATACATCTTTGGAAAGTAGCAGGAGCATTAAAAAGGTTAAAAGACATCCACCTATATGCAAAAGTACCACAAGGACAAGTGGTCTTTTTTTGGTCCTCGGGAGATATAGGGATTTGCGTATAACCATAATAACTATCTAGAAAGTAATAAAATTCATGTCCTACTAAAACGCTCAAGATTTGGTTAATAAAGGGAAGGAGAAAATGATCTTTTCTTGTGACATCATTTTATTTTCTGAAATCAATACAAACATGTCATCCAATAATAGTTCTATTAGGTATCAACTCATTATTATCATTCTTAACCACGGTAATTCCACATTTCTTAGGGACCACTTGTATAGGACTAATATAAGATCTATCTGAGATAGGATAGATCATACCTACTTCCAATAGCTAATTTAACTCTTTCTTCAACACCTCCTGCATTGTTGGGTTTAGTTACCTTTGAGGTTGGACCATCTTCTTATAGTTATCTTCCATGAGGATTTTGTGCATGCATGTGGAAGGACTAATCCTTTTGATATTAGTTATGGTCCATCCAAAGGCCTTATTTTTATCCCTAAGCACTCTCATCAACTTTCCTTCCAACAACTCAGTTAATGACGAAGAAATAGTAATAAGAAGAGTATCATTATAACCAAAAAATATATACTTTAAGTGTTAGGGAAGTTGCTTGAGTTCCAAAGTTGGTGGCTCCTCAATAGATGGTTCTAACTTTGAGACTTGATGTTTCTCTAGTCCTCGTAAAGGGATTCCTTTGTTTCTCTTATAAGGTGGATGAGCGCTTAGGTATTGAACAAATTCTTCGACTCCTTCTCCATCTTCATTCCCTTGGGATTTTACCAAACATCTCTCTAAGAGATCTTGTATGACATTTTCTTGAAAACAATCATTAATCACTTTATTTAATACATCAATACTATAGCAAGTGTCATCCTCAAAAGGGTATTTCATGCCTTTAAAGACATTGAATGTAAATTTCTCACGTTGAAATTGAATGTTCAACTTATGCTCATGGATATCAATTAGAGTATTTCCTATAGCTAGAAATGGTTTACTAACAATGAGAGAAATCCTTTGATCTAATTCTATACCAAGCGCAAAAAAAATCAACAAGAAATATAAATTTTTCCACTTTCACCAAAACATATTCTATTATGCCCCTAGGATATTTAATAGATCTATCTGCTAACTATAGAGACATGTTAGTGGGTTTTGGCTCTCCTATACCCAAACGCTTAAAAACTAAGAAAGTCGTCAAATTTATGCTGGCACCTAAGTCACATAGGACCTTTTCAAATTTCATATTTCCAATCACACAAGGAATAGTAAAAGTTCACATATCTTTTAGCTTAAGAGGTAATTTATTTTGTAAAATAGTAGATCATCCTAATTAAATATAATGGTATCACAATCTTCCAATTTCTTTTTATGAATAATAATGTCCTTAAGAAATTTGGTATAGTTAGGAAGTTTCCTCATGATATCAATCAATGGCAAATTAATATGCACATTTTTCAAAATATCTAGAAATTTAGCTAATTGTGCATCTAGCTTACTTTGAACTATCCTCCTCGGAAATAGAGGAGGAGGGACATATGGTTTTACCTCTTGAAATGGGATCTTATTTACCTCTTCTTGTGACTTAGATACTGATTTTGGAGCTTTCTCCTCTTCTTTCTTTGCCTCTTGATGTTGTGGTTCGGGTAACGTGTTCTCGCTCCTTAATGATAGAGCATTCACTTACTATTTTGGGTTCGTCACCGTATCACTAGGCAATGTGTTGGGCACCCTTCCAAAAAATATATTAGCTAATTGCCCAATTTGTGCTTCCAAGTTCTTGATTGAGGCTTCTTGATTTTGAAAACATGTCTCCATAGTGTTAATAAAATTGCTCATCATTTTTTCTAAGGAAGACATCTGCGGTTGTTGAGGCGACATTACAGTAATCGGCATAAGTCTTTGTGGTGGGAATCCGGGGGGCCTTGCTATATTTTCATTTCTGTAATTAAATTTTAGATGATTCCTCCACCCTAGACTATATACGTTCGAGTAAGGATTATTTTGCCTGCCTGTCCACATTGTTAGAAATATAATTAACTTGATCAAAAGATGGTTGGAAAGGATTTCCTACTTGACATCTATGCTAACATGTGGTCCACCACATAAGTCACAAATAGGTGCATTCTCTTGAACCTACATATATGAAACACCACCCAAATTATCAAATTTCTTATTGATTAAATTCATTTTAGCCTCTAATGCCATGATTTCATCTACATGAACTCCCGCATTCCTTAGTACCGAAGCACATTCAGAATGCCATTGGTGGGGATTTGAGACTAATTCATCAATAAAGTCATAAATTTGCTTTGGAATCTTATCCATAATAGTACCACATACAGGTACATCTAACATAGAACAATTAATAAAATATATACCATTATAAAACATTTGCATTTATAACCAAATAGGAAAGCCATGATGTGGTCATTTTCTTAATAATTATTTAAATCGGTTCCATACATTATATATTGATTCTAGATCATCTTGCATAAAAGTAATGATGCCATTTCTTAACTTAGCAGTTTTTGCAGGTGATTTTTTTTTAGAAAGAAACAACTTCATCGATTCATCCCAAGTTAATATAGAGCCGAATACTAAAGAATTTAACTAACTTTTATCCTTGTCACGTATTGAGAATGGAAACTATCTAATTTTAATAGTATAACTGAAAAAACCATTTATTTTAAAAGTATCAAATTTTTTGATTGAAGTGGTAATTTGAGAATTGTACATGGGTTATCATTAGGTGTTCCTCCAAATTGGACCAAAGTATGTATCATCTGAATGATCGCACGCTTGATCTCAAACTTTTGCGCCTCAACCACCGGTCTTCTAATGCTTGATTCCGATTCCCCTATGCTAGGGGTAGTATAGTCTTTTAATGATATCCCAACTTGTTGTAGTTGATTTTGTTCCTCATGAGCCATTTGTTGATTTATGAAACATTTTTTTCAATCTTTGGATCCAATGCTAACAATTCACTAGAATTGCTTCAGGTCATGCACTAGTGACCTGCACTAATACAAGAATACCAAAGACAAATAAAAATGAGTACATTTAGAAAATAAAATAAAATAAAATATAAATAAAATAAAATAAATAGTTTTTTTACCTACATCAAGATTTGAATTTTCAGATCCAGGGCTATTAAATTAGTCTCCGGCAATGATGCCAAAAATTTGATGTCTGTCAAATATAACCATCGGCAAGTATACCAGTCGTAAGTTATATAAGGTACTTAAGAGTACTGAATTTTCATTCCCACAGAGACCAAATATTAACACAATGACTCTAAAACCTAGGTGATCAAAATCTAATAAATAAATAACTAATTCTAAACTAAAAATTTCAAATAAATTAAATTAAGCTAAAACAAAACCAAACAAAATCTAATAAAAGTAAAATCAATCAATAAAAGCTACTAACCGACCAATTAATTAATTAATTTATCTTTTTAATTACTATCTATATGTCAACAGGAATATTTAACTAACACACTATTTCGAGTTACGTATTCCTATTGTCAATTATCAGTCCCACTATCTCTAGTCAAAGGATTTAAATAAAAATAATGTTTTAGATTCACTCAATTATTTATCATTCTCTATTATTGTAGAAATCATACAATTGTTCTCACAATCCATTTAATTCCTATTTATGTTATTTAACCCAAAAGAAAGAACCAGTCATCATATATTTTTCTCAACTTGTTAAATGCTAATTAAAGGTGACTGGTCTATTAATTGGGCACAATCTAGAATAATAGCATAAAACACATTGAGTAAATTATTAATCAAGCGATCAATTAATCTATCAATATAAAGAATAGGTTTCGCCATATCCTTTGTAAAATAAAATTAGACCATGCTATTAATTAAATAAAAATAATTAAATTAAAAATAGAATCTAAAATATACATAAAATATTAAACTTGATAATAATTGAATATAAAATTACAGCACTTTAGGTATAAAATCAAATAAAAAAATAATGATGTATGGATTACTGACAACGTTGATTTTCTTCTCTAGCGATGGATACCTCCTTTACTCCGCCATCTTCTTCTTCCTAGCCCTTCGCCATCACTATTTTTTTAACTACCTTTTTTTTCCTATGACGCTAGTGTTTTTGTTCCTTTCAATCTTTTTTTTTCATGTGGCAACACACACACACACATATGATTATCATATCTTTTCCTATTTATCTTTCTCAATTTCTCCTTTCTTATATATTGTTTGTTTTTGTTGACTTTTCTTGTTCTCCATATTTTTCATTTTTCTTTTCTTCAATTGCTGATTGGTGAGCTATTTCAGTCCTATATGAAACCAAAAAATTTAGTTATTTAATAACAACTCTTTATCTTACCAAGTGTTTTGAGTTGTAACTTTAAACTTAATTTTCATCATGATTGAGTCTGAATTAGTAAAAAATAACTAGAAATAGAAGTTGTATATATAATTTTTATCTTTACAAAGAAATTTGAATCACCTAAATCTGAGTTAGTGTGAAAAATATGTGGCCAAAATATGGAAGGTAATCAATATTTATGCGAAAATCATCATTATGCGCCAATTCAATTAAATTTTTTAGATTATTATATTTTATGATGTGTACCTCAATATTATTAATTATCATGTAAGTATATTTTTAGATGATGTTGATAAGTCTATTACTTATAATTTTTTTTCCTATTGTATTCAATAGGTATAGAGGGATCATGGTAGAATTATGTGGGAAGATTATGCTAGATTATGATATAATGCTGATATTGTAAAATAATATAATTAAGTATGTATATATATACACATATAATTGTAGTTGTAGTTGGGCTAATATGTAAGGTAATAAAAGTGGGCCAAACAATATTGGGCCACGTAACAATATGGGTTGGATGATGTATATATATATATATATAGGGATCATCAAGATGTAAGTCTCGGTCAGAACATCTACGGTAATACAAAGCTTATGCTGATTCTTCTTCTATGCAAGACTATGCATTTTTCTCTCTCTTGATGTGCCTTTCTAGGGATTGTGCTACTGGAGCTCGACCTTCCATAAGCTCCGTCTTTTGGCCGTGTCAAGAAACCATCCCATAAACAATATAGGGATCATATTCTACAACTGAAATAGTTTGCTTCGCTGCTGGGAACTCATCAAGTGGTATCAGAGCCTTGTGGAGCGATCTCTTACAAGTCTAGTGCAAATTTTTTTCGCGTTTCATTGTTCGGTCCATCGAGTTTTTTCCAAAAATTGTTTGACTGGTTCCAAGACTATCAAGATCCAGCCATAGTTGAGTTTTGGTTCTAAATTTCACGCTACCAACATTGAAGCTTGGGTTTCTACCCCGATTTGTCAAGAAACCATCCCAGTTTCTTAAAAATTTCTTTGACCACACATATTTTGGGTGGGTTGAAATTGATTGTCATATCGGCTAGTTCACGCACTAGATCTGCCATCTACTGAGCTTTGTAGAGAATTAGTTCAAGATCAAACCATAAAAAAGGAAGAGCAGACTACCAATCATTTTATTTTTATTTTTATTTTTATATTTTTCTTTCCTTCTCACTCTGTATATGTTACGAATTCTATATGCACTAAGGACTTTGCACTTAAATTCTTCACAGGCTTTCTTCCATTCCAATTTACTTGGTCATCTATTTGTGAACAACAATCAAAATCCAAGAAGAGGGTTCTAGAGTTTTTGGCCTCTACCAACAATTAACCCGGTGAAATCCTTCCTTATTATTATTATTATTATTATTATTATTATTATTATTATTATTATTATTATTATTTTCTTTCTTTCTTTCTTTTCTAGGTATTCTTGCTTACGTTTACGACTGGGAGAGGTCCTGAGGACCATGTGCTGAACAGATGTTGATTATGTGATTTGTATGCATTGTTGTTTGTTGTTTTGTAGTGGTTTTGAATTTGTTATGTGCATTGTTTGGTTGGTACATTTGTTATAGGACCATAATTGTTCATAAAGAGTAAAGATTGACCAATATGGAGGGTAATGAGGAATCTGTTAATCAGAATACTAGGACTAATCAGACTGTTGGTGTATCTGTTGAAAATTTGTTGACTATGATAGGAGCTATACAAAATAGTCTCACAATTATTACGAATAGGCTTGACAGGATTGAAATGAATCCTCATATAACTATTGCTAGGAATACTGGTAGGATACCTAGAGAATCTAGGTTAAGAACAGAGGAACTGGAAGAATTGCAAGATGAAATGTCTAACACTACTAGTGGACAGGAATGGGGGGTTAGCCAACATAGGAATATTAGGGAGTATGATCAAACTGATAGAAACTTGGGAAATATTAAAGTTAATATTCATAGTTTTAATGGTATGAGTGACCCTGATTATTATTTTGATTGGGAAAGAATAATTGAGTTAGTATTTGATTGTCACAATTATTCGGATGCAAAGAAAATTAAGGTTGTTGTTGTGGAATTTACTGATTATGCATCTGCACGGTATCATAATTTGGTGACATCTAGGCGTAGAAGTGGAGAGGCACCTGTTCAAACTTGGGCTGAGTTTAAAACCTTGATGAGGAAGTATTTTATTCCTAATCACTATCATCGAGGATTGTATAGGAAATTATAAATGCTGACTTAAGGAACTAGGACAGTAGACGGATACTACAAGGATTTGGAGACAGCTTTGATAAAGGCTAATATTTTTGAGGAAGAAGATGCCACAATGGCTAGGTTCTTGAGTGGGTTAAATAGGGATATTGCTGATAAGGTTGATTTATATCCTTTTGGTACACTCAAGCAAATGGTAAATGTGGCTATTAAAATAGAAGGACAGCTTAAGAGGTCTAAATAGTTTACTCCATCAAATTTAAAATTTAAGGATAATTTTGGAAAAAATTATGGTGGTGGTGTTTCTGGAACTTGGAAGGATAAACCAAAGATTGATTTAAAAAAAAGGTCATGAGATATGATTTGGGAGTACCTTTGAAAAGGGGAAAACAATTGCACCTGGTAATACTAATGGGCAATCTAGATCTAGAAATATTCAGTGCATAAGTGTGGAGGATTAGGACATATTGCTTCTGAATGTCCTAATAGACGTACAATCCACATGACATATTCAGGTGAAATTGAATCTAATTCTAACACAGAGGTTGAAAGTGAGTTTTCTGAATTATTAACTGGTTATAAGGAGTCAGAAGAAGAGGTAGAACTTCCTCCTAAGCATGAGATTTATGTGGTACATAGGGCCCTTACTAGTAATAGGCACCCAGATCCAAATGATGTTTAAAGGGAAAATATTTTCCACACGAGGTGTTTCATTAATGATAAATGTTTTAAAATGGCTATTGATAGTGGCAATTGTGTTAATGTAGCTAGTACACTTTTAGTTTCTAAACTAGGCTTGCCTACTACTATATAAGCATCCTAAGCCTTATAGATTACAATGGTTGAATGAATTGGGAGACTTTAAGGTTTGTAAACAAATTTTGGTGAATTTAAAACCGGGAAAGTTTGAGGATTCAATTTTGTGTGATGTAGTACCTATGCACGCTACACATGTTCTTCTAGGTAGACCCTGGCAGTATGATAGAAAGGTTCTTCATGATGGGTATAAAAATAAATATACACTTTTCAAGGATGAAAAAAAATCACTTTAGCACCACTTACACCTAAGGAAATCTATGAAGATCAAGTGAAAATGAAAGCTGATTATGACGAAATGAATAGGAGTGTTTTACCTTGTGGATTTAACAGTAAGGAATCTAAGAACTCTTCTGGGTTTTATGCTAAGAAATGTAATGTTGCTTAGGCCTTGAGGAATAATCAGCCTGTATATTTGGTGATTTATAAAGAATGTTATAATACTAAACCTGATTTACTAGGGTCTTTACCTATAAATGTGAAAGAATTACTTGCTGAATATTCTGATTTATTTCCAGATGAGAGCCCCTAGGGACTACCCCCTTTAAGAGGCATAGAACATCAAATAGACTTTGTACCTGGAGTCGTTATCCCTAATAAACCAGCTTATAGGGCTAATCCAGAAGAGATTAAGGAGCTAAAGAGACAAGTTACTGACCTTTTGAATAAAGGCAACATTAGAGAATCTATGAGTCCATGTGTTGTTCCTACTCTTTTAGTTCCCAAGAAATATGGGAGTTGGAGAATGTGTATAGATAGTAGGGTTGTTGATAAGATTACTATCAAGTATAGATATCCTATTCCTAGACTTGATGAAATTCTTGATCAATTATATGGATCCATAGTATTTTCTAAAATTGATTTAAAGAGTGTATATCATCAAAAAGGATGAAACCTAGCGATGAATGGAAAACAACCTTTAAAACCAATTTTGGGTTATACGAATGGTTGGTAATGCCCTTTGGGTTAACAAATGCTCCTAGCACTTTTATGCTATTGATGAACCATGTTTTGAGAGATTTTATTAGAAAATTTTTAGTTGTATACTTTGATGATATTTTGATATATAGTAAGTTAATGGATGAGCATCTTGAGCATTTGACGGTTGTGTTGGATGTGTTTACTACTGAACATTTGTATGCTAATCTGTCTAAGTCGCGATTCTGTCTTGAAAGTGTTATTTTTTGGGGGTTTGTGATAATTAAAGATGGTGTTTCAGTGGATGAAGAGAAGATAAAAGCTATCCAAGAATGGCATACTCCTAGATCTATTTCTGAAGTTAGGAGTTTCATGGACTGTGCTCTTTTTATAGGAGGTTTGTAAAAAATTCAACACAATATCTGCACCCTTAACTGTTGTCATAAAAAAATGTGGGGTTTAAATGGAGCATAGAACAACAAAAAGCTTTTCAGGTGTTGAAGGATAAATTAACTCGTGCTCCTATTTTAGTTTTACCTAATTTTGAGAAGGTTTTTGAATTAGATTGTGATGCTTCTGGTGTTGGCATAGGTGTTGTCCTTTCTCAAGAAGGTCAACCTATAACTTATTTTAGTGATAATTTGGGTGATAGTGTGCAAAAATACTCTACATATGAAAAGGAATTATATGCTTTGGTGAGAGTTTTGGAAGTTTGGCAGCACTATTTGTGGCCTAAAGAATTTATTATTCATAATGATCAAGAAGCTTTGAAATATTTGAAGAGTCAATCAAAGCTTAATAAAAGGCAAGCTAAGTGGATAGAGTTTATAGAGTCATTTCCATATGTGATCAAGTATAAAAAGGGTGGGGATAATATGGTAGCTGATGCGTTATCTAGAAGGTATGCTTTGTTAAACACCATTGATGCAACACATGTTGGGGTTTTCTCATATCAAGACCTTATATGCGTTGGATTCTAATTTTAAGGAATTGTATATGTGTTGTAGTACTGCTGCCCATGGAAATTATTATATCTTTGATGGTTATTTGTATAGGGAAAATAAGCTATGTGTACCTCATTGTTCTTATAGGGAATTATTGGTCCGGGAGGCCCATAGTGGAGGATTGATGGCTCATTTTGGATATCAAAAGACCTTAGATATTCTCACCAATCATTTCTATTGGCCTCACATGAAAAAATATGTGCTTAAACATTGTGTAAATTGTGTGGCATGTAAACATGCCAAGTCTACTTCCCAACCTTTTGGTCTTTATATGCCATTACCTGTTCCTACTCAACCCTGGTATGATATTTCTCTTGATTTTATCTTAGGATTACCTAGGACTAGTAGAGGAAAGTATTATATTATGGATGTGGTAGATAGATTTAGTAAGATGGCACATTTTATACCCTGTCATAAAAGTAATGACGCGGTTATTATTGCTGATCTACTTTTTTCCAATTTGGTAAGGTTGCATGGGATTCCTAGAATAATAGTGTCTGATCAGGATGTCAACTTTCTCAGCCATTATTGGAAAGTTTTATGGGGTAAATTGGGCACTAAACTTTTATTTTCTACCACTTGTCGTCCTCAAATAGATGGAAAAACGGAGGTAGTCAATAGAACACTTGGGAATATGCTTAGATCTATACTTGAAAAGAATCTTAGACAATGGGAACTAATATTGCCACAAGTAGAGTTTGCATTCTACTACTAAGAAGTCTCCATTTGAAGTGGTTTATGGATTTAATCCCTTAACTCCTTTGGATTTAATACCTTTACCTATTTATGACCTAGCTAATTGTGATGCTAAATTTCATGCTAATCAAGTTAAAGCTATGCATGAAGAAGTAAGTAAACAAATAAGTCATAAGGTATAGCAGATTGCTGACCAAGATAATAAGAAGAGAAAGAAAGTTGTATTCTAACCTGGAGATTTAGTGTGGGTGTATCTTAGAAATGAACGTTTTCCAAACCTTCATAAGACTAAGTTGGACCCAAGAGGTGATGGTCCCTTTACTGTGCTAGAAAGGATCAATGATAATGCTTATTAAATTGATTTACCAGCAAAATTTGGTAATGTTAGTAATTTGTTTAATGTTGTTGATTTATATCCTTTTGTAGGTTTATGCAAGGTTTCTGGGACGAGACCTCTCCAAGAAGAGGGGAATGATATGTACCTCAATATTATTAATTATTATGTAAGTATATTTTTAGATGATGTTGATAAGTCTATTACTTATAATTTTTTTTCTATTGTATTCAATAGGTATAGAGGGATTATACTGGAATTATGTTGGAATATTATGCTGGATTATGATATAATGCTAATATTGTAAAATAATATAATTCAGTATGTATATATATACACATATAATTGTAGTTGTAGTTGGGCTAATACGTAAGGTAATAAAAGTGGGCAAAACAATATTGGGCCACGTAACAATATGGGTTGGATGATGTATATATATATATAGGGATCATCAAGATGTAAGTCTCGGTCATAACATCTACGGTAATACAAAGCTTATGTTGATTCTTCTTCTACGTAAGACTGTGCATTTTTCTCTCTCTCGGTGTGCCTTTCTGGGCATTGTGCTACTGGAGCCCGACCTTCCATAAGTTCTGTCTTTTGGTCATGTCAAGATAGAATCTTGATCATATTCTGCAACTGAAATAGTTAGCTTCGTTGTTGGGAACTCATCATTTTAAGCACAAAAGTGAAAAATATATAAATAATCTCACTTATTATTTAAATAAATAACCAAAAACTATGAATAAAATGGTATAAAATATCTAAACATAGGCACTTATCACAAACCTCCATCCGCACGCTTGAAACCTAAAAATCTCTATCTTTGATCCTTTTTCGGGGCATTACCCACACCGTTGATGTCTTCATCCAAAAATATTCATGGAACTCCTCCTACCGTTTCCATAAGCAGAGGAATAACGCATTAAATTTCCAAAAGGTTGTCGAACATGTGGAGTTTGCGTTGCCATCACACTAAACACCAGTTCTCTTCAAAGACCTAGTAAATCCTCTACCTTTTCTAAAAAATGTTTTTATTAAAAATGTTACCTACTCTTTAGATTCCTCTACTTGCAACCTTCCCCTTCCTATCAATATCTCCGGACCGTCATCTTATGACTTTTGATAATATTCTTCCAAGTAACATTATCAAGGCCTAGCTTGACCAATTTTGTGTCAGATACCAATTTCCTTTGTCCATTAAACTAATTCAACCAACCCCATCAGATAGAGATAAGAATCCCCTAAATAGATGCATAACCCTGTATGCTGAGGCCCTGTAGGCTGGCATACATTTTCCTTTAAACCTATTTATTAGATAATTCCTCCAAGATTATCGATTAAGTCCTACTCAATTCGTCCCCAACGCTTGGAGAATGGTGACTCACTTATTTTACAGGTATTATTTGTCAAACATTGAGCTAATAATATAATAGTTTATGCACTTTTTTAAGTTTTAAGCCATCCCTTAGCCCCAAACTTCTATTCCATCCAAACGAGGGGGACCATAAGTTCATCAAGGAGTCTTGGTCTTCTATAAAGAGGTGAAATTCATGTTACTTCTTTATTTTAGGGGATGCCAGGTGGGATCTACCTTATAACACCCTAAAATTTAGTACAAATTTTTTTTGTTTAAGCAGGAGTGTAATAACAATATAATTAGGTGTTGCCGCTGTACTCGACATAAGTTTGGTTTACCATACCATCCTTATATTGAATACAAGGCTAAAACTTAGAATTTAAATCTAGGAGTAACTAAAGAATGAGAGAGCTATAACATAAATCACAAATAAGAGTTGGAGATTACTCCAAGTACAATATCAAAATACAATAAAAGAGATCCCATAGAATTAAGTTTCCAAAAGGTATTCAAGTGCAAAAACTATAACTGGATAACACCAACTTTATGAACAACCCTGTGATCCTCAAGAGGATATGGTTAATTTTTAACTCGAGTAAGTAACTTAATCCTTTACATTATTTTCATCCATTTACTGAACTAACAAGTATGTCGGTTATATAGAATTATTCTTTTGCCTATAGAGTGTGATGAATGGAAACCTCAACGAAAGGTTTTCCCCTCTAACCAGTCTAGGGGTATAAAAAGGCCCACCATTTGTCCTCCAGGCGAGATGTCTACTAGCGGGGTTACCATATAGAAGGTACATTTTCCAATAATATATTGTTGCCCTAGTTATTTCATTTATTATAATACTTTTAAAAAATTCCTTTGTATTATTATGTTTTTAGGAAGTAGAAAAGATCATAGAATGGGATCCTAAAAAGAAGAAAGTGAAACCAAATAAGGTTAGTATCATTTATTCAATGGTCGTTGGCTCCTCTAATGAACATGTCCTTAAGTTTGTCAGATATCACAATAAACATGTTTATATGTTCTTCGACACCTGTAATAAATTTGTTTTTGAGTTTGTCAACTCCCATAATGGGCAAGATTTTTATGTATGTTGACTCTTATGTATGTACATGTCATTGAGTTCGTTGCCTCTCATCATAAACATGTTTTTATGTTCACCGTCACTTGTTATGTACATATCCTTGAATTATGATTTTTATTCTTTTATCATACTTGATTATCCCTTAGCTTACATCAACATCGATTCTTCAAAATTATATTTACCTTTTCAGGAGGAAGCTCAACCTAAGGCTATCCCTAAGCTTTCAGCAGATAAGAAAGTTCCAAAGCCTTCATCTCAAAAAGTTACGAATGTCCCTAAGTTGTCAAAACCAAAAAATAAATACAATCTTCCAATGCCACTTCAAAAATATTTTCAAATAATTATTGGACCCTCACTTAGAGGAATTTAATATTCCTTCCTTATCATATATTGAAGGAACTTTGTTCCTGATGTCAGCTAAAGAGACCATAATAATCTTAGAAGAATAATGGAGTGATGTCAAAAAGTAGAAGGGAGAACAAACATGAACGTGGAAGCCAACACTATTCCTTTCCCAAAGAAAAGGCTAGCACAAGTGTTAATAGTTTCAGCAAACCCATACGAGCATATGTTATGCTTGAAGGCCCTAATGCTGGGTATCCAAAATAGAAGACTTTCCTTTGAGAAAAATATTTTATGAGATGTGTTATAAAGTCTCCATTAAAGATGATGGAGCCACTTTAACCATGCTTAATGATCACTCCTTCTTTGTCTGCCACCTAGATGACAGTTTTGGTCTTAAATCAGGGAGCCCATAATTTTGGGTTGAGATAAGAAAATCGTTGAGGTTCTTAAGATACCAACTTTGTTGAGGGGTGATTTAAACCTCTTTTTCCAAGTCTATTATAATTCATAATTTTATATATAAGACATCTTTAATGTGACAAATTCAATAACTATTTTAAATGTGATTTGCAATAATTATTTATGCCAAAGAACATCTTTGATTGGTTTGCTCGAATTGCTAACCATTTTTTATGGATAGAGGATGAATATGAAAAACTTCAAGGTGACCACTCAACTTTGAAAATCAAAAAGGAATCCCTTGAGTCTAAAGTAGTTGAGTTGGAAAATAAGAAGAACACATTAAAGTCTACCTCAGCCGATGCAAACTTTTTAAAGGGCAAAGTAACTAACTAGGGTCGAGTTGTAGTTGTTAAAGGCTAAGGCTACCATTCTGGAAGATGACCATCAAAAAGAGAAAAAAATGGACCAATCAACTATCTTCTAAGAAGAAAAAATGGATCATGGATGCAAGAAAGGTTCAAATATATTTTGAGGCTAATAGATCTCTAGTGAAAGATATCAATACCCTCAAAAACCTTAATGAAGATGCCAATAACAAGATAATCGCACATGACACCAAATGTGTTAAGATGCAAAAAGCCTTAGAAGAACAAATGGTTGAGATTGAATGACTATGCTCGGAATTTGCTTAGAAAGATAAGGCTAGTGATGCTAAAATAAGGAATGTTAAGGAATAGGGGGTCAGGGCTAAGCAAGTAGTTGATTCTTCTCAAAGAGATATATATGGGCAAATCTAGAGGGCTATTATTGGTGACAAACTGAGATACTCTTGCAAAAGCTATAGATACTTATTTATCATTTAAAGAATTCACATATTATGAAGGACAACTTAGGTCTTACCGTCGTATGCCTATGGGGCCTCGGTGGTGTATGTTCTATCTAAAACATTAGTAGTGCACAACCAATTGTGAAAGCTCAATGGAGAATTTTACTGTGGTCAAGATCTAGAGAGCATACTTGTTCCTGAAGAGGCTAATAGTGAAGAATATGACTTGTCAAAATATTATCTTATTTATTTTCAATATCATCTTTATCATCTTTATTAGACTTTTTCATACCCTTGAGATATAGAATGATTATAAAATAGTTGCTTGTATTATATATATAATCATGGCAATCTATTAGCGCCAATGTAAACCCCCCCCAAATTTTCATAACCCTTGTTTTCAAGTGTTTAACCTTTTATTTGAAACTTAGCCCATAAATCTTAGCTTAGCTAACTTTTATTAACCCTTGATTCATAACCCAAATAATTTTTTTAATAAATTTATCCTAATTATGTTCATCTTTCTCCTTTTTTATTATGCCCACCTTAAACTGGTTAATTTTATTTCAGTTTATTTTTTCCAACTAGGTACCCTAATCTTGGATAATTGATAAATTAATTTTTTCCTAATTTTCTAATATTTAATTTAAATTTACTTTTAATCCTATCCCTAAAATCTCATTTTCCTTTTTTCCTTTTATTTTTCTTTTTTCCCTCTTCTTTCACTTTTTCTTTTTTCTTTTTTCCTTTCCCTTTTCCCTATCTCAATCATCCTTCCCCTTTCCCTTTTGGCCTGCAAACACCTCCCTCACATGACCTCCTTTATCCTTTTCCCCATCCTATCCCTACACTATCCCCTTTAACCTTGAACCATATGCCTTACTCCACACCCACGCCAAAGCCATGCCCAAACCTCTTACTCCTTCTGCAATTCCATCCCCCTCACCTCAACCTTATGCACCTATATGTGTGTGTGTATTCTTCTTCTCTTTTTCCTTCCTTCCTTTGTCGTTGATAAGCCCCATCCCTGACCATTTCCTTCTTCCTCTTCTCTCTGCTCTGTTCAAAGTCGACCTCCATCACCATCACCATTCCCCATCCACCATCACCGCCTAACCCCCTACTCCCTTCTTCTTCTTCCTCCTCCTTCTCCTCTGCCTCGCTCTCAACAGACTCGTCTCATTTCCTTTCTCCTCTTCTTCCTCCTGACCTTACTTCTAGTTGTTTCCATTGCATGACCATACACCAATCCTTGCACAAGCGTTCCCCTCCTTGTATGACCCCTCCCAAACATGCCACTCAGATCACACCAACCCAACTCCCTACATTGTAGCCTCACTACTAACACCATCTATTTTTGCATGCCCCATCGTCACCAACCATTATCTCTAACACCCAACCCTCTACCTTTCTTCATATGTGCTAACAACACCCATCCTCTTCCTTCTCCATGCCACCGACTGCCCAGCCACCCATTCCATCTCCACCACACCATAGTTACTAACCTCCACCATAATTATTGTCCTTCTCCATCACTCAACATCTGCCAATGCCAGCTATACCCTTCCTAACCATCTACCTCCCTCGTAGCCTATCTAATCCTCACCCTCGTCCCAACTCCACCCAACTCCATCAAGCATCCTACTCCACCATTTGGCCTCCACCTATCCAGACCACCAACAACAACACTACCATTCTCACCTTTCATGCTCATCCAAGCTAGTATCCATTACCACCACTCGACCGTCTATCTCCTCCACCAGCTACCCCTCCCTAATGCACGACTCACGCTGCAAGCCCTGAGTTTTCCCATTTTACTTCTCTTGTGGATTTGAGGTTATTTTGGTAATTTTAATTAAAAATAATTTAATATAATTTTCTATTTTATGATTTAGATATTAATATGGTTAATTTTGGTATTATTTTTAGGTAAACGAGGTTGATTTATGGAGCTTGATAATTTTTAGTAGTTTACTTTTATTTTATACTAATGTTGAAAATTAGGTAATCCATATACTCTACTAAAATTTTAAATATTGTGTAATATCAGGGATTCGATATATAAATTGTGTTAAATAATATTTTTCATGTTGTAATTATTTGCCTAATAATGATAGCATGAAATTTGGTAAAATAGAGCACGTTCATTTGTGTAAAACATTATACGTACGAAATATTGTTAGAATGAGTTTATTATCATTAAAAAATTATGTATGTCTAATATCATAGGATGAGCATGGTTAGACATATTTTTAACATAATTATTATTATTTTGTTTCATATGGACAATTTGATTTTTCTTAAGCATATCATGATATTTATTCTGATAAGCATTCCTAATATTATCATTTATTGATGAGTAAATAAATTGTATCTATTTGTGTATTATATGATTTTGTGATCACATTAATAAATACTCATATTTAAATTGAAAGACCTTGAGATCAAAAATGATGGCTCGTTATAGGTCACTATCATAAAGACGTGGTTTAACCCATTGTTGGTTGTTGATTTTTGCTGGTGTGCCTCAGTACCCCCGTCAAATCCTGTATCTTACTATATTTAGTTTTGTAGACTTTTTAGAGGGTATGCATACTAATAGATTAGGTGTTCTTGTCGGTAGAAAATTGTACTTCCTTCGTATGCCAGTACGATTATGGTAGCTTAGTATCCCTAGGTTGATAGTCGATAGAATACTGTGTTGCTTTTGTGCGCCAATATGATTAAAGTACCTTAGAGTACATTTAGTTTCAGAAAACAATATTATTTTTATACAAAAAGTTTTCCAATTTTTCAAAAATTCAAAAAATATGTTCATAAATTCTATTTTCTATCTTTCAAATTATAAAACTCGAAAACGCGATTTTTCAACTCTATGAGGAAAACTGGAAAACAACCTATACTATGTTTCCTGAGTTGTCCATGTAAATGTATTTCCTTGTTTTCTACTTGGTTTTCAATTAATAATTAATAATAATAATATCATTATTATTATTATTATTATTATTATTATTCATATGCTTATTACTTTTAATCATAATAATAATATTATTAATCTTTATCAATACTAATATTAATAAAATAATGCTAGTTATAGTATTATTATTGTTAATATAGTTGATAAATTTTTTATATTATTATTATTATTAAAATTAATATTCATAATGATATTATTAATATTAACATTAATAGTAAAATTATTAATAATATTAATTGGTTAATAATATTACTAATAAAGTTAATAATATTACCATTGTGAGTATTAATAATATTAGTAGTAATAATAATAATAGTCATATTAATATTAATATTTTATATTTATTAATATTTCTAATAATAATAATGTTTTCATTATATTATTTTTAATAAAATTATAAATATTATTAATATTAAAAATAATAATATTATTATAATTTATATTAGTAACAAAAATAATAATATTAATGTTATTATTACTTACAAAAAAATAATAATATTGCTGCTATATATAGAAATAGCAATATAATATTTTTTCATGATAATAATAAAAATAATAATAATTATTTTATTAATTTTATTATTTTCCTAAATAATCTCAAGATTAACACATTAATAATATTGTTGTTGTTGTTGTTGTTATTATTATTATCATTATTTGTGGTTATGATAATAATAATATCATTATCATTATGAATTTTAATATTAATATAATTTTTTATCATAAGTATTATTATTGTTTTTGTTGTTAGTATTATTTCATTATTAATATTAATTATAAAAATACTATGATTAATGAAATTATTAATAATATTATTATGAAATTATTATTATCAATATCATAATTGTTGGCATCATCTAATATAGAAGAAGATGAACATATTTTTTTTAAAAATTTAAATTAAAAGGTATTTTTATAATATGATAAATGAACATGTTTTTAAAATTTTTCATGGAGAAAATTTTTATTTTTCCCATAAAAAACTAAAGGTGGAAAACATAAAAGAGTTTTTACAAACTAAACGCACCATTAGTGTCTCTGGGTTGATATGATCTCCCCTCAAGTAAATTAAAATGGAAATAAGTATTGTTGATCTTATTTGTTATGGATATTGTTGCTATGATGTTTGATAAGACATTAATATTTAAAATGAAGTATCATGTGAGTCGTGACAAAGGTATTTTGTCTACTCCATGGGATAATAATAGTGGTAAGGTGTGTTTTGCCTTAAGAGGTACATTAGACCATTCCACTAGTTTAAGAATAATGGTTAGAAGCGTGTTACTCTAGTAGATATTATGTATGTTCCTGTAATACCTCAAAATTTCATCTTATCTTAATTCCAATTATTTAATATTTTAACCTAATCTAAATTCTAATTATAGTTCATATATATATAGCCTAACCCTGGATAATTGATATATTAAATTATAGATTAATTCCCTAAATTTTAAACCTATTCCTAATCCTAATCGTAACTTAAAAAAATTCCTTTTTCCCCCTTTTCTTTTCCCTTTCTCTTTCCCTTTTCCCCAACCTAAACCTAGCTCCCTTTGCCCTTCGAGCTAAACAACCCATTACCCCCTACACCTCCATCACCTTCTCCCTTCCCTTCTGAGCCATACATGCCCCTGTCCCCCTTTGCCAACTACCCCCTATACCAACTCCCCTACACCAGACACCATTTACACCCCTACAACTCCTTGCCTTAACACCGTGCTCGCCTGTACCCCTGCCATACCAACTCCTTGCCATCCTATGCTTAACTTAATTCCATTTCCCCTTTGGTTTCCTTACCTCCTATCCCACCCATGCTTATATATACATACACCCCTTCCATTCCTTCTCCTCTTTTCTTTCCTTTCTGCCTTGTCAAGAACCCATCACTTGATCCCCATTTCTTCCTCCTCTTGTGCTCTATTTTTTGCAATTTCCTAGCACCACTGCCCGACCTTCATTCTTCTTCCTCCTTACCCTTTCATTGCCATCATACCTCACCTAACCACCATCTAACTCTCTATCATCGCACCCCACCCCCTTCCAAGCCTCCTTCTTCTTTTTCTCCTTTCTCTACTCTATCTATTGGTGCCTATAGCATCACCACTGCTGAGACTTTCCCTTCTTTACCTCCTTTCCTTCTCTCTCTCTTTCCGTTTTCCTCCTACCTCTACCCCTGTCATCGACCACAACCACCAAACTTTCCCCCCATTTTTTTCTTTTCTCTCCCTACCCAAGTCACCAGCCTTATCTACCCTCCACTCCACCTCTCTACCGCCGGTCACCAAGCACCACCACCCACTTCCTAATACCAACAACTGTCGGTCCTAGCACCGCGCTACCACCACCCGTGTTGTTAACCATCACCACCACATCACCACCTTAAATGCCAACCATCATCATCACCTTAACTAACACCCATCACCACTCCAAGCGCTAAGCCATGGTCGTACCCCCTACACCACACATGCCCCAACCATGTACTCTATTCGTTTACCAATGTCGTTGTGCCCTTTCCTTAGAGCACAGCCATGCCCTCCACCATGCAACACCCTTGCATGAGCCACCCACTTTTTTGGTTATCTCTATTTTCCCCCAATTCACTTGCCTTAGTTTCCCCTATTTAATTTTCATAAGCTTAATTTTATTGTATTTTTTTCTTCTAGGTGATATTCAGGTAGTATTGGAGGATGACTTGTTGGTCTTATGTGCTTAGAAACCGGACACCCTTTCCTAATTATGTATGTCATAGCTAGGGCTTTTATGTGTAATATATATATTTGCATGTGATATCATGTTTGAAATTTTTATATAAATAATGTTGTATCATATGATGTAGAGATGAAAAAGTTGTGAAACATGCGTTTGTGCATATTGTAGGCCGGCATGAATTGGGATATGTGGAATCTATATATAGTTTTGGTTATGTATTTTTATGATGATATTATATATTAGAGGTTGAAAAATCATTCATATTGGGATTCGTATGAGTTTTGTGGAAATATAGTAATTTTAGTTATCATAAGGGCAATTTGGTCTATATGAGTTAAAAATGGAATATTGGGTATTTTGATAAGATAATTGGTTCAAAATATGTTAAGTTTATTATGTGAATTTTTTGAAGTGAATATGAATGGTTTAACTTTAATAAATGATAAAAGTGGCTTTAAGTGGGAATAATAACCCTAGGGACAAATTATTATCACATATGTGAAATGTTAGAGTTTGTCTTTGACTTCTAGTTATATTATTAGTATTAGCATTTTAGAAATGCAAGTAAATTTGGTGGTTATATGAGTCTCATGCGGAGAGTTATGATTAAAATTTAAAATTAGGGTTTTATGGGGAAAGGTGAATAGAAACACTAAAGGTAGGCTATTATCGCATGTGTAAGACGTTGGAGTTAAATCATGATTTTTTGCTACGTTGTCAATAATAATATTTTAAGGATAGATATTTAATATGGTAATAAAATGAGTACTAGGGGAGAAGTTATGATTGATTTATAAAATTAAGGTTTCGTGGGGGGAATATGGCCTTGTCCTTGGGAAAAATATATTTGTATTCTCGTGGTTATGTTTTATATTTTCAAATGATTATTTTAAGATGGATTAGGTGCCTTGTGTGTCTATATGTGTGTATTCATGATGATTTTGTGATATACCACCATGAATAAGATACTAATTACTTAAAAAGAAAAATTACATGAGTCAACACTAAGGTGTTGTGTGTCTATTCCATCAGACGATAATAGTATCTTAGGTGCCTTTTTTGTCTAAGAGGTGCTCTAGGGTATTCTAATAGTTTAATAATAGTAGGGTTTTTGAGCTCCACGTAAACTATAATATGATCTTGAGATAAGAAATAAGATATTAATCATTTAAAGTAAAAGATTACATGAGTTAAGACCAAGGTGTTATGACCATTCTATCGAATGATAACAGTGGCCCATTAGCATTTTGACTTGAGGGGTGCTTCTGGCCATTCCATCAATTTAAGAATAGAGGTCAGGAGTATGTTGCCTAATATATGTTGGGTTCATCCCATCAAATGATAATAGTGGCATAGATTATTTTGCTTTGAGAGATGCTTTAGTCCGTTCTAAAAGATTAAGAATAGTGGGGGTCTATGAAGTCAATGTATATAATAATGTAGATTATGATCATATCTAATAATGGAATTCTATAATTAGTATTATTTTTCATCATATTATGTAAATTATTGTGCTCATTTATGTTTTTGTATGGATTATATCATATGTGTAACCTGGGTATGAGTGTATTGTCACCTTACTCAGTATGTAGCATATTGAACATCCTTTTTATGGGTATTACTCATTCTCAAGAACAAAGACCCAATTGAGTTTTGTAGGTCTTTAAGGACTCATTGGATGACTATGTTGCATATGATGCATTACTTGGGGAAGAGTGGGGATATTTATCTTTAAAACTTGGGTTGTAGAGTTGGGTTATCCGGTCGATGTTTTATTTGAATACCTCTTAGGAATCTTAACTCCCAATTTGTCTCCTTTCTGTGTTTGTCATTTTTTACTTGGAGTAATACTCCAAACACTTGTTTAAATTTATGAAATCTATCTTGTTCTATGTTTTACCATATTTAAAGTGTTTAATTGCTTTGCCTTGTATTTTATGTAAGAATAACATTGTAAGCCAGACTTATGCCGAGTACGGTGGTAATGCCTAATGATGTTATTTTATGTTTTTTCTTAAACAAAAAATTTCATCGTAAATTTTCGGGTATTACAATTCCACTGGATGATGATAGTGGTCAAGTGCGTTTTTCCCTAGGAAGTGCTTTAGTTAGTTCTACTGGATTAAGAATAGTGTGGTCCCTTTGCTAAACATGTAATAAATAATTGGAATGGTTGTAATCATTTATAAGATATTATTATTTAAAGTGAAAGACCATGTGAGTCGGGACCAAGGTATAGAGTCTATTCCGCCGGCTTAATAATAGCGGTCTAGCGCATTTTGTCTAGAGAGGTGCTTCAAACTATTCCACTGGTTGAAAAATAGTCGCTAAAAGTGTTTTACCTTGGTAGCAGTAGATTCTGCTCCACCATCTTAATAATAGTAACCAGATGTGTTTTGTCCTAAAAGGTACTTTAATCCATTCCATCGGATTAAGAATAGTGGAGTATCTGAACTCGGTATAAAATAAATAATTACAATGATTGTGATCATTAACGAGTTTTGTTTGTGGTTAAGAATAATGATATGGATGTAACACCCCACTTATCAAAAACCTAATTTTTATAAATATCAATGTTGATTTATGAATGCAAACAATAAATTTATTTTAATTAGGTTATTTTATATAAATCATGTTTCTCATAAATATTTGTTAAAGTTTTGATTCATTTTATGGTTTTGAATTTATGTTGAAATTTAGTTAATCGTTTGTCATGGCACTATTCTTAATAAATTCATTCACAACTACAATTTTATTAAGTTCAAGTGATTTAATTTTCGTTTAAAATACATTTTCATTTATGTCGTGTATTTTTATTTTTAAAATGTGATTACAATTTTATTTTAGGATTATATTTCATTAACAAAATAAATGATTTTAAATTATAAAATTCCTTTAAATTGGTAAAATTATTTTTATAATTGGTATCCGCATAAAAAAATTTATTTTTGAATTTATTTATTTTTATGAGGTCGTTAAGATCTTCAATAAGTTTTGAATAAAAAAAACATAATTTATTTATGATTTTATTGTTGAAATTAATTTTTTTTTCTGATTTGCCAATGTTAGTTTATAGAGGACATTTTCAAAAATGTGTTAAATTATTTTTTGGTCATTTAAAATTTTATTAAAAGAAAATTATTATTTTTCGGATCTTTACCCAATGGTTTGTATTAAATGAATTTTAGATAAAATCAACTATTTTTTATATTTTAGATATTTTGGAGGGAAAAAAACCCAACCCGTCCACCAACCCCCTCCCCCTCCCCTTTCTTTTTCTCTTCTCTCTTTCCTTCTCTTTTCTTCTACACGTGTCTGTAATATCTCACACTTTTGTGTAATGGATGGATGAAAACTTTTGAAAAAATTTGGGCATTTGATTGTAATTCAATTTTATGATTTGATTTGGAATGAAAGTTGATTTGGAATCATGTTGGAAAATGAGGTTTAATGAGTTTTATAGGAAAACCCATCGACTAGTTATGTGAACTGATCGACTGGTTTTTTGTATTAGCCAAAAATTGAGTTCCTCAACAAAACCAATCTATTGATGGATGAACAGTCGACTGGTATACCCAAACAAATCGAATGGTTCTTCGATTTGGTCATATTTTTTGAAGTTTGATTTACTGAAAAAACCCTTACACTAAAATGGAACCTTACCAACTCATACCGAATGTTTGTAAGAGATTCTTAACAATTTTCATGATGATTTTAACCCAAAATATTACCTCTATTTGAATAGGAGGTCGATTGAGACATATAAGGGAAAGAGATTACCTCAGCCAATTGTTTTCTTCCTCCTCTCTCCTCTGCCCGATTCTGAGATCGATTGCTTTAATCTCAGGTGTGCTTCCGAGTAGCTGGAAGATTCCTTCCGCGCTGACCTTCCATTCCTCCTTCTATGTATGTTCATTATAGCTTGTTTGACTTGAGCTCCTTAGAGTCCCAAATTGAGCTCGGGAGACTAAGTTAGCAAATCCCAAGCAAACTCGTTCGTTCTGATCGAAATAAAATGGTCACAAGTAGGGTTTGAGTTGCCTTTCGAATCTTCTGTGTTTTCCTTCAATTGGTTGGCTATAAATAGCCCTAACCCTCCATATATTGCACTTTCTTGCAGCCACTGAAAATTCTCTAAGTTATGCATTCTCTTCTTTTCTTCTTGTAATACCCCATTTTTAGAAACATTAATTATAAATTAATAATCATATAATTAGTTATAATTATTATTTTAGTAGGTTTAATATTAAAAGTGTTATTATTATTCGTATTATTATGATGGTTTAGATATAAAAATATCAGATTAAAAAGTTGATAGAAATTGAACTATTGATTTTAATCCTAGTTTATACACGTAAATCTTAACCTAATAATTTTATTAATAACCCCGACCCATAACCCGAAATAAATTCCTAAAATTTATTCCCAAATTTTATTTAAACCTAGCTTAGATTGGATTATTTTTCTCCAGATTATTTTTCTACCCGATACCCTAATCTACTCGAACTAAATCTAAAATATATTTTCTTACCCTCTCTCTCCCCCTTTCACCCCTCTGCCACTTGCAATCCCTTCTCCCTAAATATTCTCCATATCTCCCTCATTTTCTTAATTTACTCAACCCATCATTCTGCATTTTTACGTACATATACATGCTACATACACCATCGTAGAACCCAACACCCACTATTCCTTCCAGCAGTTCCCCGAGCCAAACCCAACCCTCCTGCATGATGTACATATACACGCATACACTTTTATTCCAAACAACCCTCCACTTCCCATACCACTCCCCTCTCTCTTTTTTCTCTCAATTTTTCCAACCAAACAACCCCCCATGTAGCCGCCCTGCAGCGCACAACCCCCAACTCAAGCAGATCCCTATCTCCCCCCTACATTTTTCCTTCAACCACAACCAACCAAACAACCCCCTGCTTCGGCCCTCTACACCGCGACCTTCCTTCTCTACACTCCCCTTTCTCTACTCCGTTTGGTTCCATCATCTAACCCCTCCCTATCGCAGCCACACCACACATATGTATATAACCCCCACTACCCAACTCCCTCCCTCTGTTTTGTTTGCCTTCCCAACTCCTCAACCATTTTCATGCAGCCCGTAGACCACATCAGCCAACCAGCCTTTCCAACCCCTCACAGCAGTACCAACTCAACAGCCAACCATCTCCACCACTTTGCAGCCACCAAACTCAGCCCACTATTCTCCTCCTCCATTTTTCCTACACCCGACCAGTACCCCCCGACCATAGCCTGACCACCCCGACAGCACCAACCCGTCGCAACCCATCGCCCAAAAGTTGCATGTAATCCCCCGAATTTTTAAAAGTCTATATGTTAATAGATAAATTTTATTTTGTATAAATTAGCTTTTAAATATTTTTAACTTAATTATTTTATGGATTTTTGAGTGTATGAAATTTGGTATAAATATTTAATAAATTAAAATAAATATTTTGTTATTTTATTATACTCTTATTATTTAAATAAATTTTCAAACCCTTATTTTACTAAAATTATCCCTTTTAACCTTTATATTTTAATTATCTTAAATTAAAATATTAAATCAATTTATTACCCAAAATTATTCTATTTTATTATTTTATCAATTAAATTATTTTTTTATTTGTCTCGTTTTCCCTTTTCTTTTTCCTTTTTCCTTCTCCTTTTTCTCCTTTTTCTACTTTCATTCTTCTTTCTTTTTTCCTTGGGCTGCCAGCCGGCCTGCTTCTCCTCCCCACCCCCGATGCCTGGGCCGCAGGCCCACTTCTCTTCTCCCCCTCCTTCTCCCGTGTCGCCTGGCCCGCGTCCCTCCTTTCTTTTCTCTCATTTCCTCGACCGGGTCGGCCCGCGTCTCTTCTCCTTCGGTCGCCCGTCGTGCACCCAACTTCCCCTCCCCTTCTCCTTCTTCTTTCTTTCTTCTTTCTTCTTCCTCTATCCCCAGTGAGATTCCCAACCAACTTGCCATCCCTACCATCCCACCTGCAACTCCCACTCCCCCATTGCTTCCCCTATCTCTCTCTCTCCCTCTCGCCGTTTTCTCTGCCCCATCCCGGCCCCACCATCTCTCCCTCTCCCTCTCCCTGCCATTGCCATACCCCTTCTCCCTACAACACCCATTTCCCTACCACCTACTTCCACCCCTCGAGCCCCCTATTCCTTTTCTTCTCTTCCTCTCTTGTTTCTTCCTCCTTCCCTGCTCATTCTGCATTTTTTTTCGAGCCTTATGCCTTGCTCGGGCCTCTCCTTTTCTCCCTTTCTTCTCCTCCCCTCTCTCCCCTATTTTTGTTTCGCCACCTAGCTCCACCGCTGCCGCCGCCTTAAACGCCACCTGCACCACCTCCTGCCACCCTCTACCTCACCCTCGAGCCATCACAACCCCCATCAAGCCACCCCGCAACCCCCTTCTTCCTCCTCTCCTATTTTTCTCTTCTCTCCCTCCCTTCTCGGCAGCCACCCTGCACCACCATATTTCGCCGCCTTCCTGCCACTTCTGCTGCCACCTGAGCCACCGCATTACTCCCTACAACTCCCTCTACCACCCCCAATCCTCATTTGGTCGAAAAAGTCACTCGAATGCCTCCATTTTCCCTCCCCATTTTCCTTCCTCGCCAGTCCCCATCTCGACACCCACTTCGGCCGCCACCTTCACAGCCTTGTTGTCGCTGCCTCCGCCGCCCTTAGACACCTTCAACCCATCCCCGACCACCACCTACACCCCCTCTACACTTCTGCACCATTCCCTTGCCCAAATCCTTCCCCACCATGTCCTTTTCTTAGCCCCAAACCACTAACCCAAAAATGCCTATCCTTCCCTATTTCCACCACTTTCGAGCCCCTCCTTTTTCTTTCCTTGCATGCAGCTCATGCTGCATGAGCAGTATGAGCTGCTTCCCTCTTTAATTTAGTTGAAAATAATAATTTTTAAGGTATAATAATATTTTAGTTTAATTATTTGATTAATTAAGTGTTATAAAGCCTTATAATTTGGTTTTTATCTTTTCTAATGTAATAAGTCTTGATATTATTTTTAGGTATTGGTTTTGATAATCAAAGCTTGAACCTTTAACAAGAATACCGGTAAGGTTCGTTTTCGTGGAAATTGAGGTAACCGTTAAATCTCACTTAAACGCATGGATAACGTATGTTAGCACATTAGGCATTTTTAATGTGTATTATGCTTGATATATATTGTTTAATATATTATATGTGGTTTCTTGTGTTGGTTGATAAAAAGAAGCATGTTAGGTTATGTATGGAAATATCGTTTGAAGTGAGAGTTTGGTTGTTAATGAAATGTTAAGTATTATGCTATTGTGGTGTTTAATGCATGGTTTATATTTTGTGAGCCTTAGGGTTATTTTAGTAATATATATCTTGTACAAGAATATAGTCTAATATGTGTGGGTACTAAAAGTATATATTAAATATATTAGTTGTGGATGAGGTATTATTATTAATATTTTAAGTAGTGGTGATAATTTAAAATGAGTGGTGTAACAAGGGGCAAAATGGTAATTTATAATTAAAAGGGGGGTATGATGGTAATTGTATAATAAAAAGGGTAAATTGGTAATTTTATAATCATGGGGTAATATGGTAATTTTGGAAGTGAACGTGTAAAATGGTAATTTTGTAATTTAAGGGGTAAAATCGTAATTTTGTGATTAAAGGGAAAAAGGGCAATTTTGGAATTAAAGGATAAATTGGTAATTTCACGATTAAAGGGTAAAATGGTAACTTTATAATTAAAGGGGCACAATGGTAATTTTGTAATTAAAGAGGATAAATGGTAATTTTGTAATTAAAGGGGGCAAAATGGTAATTTTGTGAATAAATGGTAAAGTAGTAATTAAATGGCAAATGGTAATTTTATAATAAAAGGGAAAAATGGTAATTTTGTAATAAAAGGGTAAAATGGTAATTTTGTGATTAAAGGGCAAAAATGTAATTTTGTAATTAAAGGGCAAAATGGTAATTTTGTGATTAAAGGGCAAAGTGGTAATTTGGAAATTAAAAGAGGTAAAATGGTAATTTCTTAACTAAGGATAAAATGGTAATTTTATAAGTGATAGGGTGTTATGGTAATTTTTGGAAGTTAAGGAATAAAATGGTAAAATTTGAAGGTAAAGGGATAAAATGGTCATTTTGTAAATAAAAAGGGGTAAAAGTGGAAATTGGAAAGGAGTAACTTGGTAATTATAATAATTGAGAAGGGTAAAATAATAATTTAAATAACTAAAGGGTAATTTGATAATTTAATAATGGAGAAGGGTAAAATGGTAAACATGATAAGTGAGAGGGGCAATTTGGTAATTTAACCAACTAAAGGGGTAATTTGGTAATTAGGATATTGAACAGGGGTAATTTGGTAATTTGACCAACTAAAGAGCAATTTGTTAATTATAATAAAGGAAATGGGTAATTTAGTAACCTAACCAACCAAATGGGAAAAATATTAAGTGTAACAATTACCAAGGGTGATTATTGGCCTAACAAGTGTGGGAAATAACTCGGTAACCTAAATAGAGTAAGGGTGTAGCTAAGGCCAAATGTGTGCTATGTGACCTACATGCCTTGGATGTCCTATATAATTATATGTCGTGTTTTATATATTATTATCTTAATTGTTTCATGTGTGGCGTGGCTTGGAACTGAGATGTGTACATGTGTCCTCTTTTAGTATGTGATAATATGGATATGCTATAAGTTATGATGTGATGTGATGTGGCCCTTTAAGACATACATGCTAGGATAATTAATGCGGTAATGTGGGATGGAGGCATGAAAAAGCGAAATGGGAGAGAAAGATAACCAAGGGGAAGTAAGTTGGCTAATGTAGGTATAGGACGAACTAGGGTTTGCACGGGATGGTTAGAGTCTGCATGGGGGGCAAACTTTACGTATGGAAAGTTGCCTCGGGACGTGAGGAAGGTAATAGAAGTGTCGTTTGGGTGTCTGGGGGCTTCAGGCGAAAAATAGTACGTGGATGACAAATTAGACCATAAGTATCCCATCTCAGCAAGTTAGGATTGTAACACCCACATTTTTAGGACTTAAAATTTTCGCTTAAAGAGTTAGTCGTAGAAGCTAAAATAGTAAAAATGCAGGATGTTAGCACTACACTTGGTACAAGTTTGGTCTCCTCTACCATTCTTATACAAATTGACCAGGCTAAAATGTTACTCTGCTTAAATTAATAAGACAACAATAAGAAACAAAATAGAGATTACAATATATGTTCAGATCATTCTAATAATACAAAATCAGTCAGCGGTTGAAAAAATCAAAAGAAAAGGAATACATAAGGAATATCCAAATCAAAATATACCGAATAAGACACGAGATAATCCTAACTCTCAACCTAAAAATTCAAATATTTGAGTTGATCTCACAAGCTAACATGTAAAGTCACCACTACACATTGAATAAGTAGGGAACCATGAAACGAAACTCATTAATTTAACGGTACTAAGTAACTCACTATACAAAACTAAACATGAAAATTTCACAATATAACATAAAATGTATTGCACGAGGACATGGTATGAAATACTAAAATATACAAATATATACTAAAATAAGATAACCATGCCAAATAACAAATATCATCAAGGCTACATGCTTCTCATACCAATTTACTTAAAACTAAAAAAATACCTAGGACCAATCTCAACCCAATTTCCATAACATTTGCATGATATCTCATAAATATAAGATCCACACCAATAATTTCCAAAACATCATATGTAGGTCATGAAGGCAAATATTGACCGCATGTAGGCATGAAGGTAACTATCAAACCATGGATAGGTGCGAAGACAACTATAAAACCATAGGTTGGACATAAAGGTAACTTCCGATCACATGTAGGCATGGAGCCAACTACCTAACTATAAGTAGGGCACGAAGGTAACTACCAAACTACTAATCTAATATCATGCCAAACCAATAATAATTACTTCCATTTTTATTTATTTAAGTGGAGATCCTATAAACTTGGAGACACTAATATACATTGTTCATACCAGTGCATACAAGCAACTTTATATCTTACCGACTATCAATCCAAGGGCACTAGGATACCCTAGTCGCATCGATACACAAAAAAAAACACAATACCCTACCAATAAGGATACCTAATACATAAGTATGTATACCCTCTAAAAAGTTTGTCGAGCTAAATAGAGTAATACATAGGGCCTGGCTGGGGTATTAAGGCACACTAACAAAAATACAAACTAAATCATGGGCTAAACTACATCTTTAAGGTAGCTACCCTTAAAGAGCAACAATTTTCGATCACATAATACAAAAAACAAATTCAATTTTCTTACTTAACCATTTTTGCTCATTCTCATTTATTCAAAACAACCATAATCAAAGTCAAGACTAAGGTCTACCTAATAATATACTAAGACCATCATGCATCCAATTATCCATATTTATGTATATTAGGTCATAAATGATAAAAAAAAATTCTTAAGGCCATAGTTACCACACTATTATCCATTTGAATACGAATTTCATTTAATTTTATAATTTTTCATGAAAAGGATAAAATACTATAATTAAAGTTTCTAGCATGTAGGTAAATAATCAGACATAATAGATGGAAATTTTATCCTTACACATGATCGAACACGTAAAACCCTAACGTGCATATCCAACCCATCAAAAATCATATATTTTCATACTCAACAATCATAATACATGTCAAGCATACTTATTGGAATAAAATATCATGGCACAATTTAAAAGACCAAATATACCCTTAGGACATACAATGATAATAATTATGCTAAAAATACGCCTACACATACTCAAATAATTATATTAGACCTTTACATCATGCATAATTACTCCATGCCCTCAAATCTATTATAACATACTTTCATACACATAATATTACAATAATTTACATGCTCCATTTTTCATACTTACATGCTAACACTATTAGTGAAATAAATATGACACAACAATACATGGTTAAAATAATAATAATAACTTATCACATTGGAACTCTAATACACTATCATGTGATATTTAACAATTTAGTGAGGTATATGGGTTACTTAATTTTCCACAAAAAGTAAAAAATATAAACAACCTACTAAAAACTATTAGGTTCCACTAGTCATCCTCTTTTACCTAAAAAAATAAAATAAAATAACAACATCACAACACTAAAAGACAACACTTAATAAAATAAAACTAAGCCAAGTGACACATGTAGGCTCACCCAACCAAGGGCAGCCAACATGAGCCACTCATGTAATAAGTGCAAGGTTGCATAAGCTGAACATGTAGCAAGGGAGCGCCAACGTAGGGGCTACACAACACAAATAGGGGCTAGGGGAAGGGAGAGGGTGGCTAGTGTAACACAAGGTTGGGCCGAGGGTGGTTGGTGCATCACAAGGTTGGGGCGAGGGTGATCATTAGGTGAAAATGGAAAAGAAACCAAAATGTAGGGCAAAAAGATTGATGGTAGCTTGGGTGAGGGAAAAAGAGAAAATGGGAGGAGTAATGACCTCAATAGATGCTTGGTGGTGTCAAAATAGAGGCTGGATTGGTGGAGCTACCGGTGGGGTGTATGGAAGTTTGATGCATCAAGGAGTAGGGTTATGTAAGGGGAAACCATTGCAAATGAGGTGTTAGTGTGAGATTTTGACATAGATAGATAGGGGGTTGCGATGATGGGTGACGTTGGGAAGCTGGAGTAGATGGAGGATAGGGGTTACTGGCACCAGGTGGTAGAAGCTGGTGATGGTCGTTGTTTACTGGGGTGCAGTTTGGTGACATAGAAAATGGATGGGTAAGAGGTTGGTGGTGGTGGTGGTTTGATTGAAGGAAGATGCTCTACAAATGGAGGTCAATGGGGAGGTGGGGCTAGAAGGTTGATGATGGAGGAGGTTGTGAATCAAAGGAATTCAAAACAGGGGAGCATTTATGTTGGCAAGAAAATGATGACAAGCTTGATGGTGGTGATTCCATAGAAGGGAGAGAAGAAGAGGGGTAAAGAAGAAGATTTTGGAGCTTGGAATGGTGGTGTCATGAGAGAAAGGATAGGGGTTGTTGAGTTGGAGAAGGTGAGGGAGACCCGAGGAAGATTTTATGCAAGGAAAATGGGATGTTAAGTCATAGGGTTGGTGTGAGAGAGAGATGATAGGGCATAGGTTAGACTAGGATTAGAATTATTTTATTTTAAGTTTAGTTTGGTTAGGACAAATAAACTTAGAAAAATTAACCGGTTAAAGTTGAGGGTTAAGGAAAAAGGTAAAAATATTTGGGATAAATTATTTAAGAATTTATTTGGGTTATCTATTAGAGGCTAACAAAAATAATTAAGATGAGATTTTAGTGTTAGGTTTCAAATAAAAAGGATAAACACCCAAAAACAAATGATACAAAATTTTGGAATGTTACAAGGATGACGTGAGGTGACATATATGTGAGATTGACTCTGCCAAAAGATGGGAAAATGCTTGTAGATCCATGAATGCACACATTTATAATATCAACAAAAGATGTTTAACCTATAATTCAAAATTTTATGTAATTAATAATTAAAAATAAATTATTAAATCTAATAGTGTGGCGCGACCACCTATCTACTTGCACTCATCTTTGTACGCTATCCCAAGTTGTCTATATAGATACGCTAAAGTACCAGCTTCAACCTCCTTCTTACCTAACCTAGCCAAATCGGCTACCAATCTCAACACTGATAATGAAGCACAGTTTATGGACTTGTCTAAGAAAAGCATACAAGAAAGTAAGTACCACAACTATAGGTGGGTATAAGACTCACCGTGACTCACCTATTCCTTATTAAGCTTGTACCAAATATGATCAAATGAAACCTTGTTGCCCTTCAAAAAATCCCTTACAACAACCATCATCTTAGAGTCACCCCATGTCTCATACTATAATGACACCACATTGCTATCATTACCAAATGAATTGATCGTATAATCATAGCCATCACAATTAAGTTCTATGGTCCAATGTATATCATGTAGGGTAATAGTCATCTTACCAAATGAAAGGTGGAAGCTTTTAGTCTCTGAATGCCACCTTTCACCAAAATTATATATGAGAGGGTTGTTATGACACTAGAAGTTAGCATCCCACAAATAAATTAGACTAATGCCTTGAACGATCTCATATATATTACTTATATTCAGATTGAGCTGAGGTAGTCTTGCAAGGCTCTTTCCTTAAATGAACCCTAAGTGGCAACACATGTGATTCATACAAAAATAAGATAGAAAATTATAATAATTAATTATATGGAATTATAAAAATAAAGGTATGTATGAGTTAATACATAAAACAATAAAAAATAATTGATCATAATTCCATATGGTGTCTCTTGAAGCTAGTGAGAAGATTGGGAACTTCTTAACCACTTTCGACATGCTCAATCAACCTTTAATCATCACTCATTCCCCATGACGAAGAAGATCTAGCTATTGTCTTGCCTGAGGCACTCGTGCTAGTGTCACCTCCCTCAGTATCAATCTCATAATCATAATCATATGGAACACAATCTATGTCCAAAGACCGATGTATTGTATATTCTTTTTCTGCTCGTGCTCTAGCAATTGCAATCATCCTTTTTGGCACCCTACCAGTGGGAGTATCCTCCTTCAACAATTTTCCCTTTCCTTTATTCCTGGCCATCTACAAATTATGATTGAAAAAAAATGCTAATATATATTTTAAACTAACTAAGCATATACTATTATGATATAGGTTTAGGTTTTATGGATTAAAAATATAGAATTTAGGATTACGGGTTAATGATTAAAGGTTTAGATATTAAGGGTGAGTGGTCAAATGTCTAGGGATTAAGGGTTTGACATTTAGGGCTATATGCGAGTAATGGGCGCGTTAATGATGGTGGGATGTGGGTGATATGTGTGTAGGTTGGGTTACAGGATGTATGATTTGTATGTAGGAGAGGGTGCGCTATGGGTCATAGATGCGTAGGTCTTGGTGAGGCATAGGTGTTACGTGTGTACATTTAGGGCCATGAAGGGCCAATGGTGTGTATGTGGCTATTATCTACAGTTTCCCTAGGCGTAGTAATGTAGGAGCATTCTCAATTGATGATCATAACCTAGCCATTAATTTTCCCAAGTTTGATAACCACAAAAACCTTCTTATTTGGATAAATTAGTTGTCTATCAAGACCTAGCCATGCAAGGCATGCAAATCCTTCTCCTTTTTGCCCAAAGTCCAGCCAAAACAAAGGCACTCGATGCCATGTTTTTTCCAAGATTTCTTCTATAATCCCCCGAATTTTTAAAACCCTATATTTTAATAAATAAATTTTATTTTGGATAAATTAGCTTTTAAATATTTTTAATTTAATTATTTTATGAATTTTTGAGTGTATGAAATTTGGTATAAATATTTTAATAAATTAAAATAAATATTTTATTAATTTATCATACTCTTGTTATTTAAATAATTTTTCCAAATTATTATTCTACTAAAATTATCCTTCTAAACTCTTATATCTTAATTAAATTGTTAAATAAATTTAATACCCAAAAATATTTTAATTTATTATTTATAAATTAAATTATTTTAACTAAAACCAATTTTCCTTTTTCTTTTTCCCTTTTTCCTTCTTTTCCCTTTTCTTTCTTTTTCTTTTTCCTTCCTTGGGCCGCCGTTCAGCCGGCCTGCTCTCTCCCCCTCCTGCGCGTTGGGCCACTGGCCCATTCCCTCCTCTTCCCCCCTCTCCTTCTCCCGGCGCCTGGGCCTGGCCCATTCTCTTCTTTTCTCCCTACGCGTCACCTGACCGCCCCTCATTCTTCCTTCCTTTCTTGCCTGACCGGACCGGCCCGCTCCCTTCCTTCGATCGGTCAGCTCACACACACGCCCAGCACCCTAACTTTTCTTCCTTCTTCTCTCGTCTTCTTCTTCCTTTCACCGGCGAGATTTTCGCCGCCACCCTGCAACTCCCTCTCCTCCTTTGACCTCCCTAACTCTCTCTCTCTCTCTCTCTCTCTCTCTCTCTCTCTCTCTCGTCGTTCTTGCCCATACTGGCCCACTATTCATCCCCCACTCCCTACCATTGCCATTCCTCCTCCCTCTCCCTGCAACCGCCACTCCTCTGCCACCCTACCGCCACCCCTCAATCCTACCTATCGCCTCATCTCTCTCCTTATTCTTTTTCTCCTTCCCTTCCTGCTCTGTTCGGCATTTTTCCCGAGCCCCTCCATGCACCCCACTCTCTCTTTTCCTTCCTTTCTTCTCCTTCCCTCACCCTCTCTATTTTAACTCTGCCGCCCATCTCCGCCATTGCCTCCGCCTCAACCACCACATGAACCACCTCCTACCACCCTCTACCTCACCCTTGAGCCATCACAGCCCCCCATCAAGCCGTCCCGCAGCCCCAATTCCTCCTCCTCCCTTTTTTTCTCTTCTTCACCCCCTTATCGGCAACCGCCCTGCACCGCCCCATTCCGCCGCCTATGCCGCCACATGAGCCACCAAAATAATCCCTGCAACCCATCTACCACCCCAATCCTACCTTGATCGAAAAAACCACCCAAAAGCCTCCATTTTTCCTCCCCATTTTCCTTCCTCGCCAACCTCCACCTCAACCTCCCTCCTCGGCCGCCACCTTCGCAGCTTGGCTGCCGCCGCCTCCGCCGTCGTTAACCCTTCCCTGACCACCACTTACACCCCCTCTACACTTTTGCACCATCCCCTTGCCCTAAATCCTCCCCTAACCCCCTCCTTTCTTAGTCCCAAACTGCCAACCCGAAAATGCCCATTTCTCCCCCTTTTGCCACCTTCAAGCCCCCTCTTCCAACTTTCCTTGCATGCAGCTCATACTACATGAGCAGTATGAGCTGCTGCCCTTGTTAAATTATTTGAGTAATAATTTTGAGGTATAATGATATTTTAATTTAATTATTTGATTAATTAAGCATTATAATGTTTTATGACTTGATTTTATTATTTCTAATGTAATAAATCTTTATATTATTTTTAGGTATTGATTTTTATAATCAAAGCTTGGACCTTTAACCGGAATACCGGTAAGGTTCGTTTTTGCGAAAACCGAGGTAACCGTTAAATCCCGCTTAAACACATGGACTAACGTATGTTAGCACATTAGGATTTTTAATATATTATTATGCTTGGTTTGTGTTGTTTAATATGTTATATGTGCTATGGTGTTGGTTGATAAAAGGAATCATGATAGGTTATATGGTGTGTATGGAAATGATGTTAAGGTAATAATTTGGTTGTTAAGGAAAATGTTATGTATTATCCATGCTGTTTTATGCCATTGTAGTATTTAATACATGTCTAATATTTTGTGAGCCTTATGAGATTTTACTAATGTATCTTGTACAAGAAAATGGCCTAATATATATATAGGGGTGCTAATCATATTGTATTAACTATAAGAGTTGTGGATGAGGCCTTAAAGTTAATATTTTATGTAGTAATAATAATAATTTAATATAAGTGGTGTACTAAGGGCAAAAAGGTAATACTTAATTAAGAAGGGTATTTTGGTAATTTTGGAGGTAAGGGTAAAATAGTAAATTTATTAATAAAGGATAAAATGGTGATTTCGGAAGTAAGGGGTTAAAATGGTAATTTTCGTAATTAAAGGGGTAAAATGGTAATTTTATGAATAAAGGTTAAAATGGTAATTTTGTAATTAAAGGGGGCAATTTGGTAATTCCTAATAAAAGGGCAATTTTGTAATTTTGTAATAAAAGGGGCAATTTGGTAATTTGTAACAAAATGGCAAGTTGGTAATTTGTAATAAAAGGGGCAAGTTGGTAATTTGTAATAAAAGGGCAAGTTGGTAATTTTGTAATAAAAGGGCAATTTAGTAATTTTTTAATAAAAGGGTAAAATTGTAATTTTATAATTAGAGGGTAAGGTAGTAATTTTGTGATTAATGGGTAGAATGATAATTTGAAAAATTAAAAGAGGTAAGATAGTAATTTCATAATTAAGGATAAATGGAAATTTTATAAGTAAAATGGTGATGTGGTAATTTTTGGGAGTTAAGGGGTAAAATGGTAAATTTGAAGGTAAAGGGGTAAAACGGTAATTTTGTAAATCAAAGGGGTAAAAGTGGTAATTGGAAAGGAGTAAATTGGTAATTATAATAATTGAGAAGGGTAAAATAATAATTTAAATAACTAAAGGGTAATTTGATAATTTAATGATGGAGAAGGATAAATTGGTAAGTATGATAAATGTGAGGGGTAATTTGGTAATTTAACCGACTAGAGGGTATTTTAGTAATTTTAATAATGGAGTAGGGTAGTTGGTGATCATGACAATAAAGAAGGGTAATTTGGTAATTTAAATGACCAAGGGGTAATTTGGTAAATTTGGTGAAGGAGAAGGGTACTTTGGTAATTATGATCATATAAAAGGGTAATTTGGTAATTTAACCAACCAGGGTTAATTTGGTAATTTCGATAATGGAGAAGGGTAGTTGGTCATTGATAATAGAGGACGGTAATTGGGTAATTAACTAAATAAAGGGATAACTTGGTAAATAGGGTAATGAGGAAGGGTAATTTAGTAATTTAACCAGCTCAAGGATACTTTATTAATTATAATAAAGAAAAAAGGGGCAAGTTAGTAATCTCACCAATCAAACGGGAATTATATTAAGTGTATCGATTACGATGGGTGACTAGTGGCCTACCAAGCGTGGAAAATATCTTGGTAACCTAAACCGAGTAAGGGTATAACTAAGGCCAAATGTATGCCATGTGTCCTACATGCCTTGGATGTCCTATATAATTTATATGTCGTGTTTTACATGCTATTATCGTAGCTGTTTCATGTATGGCGTGGCTTGGAACCGAGACGTGTACATGTGTCCTCATTTAGTATGTGATAGTCCAAATACGTTATAAGTTACGATGTAATGTGATGAGGCCCTTTAGCCATGCATGTCAAAGATGAAATACTTTCGAATAAGATACGTTAAGACACTAACTACTTAAAGAGAAAGATGTTGAACCGGACCTAGAGCGGTCCACCGTCAAATAATAGTGGCAGGGTATTTTACCCTCACGACCGTTCCACCGGCAATAATCGTGGCAGGGCATGTACCCTCGTGACCGTTCCACCGGCTATAATAGTGGGGGATTCCGTGCTCAACAAACCAAACGTAAAATTGATAAGATACGGGAAGATACTAATTACTTACAGTGAAACACCTTGTAAGTCGGGGCCAGACCGGTCCACCGGCAAATAATAGTGGCAGGGTATATTACCCTCGCGACCGTTCCACCGACTATAATAGTAGGGTTCCCGCACTCACAAGGACTTGTATAATCCGATATGATGGATTAATGATGGACTAATGGCCATAAGGCCCGAAAAGTATCGATTGATAATGATGACCTATTAATATTCGATTGAGTGATAAATATGTGAATGTACGAAAGTGAAGGTCACGGATACGCTATTAATAACTGATTGACTTGTTAGATGGGTGAATATATGAATCTGAATATCACAATTTACCCAATGTTGTGTACGGATATGATAGTATCTCATGTGTTACATTACGTGCCTGTTTTTAAGTGTGTTTTTAAAGGGTTACTCAGTACCGTAGTACTGAAGGGTTCCCCTCGTGGGGCCCCTGCCTATTCAATGGGTAGTACCCCTTGCAGGTTGTATTCGTGTGCTATTCAAGTGGGCTCTCGGGAAAGAGCGTAAGGTACTATTTAGAAATTTTAGGGTTTTAATTGTCTCTTTTAAATTCAATGTATTTGTTATTTTGTAACTACCAGTGTTGAATCTTTCTCTTGTAAAGTGTTTACTGCGCTTCTCTGATTTTTAAGTGCTTAAGTTTCTCGTAAAATGATATTTTACTCTTTTAGCCTTAGCACTTGGTACTGGAACGGTATGAGTGAACCGGTCTGGTACTAAGTGTGACGGTAATACTCCCAAAGTTCACTAATTATTAATTGCTTCCGCAAAGTTTCTTTTAATTAAAAGAAATTTTTCAGTAGTGAAATTTGGGGGTGTTACATCCTCCCATTTTTAAACCCCGTTTTCCTTATTATTTTAACCCTAAACAACCACAAAATATGCATCACTATAAACCCCCATTAGAAGTCACACAATTCAGCCACAAGTTCCTTTCATTTGGATGATAAGTCACTTTCAGCATTTAAAAAGAACAATGTCGATTTGGGGAAGAACAAGGAAGGCTAGAAGACATTCCTTAATTCATTTTTTCACTTACAAGGTTAAAGGTTAAAAGGCATCCTTATCTCCTTCCTTTTGTATAATATGGCTGTTATGAATTGTAAACATGTGGTTTATTAGGATGGGAGTTTCAAGATCTACCTAAACCTTCCCCCCATAACCGAACACATGGCCTGGAATTTTAGCATAATTTTCAACCTTCCTAAGCCCTAAATGTTTGTATTAGTTGGTTAAGTTGTAACCTTTAATCCTACACTTCTTCTATAAGTGTTGGGATAAGATGAAAGGAAGAAACAACTTATCTTGGTTACACATTTCCTCTCAAACAACCGAGAGCCCTCTTCTTTCTTAAAGTGATTGAGTTTGAAGATCATTTAAAAATATTACAAGATTTATCTTAAGAGTTGAATTCCTTAAATGGTTCTTGCAAGTGTTGATTCAAGGAGTTATCAAGAATCAACTTTTACCCCTTCAATTCTCTCTCTTTTCCTTCTTATCATTTTGGTTGTTCTATAATTTTAGAATATCAATACCTAGCAATACCCAAGTTGGATCTTATATGCATCACGTAGGTTTAAAGAATGTAAGGGTGGATCATTCGTAAGTCTCCATCACCTATAGGCCAATAAAGCGTATGTCTCACAGACTTATAGGCAAACCATCAGTCAATGTTCGTCGATGAAAGTTTTCTTCTCTTGCAAATTGAAGCTCCAATTCAACAAAAAAAGGACAAATCAACTAAATAAAGTTCAAGATATGCATACTAATAATAATTTGGGCAAATATCATACAACAATTGAATAATCAAATGCCATTTCATTCACGCTAGCCTAGTTTGAAAACAAGTAATTTTAGCACAATTTTCTTTAGATAATAAAAAACTAATAGCATAATACTAACCTTTAACAGTGCAAAAATGGACGATGAATTGAAAATGAGATTCTTGAAGTTGAAGTAAGCAAAGCGACTAATTGGGAGCGAGGAGGAAGGATTTGGGGCTTTGGGAGCTAAAAGTGAAAAGGAAACAAATAGAAAAGGAATGAAAATTTTGGAATATATGGGTGTGAATTTAACAAATAAATGTATGCATTTAACTAATGGAATATTGCTCATTATTCTGCAAACCAAGAGTTACGTTCTCTCTTTCTTTGTTTATCCTTTTTATTTATTATTTCTTCTTATTTTTTCATTTTTTTCATTTTTGTTATTTTCTTCTCCCAATGCCAATCTATATAATATATAATAATATGGTCATAGTAGCAAATAAATTTTCCATCTAAACTAACATCCGTCAATTTATGAATCTATATTTATTTTTTCATCTATATCAATATAATGAATTTTTTTATAACGCATAAACTATATTCTGTGTATGCTAGTTATAGGTAATAATTACAATTCAATTTTCACATAAGCTATTTAAATGTTAATATTATAACTTATTAAATAGGTAAGGAATAAGATAGTTTGACAGATACGTTTGCTATACTATACTTTCATTTTTTAAAATAAAAAAATAGATCAACTTTTAAACTCTTTATCTTTCTAATTTTTTCTCTTAATTTTTTTTATTAATTTCATTTACTCCTTCTAACTGAAACTAGATAGTTATCAAAATGCAAACTTCAATTCTTTGACGTGTATTTTGAATAATTAGATATGAACATTAGTTATTAATTAATTATCTTTAATTTATTAGCAATTATTATTTATATATAATTCATTTTTATGATGTTACTCTATTTAATAAATATTTGCTATCAAACAAATAATAATGACTAATTAAATATTACACACTCCATATAAAAAAATGCATTCTATCACTAATTTTTTATATAAAAATTAAAATCATTTTATAAAAGTTAAAACCTACTTTTCAATTTTACCCTAACTTTTTTCTCATTATATATGTATTAAGTGCTTTATTTATTTTTTTAATAAATGGTGTAAATATAATGATAAAATCAATTTTATTAGATCTTTAAAAAGTGTGCAAATTGATATAACAATTTTTTATATTATTTTTTATGAATAGAGTACATATATTTAGAAAATAATTTAATATCTTGATTTCAATGTATAATATTTAGTATTATACATTCAAAAATAATAATATATAAATAAAGTTCTTAAATTTTCATTAGCATTACATTTATTATTATTATTATTATTATTTATTTGCAATTTTATAAGAAAAAATAAAATTCGTAAATGACGCCGGTGCAACACTAGATTTTATTAAAATGAAAATTTAGTTCGCCTTTTCCCTCCACCACAGATAGGCAGAACAAATGGTCTCCGGATCATGCCTAACACAAACAGCAACAATTGACAGCCATTTCAAGACATATCTTCCATGTTTGTTCGCCAGTTTTTAGCTTTCGGTGAAGAAAGATCAAGCGGCTCATTACTTTCTCTCCTTTTGCTCTCGATTGGCGATTGCGTGTTGTAATTGCATCTCTATTCCAAATCCTAAGCGAAATCCCGTTACTGCCTCCCCTTGTGCATTTGGGTGGCAAAAATATAAATAGTGGTTTTTAGGATTTGGTCCTACTGTTTGTAGTTTGCTGGGTCGAATTAAGGGGTTCAGAAGTTAGGGTAGAGAGAGAGGGAGAGAGATATGGCGGTAGAATTGCATTTAGTGCCTCAATTCCGAGTTCAGATGCCTCGGATAGTTAGAAATGGCAAAGCTCATGTCAGCTTCCGTCGGCCTTCTATCCCATTCAGGTAATAATCTGTTCATTTTTCAGTTCCAATGATTTTCTTGATTCTGTATTGACTGTAGGCAAGCATAACAGGCATTCTTGATACAAATATTTTTATCTGTCAGCATTCGGAGATTACTGTTTCGTTTGTCTTAGAATAATAGGACGTTCTTTTCCGGCACTGTGGCGAGAATGACTGCTCATCCCATTAAGTCATGGTCTTAGTATCATTTTCTTGTGTCATGTCACGCACGAACTTGTGTCAGACGGCTATGACAAAGGTAAATGAACAACCAGGTGGCATAGTCTAGGGAAATCCAAGACTAGGCTTCCAGCAATGGTCGGTCAGGGACTTTGGCAACTTGAGACATGTGAATAGATAGAACATCGAATGAACTATGTATTAGAATTTGGATTTTATCAGCTAGGAGGTTGATAAGATTTGTTGATTTTGGAATGTAATTGAGGAAATTTAGTATGTAGTGGAAGTTTTTGATGACTAAATCGTATAGTAGGCATTTGTGAAGTGGAAAATACAAACACAAAATCAAAAATAATTATGCTCCAGCAAGGGAAGAAAACTTGAAGATGAGAACATGGAAAGAACAGATATCTCAGGCAGCATCTACTTATCACTATAGGTGTTTGGTTTCCACGCCACTCATTGTGACTACAGGATTTTTAATCCTGATTATGTGGTACCATTGATGTTCTTCTATGTAAGTGGAAGATACTGATGTCATATTATAGTTTATTTCATTTTATAGAAATCGTTTAATCAACTATATGGTGATGAAGAAATGGAAAAGCTCAAAGAATAATAATAATAATATTATAACGAGATAGGCATCACTGGTGAATTATCTATAATGCTTTTGCAGGGGATAGTATTAAGTTATACAGCTAATAATTAGCTGTGCCCAGTCTCTATGCATAAACAAAGTTTGCTTGTGGATCAGATATGGCCTAAAAAGCACTGTGCAGTTGGTCTGTTTCTCTTTTGTTAAATGTGGATGTGATGGACAAAAAACTAGGAAAATGAATTTTAACAGTTCATGATGATATGAAGAGTGTTTCGTGTAATGAACCTTCCTAGAGCACGGGTGAAGGTCACATACGCAAGAAGGAGGGGCAAGGGCAAGGAGGGAAACACACTGTAATTCAGTTAACACCAAATGATGAGGTGGCATAGAATGAGCAGGGGCTAGCTTTAGACGGTTATAGCAGATACAGATATAAAAAGGGGGAAGGGGGACCGAGAGGGGGGCAAGAAGAAAAAGGATTGTAATAGGAGAGAATTGAGCCTCTCGAATGCTCAATCTGTGTTATCTACTTTGCTATTAATACTATCAGCTCTTATTATTTTTCTGAGTTCTCTTGATTTGTATTGTCCAAGGGGTGGGGAAAATTCAGCTGGGTTAGGGAAAACACCGATTCATACCAATTTGGTATCAGAGCATACCGATCAATGGCCCCTTCCGCGACACAAAGAGTGGAGTCCCTAGAGGAAAGGATGACTCTCTTAGAGGAATCCATCTCTGAGAAAGTTTCAGCAGTAGTGGAACGAGCGATGGGAGCGATGAGGCAAGCCTTGATGGAGCAGCTCGCGGAGGATCTCCAGAGGGCGGGGAAAAAACAGGGAGAAGAACTTCAGGCAGTGGCTAACAGGCTGGAGGAGAGGATGACTGGCAATCGCGAAAACTATGAGGCCCAGCCGGCATGGATGAATGAGGGGATCAGAGGAGGGATTCCAGGTGAAGGGAGCAATGGGGGTGCAGGATCAAGGGGAGGCCCCGGGGACTGGGGTGTAAGTCGGGGATTTCCAGGTGGAGGTGAGGGATGGCGATATCGTAAACTGGACATGCCCCCATTTGAAGGTAGTGATCCCGATGGGTGGATTTTGAGGGGAGAGAAGTATTTCTCCTTCTATCGCTTGAATGATGAGGAGAAACTGGAGGCGGCGGTGGTGGCCATGGAGGGCGACGCCCTAAGGTGGTACCAGTGGGAGAATAAACGCCGACCGATCAAATCATGGGCGGAGCTGAAAGAGCTGGTACTTCAACAATTCCGACCGGCAAACGCCGGCTCACTCCACGAGCAGTGGCTGGCGACAGCTCAAGTGTCGACAGTGGTGGAGTATCGACGAAAGTTCATCGAGATGGCGGCCCCCTTGAATGATATCCCGGAGAGTCTCTTATTGGGTCAGTTTATCAATGGGCTGAAGGAAGAGATAAAGGCGGAAGTCCGGTTGTTGAACCCCCTCAACTTAGATCAGGCCATGGAATTGGCGATCCGGATCGAGGAGAGAAATAGAGTAAACGGACTAAAGAAGAGTTACAACTGGCCAGCAAAATCTGGGCCTTATTCCGTCTACAACCGGGCGCCCCTTTCTGGATTCCAGGGTAACGGGGGATCGTCAAGCCACGCCCCAGCCAGAAGTTGGGCTGCAACCCTTAGCGAAACCCAGTCTTCTGCCAGCAGCCCAAGGATCTCTGCCCAGTCGACAAGGTCCATAGGCGAAGTCAAAAGGTTGACCGAGAAGGAGCTGCAAGAGAAGAGAGCCAAAGGGCTCTGTTACCGTTGCGACGAGAAATGGAGTATCGGGCATAGGTGCAGGAAGAAAGAGCTGAGCGTACTGCTAGTGGACGATGAGGATATGGAGGAAAATGAAGGGGATCCTGGGGACGGGGAGCTCTCGCGGCCGCCGACGGAGGAGATTCCGACTGAAGTCTCATTAAATTCAGTCATCGGCCTGACTAACCCGAAGACGATGAAGTTGAAAGGAAGAATTGGAGAGCGGGAGGTGATAGTGATGATCGACCCCGGCGCAACCCACAATTTCATTTCCCTAGCCACCGTTAAGGAATTACAGATTCCTATCACGCCTTTGCAAGGATTTGGCGTTTCTCTGGGTAACGGCGAGGCTGTAAAAGGCTCGGGTGTCTGCAGGGGAATACAGCTGGAATTGGAGGGAGGGGTATGAGTGATAGAGGATTTTTTGCCCCTGGGGCTGGGAAATTCTGAATTGATTTTAGGTATGCAGTGGCCGGAAAAACTGGGTTCGGTGGTAACCAATTGGAAGACACAAGAAATGCGTTTCCAACAGGGAGGGGAGGCTATCTGTCTGAAGGGGGACCCATCCCTAACTAGAACAAGAATCTCCCTGAAGGCCATGATACGTGCTCTGCGCAAGGAAGGGGGAGGGATTTGGTTAGAATTAAATCAGGTGGAAGGAGAACCGGAAACAGAACCCAAGATACCGGGGTTTTTAGAAGCCACGGTCGCGGAGTTCAAGGAGGTCTTTGCCAAGCCAGAAGGGCTGCCTCCTCAGCGGGGGCATGAGCATTCAATAATACTCAAGGAAGGCAGCAACCCGGTTGGGGTGAGACCATATCGATATCCCCAATTTCAGAAGGATGAAATTGAAAGACTCATCAGAGAAATGTTAGAGGCCGGCATAATCCAACCATCTACAAGTGCATTCTCGAGCCCTGTACTGCTGGTCAGAAAGAAGAACGGGTCGTGGAGATTCTGTGTTGATTATCGGGCTCTAAACAAGGAAACGGTGCCAGACAAATATCCCATTCCAGTCATCGATGAGCTACTGGATGAGCTGCATGGAGCCTCCATATTCACAAAGCTAGACTTGAAGGCTGGCTATCACCAAATCCTAGTCAGACCGGAGGACACTCATAAAACAGCCTTTCGAACCCATGAAGGGCATTACGAATTCCTGGTCATGCCATTTGGGCTAACCAATGCCCCAGCCACCTTTCAGTCTCTCATGAACGATGTCTTTAGACCTTTTCTGAGACGGTTTGTTTTAGTGTTCTTCGATGATATTTTGATCTACAGCGCTACCCTGACTGAACATGTGGATCATGTGAAAGCAGTGTTGAACACCCTAAGGGAACACACATTGTTCGCTAACATCAAGAAATGTGAATTTGGGAAGCAGGAGGTAGCCTACCTGGGACATGTGATCTCTAGTAAGGGGGTAGCCATGGATATGGATAAGGTGAGAGCTATAGTTGAGTGGCAGATTCCGAAGAATCTAAGGGAACTAAGGGGGTTCCTCGGACTCACTGGGTATTACCGGAAATTTGTGGTCTGGTACGCTCAAATTGCACAACCCCTCACGGATCAACTGAAAAAGGACAATTATGGGTGGACAGACCAAGCTACACATGCCTTTGAGACCCTCAAGGCAGCAATGGTGACAGCCCTAGTGCTGGCAATGCCCAACTTCCAGAAAACATTTGTAGTTGAATCGGATGCCTCAGGCTATGGGATTGGGGCGGTATTAATGCAGGACAGCAAACCCATTGCCTATTTTAGCAGACTTCTGGGCCCAATAAATCAACTGAAATCTGTGTATGAAAAAGAATTAATGGCCATTTGCTTAGCTATACAGAAATGGAAGCATTACTTGTTAGGCAGCCACTTTTTAGTGAGGACTGACCAGCAGAGTCTACGATATATTCTGCAGCAAAGAGAGATCGGGGAAAACTACCAGAAGTGGGTTAGTAAATTGCTGGGGTTTGATTTTGAAATACAATACAAGCTAGGGGTAGCTAACAGGGTAGCTGACGCCTTATCGCGCAAGACTGAAGGGGAAGTGGAGTGTGGAGCTCTTGTTACTACTCAAGGGGTAGCATGGGAGACATTAACACAAGAGATAGCTGTTGACCCCATGCTCCAACAAATTAAAAAGGAGCTGGAGACCGGGGAGAAGCAGCATGTGGGGTTCCATGTAGTGGAGGGCAGATTGATGTATAAGGGGCGTTATGTTATTCCTAAATCCTCCACTTCCATTCCTATGTTGCTGAGAGAATATCATGATTCCCCTGTAGGTAGCCATTCAGGAGATCTGAAAACGTATTTAAGAATGGCCTCGGATTGGTATTGGCTTGGCATGAGAAAAGCGGTGGCTGCATATGTAAGGAACTGTGCGACCTGCTAACAACAGAAAGCTTCAACTCAGAGCCCATCAGGTTTGCTTCAGCCTCTACCTCTACCTTCAATGGTTTGGGATGAGATAAGCATGGACTTTGTGGAGGGGTTACCCATGTCCAAAGGGGTGGACACTATCCTGGTGGTGGTTGATAGACTATCAAAGTATGCCCATTTTTTGGGACTGAGACATCCTTTCAGTGCCTTTTCGGTAGCTGAGTTATTTACTAAAGAAGTGGTGCGGCTTCATGGATTTCCTTCATCCATAGTGACAGATAGGGATCGAATTTTCATGAGCAAATTCTGGATAGAGTTATTCCGTCTTCAAGGAACAGAGTTGAGACGAAGCACAACCTACCATCCCCAAACGGATGGAAAGACGGAAGTAGTGAACAAGGGCCTGGAAGCCTACTTAAGATGCTTTGTTGCAGGACAACCTAAGACATGGTCAAAATGGCTTCATTGGGCTGAATTCTCCTACAACACTTCTCCTCACCTTTCCACCAAAATGTCACCTTTCAAAGTGTTATACGGAAGGGACCCTCCCCATGTCTTGAGGTTGGGCAGAGGACATACAGCCGTTGATAGTATAGAGGAGTATTTGCTGGAACGTGAGGCGATATTGGATGATCTGCGTCTGAACCTCCTAAAGACCCAGCAAAGGATGAAGGCTACCGCAGATAGAAAGAGAAAAGAGGAATCCTTTGAAGTGGGAGATCAGGTGTATCTGAAATTGTAGCCGTATAGGCAACCGTCCTTGGCCAGACGCCCATATGAAAAGCTGGCAGTAAGGTTTTATGGCCCTTTTCAGGTTATCCAGAAGGTGGGGCAGGTGGCATACAAGCTCAGCCTCCCGCTAACATCTAAAATACATCCCGTCTTTCATGTGTCCCAACTCCGCAGAGCCATTGGTGCCACTCCTGTTTCTCCAACGATTCCAGCCCAAATGTCCACAGACATGGAGCTAGTAGTCCAGCCAGAAGGACTTTTGGATATCCGCACGACTACAAGGGGGCAGACAGCTAAAAGGGAGGTGTTAATCAAATGGAAGGATCTGCCAGCATTCAAAGCCACTTGGGAAGATGCAGCAGTCATACAGGAGAGGTTTCCTACTTTCCACCTTGAGGACAAGGTGAAACTTTGGGAGGGGGGTAATGTAATGAACCTTCCTAGAGCACAGGTGAAGGTCACATACGCAAGAAGGAGGGGCAAGGGCAAGGAGGGAAACACACTGTAATTCAGTTAACACCAAATGATGAGGTGGCATAGAATGAGCGGGGGCTAGCTTTAGACGGTTATAGCAGATACAGATATAAAAAGGGGGAAGGGGGACCGAGAGGGGGGCAAGAAGAAAAAGGATTGTAATAGGAGAGAATTGAGCCTCTCGAATGCTCAATCTGTGTTATCTACTTTGCTATTAATACTATCAGCTCTTATTATTTTTCTGAGTTCTCTTGATTTGTATTGTCCAAGGGGTGGGGAAAATTCAGCTGGGTTAGGGAAAACACCGATTCATACCATTTTGCTGTGAGGGCCTCTTGGTGAAGTATTATATGGTTTGATTGTTGCAAACTTGCAATCATCGCGATTGTTGAGGAAATGGCTTTTCTTCTCTTTATTGTTTTCTACATATATGTATATACATTTATGTTTTTGTTGTGGGTGGTGGGTCGGTTGTGTCAATCCAAGTGAAAGGCTTATATATTGATCCTAAACCAGCATTATTAGATGAGGGATAGATACCCTCTTACTGGCTGTGGATTCAAGGTTCCTTCTGTGGTACCATAGTTGACATTATCTGATTGGGGGAAACCCTTTTTGACTTATATTCCTTTATCTGCTTCTCTTTTCCCCCCTTTATCATGTTGCTCTTTATATTGCAGAGAGTTGTACCACTTTTATTCCTCTAAATGGAAATTACTTGAAGTGCATTGTGATGATCGTGTAAGCATTTGGCCTCATTCTGCCTCATCAAATGATACCTCAAGGGCGCCTGATCTCACTTTTGACAGGTCGCAGCCTCCAGATGGGGCAGACGATGGATTGCTGAAACGAAATTTTGATGGATTCATTGCCCATGAAGCTGTTCTTGATGAACAATACTGGGTTATTTTTCCGACCTCCCCATCTTTCTTTTAAATGCTTTGGCATATAATAGGATCATTATACCTTTGTGATAAGGTACTTCATGCGATCTTAATTTCAACACATTTTTTTCCTGGCAGGCTGCAGCATCGTTGCGTGCAGAGGTCCATTGGGAATCCTTGTCTTATATGAGGTGAGTTTGTATGCTCAGATTCACTTTATCTTTTCGGAAGGCATTCAGATATTGTTCAGTTCTAACTTATGGTGGACGATCGAAATATAAAATGCCTCCAGTTTCTTATTTGTTCCTTTCTCTTTTCATTCGCACTGTTTCCTTTTCTATCTGAAGTTGTGAATTTAGTTTCTGCAGTCATTTATTACGTGTCTCATTATTCTTTTCATTATTATTACTGGACTTTGCAGGCATGTCAACACATATAAGAGGAAGTATGCTGAGCAGGTCCGTTAACATGGAACTTTGCATCTCTGTTCTAGGCATAGAAATATAGGTGGAAACTTATATATAGAGATGACGAATCTGGAAGTTGTCGCAGACTTTCCAAACTAGAAGAAAAAGATGAAATGGGGCCTGCATGACATCTGACAGGAAGATATACTAATGCATCTTGTGTCCGTGTGTCAAACTGAACTGCTGCTGTCACATTCATGTAGAAATTTATGACCAGTAGGGACATGCATCGTGGTTATTTCTACCTAAGTATGATCCTTATCATTCAGTTTTAATGTGTCCCTTCCTGATTTATCGTACTGTTCTGTATATACTTATTTTGTACTGCCACCTTCATTTGCTTCCATCTTGTAATCAATGTATGGCTTGATTGTTCCCCTCTCTAGTGTTTATTTCATTCTGTGAAGGTCAAGGTTGCCCCTCTAGGCCTTTAGCTATATTGGGCCTGTGGAATTTCTTCTGTATGAGTTTGGAATGGGTAAAACTCAGGGTCAATTTGATATATTGGCGGCCATCCTGCTTGAGTTGGAATCATATCCAATTGCTTGTTATAGTTTATGAGCGCAGGAGGATACTTATGATGCTTTGAAACATAGATGAAGTCATCAGTTACTATTTGTTGAAGTTTTTTTTTTTTTTTGGTAAGTAAGTGAATGATATATTAATGAAAGAAGAGACTACAAAGTTCTAGATTGCAAGAAGAAAAACAAAATTATACTAGGGAGTTTACTAAACCAACAAGTTCCCTATAAGATTTGCAATGATGAAATAATTTAGCTCACGTCGCCATTTCTCGAACAATAGTCTTTATGATTTGAGTAGGGGATTCACTAGTATGCTGGAAAATTCTTCTATTCCGTTCATGCCAAATATGGTAGATTACCGCAGCTGTTAGAGATCTAATTTTTTTTTGCGAATTCTTGGATACCCTACTCCCTGAATGAGCCATTGAGCAATATGCTCCCAAGTGATTAGGTGTTGAGTGCTTCTAGTCTTATGCATAAGAGAGAGCCAAATGGAGCTTGAGAAGTCACATTCAAAGAAAAGATGAGCATGAGTCTCATCATGGTGATGACAAAATTCACAAGTCGAGATTGAATTGAATCCCAGGTGTTGCATTCGGTCTCTTGTGAACAAACAACCATGCATGACAAGCCAAAGAATGAATTGGTGTCTTGGGATAGTGAGCCTGTTCCAAACCAGGTTATACCATGGGACTTGAGCTTTCCTTGGTCTCAAAAGGTGATAGACTTTTGAGATGCTGTACTCTTTTGCATTTGTGCAAATATTTTGAACATGATCAGGATCAAAATGAGGTTGAAACACAGGTCTTATCTCCATGAGCTTCTTAAAGACCTATGAAGCATTAGTAGGGGTATTGATACACTATTTACTAAAGTTAGTCAAAAGAAGCTAAGGAGTTTACAAGGCATTAACCTCCTTAGCGTCTATGATTTTGAAGTGATTCCAAGGTTCTCTAAATTTTTAGCCATTTGATGTCTTACAGTAGGTTCAGTTTATCCTGTCCCATACTTCTAATTTTCATTAGATTCCTCATGACATTGTTTGTTTCTCCCATGAAGACAATAAGTCAATAAGTGCACCAGCTGAGGATGATGTTTTATGAAGTAGCAATCATCAGGAGTAGTTTTTTCAGAAAGGAGCATTATCACTTTATGGTGAAGAAAGCCTGTGACGATGTTATAGAATTCCTCATATCTACCATCAAAGAAAATGTGGTGTGAAATCTTTGATTAATCTGGTATCTAAAACTGGGCTTGGATTGGGTATGCAATTATGTAAGTAATTACTATATTGCAATATGTGGCATTTGTTGGATGCACTTGCGTGCAAGATTTAGATTAGGCAACGATCTCTTAAGTGTATAGGTCCTTTGTACTAAAAGCATTGGCTCTCCATTGAAATTCAAAAGGCGAGACACAATGGTTGTCCTTGTCACTTCAGTCAGTTGGGGTTATGTATTATGAGGAGGAGATCACTAGTTCATTTCACCTTCACTTTGGGCTATATGCAAGTTTGGAGAATGAAATTAGGGTTAAAAAGTAAGCCACTGAAGTCTTTTTAATGATTGTGGCCTTTTGTAAACAGTTATTTTCTCTCTCATTCTACAAAAGAGATTGGAGCCATGGAACCTTCCCTGTTATTGACAAATATACTTGGGGCTATTCTTCTACTCCTTGTTATACTACAAATGTGTATATAGAATAACATAATGATACCAATTTATTTATTGATTTCCAGGCCTTACAACCGGCAATTAAGATTCTTTCATTCCTGAATGTTCTTGCTAGCTTGCTTTATTCTTTTGAGGTGTGGTTTAGCACTATTAACTTTAACATATGATACATTTGGCCTTTTTTTGGGATCTATCTCACGATCTGAAGTTCAGTGTTATTTGGTCAACGTGTTGTTGCTTGGGAGTTTCCTTCCCATTATATTGCTTTGTGCTCATTAGTGAAGTTGTATTGTCAATAACAGATTGGTAGTCTTGGGAAAACGGAAGTTTTATTTGTTGTTGCTAGGGTCAACAATTAATACCTTTTTCTCCTGTACATTTGGCTTTTCATGGAAAGGAGGTAAACTTCTGTTATGTTTCTCTGCTTTGGAGAACGGTGTTCACTTAGGAATTAGGATTCAGAGTAGCAACAATGATTTTTGCATGCATTATGTTGTGTAAGAAAAGTAAATTGGGGTGTTTATGGGGTGGGGGGTTATAGAGAGAGAAAGTAGAGAGAGGTTGGAGCAAAATGGTGTGTATTAAGTGAGTGATATCATGTCATAAACGGCCAAGGAGACCCAGTTTTATATGGTGGAGTATGAAGGGGTGAAGGAAAGGGTTGTGATTTGGTGTAGACAGTCTTAGGATTCCTTGCTGGTGTCAACTACGTGGGCAGTGTTTAGACACCATCTTCAAGGTGGAACTGCCTTACGCCTCTACTAATTTTAACACTTGGAGGACTCTCACATGGAACTTCCAAGAATGTTGGTGTTGGAGGTGTAATCGCAGGCTTGCAACACTTCTCAAACAAAATTATCAAGAAAATTGTAAAAGTTTGGGAAAATTAAAGTAATAAGCAAGAACTGGGGTTTGGTCTAACTGGTTTTCTGGCGGAACATGGCGAGATAAAGTGAGGAAAGGTAGAAGGAAGGAAAGAGGAAGAGGGGTTTTAAATAGACTCACCTTGGGGTGAATGGAAGGTTCTCCAAGGAGTTGTTCTCGATGAAATTTGAAGAATGGGTTAAGGCTTAATGTTCTCGGTGAAATCTTGAGCAATGATAATACTTAATGGCTTAATGCTAATTATCTAATATTAATTTGTGCGCAATTTCAAGATTCTGACAATTGTTCTTTCTGAGTGTGTTCTCTAGGGAAGGTGAATGATCTTGATCTTCCTGATCTTCGAAAAAGGTAGAAATGATGGGACCCAAAAGCAAAGGGAAATCATCGGACCGAATGGTTGGCTCATATTTTATGGGAAATCCAACTCCTTGACACTTGTCGAAGGGGTAGGGTTAACTTTGGCTCTATCAAAAATTTGAAAAAGGAAAAGGGAGCCACTTCCCAAGGGTAAATAATTTCCAAATATATAACTATAATCAGTGTGTTTGTTTGTTGTGTTTGCTTTGCAGGGACGGCATACATGAGTCTGCCTTGGTCTACCGCCTTGGCAACTCGCTACTGTGTCAACCCCCTGCCCCGATAGATTATGTTTTGTTGTACACTTGTACTATTAACGTTGTATTATCTCGCTTATGCTGACCCAACCCTCACCCCCCTAGTATCACTAGGAACTTTGTAATCATTGTAGCAAGTATGTCCCCATCCCTGCTTGTAACTAGATGCCTTGTTACACATGACAACTTGGAAGGATAAACACTAATGTTGCCCTAGATTCACTCCACTGGCTCATCCATCCCATTAGGAAGACTCTCTTAGGCAACACATTCGGGATGGTGGTTGATATGGGGAGTTAATATTTGAAGGTAGTGAGGATATGGATTGACCACTTGTCTTGGGTCAATCACCCGGCCCTGTTAATAAATATACCAGGTCAACCCGGAGATGCCGCGTCTTCTGGATAACACCCTCTCCCTCAATCAAGTGACCTTAGGAAAGACTCCCAAGGTCATTTACACCAGTCACATGCCTTTCCCCCACTCCCTTGTCCTCCACCTTATATTAGGGCCCCCCTTAGCCATTTATGGCATGATATCACTCACTTAATACACTCCATTTTCCTCCGACTTCTCTCTACTTTCTCTCTGTAGAGCGTCCTATCCCATTAAAATGTCGGTTTACTTTTCTTACACAACACAACTGCAATTGGTTCCCTCTGGTGTCAACATATTTTCACAGTTGCATAGTCCATTTAAATATGGAATTTTGGAATGAGGGATGTGTAGCGGCCACCACGTGGCATAGTATTATGTTTAGGAGAAGTATATGAAAGGAGCTTTTAAATTTTGACTCTGCAGGGTGACTTTATGGATCGTCAATATGCATAGATGCAGATGATGGGAGCTGTGGGTTATACTTATCAAGAACAAAATACCAGAGCTATTTATTGAAATATGTGATGGGAGAAGTGTGGTTAAGACTTCCCTAATAAGCAGATCAGCATAGTTTAACTGCTGATGCAGCCTCTTTTTGTTGTCAGCATTTATTCTAGACCTGGCAAAGTTGACCCAACCCGACCAACCCAACCCGAATAACCCGACTTGAAACCCGATAGTAACCCAAAAAATAAAACCCGTTCATAACCCGAAAGCCCGAAACAACCCGATTCAATTTGGACCCGATCCGAATTTAACTAACCCGATAATGACCTGAATCTAAATTGACCCAAACCGAAGTGACCAAAATCAATAATAACCTGAACCGAGCACACCTCAAACCCGAACCGACCCGAACTCCAACCCGAACTCCAACCCGAACCCAAACCAACCCAAACTTTAACTTTAACCTGAACTCTAACCCGAACCTGAACCGACCCGAACCAGACTTGAACCGATAATTGATTATTCTTATTCATATACACACGTGACTACCATGCAAATGCAAATCAAAAGGAAAAAAATTAGAGAACCAATTTATGAGTTAAAAGGAAAGGGGCAGCCTAGCTACAAGTAATGCTTTCTAATATAACACACAATGGCATATGCCACTCATTTACAACTCCCCAGCATGTCCCGCAGACTGTTTGTAGGTAGTAGGGTTTATGTATAGTGAAACTCTTCATGGTCATCAAGTGTCTACTTCTGTAAAGAACGTGGACATCACAAACAATATAGCAGTCATCCCTCACCAACAACGCCAATCCATTAACAATAAAAAAAATTAAAAAAAAACAATTAGTTAAGATGGTTTTTACATAAATAAGGCAATAGCAAACAAGAGAAAATCGCACATTTATTCCCTCAAGATTATCATGTACATAAGTGTAGTGAAGAAGAGATCATCCTTTAGATTAACACCAAACCAAGGGCTCCAAACATCAGGTTAAAGATTGATCTGGCTATCCTGTATTCTATTTAGGATTCAGGTTAACCAGCCAGAGGTTCCATGTTTCCTCAAATACAGCCTGTAGCACCCAATAACAAAGCATGATATGGAAAAAAATAAGCTAAACCTGAAGCTCTATATGAAAAAATAAAATTGGAATTACAGTAAATATTGGAAAGGAATCCAGTGTCATAATGAATGTTATAACCAATCTCAACTCAAATAAACATACCTGTGTTAGTGTTGTGGCATCAGCGATGACAAATGGCACATTCACCAACCCTGCTAGTGTTTTTGCAAGTAATGTCTTCCCTGCCCTTACAATCAGTTAAATACATGTACATCAGAACACTTGTTCATTAATTACTGCAGCAAATTGCTGCTTTAGTACTAATTCTGATTTATTGTATCATCTGTTCATGCAATTTGAAAAGATCATTGTTCATACCAGAACCGGTCGGACCCATCAACAAGACATTACTCTTCTCAAGTTCAACAGGATAATTATCATTCTCTTGAGCCTCATGGCCATCCATATATGCATCTGGCCTAATTATTCCAATTAAAAAAAAGAGAGAGAGATAAGTAACAAAAAATAACAAAATAATATCACTCCAACAGAAAAGAATCAAAAACAAGGTGATGAGCACAAACTATTTTTCAAGTGAGGTATCATATATTCTTTTATAGTGGTTGTAGACCGCCACAGAAAGCACCTACCAAGAAAAAGGGGGAAAAGGTGAAGTTAAAAATTTCAATAGAATTTTACATTCGTGCTTATCTGTGTGATTGAGGAAGCACTGTAGCAAAATAATCCTTCATGAATCCAGCTGATAGAGGTAAGAGAAACAGAGGAAGATATGTTTCTGCCCATTTGGTTCGAATCACACGATTCACACCAAAACCAAACGCGACAGTGAGGCAGTGACGAACTGACGATCGACGAAGGAAGCAGGATATGTTTCTGCCCGTTTGGTTCGAATCACATGATTCACACCAAAACCAAACGCGACAGTGATGAGTGACCAGTGCAGTGACAAACTGACGATTGGCGAAGGAAGCATAGTCTTCTGTTGTCCTGTGTGAGTGTGCGACAGTGTGACTGTGTGAGTGCGAGTGTGAGGTGAGGCTGTGACGCTGCATGACTTGTTTTGTCTGTGAGCCTTAAGGCCTTAACAGAGTAACCGGGTAATAGAGTAGACTAGTAGTAAACTAGTATAGCAGTAAGTAGCAGCAGCAGTGTAGCTGTTGCTATATACGTGGGAAATATTTTGATGAGTGATATCTAATAGGTTAGATTTGGAGGGAAAATAAAATATAGATATTGGGGGGAAAATAAGATTTAGGTGAAATATTAAAAAAATATAAAGTTACTAGAAAATTAGAAATATTTTAACTAATATCTTATTATAATTTATATAAAATTAAGGGGCTTAGAAAAATAAGAAGTAAGTGAAACATTTAATAGGGGACAAAGTGTTAAAAAAATATTTAGTATTTAATGTATAAAAAATAAAATGAGTCAAAAATGAGACTTTTAAATAAAATTTAATCATTGTAAGATTTTGAGTTTATTTCTCATAGTATTTAAATGTAATAATAATATATATAATGTTATTATTAATTATAATTATCATTTAATTTAAAGATAAAAGTTATTTGTATTTCTAACCCTAATTAAAGTTTGAGACTAAATTATATATGTAATTTATTCATAGCATATTTAGCATTTACATCTTTATACTTTATAATACTAATTCCCTTTGATAGTATTTGTTAGTTGGTAATGGTATGTTAGCAATATTTTGTGATAGTATGTATATTTGTACTCATTTTAAAATTTTACGTTAATTATAGCTTTAGCATTTGTAATATGGTTTTTTACTCCTTAATTCATAATATCAAATTATCAATAGACTAGTAGTCCACCTTATATGTAAATTATATCATTTTTTTAATATATTTTAACTAAAGCAATATTTATTCATTTTTGCTAAATTTCAATTCATAAATATTGAACTCATTATTTTGTACTTAATTAATTAAATATATTATTTTTGCTAAAACTTGTTTATTTGTAAAATTGGTAGATCATTAAGAATAATTCATTGGATGTTCACCTTATCTTTTGCATGTGTCCTCTGAACTTTTTTTTTTATTGATTTATTGGATGATTAATGATGTTGGAGCTTAAAAATCAAGATTTATTGAAACTTGAAAGATAATCTGTCAATTTTTTTATAGAATTACCGTATAATAAGTTAATTATTAATATAAAAGGGTAACTAAGTTATAATTTTATAAATTTACTTAAGAATGTGCATCTTCGACGGTAAGTTTTGTTTTGTAATTAAATTAATGACAAGTGAGATATTTATAATAATTGCAACCAACTAAAATTGAGTTAACTCATTATATAAATTATATTTCTAGTATTTATTTTGATATTGGTTTCTTTTATATATGAATATTTAATATTTTCATATTATAGATTGAATTTCCCTAATATAATAGTATCTTAGCATATCATAGAATCTATGACAACACATTACTAGAAACTGTGTGTGATGTGTTGGAGATGAGTTAGATATACAGGTATAGGAGGATGTAATGCATGAGTAAGCCATAATAGAAGGTATTTTTTACTTAAGCCAAATAATTTAGATTAGAAAATGAGTTTATAACTATTGAAATGCAACACACATGAGATATATCATGAAATTATTGGATCATGGCTCATAGCAAAAGAATACAAATTTATTATGACCTATTTTACAACTTATGAAATTATTGGATATTTTAAAGCTTTATTAACTTTACAACCAACTAGGGATAATATTAGCTTGGAATGATATTGAGCTAAAAGATCTAAAGGGAGTCAAGGATGAGTCATCATCATCAAGTTTGCAATGACAACAAATCTAGCACCTCACAATCCTCACTAAGAATATCATATTAAGATTAATACTTCAAAGAATCAAAGGCTTGTAAGGAGTAGCTATTAACTAAAAATAGGTTGGTTGAGAAAGGTACGAATGGACCAATGTGTGAGATATGTGAACAAGTAACTTAGACTTTGGTGCATGAGATTAATGATTGCCCAATTACCCAAATGTTTTATTTAGATGATGATAATCCATAGTGAAGTTGCATACTATAAAAAGATAATGAATTTGATTGAGTCTATTTCATAATCTAACATTTAGATGACGATACGTTAAAAATGACGTGTACACTTATATGGGTTATTTGAATGAATTGAAATAGGAGGAGATCAAATGACTCTGCACTGATTCAGTGACCAAAGAATATCATTGAGGATACCATGCACTTGCTTCTAGAATATTATGCCATAATATCAAGAAATAAAATAATTAACAAAGGAAGTGCATGGTCCACCATATGTTAGCAATTATAAGAACGAAGGAAATGGATGATATGCATGTTGATGCAAATTGAACATGAACAATGTAGGAAATCATGAAAATTATATTTGTAATTTAAGGTGTAAAAGGCGATATATTGTCACTTATTAGCTATGTTGTGACCATTATAAATATCTATCGACATATTTATAATATAGATAATTGTCTTAAGACATCAAACATACAATATAGAATTTAGTGTGCTATGACGGAGTATTGTTTTACTAAGTTAGGCATTGAGACAAATTCATTGGAAGTGGTATAGGGTTTATAATCATAAGACAACTTTGATATTTCATTTTTCACAAAGTTATTGATGATTGTTATTTTCATTTATCACATATTTATTTATTGTATATTACAAATTATTATTGAAAATGAAAAATAGTGACAATGTGATACTGAGAAATTAAAAAACCACAGCAAAAGAAGCTAAAACCAAACTAATAGTAATAGGATAAGGTCATACTATTATGGCTAGGAAAAAACTCTCTTATTTTAAATTGTGATGGTGGTGTGTTCAAAGATTTTATTAGTATTATAAAAATACTTAAAGTTAATTTTGTAAAAATTAAAAATAATTTGATTTTATTTTATTTCATACAAGTTCCCATTTTTATGTTCAAACTCGTTCTCGATCATGATTCATACTGTTATAAATAATACCTAATTTGAGTTTTTTGATTTGACCTAAAATCTATAGACCCGAAATAGACCTGAATTCGAAAAACTTGATAGATCTGACACTTAGTTGATCTGATTCACATCCGACCCATATAGTGACCCGAACTTGAATCCGAACCCAAACCTAACCCGAATTCTATAGACCCGAGTCAAACTCGAAATAGACCCGAACCCGAGAAATCCGAAGAACCTAGCATCGACCCGACCCAAATCACACCCGACCCGTCATTTAACCCGAATCAAACCCGAACCCGACCCAAAGCAACATAACCCAAAACACACCCGAACTGGATTAGACCCGAACCCGAACCCGACTCCGACTCGATTGTATAGTAAACAAAAGTTGACCCGACCCATATCAACCCGACCCAAATGACCCGTTTGCCACCTCTAATTTATTCTGACTGGCTTGGAAATGATATAAGTACATACATATTTTCTTTTTCTCCTTTTAAATCTTAACCAACCTTCTTTTTTTCCTTTGGTTGGTGGGTCAAAGTGTAACTCATGTGAACCCTATCACAATGGTTGTGGGAGAAATTGAAGAATGATACGATCAATTCTCATAACATAATTGTTCTGCTAGTGAAATGGGCAGAAGGCTCAAATCATTAATTTCTTTATGAGTTTCATGAATCATTTCTTCTTCCCCTTCCCTCTTCTCTTTCTTTTTAGTATTTTATTTGGAAACTTGACATGCTTTCCATTTTCCTCATAGTATATGGCTGCACTTAGTGAATGTGGCATGTTTGTAATATTCGTTGCACATGATACTTTATTATTTGCTTCACGTGACAGGAATTCTATGCACTGAAACGGCGATGCTCTGGGCAGGATGGAAATTCACTGAAGTGCTTCTGTGTTGTTGCACTTGCAGTATGTATACAGTTCTGAATTTTGATTACAGCATTTTCCAACTTGTCTCACCAACCAACATGATTGTTGAGAACTTCTCCTGTTGTGTTTCTACCATGTACCCTTTTGACAGTAAGTTATGCGTGAAAGAACTGTAAAATGCCTTTTATAGTCCAATTTGATCCACTAGAATTTGACCCTCGGCAAAGTGTATTTTTACTTCCACTTTTTAGGTTAGGGTTCAAGTTTTAACACTAGAATTCTTGCTTTGGTTCTTTCCTTTTCCTCTTCCCCTGTAAGGGTTGTGGGAAGGGGGTTTCATTGCTGTGCTTTCTTGACTCTTGAGTTATGTAGTGAAGAATGACTGATTCATCCATAGATAACCGCTCTTTCATTTGAGATTGCATGTACTTGTGCCTTCAAATACTATGCTTTCCGTTAACCATTTTTTGCAGCTGATGAACCTTTAGTTTTCCTTCCTAATTCTGTCAGTTTTTAGAGATCAATCTTTTTTGTTACTTGTGATTGCTATTGTTAGAAAGATGAATGCTATGATATTTTGTGAATAGATTTGTGGGATAAAATATTGGCTGAAGCAGCATGAGCATCTGTTGAGTCTCTTCCTGATCTGCAGCAGGAGTGCTTTCTGTTTTTATATATATCTCCTTTTCTTTTAAGGAGAGCGCATCCTCCTTTATATAGTGACTGCTTTTAGTATATTTTTTATCCACAGTATACTTGTTGGCCATTTCTTGTTGTTCGCAATGTCATACTTTGAGTACCAAGAAATATTCCCATATTCCAGCATGTTAAATTTTCAGCTGATCAGCTTTGAACGTCAAATTCAAACCTGTCATTTCTGTATAAAAGCGCCTTGATTGATTGTGATTTTCTTTTATATCATGTTACATGGATTTTTCTTTCACGAATGAATGGACACAAGTACTTTTTGCACTGTAATTCAGGTTGAAAGAGAGGAGGGAAGCAATGGAACTGCTTTAAATAGCGTAGTTGGAACGCTTGACGTGAGCATCCGTCAATTGTTTCATGGAGAAAAATATCCAGCGGTAAATTTGTTATTTCCTGCAGAATTCATGCATGGCGCAATTGCTGACTTTGCTCCTATGCAATATTTAATAACTCAGACTTTGAACAATTTCAGGAGATACGTAGACCAAAAACTGTCTTGGCTCGTCAGGACCCCCTTGGTGCCCATAAATATGCTTACATCGCCAATTTGTGTGTCTCCACATTTGCTCGGCGCCAAGGAGTTGCAACAAATATGATATATCTGGCCACTGATCTTGTCACCTTTGCCGGTATCATGTTTGAACATCTGGCTGAGAAAGCCGTTCACTATCTACCTTTTATTTCACTTCTGTATGAATTATGGAGTACTAAATTAATAATATGCACTTTGTTCTCTGCTCTCATAGGTATCAAGAAATTGTACGTACATGTAAACGCAGACAACGAAGCTGCCCAAAGTTTATACTTGAAATCTGGTTTTAAGGTCTGGCACTTACTTTTTCACTTATCTCAGGAATCATTTATCTTTTGGTAGCATAGGATTTAATGAAAATCCCAATTTTAAGTCATCACTTTGCATTATATAGCATTTCTCTTGTGTTTTTATTCTGCCTGTTTAATGTAGAATGCCACTATTAGGCACATCGTAATTTTGAAAGATTTTATCATTGTTTCATCACTAATTTGTCCATCATGCATTGTGCGTGGAACACACCTAAACCTCTTGATGAGATTGTTTCCTGCTTACCCTTTTTGTTCCACCAGTAAGTCACCAATAGGTTTTTTATGCTGTCAACCGCTTCATTATAATGGCTGTTCCAATGTTTATGTCTTGTATTTTGAGGTTTGTATGTAGCATTTTCCTGACTGAATGTTGTGGCATGGCATCTCGAGTACCTCTGTTCATTTCTGTACTCATTCCCGATTCTTTTGTTTCTCCTTTCAGTTTCATACTTAAAATAAAATGTTATGCGGGCCCGATCTCTTCTTTTGTGTGGAGTAGTTTTGGTATTAGTATTAATCTTTGTGAAGCCCATTGCTTAGTAGATGTCCTTAATCGATGTTTAAAGACCTGTTTTGAACTCTTCTTCTCTTTTCTTTTTGGGAAAATGTGGGATTTCATTGATTAAAAAGAAGGGACAATACGACTATGTTCATTGTTTACAAACTTGTCTAAGACATACGTGCGAATAATGAGATCTCCAAACTTAAACACCCGATTTGTGTTTTGTGCAGGTGATTCATGCTGTGTCAGCACCACTCACAAATGAACCCAGGCTTTTGATGTCGATGGAATTGTGAATAGCTTAGACAGGGATTCAGCTGTTCTTTTGTTTCGTAAGTCAATTTGCTTCAGTATTTACGCTGCTACGTCAAAGGAGTAACTGTAAATTTTCATATCTCCGCTACTGTCTATACTCGATTGAAACCTTGTGCTGTTTGACAATCTGTACAGAGATATAATTGTTGTAACCAATAGATATGATCGCCTTGAAATAAAGGAAAAAGACTAAAGATACTTGTTGTACAGAGATATACATGTAAGGAGTAACTGCAATTCCTGGTTCAGTTTGCACATCATCTTGCAGCTCATGTTGGCTTTTGACTTGCCTTGTATCCTGTATGGGAAGCTAAAATAAAAAACTCCCAGAACTGCGGAGATTATCTGCTGAATTCTACTAGAGAGAGCGACGCAATTGCACTATAGACAAGAAAAATAATGACAGCAGGGTCATATAATAGTGCCAGTAGTGCGGCTTCTTTATATCAATTCAATTTCACTACCAAAAATAATCACGACTGTCATATAATAGGAGCCTAAAACAGTCCCATACAACACCAGTGTGTATTATAGAAAACAAAATGGACAGGCTCTCCTAAATTAGGCGGAATAAAAGATGTTAAATAGACAATACAATCAGATGTATAAGCAGCTAGCAGAGCAAAAATATGACTAACAAACACCATTAGTCTTAGGACTCCCGACAATCAATGTCTTGAAATCATCTACAATAGTGCCATTAGTTTTCACAGCCAGCTTCTTAACCAAAGTAACTCCGTTCTTCCCAGTCTCTTCACATTTACCCCCGATGGCAGCAGCCGCAGCAAGCTTAGCTTCAACTCTAGCTGGCAGACTGTCCAAATCATGTAAGACCTTAGTAATATCAAAGACGAGCCTCTCGGCCAAAGTACGCGAGAAATCTTCCCTGATGACCACACGAAGGACCGTGACATGTTGTGCATCAGGAGGCATAGTATAAGCTGGAACAATCCATCCAAACCTCCTAAGCATGTCAGAAACTTCGAATTCGTTATGGCGACTGTTGTCTTTTAAGGAGAAGGCTACAAGTGGTACACCATGGTCTTTGGAGATAATGTTGAATTGTCCTGTCTTTTCTAGACCTTGTTTTAGTACCATTGCGTTCTCTTGACAGTTTTCCATTATATTTGTGTAGCCTTCAAAACCTAGACGGATGAGCTGGTAGTATTGTGCGATTATCTGGCTTGACCCTGAAAAGATAAAACATTATGGTTCAGAATCATAAGAGTTGACAGATATAGAGAGTAGGTGATTGAATAGAGTTTGGGATTGACATTTTGGCTTATGATCTGAGATTATATAAGATAGATCTATGATAAGTTGGTACCTACCTTTAGAGAAGTTGAGGGTGAAAGTAGGCTGATCAGCTCCTAGGTAATTTATATGAAAAACAAGCTCGTCAGGCAAGTCATCTTTGCTCCTCCAAATAACCCAACCAATTCCGGCATAAACTAGCCCATATTTATGTCCACTAACATTGATGCTCTTGACCAATGGTAGCCTAAAATCCCATTCTAGCTCTGGGTACAAGAATGGTGCAATAAATCCACCACTTGCAGCATCCACATGAATTGGTGTATCCCATCTGCAAACAGAATTACAGTCAATAAACTATCTAAACCAACAAGATAATAAGAAAACACACACGTATTACGTTGCCTACCCAGTTTGCTTGTTCTTTTGGAGCAAGAGATCATTGAGCAACTTAACATCTTCAAACTCTCCATTAAGTGTTGATCCAAGTATAGCAGCAACACAAATAGTATTCTCATCAACCAACTCGACTGCCTTAGCAGGATCCATAACATAATACCCTTGTCTTAGATTCACTTCCTTGAGTTCAACCTCGAAGTACCTAGCGAATTTTTCCCAACAGACTTGTACATTAGCACCTGTGACAATATTGGGTTTGTCGTAAGGTAAACCTTGTGATTTACGCTTGTTTTGCCATCTTCTCTTAAAGGCAAGTCCAGCGAGCATTATGGCTTCTGATGAACCTACTGTGCCAACTCCTACTGCTGCTTCTGATTCTTTTAGTGGAGCGTTGAAGAGATGGGCTATCATGTTCACACAACGGTTCTGTTTGCAGTACCCAAAAAATAAAATAAAAAATGTAAGTTGCTAGCTGTAGTCATCATATGTTATTTAGTTTGGATTAAGCATAAAACTTCAATTGTGAGGGAAAAGAATGATGAATATGTCATTATTTCATTTGATGCTTGATCGGATCATACTGATAAGCTGGACTTGTGTGACGGTCTTAGTATTCATCTGATAAGTTTATGATGTTCGTATTTGGGTAGCATTTAGCTGACCAGGGCCAACTTAGCTGAAGCTTTTGAACTTTAAAACATTATCGTAGACTTTGTAAAGGGCTAGGACCGCGGGTTCAAGGTGCAGTGGACCGGGTCATGGATATTTACATACTCGCTGAACAAGTCAAAGTTGCTATTAGTATTTTTTTGGGGGGGGGGGGGGGGAGGGAGGGGGTGTTGTCGAGGTCCATTTTAACTTGACTTTTAGATAAATAAAGTGAATACGACTATGACAACCCCCGGCCCCCTCCCACGGTTTTTCCTCTCCTTTGCTTTTTATACTCGTTGGTCATAATATTCTCTGAAATAGTGCAGCGGACCCCACATAATTGTTTTTTCATTATCAACTTTGACAAGCTAATACCTGAAAGCGCATCTTCCTGCCTATAAATGTAACACAGTAATAGCTTGCTTGGCATGAATAGAAGTCTACTTGTAATATAAATAAGACATTTATATTTCTTATATTTGAGATGATAATACTGTTATTAATAATAAAGTAGTAATAGAAAGTAATAATATAAATAAAAATAAATAATGACTAATAGTTGAGTAATGAATATCTTCCAAATGATATGTTTTATCATACAAATCTCGCCACTATACAAATCATTTCTTGTAGTTTCTTTACCCCAAATGTGAGATCTTTGTTTCTCATTTTCCGATCATACCAAACAAAGGCTCTAAGGTCAAGGAATGCATCAGTTTTAATATAGATCATCATAGGAACTTGGCTAATTAGCAAGCTGGGACTCATGACACATGGATATAACGCATCATCTAATCTTATATATATATTTATGTATGAAATGGTTATATCTATCGCAGGAAGATCTGTGTTAATACCTGAAGCTCAGTGGTGACCGGATATTCATCCATGTCAACATAATTCTTGTTAATGGAATCCATGATTAGCTTATCACATTCAGGCTCCATCCATGTTGTAACGAAAGAAGCCAGATTAAGCCTGGGATTCCCATCTAACATGAGCTCATCATTGATTATCTGATAAGCTGCTTCCTTTGGGATTGAGTTCTCGGGCATCTTGAACCTGCACATCAACCATGACTCCATTAATGACATCTGAGTTGTTCTATCTTAATAAATGGCTAATTTCATGTCATTTCATTGATCAGCATGAAATTAAGAAGAGAAATAAGAATAGAGTTTTTCAGTACTACCAAGTGTTTACCTAGGAAGCGATGTTCGGACATAGCGGGAGCCGAAAGTTGAATGAATGGAAATATCAGTTTCGGAATCAGCCCTTGAGATTGAAAGAACCATATTATTTAACTTATATTTCTCTCTTCTTCTTCTTTTCCGATGAAATGAATTTGAAATAGGGACCGAAATCACAAGTTTGTGTATGTGAGAAGGAGAGGCGGAGGAGCGGTGAATAAGAAAGGGAAGCTTATGCTTTGTGGGATGAGTTGATAATTGTAGGGAAGGTGGCAAAGGCATTTATAGCCGCAAGAATAAAATAATCCTGGTCGATTAAAGTCGATCGTCTTTTTCTTGAGTTGTTGTTGATATTATAATTTTTAGAGGGCAGGTGGAAACTGATTAGGTAATGTTCTTAAATAACTTTTAAAAGTTGGGTTATGGCATATTTAGTTCGAATATTTGTTAAAAGGATCTTTTTATGTAGAATAATATAGTCTGTTTCAGGGAAAAAGGGGTGTGCGTGGGAATGTAGTCCTCATTTTTTATTTTCCGCGTATTGTACTCGAGGAATATTTTAGGAAACTTCTATACTTTCAATGTCTTTCTCGCTAATGCAAGAGCAATGCTATTTTGATATTCTTGAACTTGGAAAACCAGAAGACCGCCCCCTCAAAAGGGCCAAATCAGCACAAGTGGACACAAGACTTGAATTATTCTAGCTCAATACATTTGATGCGTTAAAAAGAAAAAGGGGAAACGGCAGAGAGAGAGAAGAGGCCAAGAGTAGATATTCTTTATTTCTTTCCAGTCAAAACAGGTAGCAAACAACGTAGGAACCAATACCGCTAAAGGCCGAAAACTAGCCGGATTGGTCGCTTATTAAGCACGGGTTCCTGTTTCCTTCTTTCTTGCTACAGGTAATTTCCGCGCGTTTTCCTTTTTTTCCTTCTGTATTCTCTCGAATGTCGAATGTGAGGAATAATAATAGCAGTTTTGTTTACGCAGTATTCGCTGCCCAATTTCCCGGGGAAGAAGGGGGGTGTTTATTGGGTTAGGGAGAATCCCTAGTCCCCACTCACCGACTCACCGCCCACCGAAAATGAATTAATTCAACATACATGCCGTACTACTACTAGTCTATCTGCTTTTTCATAGGATGGTTGATTTAGTTCCCTGCCTCGTTGATCGCAAACTAGCACAAATGCTGCCTGCCTACAGCGAAAACATCAAATATAAGGCCGCGTACTTTTCCTCCGACAGATATAGCTGCACCATTTCGACCTTCCCCTTCTCTCATTCGGCCCGGTTTCTAAAATCTAGAATATTTGTAGAACATCTATGTCTTAAAAGGCTACCCGCGCTCTGTGACGAGGCTTGAAGCCTAAGCAAAGTGCGAAGGAGAGTAACAGTAAGAGCACGATTGATTTGAGGTTATTCTAGGTTGTGCGGGGTTAATTTTTCTACTTACCTCATTTGACAAGTCTCCCTCCTTTTATTTTAGTTGAATTCAAGCCGGGTTAGGTTAAATACCAACCGTATTTAATTTAGATTTGTCCCAAATTTAGTAATTTCTAAATCGGTAGTTAATATAAGTTAAGGTTAATGTTATAATGGTATTTACCTATTTATATTGGTTTACTAGTATCTAAATAAGCTTATACTTCATTCAACTAGATTAACCAAACATATATCCTAACAATATTTTAAAATCACCTAACCTAGATTTATCTATCTAATTTAATCCAACTAAGATTTATTTCAATCTAAATAGACTATAAAAGATATCCTTTATTTATGTGTTACCGAGTTAAGAATTATGTCATAATCTATTTTGATATCTATAATTCTTGTACTGCAAATTAAAATAAGCTAACATACACACACACACACACGGTTGGATATACAAGTTATCCGTATGCCATTGAAAACCCTTAATGTTATTTGTATGATAGTGAAATCATTAATGTTAGATTGTGCACAAGATATCCACAAACAATGCTCACACACCCATCACTCCCTACCACCTGCAAAACCATTCCCTACTCCCACCTCCTACACATGAGGGTTGGGGTTGAAAAATTTTTCCTCACCTCCCTCACCCCTCTTTGCCGCATATATATGCATACACATGCTCCACATTAAATGTTACCATCACTACTCTCTCTTTCTTTTCTACAACCAACACATCACCACTTCCCTCCTTCACCACTGCCTTCTCGTTGCCAAAACTACCTAAGATCACCTCCATCGGCGAGCCTAACCGAGGAATCAATACAACCGTCGACCACCTTTACCATTACCTCACCCTTAGCACTGTCCAAAGCCACCATAACCTGCCCCTAAGTACTGGCCAAAACCGTCGATCCTACCCCCTCCATTCGGTCATTTTCACCACAACACACCCACTACCTTCGGCTAACTCCACCTCACCCATTTTCTTTCTTTTCCCTTCCTTGTTGCAACATTTTTCATTGCAACATAACCCCTCCCCCTTCGGCAGCTTTGGCTAAAACCCCCACCATCACTTCGGTAGCCTTGACTGAAGCTCCCCCTCCTTCACTTCGGTAACTTTGGCCAAAGCCTTCCCCTCTATTTTCCTTTCCTTTGTTACACAAATTTCTTCCCAAACAATACCCTTATTTTGTTAGGTTTTCTTCCTCTCTTTATCCTTCTATTTCCTTAAGAATTTCCTTACTTAAGTGGTTTAATACTAATTATGTGTGACTATGCTTTTCTTAGGCGATTTTCCTGTGGTCCTGGAAGAGGTGGAATAGGTTTTGCAAGCTTAGAGACTTGATCTGTTTTAGTAAAGATGCTTATTGTAGTCTAGGGATTTTGATTGCTAAGTGCCATATATGATTTTATGTTGTACCATGTTATTGTAATTATGTGAAATAATATATTATTGTTGATATTATGATATGTGGTTGGTATTATATGAGAGGAAAAGAGTGAGTAGAGTTTATGTGATATTATTATTTTATGTGGAAAAGCCTTTGGTGTGAAATATGATTGTATCACGGGTTTTATTTATGGTATGATGAATGTGAAATGATTGTGGCAAGGTATTTGGAGAAAAATTTGGATTTTGGAAATGATATTACTAAACAAAGAAGATTTGCATGAAATAAGGGTTATGTTACCGATAAGGGCATTTTGGGTCAATATGGGTTAAATATGAGAATAATGATATTACAAGGTTCTATGTCATCTAAAATGTGCTAAGTAATCTATATGAAATGGTTGGAATATTTAGGAAGTAACCTAAGTTTAATAAAGTATGAAAATGGATTAATTTGGGCAATAATAACCTTAACCCGAAGAGGCTATTATCACATATGAAAAATGGTAGAGTTAAACCATGAAACTCAAGTATGTCATTAATATCAGTGTTTTGGTGTATATTAAATATGGTAAGTGTTAGGGATCTATATGAAAAGTTATGATAGAATCGTGAAACTAGGGTTTATAAGCCCTAAAAATATTAACTTTTGAGATAGGGCTATTATTGCATGTTTAAGATGTGGAATTTAGACCTTGAATTTTAGATATGTTATTATTAATAATAATATTTTAGGAATATATACTAAATTTGGTGGGTAAATGCTCATTATGTGAGAATTTATGTTAAAAGTGTGAAAATAGGGTTTTAGGGAAATAAGGATCTTAACTTTAGGGAACAACCTTATGGCCTGCGTGATGTGTTGACCTATTTTAATGTGCTTTTTTACTTGTAATCATGAATAAGATATTGATAATTTAAATTGAAAAATCACGTGAGTTAGGCCACGGTAATGTTTGTCATATTCGTTCCACCAGATGATAATAGTGGCTCATGACCGTTTTGCCTTGAGAAGGTGATGTTTTTAGATTTGTTCCACCAGATGATAATAGTGGATTAGGCGTGTTGTACCTAAGAAGGTGCTTCAGTCCATTCCACTGGATTAAGAATAGTGGGGGCCATGATCATTGTGAATGAGAATATAAATTGAGTAACCTAATGGATAAGACATTAATGATTTAAAGCGGAAGAGTATGTGATTCGGTCCAAGGTTACGTTTTCATATCCGTTCCACCAGATGATAATAGCAGCTCGAGAGTGTTTTTTCCTGAGAAGGTGATATTTTCATATCCGTTCTCTCCTTTCCCTCTCGCTCGATCCCCCCTCCTTCTCTTGCGTGGAACATTATCCACAAACAATGCTCACACACCCATCACTCCCTACCACCTGCAAAACCATTCCCTACTCCCACCTCCTACACATGAGGGTTGGGGTTGAAAAATTTTCCCTCACCCCTCTTTGCCGCATATATATGCATACACATGCTCCACATTAAATGTTACCATCACTACTCTCTCTCTTTTCTACAACCAACACATCACCACTTCCCTCCTTCACCACTGCCTCCTCGTTGCCAAAACTACCCAAGATCACCTCCATCGGCGAGCCTAACCGAGGAATCAATACAACCGTCGACCACCTTTACCATTACCTCACCCTTAGCACTGGCCAAAGCCACCATAACCTGCCCCTAAGTACTGGCCAAAACCGTCGATCCTACCCCCTCCATTCGGTCATTTTCACCACAACACACCCACTACCTTCGGCTAACTCCACCTCACCCATTTTATTTCTTTTCCCTTCCTTGTTGCAACATTTTTCATTGCAACATAACCCCTCCCCCTTCGGCAGCTTTGGCTGAAACCCCCACCATCACTTCGGTAGCCTTGACTGAAGCTCCCCCTCCTTCACTTCGGTAACTTTGGCCAAAGCCTTCCCCTCTATTTTCCTTTCCTTTGTTACACAACTTTCTTCCCAAACAATACCCTTATTTTGTTAGGTTTTCTTCCTCCCTTTATCCTTCTATTTCCTTAAGAATTTCCTTACTTAAGTGGTTTAATACTAATTATGTTTGACTATGCTTTTCTTAGGCGATTTTCCTGTGGTCCTGGAAGAGGTGGAATAGGTTTTGCAAGCTTAGAGACTTGATCTGTTTTAGTAAAGATGCTTATTGTAGTCTAGGGATTTTGATTGCTAAGTGCCATATATGATTTTATGTTGTACCATGTTATTGTAATTATGTGAAATAATATATTATTGTTGATACTATGATATGTGGTTGGTATTATATGAGAGGAAAAGAGTGAGTAGAGTTTATGTGATATTATTATTTTATGTGGAAAAGCCTTTGGTGTGAAATATGATTGTATCATGGGTTTTATTTTTGGTATGATGAATGTGAAATGATTGTGGCAAGGTATTTGGAGAAAAATTTGGATTTTGGAAATGATATTACTAAACAAAGAAGATTTGCATGAAATAAGGGTTATGTTACCGATAAGGGCATTTTGGGTCAATATGGGTTAAATATGAGAATAATGATATTACAAGGTTCTATGTCATCTAAAATGTGCTAAGTAATCTATATGAAATGGTTGGAATAGTTAGGAAGTAACCTAAGTTTAATAAAGTATGAAAATGGATTAATTTGTGCAATAATAACCTTAACCCGAAGAGGCTATTATCACATATGAAAAACGGTAGAGTTAAATCATGAAACTCAAGTATGTCATTAATATCAATGTTTTGGTGTATATTGAATATGGTAAGTGTTAGGGATCTATATGAAAAGTTATGATAGAATCGTGAAACTAGGGCTTATAAGCCCTAAAAATATTAACTTTTGAGATAGGGCTATTATTGCATGTTTAAGATGTGGAATTTAGACCTTGAATTTTAGATATGTTATTATTAATAATAATATTTTAGGAATATATACTAAATTTGGTGGGTAAATGCTCATTGTGTGAGAATTTATGTTAAAAGTGTGAAAATAGGGTTTTAGGGAAATAAGGATCTTAACTTTAGGGAACGACCTTATGGCCTGCGTGATGTGTTGACCTATTTTAATGTGCTTGTTACTTGTAATCATGAATAAGATATTGATATTTTAAATTGAAAAATCACGTGATTTAGGCCAGGGTAATGTTTGTCATATTCGTTCCACCAGATGATAATAGTGGCTCATGACCATTTTGCCTTGAGAAGGTGATGTTTTTAGATTTGTTCCACCAGATGATAATAGTGGATTAGGCGTGTTGTACCTAAGAAGGTGCTTCAGTCCATTCCACTGGATTAAGAATAGTGGGGGCCATGATCATTGTGAATGAGAATATAAATTGAGTAACCTAATGGATAAGACATTAATGATTTAAAGCGGAAGAGTATGTGATTCGGTCCAAGGTTACGTTTTCATATCCGTTCCACCAGATGATAATAGCAGCTCGAGAGTGTTTTTTCCTGAGAAGGTGATATTTTCATATCCGTTCTCTCCTTTCCCTCTCGCTCGATCCCCCCTCCTTCTCTTGCGTGGAACATTATCCACAAACAATGCTCACACACCCATCACTCCCTACCACCTGCAAAACCATTCCCTACTCCCACCTCCTACACATGAGGGTTGGGGTTGAAAAATTTTCCCTCACCCCTCTTTGCCGCATATATATGCATACACATGCTCCACATTAAATGTTACCATCACTACTCTCTCTCTTTTCTACAACCAACACATCACCACTTCCCTCCTTCACCACTGCCTCCTCGTTGCCAAAACTACCCAAGATCACCTCCATCGGCGAGCCTAACCGAGGAATCAATACAACCGTCGACCACCTTTACCATTACCTCACCCTTAGCACTGGCCAAAGCCACCATAACCTGCCCCTAAGTACTGGCCAAAACCGTCGATCCTACCCCCTCCATTCGGTCATTTTCACCACAACACACCCACTACCTTCGGCTAACTCCACCTCACCCATTTTATTTCTTTTCCCTTCCTTGTTGCAACATTTTTCATTGCAACATAACCCCTCCCCCTTCGGCAGCTTTGGCTGAAACCCCCACCATCACTTCGGTAGCCTTGACTGAAGCTCCCCCTCCTTCACTTCGGTAACTTTGGCCAAAGCCTTCCCCTCTATTTTCCTTTCCTTTGTTACACAACTTTCTTCCCAAACAATACCCTTATTTTGTTAGGTTTTCTTCCTCCCTTTATCCTTCTATTTCCTTAAGAATTTCCTTACTTAAGTGGTTTAATACTAATTATGTTTGACTATGCTTTTCTTAGGCGATTTTCCTGTGGTCCTGGAAGAGGTGGAATAGGTTTTGCAAGCTTAGAGACTTGATCTGTTTTAGTAAAGATGCTTATTGTAGTCTAGGGATTTTGATTGCTAAGTGCCATATATGATTTTATGTTGTACCATGTTATTGTAATTATGTGAAATAATATATTATTGTTGATACTATGATATGTGGTTGGTATTATATGAGAGGAAAAGAGTGAGTAGAGTTTATGTGATATTATTATTTTATGTGGAAAAGCCTTTGGTGTGAAATATGATTGTATCATGGGTTTTATTTTTGGTATGATGAATGTGAAATGATTGTGGCAAGGTATTTGGAGAAAAATTTGGATTTTGGAAATGATATTACTAAACAAAGAAGATTTGCATGAAATAAGGGTTATGTTACCGATAAGGGCATTTTGGGTCAATATGGGTTAAATATGAGAATAATGATATTACAAGGTTCTATGTCATCTAAAATGTGCTAAGTAATCTATATGAAATGGTTGGAATAGTTAGGAAGTAACCTAAGTTTAATAAAGTATGAAAATGGATTAATTTGTGCAATAATAACCTTAACCCGAAGAGGCTATTATCACATATGAAAAACGGTAGAGTTAAATCATGAAACTCAAGTATGTCATTAATATCAATGTTTTGGTGTATATTGAATATGGTAAGTGTTAGGGATCTATATGAAAAGTTATGATAGAATCGTGAAACTAGGGCTTATAAGCCCTAAAAATATTAACTTTTGAGATAGGGCTATTATTGCATGTTTAAGATGTGGAATTTAGACCTTGAATTTTAGATATGTTATTATTAATAATAATATTTTAGGAATATATACTAAATTTGGTGGGTAAATGCTCATTGTGTGAGAATTTATGTTAAAAGTGTGAAAATAGGGTTTTAGGGAAATAAGGATCTTAACTTTAGGGAACGACCTTATGGCCTGCGTGATGTGTTGACCTATTTTAATGTGCTTGTTACTTGTAATCATGAATAAGATATTGATATTTTAAATTGAAAAATCACGTGATTTAGGCCAGGGTAATGTTTGTCATATTCGTTCCACCAGATGATAATAGTGGCTCATGACCATTTTGCCTTGAGAAGGTGATGTTTTTAGATTTGTTCCACCAGATGATAATAGTGGATTAGGCGTGTTGTACCTAAGAAGGTGCTTCAGTCCATTCCACTGGATTAAGAATAGTGGGGGCCATGATCATTGTGAATGAGAATATAAATTGAGTAACCTAATGGATAAGACATTAATGATTTAAAGCGGAAGAGTATGTGATTCGGTCCAAGGTTACGTTTTCATATCCGTTCCACCAGATGATAATAGCAGCTCGAGAGTGTTTTTTCCTGAGAAGGTGATATTTTCATATCCGTTCTTCTAGATGATAATAGTGAATAAGGTGTGTTGTCCTTGAGAAGCTGCTTCTGACTATTCCATCGGTTAAAGAATAGTGGGGGTCCCTAAACTCAACGTATGTAAAAGAATCAAAATGGTTATATCTAGTAAAGAGGCCTGGATCAGTATTTACCTTATGATATTTTTTCATAAATTTTGTGTGTACTTATCATTTGTTTATGAATGCATGTTTTTATATGTATCCCTAACTCGATAGTATGGTCACCTTACTTAGTACGTATTGTACTGACTATCCTTTTCATGGGTATTTCTCATTCCTACAAGCAAAAGATCCCGATGCTTTTGTGTAGGTCCGTGAGGACTAATTGGATAATTTTGCTACTTTTGATGCAATGTGTGGGGAGGAGTGACCTTTTGTCTGTACTAGATGTTTGAGAGAAGAGTTATCTTATCCGGATGATATTTTTACTTAGATACCTTTTGGACTCTTTGATCCATGGTATCCTTTAGTTGTATTCTATAATTGTAACCTAAATTTACTCTCCAAACTCATATTTGTATCTACAAAAGTTTCTCTCATTTTTAATTAACTTGTTTTAACATGAATGATTTTAGCCTTGTGGTTGATGTAAGAAGGTTTGGTAAACCAGACTTATGTAAATTACGGTGTTAATACCCAATATTTTGATTGTATGCTTCCGATGTAAATCGATTTTTTTAGTAGTAAAAGTTAGGGTGTTACAAGTTGGTATTAGAGATTTTGGTTTTGGTTACCGCATTTTGAAATCGGTTTTCAAATGATTTCTCATATGAATTCCTTGGTCTATTTCATATTTTTAGAAAAAACTTAATTCTTCGAAAATCCAGATTAACTTGTGTAGAATTAAGAACAGGTAGCCTAGGTGGCCCTTGAATGTGATTATGTGTATTATGTGTTAGTAAGCTAAGAATATTTTCCCTAACATGTGTTTTGTCTTGCACCTATTTTGTTATGGAACTTAACAGTCATGTTGGTCATTTGGAAGAGACCTCCTACCTCAGCCTTAGCCGCCGCTACCACCTCCGTATTACCCATATGAGGGTATCGAAGAAGACTCGCTTTGGAATGTTATGGGACATCATCCCCGACCTATGCTGGTGACGAAGACCCCACCATCATGGAGGGATGGATTTGAGATATGGATAGGATGTTTGAGGCAGCTGATTGCCCATTTACTCTAAAGGAAAGCATTGCATCTTTTTTCTTGCAATGAGTCGTCGACACTTGGTGGGTAGGTCATCATGCTCTGGGAGGGTGGCAGATGTCCTAGGAGTACTTCAACATGATGGTTTGTGCTAAGTTTTACCCTTAGATTCTTAAGAGGGACAATCTAAAGGAGTTCATACAACCGACTCAAGGGAGCATGATTGTGAGGCAGTACCATGCCCAGTTTATGGAGCTTTTGATGTTCGCACTGGGGATCGCAGCTAGTGAGTCGACAATGGTCTACCAATTTGAGCAGGGGCTCCATTTTAGCATCCGAAGGATGATAGGTGCTGTGGCTTTTTAGGACTTGGCCACGTTGTACGAGTTGGTTCAAGAGTAGGCGTCCATCTAGAGTAAGAGGAAGTTAGAGACTCAGGGTTCTGGAGGCATAATTCAATATTGGGGAGGCGGGTCTCCAAGGCTTCAACATCAAGGTCAGATCTAGCCTTAGGGAGGTCAGTTCCGACACTAAGGTCAACCAAGAGGTTAGGGTAGATCATAAGGTCAACCGAGGCGTTTCATGTGCCGGTTCTATGGTCAAGACCATCTAGGGCGAAGTTGTCGGGAAACTCCAATTTGGTGCAGGATGCGTGGTCAGTTGGGCCACTGATTATCAACCCAAGGACACTAAGGTACTCTAGTCACATTGATACACAAAGGTAGTACATTATCATACCAACAAGGATACTTAATCCATAAATATGCATACCCTCTATAAGCCCACATAGCTAAATAAAATAATATATATGACCTGGTTGGGGAACTAAGACACACTAGCAAAAATCCATAACCATTCATGGGATAATCCGCGTTTTTAGGGTATCTACCCCTAAAGAGCTACCATTCTTGATCTCAAAGTCTTTCATTTTAATATTAATATTTTAATTAGGGTGATCACGAGGTTTCATGAAAAACACACATATCTAATTTCTGTACTTAACAATTTTTACTCATTTTCTAATTATTGAATACAATCATTGTCAAAGTCAATACTAAAGTCAACATGATAATCTTCTAAGGTCATCCTAGGTTCAATTATTCATATTTAGGTGCATTAAGCTAAAATTGACTAAAATCACCTTGATGCCATAATTACCATATTATTATTCATTTAAAATATTAATTCCATTTTATTTAATAATTTGTCATAAAAAGGATAAAACACAATAATTAAAATACTTAATATGCAAATAAAATATCATGCCCAACAAATGACCATTTTACCCTTACACATAATTTAACATGTAAAACCCTAACATGTGTTTCTAAAACATCAAAGCATATACTTCCATACTTCACAATAAATAATATATATCATGCATGCTTATCGGAATAAGTATTATAATATGCTTAAAAAGACCAAATATCCCTAGGGCATATAATAATAATAATCATGCTAAAAATATGTCCAGGTATGATCAACCTATCATATTACACGTACACATCATATATAAGTTATTCCCAACATTTAAACCTATTTTAAAATGTTTTCTTACATATACCATTATGCACAAGTTAACATGCTCCATTTTACCAAATTTATTTACTAGCATTATTAGGAAAACAATTGTAATGTAGCAAACATACTTATACAATTTATACATCAAAACCCTAATATACTCTCATGCGATATCTAAAATTATAGTAGAGTATATGGATTACCTGATTTTTAGCCAAAACACAAATTATAGGCAACCTACTAAAAAGTATTAGGCTCCACAAATCAACCTATTTTACCTAAAAATAAAACCACCATTACCCATATTAATATATAACCTATAAGGTAGTAATTTATATTAAATTATTTACAAAAGTAAAATTACGAAAATACCTTCAAGTTTGCAATAGGAGGAAAATGGATGAACTCACTCTACATGGAGCTTACAACGTGATTCCATGCACACAAGGGGAAGTGGCTGGTAGAGGAAATGATATGCGATGGCGACAATAATGGGTGTTGTAATGCCCCGAATTCTTAAAAGCTTATATTTTAATAAAGAAATTTTATTTTGGATAAATTAGCCTTTAAATCTTTTAATTTAATTATTTTGTATATTTTGAGTATATAAATTTGGATATAAATATTTAATAAAATAAAATAAATTTATTACCCAAAAATATTTCACCTTATTATTTATAAATTAAATTATTTTAATTAAAATAATTTTTCCCTTCCTTTTTTTTTTCCTTTTTCCTTCTCTTCCCTTTCTTTCTTTTTCTTTTTCCCTCCTCGGGCCGCCGGTTGGCCGGCCTGCTTCGGCCTGCCCGTCACCCCCCCTTCCTGCGCCTTGGGCCACTGGCCCACTTCTCCCTCTCCCCCTCAGCCCTCTCCCGCGTGCCCAGCCCGGCCGGCTTCCCCCCCTGCTTTTTCTTTCTTTCCCCCTGGGCCGACCGGCCAGCTTTTTCTCCCTTTTTCCCCGACCGGTCGGCCTACTTTCTTCCCTTTCCCCGACCGGCCGCCCATCGCAGCCTTCCTCCCTCCTTCGTTCTTCTTCTTCCCAGGCGGTGACTGCCGCCGACCTGCCTGCTGCTGCCGACCGCCTGCAACCGCCACCCTGCCACACTGTCCCTTTCTCTCTCTCTCTCTCTCTCTCCCCCTCTCCTTTTTCTCCACCTTTCCTTGCCCATAAGTTCGGACCTCCTTCCCCGAGCTCCCTTTTTCCCCCATTTTTTCTCCCCACCATCTTCTCCCCTTCGTTCGTGCGCCGCCGCCCTCCGCCGATCCGACCGCCGCACCCAGCCCCTAAACCACCTCCTGCACCCTTCTTCTACCACCCTGCACCACCCTAATAACCCTCCCGTAGCCTCTTTCTCCCCTTCTTCCATTTTTCTCCCTGTTTTCACCCTTACCACCGAGCCACCTGCAACCGCCTATTCCGCCGCCGTCCGGCCACCTCTGCCACCACCCAGGCCACCAATCTCCTCCCTGCAACCCCCTCTATAACCGCCAGGCATTATTTGGCTGAAAACAGCCCTTGAAACCTTCCATCTTTCCTCCTTCTTTTCCTTCCTTCACAACTCCTCCACCTCACCCCTTTCTCGGCCGCCACCTTCGCATCCCGGCTGCCGCCGCCTCCGCCACCATTAGCCACCAGCAACACATCCCCGACCACCTCTTACACCCCCTCTTCACTTCTGCACCATCCACTTGCCTTAGAACCTCCCCCAACTATCTCTTTTTCTAGCCTAAAGTCCCTAAACCGAGCCACCCTTCCTCCCTCCCATTTCACCCCTCTTCGAGCCTCTCCCCTTTCTTCTTCTGCATGAAACTCACGCTGCTCATGCAGCGTGAGCTCTCCTCCATGTAGAAAAAAAAGAAAAAGAAATGATTTGGCTAATTTCTAAGGTATAATGGTGTTTTATATTAAGTATTTTTACTAATTAAATTTTATAAAGTTTGATACTTGGATTTTATTTCTAACGTGTATATGATGGATATTATTCTTAGGTGTTGAATTACTGATTGTGCTTGGTAAGGTTTGGTAATTTTGGCGAGATTAAGGTAACCGTTAAATCTCGCTTAAATGCATGGATTAACGCATGTTATCACATTAGGCATTATCAATATGTATTATGCTTGATATATGTTACTTAGCATTATCATATGTGGTTAATGTGGTTGTTGATGAAAAGGAAGCATGATAGATTGATGATGTGTATGGGAATAATATTTTGTGTAATAATTTGGTGGTTAGGGAAAATATAAATTATTATCCATGTTGTGATATGCTATGGTGATTTTTATTACATGTGTAACATTTTGTTAGCATTAGGGGGAGATTTTAAGAATGTATATTGTATATGAGTATGGCCTAAGAGTAAAATGGTGAATGTGTTAATCAAGGGAGAAAATAGTAATTTTGGAGGTAGGGGTAACATTGTAATTTTGTGAATAAAAGAGAAAAGAGTAATTCTTGTAATAAAAGGGGCAATTTGGTAATCTTGTTAAAAAGAATGGCAATTTGGTAAATTGTAATAAAAGGACAATTTGGTAATGTTATAATAAAAGGGCAAAATAGTAATTTCATGATTAAAGGATGAAATGATAATTTTTCAATCTAAGGGCGGAATGGTAATTTGGAAATTAAAGGAGGTAAGATAGCAATTTTATAATTAAGGATAAATGGAAAAGTTATAAGTAAAAGGGCGATATGATAATTTTGGGAGTTAAGGGGGTAAAATTGTAAATTTGAAGGTAGAGGGGTAAAACGGTAATTGTGTAAATCAAAGGGGTAAAAGTGAACATTGGAAAGGAGTAAATTGGAAATAATAATTATTGAGAAGGGTAAAATAATAAGTTAAATAACACAAGGGTAATTTGATAATTTAATAGTAGAGAAGGGTAAAATGGTAAATATGATAAATGTGAGGGGTAAGTTGGTAATTTAACCGACTAGAGGGTATTTTCGTAATTTTGGATAATGGAGTAGAGTAGTTTGATAATTATGACAATTAGGAAGGGCGATTCGGTAACTTAAATATCAAAAGGGTAATTTGGTAATTTCACCAACCGAAGGGCAATTTGGTAATTTTGACAATGAGGAATGGTAGTTGGTAAATGAGAATAAAGGACGGTGAATTGGTGATTAACTGAATAAAGGGTTAATTTGGTAATTAGGATAAGGAGGAAGGGTAATTTGGTAATTTGTCCAACTCAGGATAATTTATTAATTATAATAAAGGAGAAAGGGGCAAAGTGGTAATCTAACCAATTAAATGGAAAGTATATTAAGTGTAATAATTATTAAGGGGGAATTAATGTCCTAATAAGTATGATAAATAATTTAGTAACCTAAATCGAAATAAGGGACAACTTGGGGATTTTGTAACAAGGAGGGTAACACGGTAATTTATCAAATAAGAAAGGGTAACGTAATGATCTTATAAGTAAAGAGGTAAATAAGTAGTTCGTATCGAGTGTGTCATTATGATTGTGGAATTCGTGACATGGCTCTGTTAGTGTTGATTAACGAGGCAAGAATGTGTGGTGATTAGTAAGTATCACGAGATTGAGTTTTAATTCGGAATTAGATGAGTTTAGGATGGCCTTATTGATTCTCCTATGTTATGTTGGATGACCACCTGAATAAGAAATCTCTGAGGATATCTGAACGATTAAAAGAGGATAATTATCTTATTCTTGTGCTTTTGTGATCACCATTAATTAAGACACTATTACTTAAAGCGAAAGACCTCGAGATCGGGAATGGTGACTCCTTAGGGGTCGCTACCCTAAGGACGTGGTTTAGTCCACGATTGTTTGGTATTTGCTGGTGTGCCTTTGTGCCCCAGCCAGGCCCTATATCTACTCTTTCTAGCTCTACGGACCTAGTTAGGGGGTATGCATACTTAAGGATTAGGTGTCCTTGTCGGTAGGGTACTGAGTCAGCTTTATGCACCAGTACGACCAGGGTACCTTTGCGTCCCTGGGTTACTAGTTGAAGGGTACTGAGTTGCTGTTATGCGCCAGTGCGACCGGTGTACCTTTGTGTCCCGGGTTATTGATCTCCCTATCGAGGCAAATAAATATGATTGATGTGCTGATTTAAGAAAGGAAAGATACTATAATTGAAAGTGGAATATTAATGAGCCGGGCCCAGCGATTTATGATATTGAGTACCGGTCCACCGGTTATAATAGTGGCCAGGAGCGTTGTGCCCTGGGTGATGATTCTTTATATATCCCGGTCCACCGGTTATAATAATGGCCAGGAGCGTTGTGCCCTGGGTGATGATTCTTTATATATCCCGGTCCACCGGTTATAATAGTGGCCAGGAGCGTTGTGCCCTGGATGATGATTTTATATTCCGGTCCACCGGCAATAATAGTGGAGGTCCCGAGCTCAATAAAAATTTAATGTGAATGAGTTATGGAAAAATACTAGTCCTTGAGACTGTTGATTAATGGCCTCAAGGCCCGAAAAATATCTCGATTACTGATCATGGCCTATTTAATATTGGTTGATTGATTATGGAATATATGAAAGTGAATTTTACGTATACGCCATTAATGTATGATTGAGTTATTGGATGTACAAAGAATTGGATCTGAATACCATGTTTCTACCTATGGTCATATCTGAATGTAGTAGTATCATGTGTAATATGTGTGCCTGTATTTTAAGTGCGTTTTTAAAGGGTTACTCAGTACCGTAGTACTGAAGGGTTCCCTTCATGGGGCCCCTGCCTATTCAATGGGCAGTACCCCTTGCAGGTTGTGTTTCAGGTGCTATTCAAGTGGGCCCTTGGGGAGAGCGTAAGGTACTGTCCGGAAATTTTTAGGGTTTTAAATTGTCTCATTTAAATTCAACGTATTTGTTATTTTGTAATCACCGTGGTTGAATGTTTTCTCTTGTAAAGTATTTACTGTGCTACTCTGATATTCAAATGCTTAAGTTCTCGTAAAATTTTATTTTACTCCTTTAGCCTTAGCACTTAGTACTGGAACGGTATGAGTGAACCGGTCTGGTACTAAGTGTGGCGGTAATGCTCCCAAAATTCACGGTTTATCAAATCGCTTCCGCTAAATTTCTTTTAATTAACGAAATTTTTCAGTAGTGAATTTTGGGGGTGTTACAATATGGTATCAGAGCGTTGGTTTCGATAACCACGCTTTAGTTTTGAAAATTTTTGGTTTTATAAAGTTTTCCTCGTTTCGAAAATAATTACATTCGGAATTGATTCCAAAATTCCTTCCAATTTCAAATATGGAGTTGATACAAAAAGTTACACCTCTTTCAATTTTAAATGTTTTACACAGACACCTCAATTGGTTTTAGGGTTATTTTTGAGCACTCTGGTAAATTTCAAGTATTTTAAGCGGGTACCACAAGTTAGTATCGGGTATTCAAAACTTGTCTTGATTTTTAAATGTTTTGAACTGATAGTACAAGCTAGTATCAAGGTATTTCACATAAATTTTTCAAGTTAAATCACCCCTAAAAGGAGTTTTCAACCTATATCTCCTTGGTTTCGAGAAAACCGGATTAGTCCTGAGAGTTGGGTATGGGTAGACTAAGTGACGTAGGTTTAGATCACTTAGCTTGAGGAAATAACACCTTCCCTAACAGACTTTTGTTTTACAGCCAACTCGACATGGACCGAGACGAACGAATCAACAACCTAGAGAGAGCGTTCGAAGTACTCGTGGGTTTAGCCCCGCGATCCTCGGTACCCCAGTCTCAAGCTACTGTACCTTCGACTAGCATCGGAGAAGATTGGCTCGATAGAGTTTCACGTCATCGACCTCCGACCTACGATGGAAAAGAAGATCCCGTGGTCTTAGAAAGTTGGGTACGAGATTTCGATAGGACTTTCGAGGCACTTAACTGTCCTGAGGAACGAAGGACAAACATCGCGGCGTATTTCCTACGAGGACCAGCCGATACTTGGTGGGAAGATCTTCGAACTCAAGAAGGACGACCGGCATCATGGGAAGACTTCAAGACCGCCATCCGTACGCGTTTCTACACGGAAAGTATCAAGAGGGCCAAACTCAAGGAATTTATGGAGCTGACACAAGGAAACCTATCGGTTCGAGAGTACTACGCACGATTCACGGAATTGCTGAGGTTCGCCCCCGGAATAGCAGCTAGCCAAGCAACGACAATCTTTCAATTCGAGCAAGGACTTCGATTCAACATCCGAAGCATGATGGGCGCTGACATCTTCCACGACCTGAGTACGCTATACGAACGGGCATGTAATGCTGATGCTTTGATCCAAGAACAAGCCTCCATCCTAGGCAAGAGAAAGAACGAAGAGACTGAGACCGAGGCCAGGAGTCATCGCCCCAGTAGCAAAGTTTTGCGGGACCAGTCTCAACTCCAAACCAAAGCTCCGTGTAAGAAGAATCAGAGTATTTCCAAAGCAAAGCCTAGCAAGAGACCGGACCGACACTACCACTGCCGACGTTGCAAAAGAGATCATCCCGGCAAGGACTGCAGGGGAAAACTGATTCAGTGCCATGACTGTGGACAACTTGGGCATAGAAGTTTTGAATGCTACAGTGCGCCCGTGAAGGAGTTCCAAGGCCCCAACAGCCATTGGTTCGGCAAGATCAAGCGCTAGAGTAATACGTTTAGCCTCATTAGCCAAAGGAGACGAGCAAGCATTCAATCATAACCTAACCTCTTCAAGCTTACCTTCAAGTTCCTTGTAGTGGTTGTATTGCTTTTCGTGTGTGTAGTTGTTTTCCCCTTATTTAAGTAAGTTTCTCTTTAAGGGGGTAGTTACCCCCCAAGTAACTTAGGATCCCTGTTGTAACCCTAGTGCTAAGACCCAAACTTCGGGGACGAAGTTTTTCTTTAAGGGGGTAGTGATGTAATGCCCCGAATTTTTAAAAGCTTATATTTTAATAAAGAAATTTTATTTTGGATAAATTAGCCTTTAAATCTTTTAATTTAATTATTTTGTATATTTTGAGTATATAAATTTGGATATAAATATTTAATAAAATAAAATAAATTTATTACCCAAAAATATTTCACCTTATTATTTATAAATTAAATTATTTTAATTAAAATAATTTTTCCCTTCCTTTTTTTTTCCTTTTTCCTTCTCTTCCCTTTCTTTCTTTTTCTTTTTCCCTCCTCGGGCCGCCGGTTGGCCGGCCTGCTTCGGCCTGCCCGTCACCCCCCCTTCCTGCGCCTTGGGCCACTGGCCCACTTCTCCCTCTCCCCCTCAGCCCTCTCCCGCGTGCCCAGCCCGGCCGGCTTCCCCCCTGCTTTTTCTTTCTTTCCCCCTGGGCCGACCGGCCAGCTTTTTCTCCCTTTTTCCCCGACCGGTCGGCCTACTTTCTTCCCTTTCCCCGACCGGCCGCCCATCGCAGCCTTCCTCCCTCCTTCGTTCTTCTTCTTCCCAGGCGGTGACTGCCGCCGACCTGCCTGCTGCTGCCGACCGCCTGCAACCGCCACCCTGCCACACTGTCCCTTTCTCTCTCTCTCTCTCTCTCTCTCCCCCCTCTCCTTTTTCTCCACCTTTCCTTGCCCATAAGTTCGGACCTCCTTCCCCGAGCTCCCTTTTTCCCCCATTTTTTCTCCCCACCATCTTCTCCCCTTCGTTCGTGCGCCGCCGCCCTCCGCCGATCCGACCGCCGCACCCAGCCCCTAAACCACCTCCTGCACCCTTCTTCTACCACCCTGCACCACCCTAATAACCCTCCCGTAGCCTCTTTCTCCCCTTCTTCCATTTTTCTCCCTGTTTTCACCCTTACCACCGAGCCACCTGCAACCGCCTATTCCGCCGCCGTCCGGCCACCTCTGCCACCACCCAGGCCACCAATCTCCTCCCTGCAACCCCCTCTATAACCGCCAGGCATTATTTGGCTGAAAACAGCCCTTGAAACCTTCCATCTTTCCTCCTTCTTTTCCTTCCTTCACAACTCCTCCACCTCACCCCTTTCTCGGCCGCCACCTTCGCATCCCGGCTGCCGCCGCCTCCGCCACCATTAGCCACCAGCAACACATCCCCGACCACCTCTTACACCCCCTCTTCACTTCTGCACCATCCACTTGCCTTAGAACCTCCCCCAACTATCTCTTTTTCTAGCCTAAAGTCCCTAAACCGAGCCACCCTTCCTCCCTCCCATTTCACCCCTCTTCGAGCCTCTCCCCTTTCTTCTTCTGCATGAAACTCACGCTGCTCATGCAACGTGAGCTCTCCTCCATGTAGAAAAAAAAGAAAAAGAAATGATTTGGCTAATTTCTAAGGTATAATGGTGTTTTATATTAAGTATTTTTACTAATTAAATTTTATAAAGTTTGATACTTGGATTTTATTTCTAACGTGTATATGATGGATATTATTCTTAGGTGTTGAATTACTGATTGTGCTTGGTAAGGTTTGGTAATTTTGGCGAGATTAAGGTAACCGTTAAATCTCGCTTAAATGCATGGATTAACGCATGTTATCACATTAGGCATTATCAATATGTATTATGCTTGATATATGTTACTTAGCATTATCATATGTGGTTAATGTGGTTGTTGATGAAAAGGAAGCATGATAGATTGATGATGTGTATGGGAATAATATTTTGTGTAATAATTTGGTGGTTAGGGAAAATATAAATTATTATCCATGTTGTGATATGCTATGGTGATTTTTATTACATGTGTAACATTTTGTTAGCATTAGGGGGAGATTTTAAGAATGTATATTGTATATGAGTATGGCCTAAGAGTAAAATGGTGAATGTGTTAATCAAGGGAGAAAATAGTAATTTTGGAGGTAGGGGTAACATTGTAATTTTGTGAATAAAAGAGAAAAGAGTAATTCTTGTAATAAAAGGGGCAATTTGGTAATCTTGTTAAAAAGAATGGCAATTTGGTAAATTGTAATAAAAGGACAATTTGGTAATGTTATAATAAAAGGGCAAAATAGTAATTTCATGATTAAAGGATGAAATGATAATTTTTCAATCTAAGGGCGGAATGGTAATTTGGAAATTAAAGGAGGTAAGATAGCAATTTTATAATTAAGGATAAATGGAAAAGTTATAAGTAAAAGGGCGATATGATAATTTTGGGAGTTAAGGGGGTAAAATTGTAAATTTGAAGGTAGAGGGGTAAAACGGTAATTGTGTAAATCAAAGGGGTAAAAGTGAACATTGGAAAGGAGTAAATTGGAAATAATAATTATTGAGAAGGGTAAAATAATAAGTTAAATAACACAAGGGTAATTTGATAATTTAATAGTAGAGAAGGGTAAAATGGTAAATATGATAAATGTGAGGGGTAAGTTGGTAATTTAACCGACTAGAGGGTATTTTCGTAATTTTGGATAATGGAGTAGAGTAGTTTGATAATTATGACAATTAGGAAGGGCGATTCGGTAACTTAAATATCAAAAGGGTAATTTGGTAATTTCACCAACCGAAGGGCAATTTGGTAATTTTGACAATGAGGAATGGTAGTTGGTAAATGAGAATAAAGGACGGTGAATTGGTGATTAACTGAATAAAGGGTTAATTTGGTAATTAGGATAAGGAGGAAGGGTAATTTAGTAATTTGTCCAACTCAGGATAATTTATTAATTATAATAAAGGAGAAAGGGGCAAAGTGGTAATCTAACCAATTAAATGGAAAGTATATTAAGTGTAATAATTATTAAGGGGGAATTAATGTCCTAATAAGTATGATAAATAATTTAGTAACCTAAATCGAAATAAGGGACAACTTGGGGATTTTGTAACAAGGAGGGTAACACGGTAATTTATCAAATAAGAAAGGGTAACGTAATGATCTTATAAGTAAAGAGGTAAATAAGTAGTTCGTATCGAGTGTGTCATTATGATTGTGGAATTCGTGACATGGCTCTGTTAGTGTTGATTAACGAGGCAAGAATGTGTGGTGATTAGTAAGTATCACGAGATTGAGTTTTAATTCGGAATTAGATGAGTTTAGGATGGCCTTATTGATTCTCCTATGTTATGTTGGATGACCACCTGAATAAGAAATCTCTGAGGATATCTGAACGATTAAAAGAGGATAATTATCTTATTCTTGTGCTTTTGTGATCACCATTAATTAAGACACTATTACTTAAAGCGAAAGACCTCGAGATCGGGAATGGTGACTCCTTAGGGGTCGCTACCCTAAGGACGTGGTTTAGTCCACGATTGTTTGGTATTTGCTGGTGTGCCTTTGTGCCCCAGCCAGGCCCTATATCTACTCTTTCTAGCTCTACGGACCTAGTTAGGGGGTATGCATACTTAAGGATTAGGTGTCCTTGTCGGTAGGGTACTGAGTCAGCTTTATGCACCAGTACGACCAGGGTACCTTTGCGTCCCTGGGTTACTAGTTGAAGGGTACTGAGTTGCTGTTATGCGCCAGTGCGACCGGTGTACCTTTGTGTCCCGGGTTATTGATCTCCCTATCGAGGCAAATAAATATGATTGATGTGCTGATTTAAGAAAGGAAAGATACTATAATTGAAAGTGGAATATTAATGAGCCGGGCCCAGCGATTTATGATATTGAGTACCGGTCCACCGGTTATAATAGTGGCCAGGAGCGTTGTGCCCTGGGTGATGATTCTTTATATATCCCGGTCCACCGGTTATAATAGTGGCCAGGAGCGTTGTGCCCTGGGTGATGATTCTTTATATATCCCGGTCCACCGGTTATAATAGTGGCCAGGAGCGTTGTGCCCTGGATGATGATTTTATATTCCGGTCCACCGGCAATAATAGTGGAGGTCCCGAGCTCAATAAAAATTTAATGTGAATGAGTTATGGAAAAATACTAGTCCTTGAGACTGTTGATTAATGGCCTCAAGGCCCGAAAAATATCTCGATTACTGATCATGGCCTATTTAATATTGGTTGATTGATTATGGAATATATGAAAGTGAATTTTACGTATACGCCATTAATGTATGAGTGAGTTATTGGATGTACAAAGAATTGGATCTGAATACCATGTTTCTACCTATGGTCATATCTGAATGTAGTAGTATCATGTGTAATATGTGTGCCTGTATTTTAAGTGCGTTTTTAAAGGGTTACTCAGTACCGTAGTACTGAAGGGTTCCCTTCATGGGGCCCCTGCCTATTCAATGGGCAGTACCCCTTGCAGGTTGTGTTTCAGGTGCTATTCAAGTGGGCCCTTGGGGAGAGCGTAAGGTACTGTCCGGAAATTTTTAGGGTTTTAAATTGTCTCATTTAAATTCAACGTATTTGTTATTTTGTAATCACCGTGGTTGAATGTTTTCTCTTGTAAAGTATTTACTGTGCTATTCTGATATTCAAATGCTTAAGTTCTCGTAAAATTTTATTTTACTCCTTTAGCCTTAGCACTTAGTACTGGAACGGTATGAGTGAACCGGTCTGGTACTAAGTGTGGCGGTAATGCTCCCAAAATTCACGGTTTATCAAATCGCTTCCGCTAAATTTCTTTTAATTAACGAAATTTTTCAGTAGTGAATTTTGGGGGTGTTACAGGTGTTGTGGAGCCAAGCTAAGAGGTAGTGAGTAGGGGTGGAGCTGGCTTGAGGGGGATAGTAGATGGTGATGAGGGAGGAACTGGTGGTTCAAACGGAGGAGGGGGATACGGCAAACGACAGGGGTAGTGGTGGCTAGGATTGGGGTTGTGTGGGTAGCTCACCCTATAGGGGAGGTTGCAATGTGGAGGATTGACATAAGGGGAAAGGGGTATGTGGACAAGCAACGCTACTAGGAAAGGGGTAGTGATGATGGTTGGTTATGGGCTTTTGTTGATGTGTGGAGAACGAGGCATAGAAGGTGAGGATTGGTGATGGGGTTGCTAGTGCAACAAAGTGAGGCTGTGAGGGTGATGTTGGACGAGGCTGGAGGCGATAAAGATGATGGTGGGGAAGGGTGAGGGTGTATGGTGGTGCTGGGGTTGGTGTTGCATTGAGCAACACAACTAGGGTGAAGGAATCAGTGTAGGGTAGGGGAAAATGAAGAAGAAGAATAAGGGAAGAAGGATAAGGAAGGAAAGGAGTAGGGGCATACGACTACAGTGCTGGGTCGAACAAAAACAAAGTGAGGAGGACCATTTGTAGTTGGTTGAGGGGGATGATTCTAATAAAGAGGGAGGCGAGGTTGTGAATAGGGGGTGTTTGGATGAGAATGAGAAAAGGAGGGAGATAAGAGGAGTATTTGGGGGAGGAAAAATTAGCACGGTAGAGGGACTAGATTAGGTTCGCAGTAGAATAATAGTTTAGGATTATTTTAAATTTTATTTTAGGTTTATCTTGGTCAGGTTAGGGTACTCGATTAAGAAAATAAACCAAGAAAACATGAACCCTGGTGACCAAAAAAAGTTGACGTTTAAAAAGAATCTACTTAAGCAAATGGATCTAGTCTAATCCTTGATGGATGACACAAGTGGAGGGGTAAGAAAAAAGTGAGCCCCAATATGATAATGTGGATCAAGATGACACTCTTTTGTTGAAGGGCGAGAAAGCACTAAGAGATGATTATATTTTGGATTTGTTAAGTTCCCAAAATGTATGCCACTAGAATGGTTGGCTTAAATCCTTAGAGTAACGTAAAGGGAAATTAGTTAATTTGGCTAGGTCAATAGGATGGAGGTCATAGTGGAGGGAACTAGAGAGATTGATATCATGATGAAAGGATTCAGAATTTAGTTGAGGTACAATACATTCTAACACTTGATCACATTCTTATTTTGTTAGGAAGACTAGTTGTCTTAGGATTTGTCCTTTATATGAAATACAATGCAATGAAGGTTACATGCAAGAGGAATGTGATCTCTTGGCTACAAAATACAAAAGTGAATCTCCTCAAATCTTTTAGTGGAAGCATGGAGGGGTCTTTGGTTAGAGAAGAGATGGTGTTAGGTTAAGGGTGATGTAATGGTTAGATGGATTGATCACAAAATAAGGCACATGAGGCTTGTGGGGATGTTTGTTTGAATCAAACCCTTATGCCAGTAAGTTATCGGAGCATGAACAAAGGTTACTAATATCATTGGAAGGTCATTTGCATTCTTTTGTTTTAAAAAATCTAATCTCTATAATCAAATAACATCCAAGGACCCAAAATAAGAGTTCTTAATTATCACTATAAGGAGGAATTTTCACTAGATATGTCACACACACACACACACAAGCAGCATATGCATGACTCACATAAGTCTTAACCCTTTATTTCTTAATCTAACAACTAAAAAGATGGGTGTTCACATTTTCATTTTAATCAATAGTTTAATGTGAACGTTTATTATTTTAACAATTTTGTTCTATTTAATAATAATTGTCATTTTGTGTTTGTGATGTAAATTGCGAATGATTATTATTTTTATCATTTAACTCTAATTACTCCATTTTCTTACATTGAGTAATGATAAGTCTATCTTTTTCTATTTCAATATTATCTTTTTTAATGACGCTATAATTATTATGTCCGAAACTAATGTTGCTTATATTTACAAACAAAATTGATATATATATATTAGACTTCATTTGATAGAATGATCCACCAAGCCTAAAAAAGCTAATAATATTTGGCATTAATTTACCAAACAAATTAAAGATTTAATATCAATAATGGCATTTAGTTAAGAAAATAATTTATTGAAGAGCAGTATAAATAGTCTAAAAAAGGTAAGTGTAACGAACGGATTGTTTAGTGAAACACTGCACTATCAATTAAAAAGGCAGATAGATACTATGATACTTAACGGTAATTTTGGATGGGGTAGTTGATTCACTTTGTGAGGAATTTTGTAAAATTCTCTCACCTTAATCCCTTGGTTGGATATTTCTAAAAGGAGAATTATATATATATTTTTCATATTATCCGAATTTCTAAATGTGGGATTTTCAAGCTCCACATATTAGATGAAATTAGAAAAGTTCTTTGGGGCATAATATATGTAAATTTATTATATTTAAATGACGAAATTTAAAAATAATTGAATGTCGAAAGTGACTTACTTTTAATATTTCACAATTACAAATTCATTGTTTATATAAAAATATAAAATAAAGAAAATTTTAAAATTTCTTACCTAAATATTTTTATACATAGAATTTGGATAGAGTATTTATAATATTTTATACTTGCAAAGGGCGATGCCCATAGTAAGCAGATGATACAGCAGCAAGAGGAGAAAAACCAGACAGAATGGTCCTATAATTCGCTCTTATAACGTCAAACAACGGCTGAAATCTGACCTTCGCTGGTGGTACATCAAATACCTGCCTTCTAAACGGTAGACTATTACTCAAATGAGCCATGTGCATGTCTGCGACCTCGTTTATCTTACTGGAATTATAGACCACATCATACAAATTCTATGTATAAGCCCACATCAATCATAATCAAGGACAAACGAGGATAATGGGCAGTTTCCCTCCTACTCAACACCTTAACCGCTATTACTGAATCGCAGCATATTATAGTTAATTAGTTGTAACCTCTTCGGTGTGCCGAATCCATGCTAATCCAAACCCCCATGATTCAGCTATCAATATTGAGCCACTCCGCCAACTGCGATTCTCCTTGGATTAGATAATGATTTCCCATCGGTATTGATCTTAATAGTGCCCGTCGAGGGTAGCTTCTACCCACAGTTATTTGCAGCCTGTTTTGAACACATCACGGTACTTTCCAAGTGTGGGTTTCTGCCCGGATGAAGATAAAGCGCACTGGCTCAGATAATCCACCAGGGGCCATCATCTTTATTGAGGCTTTGTTGGTGGTTATAGAGCTGGCAGAACCGTAAAGTTTTTTCTTAACGAAGATATTTGCCCTCCTCAGTTGAAGTCAAGAGCGAGGTTGGTAGCTTCTTGCAGACTATTGAATATGAAGACTTACCATCTTTTTGCAGGAATTGTAACACTTTAGGGCATGGCCCTTCTGAGTGTGGCTCTCATCGTTCTTCAAGGGGTGGTGACAAATTAGTGAATCATATTTCTGTTTGGAAGCCGGTGACCAAAGCGAAGGGGCAGACTTCGAAACACCGGCGGCCGGGACTTGTGGTAAAGGGATGTCCCGATGACCAGAAAGCTAAGGCTAAGGTGACTACAGATGGGGCTGATCCCCCCTTCTCTGCTGATCCTGATCAATCCTCTTTGCCTAACTTGGTTCGCGATCCTGCTAAAGGGAAGACTCCTATGGCTGAGGGAGTTCAGCTTGCTCCACTCCCAAGTGGACCTGTCATGAAGAAGCGAAGCAAGCTCACACGTGTTAGTGATTCTTCTTCCTCCCGAGAGCAAATGGTTGAGGATATTGGAGGGTCAGAGCTGTGTGCAGATGAGGAGAAAGATGGGTGTTGGCAAACCGTTAGAAAGAAGGGTCGTGCACCAAAGAAGAGATCCCTTGGGTCCTTGAAGAGGCCGGCCTTGGGATTGAAGGGGAAGCGTAAGTCTTCTAAGCCTCCGGCCGTTCTTATGTCATGAATATTCTCTTCTAGAATATTAGGGGAGGGAGCTCTCCCCTGAAACAAAAAGCTCTTGCTAAGCTTCAGAGGGACCGTCGATGCCCTATTGTTGGTGTCTTGGAGTCTAAATTGGATGATGTTAAAGTACAAAAACTGGTTGACTTTTTCTTTCCTGGCTGGAAGCATCTTCATAACTTTGCTCTCCATCCTAATGGTCGTATTCTCCTTCTGTGGGACCCTAGTTTGGTGGAAGTAGCCCCTCTAGAGACGTCTCCACAATCTCTATCAGGTATGGCCACTAATCTAGCCAGTAATGCTAAATTTTGCCTTACGATTGTATATGGGTTTTATACTGTTGGTGACAGGAAAGCCCTTTGGAATAATTTGGGGTGCTTATCACCTATTATTGATGTCCCGTGGATTGTCTGTGGAGACTTTAATTCGCCTCTCAACGCTATTGATAGAGAGGGTATCCGTCCGGTCACAAATTATGAAACGGCAGATTTCAAAGAGTGTTGCCTAGTTAATCAGTTATCAGATGTCCCATTCTATGGGTGCTTCTACTCATTCATGGCCAAAAAGGTGAAATGTAAGTTGGATAGAGTCCTTATGAATAATATAGGATTTGCTGATGGGTCTCCTGTTTCGGCTCTGTTTCTTCCCCCTGGTTTGATTTCGGATCATTGCCCTGGTATTATTTCTATTGGAGTTCATAAACGTACCAGGAAGCCCTTTTATTACTTTAATATGTGGGGTGATCACCCTGACTTTCACCGGGTGGTTTCTACTGCATGGCGCTTCCAAGTCTGTGGGTCTCATCAGTTCAACTTATGCCACAAGCTCTCTGGTCTTAAGTCTGGTCTCAAGCAGCTTAACAGGCTACACTTCTCCCATATCATCTCTAGGGATGAGGATGCGGAGGGTTTGCTTATGAAAGAACAAGAGGCCATACTGTCTGGCAATGGTAGTTTTGATCATCTCGTGGTGGACAATCTTCGAGATCGGGCCTCCTTTCTGAAGAAGGCTGCTATGAGTTTTGTAGCACAAAAGAACAAGTATAAGTTCCTGTTTCAGGGTGACTCTAATTCGCGGTTCTTTTATGACACGTTGAAAGCTCGCCAGGCTAAATCTATTGTTCTTCGTGTGAAGAAAAGGGATGGCTCTTGGACCCAGACTGACTCTGATTTGGAGGGGGAATTTCTTTCTACCTATTCGCTTTTGCTTGGTACTGCCTCGGAGTGTGCTCCCCCTGATGACCAGGTATTCCGGCAGGGCCCCTTGTTGGCATCAGACATGCAGAATGAGTTGTTGAAGCCTGTAACTACAGAGGAAGTTAAGGCTACGTTGTTCTCTCTTGGTGATAATAAGGCCCCTGGGCCGGATGGTTACTCTGCTCGGTTCTTCAAAAGTGCCTGGGAGATTGTGGGGGAGGATTTATGTGCTGCTGTACTTGAGTTCTTCCACTCTGGAAAGCTCCTGAAACGGATTAACCATACAGCTCTGGTTATGATTCCTAAATGTTCTCATCCTCAAGTGGTTTCGGATTTCCGCCCTATAGCTTGTTGTTCTACTACTTATAAGGTGATCTCTAAAATTCTTGCTCAGCGGTTGGCCCGTGTTCTGGGCAGTATTATCAGTAGTGAGCAGGGTGCTTTTGTGAATGGCCGTTTGATGTCTGAGAATATCCTGTTGGTTCAGGAACTGCTCAAGGATTATTCTCGTAAAAGAACTTCGCCTAGGTGTCTGTTGAAGGTTGACATTAAAAAAGCATACGATTCCCTCTCTTGGTCTTTTCTTAAAGCTGTCCTCCGCGGGTTGATGTTTCCGGATAAGTTTGTGAGTCTCCTGATGGAATGTGTGACTACCACCTCGTTCTCTTTAAAAATTAATAGGCAGCTTACGGGGTGGTTCCAAGGTGCTCGTGGGTTAAGGCAAGGAGATCCAATTTCACCCTACCTTTTTGTGCTGTGCATGGAATACCTCTCCCGGCTCCTCCATTTCAAGACTAGGGGTCAAAGGGGATTCTCCTTCCACCTGAAGTGTCAAGGATTAGGGATTTCTCACCTTGCTTTTGCGGATGATCTTGTCCTTTTCAGCAGAGGGGATATCTCGTCCGTAAAGACTCTATTGCTGGCCCTTTCAGATTTTAGTTCGGTGTCAGGGTTGGAGGTAAATCCTCTCAAATCCTAGATTTTCTTAGCCGGTGTTGACCCGGTGTCCAAAGGCCATATTTTGGGTTTGGTTCATATGACCCAAGGTTCCTTTCCGTTTCGGTATCTGGGGGTTCCTCTCAATCCTAGCAAACTCAGAGCTGTAGATTATGAAGTGTTGATCAATGAGGTATGTGACCATTTGAAAGTTTGGAGGTCTCAATATTTGTCTTTTGCTGGTAGGCTTGAGCTACTCAACTCTGTTATTCAAGGGATTCTCTCTTTCTGGTTTGGTATCTTCCCCTTGCCAAGAGTAGTGTTAGATCGGATTGTATCCCTTTGTCGGAGTTATCTTTGGCAAGGTAAACAACCACTGGTCGCCTGGTCCAAAGTTTGCCTGCCAAAACGGGAAGGGGGTCTTGGATTAAAAGATCTTTCTGCCTGGAACAAAGCCTTTCTCTGCAAGTATATCTGGTTCCTACAGGATGAGAAGGAATCCCTTTGGACAAAGTGGATTCATGCCAATTATCTTCGATCCCAGCCTTGGGGTCAGTTCCGGCCTTCTCACGATTCGTCTCATTTTGTGAAGAGCAAGTCTACCAGTGCGTTGTTGAGAAGTCGGGTACGCAGACTGAAGCTCTACGCCTTATTTCTTCTTGGGGCTCTGGTGGGCGGTTTTCCACTAAGATGGCCTATGATTTTCTACGGCCCGAGGCCAGTCCTTGGCGTGACTTCTTGTTGACATGGAAGGGTTGTCGTACTAGGAGATACTCTTTCTTTCTGTGGCTCGCTCTTCAGAATAGGCTCAACACTCGTGACAGGAGTGCTTTTCTTAATAGACCCTTGGTGTGTCCCTTCTGTGCCATGGCCAATGAAAGCCATGACCATCTATTTTTCAGATGTCCCCAGGTTGGTCAACTCTGGTCTGTTATTCGCTCTTGGTTGGGAATCACTAGAGGGTGCCAAACCCTAACTAGTTCGGCGAGAGTTATGCGTAGACAGCGCAAGGACCGGTTCTTTGCTGCCAAGATGTGTCGTAGTGCTCTGGCTGCTACTATTTATCTTATCCGGCGTGCCCGAAATGCTGCTATTTTTGAATCTAAGCATCTTGATGTACAAGGCCTTGGTCTTCTAATTAAAACATATGTATACAGGTCCTTGTATTTTGAAGCATCTTTGAAGTAGTTGGTTTTGTACCCCTTATGGGGTTCTCTACCTCTGTGTATCGGTGGCAGAACTCCCATTAGTCCATTTTTGCCTGGGTATGCCCAGTGTATGTGTATAGTCTTCTATAATATAATTTACCCATTTACCTGGCGATCAATCTCTTGTTCTTATATTTCTTTTAGTCAAACAATGTGTAGTGTGTTGACTCACTTAATAAAATGAAGAATTGATGAAATAATCTATCAAATTATTATCTTACAAGATCATTGATGAGACGATAATGCTTTCAGATTATTCTATTTATTCGAGAACAATTTTAGTCCACTCTTATACACTCCTTATATTTACCTCATAGTCATGTTCTAAACACCAAAAGAAGGTCGGGTATAGTGGTCCATTGGTCATCTATATTCTACACTCATTTGACCGCAAAGTGAAAAATCAATATCCGTACTTAGCTCAATGCCTTTTATGTATCATTATGCCAACATCATATATTAGTTGTTTGAATGCCGCAGTTGGTAGTGATTTTGTAAGTAAATCTACTAAGTTTTTATCATAATGAATCTTACATATATCAACTTTATCTTTACTTGAAGTTTGTGAGTGGAGAAAATTTTCCTAAATATATTTATCACTTTAAATGTACCATTCTTTCATTTGTGTGATACAATTAGCATTATCTTCATATATCACCATTGGATATCCTCTACAACCAACTTCAAACTTCATGAACACCGGATATAATGTATCATTGATCGTAACTGATGTGGAAGATTATCTTCAAACGATCTTCTACAACCAAAAACTTTTACTTTGAGGAGTACAAGTCACAAAGACACTTGAGCCGACCGACTTCTTCACTTGATTCTAATGATTCTCGAATGCTTTGGTAGGGTGGCATAGATCTATACCAAGATCTAACGTCTTCTAATGAGAAATCTCCTATTTCTCAATAGAACACTTTTGCTACTCTCCAATACACTCAATTGAAGAAGGAGAAGAGAAGAAGAACATACTCTCTTGTGTAAATTCTCTCTTTATTTATTTCATTCGAATATGACTTATGTTGTTTTGAGTTCAATGAGTACAAGTGTTTATATATGCATGCATCGATGCAAACCCTTTCATTAATAAACCCTTATTAATGAAATCAACCTTTAATGTATGGTACAATGCATATTTAAATAGCTACAATGATAATTTACAAGTATTACAAAGTATACAACCAAAATAATAAAGCTACACAACTTTAATAATGTAATATATAGATGTAATCATATGTAATTCAACTTTTTGTCTTTTAGACTTGTTCTTCCTTGTACTTTATAACCCTTGCAATTCCATTGTGATTGCCTTCTAATGAACTTCTTGCAAACATGTATAATACTTGCAAGAATTACTTGACAAAACATTAGAAGCATAAGAATTTTAAAGCATAATGGATTCCATCTCCAAGTATGCTAATTCTTCTTGTTATTCGTCATTTAAAGAAGAAGATTGAGAGTGTTCTAGAGATGCTCCTACATTAGTAACCATACACATGCATTCTCATCATGCCTCAAATAAAGCAATCAACTCAACATGATTAGATGAGGCGGTTGTTAGAGTTTGTTCAGTTGTGCGCACACCATGAAATTTGCATTATCACAATACCCCTTTCCTTTATAAAATAGTTTCATGTCTCTTCTTCCTCATAAATATCATGAAATATTTTTTACACCATTCCAATGTTTACTTGTAGATGCTGAGATAAATCTTACAAGTAATTTAATTGGAAATTCTATGTAAAGTTGGCTATTATTAGCAAAACACATCAATGCACCTATTGCACTCATATATGGCACTTCATAATCTAACATATTTTTATCATTTTCTTGAGGATGTAATAGATCCTTCTTAATATTGAGTGATCTAACTACCACTGTCTTGCTCAATGAGTTGATCCATGATTAAATGATTTAATTTTTCTCAATGTAGTTGGTCTAATGCACAAAAAAATTGGCCTTTGTTCAAACTATAAGCTGGGTTAATACTTAGTACTCCTTTTTCATTTTAATAAAATATGGTCTTTGATGAAGTTCCAATAATATATAGATAATAAACATATATAGTTATAACTACATAACCTAATCATGTTCTCTTGATAAATACATATGAACTCATGGGATTATTCAAGATTCCTTTCTTTGGTAAGTACTCACTAAGGTGATTATACCACATTCTTCCCAACTACTTAAGTCTATATGAGGATATTTGTGATTTGATATAATATAGATGATGGAGCCTTTCTTTCAAAGTCATGGAAATATTTATTTATTACCCCATCCTAAAACCTTTCAAAATGAATTCAAAATTATGCTCAACATAAAGATAATGGTTTTAGATTTGGGAATAACTTGAAAATGGATAAAAATATGAATTTTAGGAAAACCAATCTACTAGTCATACCTAAAGCCAGTTAATCAGTTCATCCTAAAACCTTGATTTTGTCTCAAAAGAACCAACCAACTAGTTAGGGAAAATTATTTAATTGATTTGATTGTTCTTCAAATGTTTGTGAAACCTTCTAATTTTTTTTTGTGTGCTAATAAGCATGCTTTGCTGACTTGGGATTATTTTCATAATGTTTGGATAATTATTTCATTTTTAGCTAGAAATCACAAATATAACATTATGTACTTTTTGAGGTACTTTCCTCATCAATCCTCTTTTCTCTCACTTTCTTTTCTCCTTTGTTGGTTAGAGCTGCATGTAGAAGCTTCACCTAATTATCCTTCTATGTTTTTGCCCAGGTTTTCTCCCATATTCCTTCACCTCATCATGGAATCACTTACATTGTCATGTAGAACACTACACCATCTCCTCACCTAAGTCAACTCTTCCCCTTCTATTTCTTCTCACCTCCTTATTGTTAAACATAGGGGTTGTAGGAGGCCTTTGTTATCTAATTTTAATACTTACCACACACAAACTTCCCTTGCTTTGTTTCTATCTTATCATTTTCAATATATGTTAGATGTTCTTAATTTTCTTCTTCTTTTATTTTCCTCTCAATTTAGGCTCTTGCGGTAACACCCCCAAAATTCACTCCTGAAAAATTAATTTAAAAGAATAATGTGAAAGCTAAAATAGGATTTAGGGAATGTTACAGCCACACCTAACACAAGATAAATGTCCACTTTCTATCTCATGCTAGATGCAAGGCTAAAACCTATCCAAAATAGTTCAACCAATATCTATGCCTTGAGGATAAACTCCCACAAGGAGATATCCACAAGCAGATGACAAGTGAATAATTTCACTGAATAAAATCATCGCTGAATAAATCAAGAGAAACCTGTGAAATAATCCTAGCTTTTAAAAGCTTATCATAGTATAAGAAATTAAAAGTTAATTACAACACCCTTGAAATTTTAAATATAATGTTTGAAACTTCTAAAAATAAATACAGACAATGAAGACAAATCCTGAGGGATCAAACTCTGAATTGCCTAGTCTCTCAAACCAAGCCTTCAACCTAAAAATAATATCTGACTTCAAACTTGCACAAGAGGTCTGTTCTCCACCATCAATGGATCATCACAGACAAGACCCATTCAACCAAGGTAGTATTAATACAGGTTCAGTACTGAGTAAATCGAGACTACCTAACTCATGGAAGGAAACATGATATACATAAGATATGTCAATATTTAGCTTACAATACTCACGCTCAATTATGCATATGATAAATGCACCATTCCACTCATACAATAATTCATGATCGATTTTACATGAGATAAATACATCATTCTACTCATATAATAACTTGCTTGATGATACATGTGATACATATACCATTCCACTCATATAATAACTCATGCTCAATTACACATGCAATACATACACCATTCTACTTATATAATAACACATGCTCGATCATACATGTGATACATATACGATTCTACTCATACAATAATTCATGCTAGATTATACATGCGATACATATGTCATTCTACTCATATAATAACTCATGCTTCATTATACATGTGATACATACACCATTCTACTTATATAATAACTCATGCTCGATTACACTTGTGATACATACAATAAAACATGGTGTCACAGATTCATGCTTATAGTACATGATAATACATAGCGTACAAGCATACAATAAATTACGGTCGCATGCTGAGTAACACACACTACCCTAGAAGATAGCATTCTACACATAAGGCCCACATGCGATTTAAATAATAGATTATGTGATAATTGAATACAGACATGTGTCATATGGCAACACTATTGTAACAAAGAACCAATAGACATGTATATGAAACAGAACAATAAAGTCCAAGAGCCAAAAAGAACAATTCATTATTATATTTCATCGTGATCACAACCATTTAATTATATTATCTTGAGGACGAAGACTCAAAGAGACCGTAACAACTAATCTAGTACTCGAACGGTACTAGCCCTAGTTAGTCTGCCTTAAAACGTAACCAGACCACTAATAAATAGGATACCTATTTACTTAAGTATGCATACCCCTATAGGGCCAAAATATATCCAGACACCTATAGATCGAGTAGAAGAGGGCCTCTCTAGACCTCGTAAGGCACTCGGGATTACAGAATAGAAAAATACAGGAATAATACCAAGTGAATACCAAACCTAACTCTGATAGCTACCTCGAGTGATATAAGTCCCAACTCAAGATCTTTCACTTTAAGTGATTAATATTTTATTCCATGATTTAACTAATCATAAATCAGGCCCACATAACAACACTTAGCTCACATCCATCAACACAATGAATTTTCATTATTATATCAATTTCAAGTGGCATTAAAGCCAAGCGGCATTAAAGCCGATAAATTTCAAGCGATATTAAAGCCGATCCAATCTGAGTGACATTAAAGCCGAACCAACCTAAGTGGCATTAAAGCCAATCAATTCTAGGTGCATTAAAGCCAAACCAACTCAAGTAGCATTAAAGCCAATCAATTCCAGAGGCATTGAAGCCGAACCATTTCACATGGCATTAAAGTCGATCGATCTAGAGGCATTAAAGTCGAATAACTTTAGGGGCATTAAAGTCGATCCATCTTATGTGGCATTAAAGCTAAATAATTTTAGGCAGTGTTAGAGCCAAATAATTCCCTGGCATAAAATACAACATAAGGTATCATGCAATTTCAATCCATACTCAACCCTTCACACATGTACACTCATACAATATTCAAGCATTATATTAACATGAGTTCGCATTGAGGCTATAAATTCATACATACATACGATTACCACAAAGAACATAGCATATGCTTGACATGATTAAATAACCGATAAGCATACTCATCACCTTCCACTTCAAACAAACATACATTCCAGAATCCGCCATAAGTAAAGGTAAGTAGTGAATTACCTAAATCCGAAGCTAGCTAAGAAAATTTATAGAGAGAGAGAGAAAGAGAGAGAGAGCTATCAATAGCTCGATAATTCACGAGAAAGTTTTCCTAGATCACCGATGGAAATCAGAAATAGGTTAGAAACTATCTAATTAATCAATAATTCAATTATTATAATTAAATAAACACAAATGATCTTTCTTGAAAAACGTATCAAAAACATAAGATTCGCGAGCATAGCTCTATTAAGATTTAAGATTATATATTAATCAAATTTTATTAAACACATATCACTTGGGACATTTCAAATTGATTTGAAAAGTCGGGGAAAGAATAATAGATTACAAGTTATTTTATCGAAAATGACTTACTCATTAGGTTTGACAACTAAAGAGGCAAACCAACCATTTTTAGGGGACCAATCCAACCCGATAATGTAAGAATAAAGTTCAAATGATTTTAAATCAAAGATAGAAATCGATTAAGTAAAATAAGCATAGCATAATCAATTTTATAAAACCATCTCTGAAAATTAGGGTTTTTAATGCCCGAACTACGAATCGACTAAATAAATTTTATTATCTCAAATTGATAGCTTAAAATTACAATTAAACTAATTTTAAATAAATCTATATAATCAATTTCAATGAAATAATCTTCTAAGTAGCCAATTCAAAACAATCGGTTTCTAAAATTAGGGTTTCAAAGTCCAAGACACAAACTCGGATAATTCAAATAAATTAATTCCAATTGAAGGTATTATAATGCAATTAAGATCATTTCAACTATTTCTATAAATTCGATTTTAGAAAAACAACTATACAAATGACTAATTTTATAATTTCACTTGAAATCTAGGGTTTTAGGCCTGAAAATGCAGTTCGGTTAGATTTTATTAATTTATTTAAATTGAATGTTTAAAAAAGCAATTAGACATATTTTACAACATATAATATAATCAATTGCTCAAAACCAATAAAATAAATACCTAATTTAGCATAATTAGAGTTTTTGGGCATGGAACACAAATCCGATCAATTCTTGCTAAAATATACAAATTAACAATTCAAAATTATAATTAAATGTATTCTAATGTAAATTATATAATCAATTGAATAAAAAAATCCGATCACACAATCTAATTTAGAACCGCAAGAGTTTTGACCTAAAAATCCAATTCCGATCAATTTCACACAATTTTTCCAAATCAATACTTCTGATATAAAATTAAATACATTTCAAAGGATATTGTAAAATCAATTGAGTGAAACGACTCAATTATGCAACCCAATTTCATCACACACGGATTTTGACCAAGAAAGTCAATTCCAATTAATTATGCCCAAAATTCTCAAATTGATGGTTCCGATATGAAATTAGATACATTTTAAAGTGTAATGTAAAATCAATTTACCCAAAATAGCTTAATCGGACAAATAAGCAAAATTCGGGTATAAATTGGCAAAAAATTTAATTTTCACAAATCAACCAAATGTATATACATAATTACACAATCAATTTAGCTTATTATATGCTAATACATACTCAATTAATCAACATAAGGGTTAGGGTTTTCAAAAATTTATACCAAACAAGGAGTTGCAAAACAGGGAGAATGAAGATCGGGGAAGCTACACCGGAGGTCGAAGACCATTCTCCGACCATTATTCGAGGTCATCGTGGTAGGACGTGGCGGCACTGCCTGCTCTAGCTATTGCTACTGCGTGTGGCTGCGGTGCTGCTTTGCTACTTCGACTACTGCTTGCGGCGACGTCGTCGATGGCGATCGTGGCTGGCGAGGCAGTAGTCGACGGTCGACGAAGGAGTAGGGAGGAGGAGGCTGAGGTTGGGGTTGGGATTTTGGGTGTAGAAGAAGGCATGTCGGGGAGAGAGGGAATTAAAAGTGGGAGAAGAAAAGAGAAGGAGAAAGGGATGGAAAAGATGGGGGCCCGTCGGGCATTTCTCTCTGTTTTTTTAAACTAAATATCTAAAATTATAATTAGAAGATTTTATCTAAAATTTTTTTAATGAAAAAATATTCTGTAAGGATCCGAACATATAAGATCAATATAAGAGTCACTTAAAGAATTTCAAAAATATTTTTGAAAGAATTTACCAATGAATGTAAAAATTTATATTGTTTACGAAAATACATTATAAAACCTCAAAAATTATTTAAAAGCACATAATAAAATATTTAAGTCAAATTCTAATAAACCGAGACTAATTTAAATAATTTCTAAAACTAATCTTTCGCAACCTAGAAAGGGTAAAATGGAAAAAAATTATTTTGGAAAGAAATTCATAAATAAGCTTCAAAGATCTTTTTAATTTAAAAATTTCCGAAGATCTTAACAACTTCTAAAATGAATAAATTCAAAATTGAAATATTTTCTATGGAGAAAATAATTAATATAAATGTGACTGTTTTAAACAAAATTTTATAATTTAAATAATATATTTCATTAACAAAATATAACTCCAAAATAAAGTCATAATTATATAACAAAGTTATAATCGAAAACGAATATAAAATATTAAAAATCAAAATACGAGAGAGAATGGAAATACACATTTTGAACCAAAAATCGAAATCATATGAATATAATAAAATCATGGTCGTGTATGAATTTATCTAGAATGATCCGCAACAACAACGATTAATTAAATTCAAATAAGAAGTCGAATTCTTCGATAAATTCATAAAATGAATCAAAATTAAAATCATTAAATGTTTACATCAAATTACATTAATAAAATAATTAAGCTCAACAAAATTGAATTTAACGATACGAAGTATTACACTTGCCTCTTGGTTTCTCCATAATTGAGCACCATTTTTATTCTTTTTTTCTTCTTCTTGATTTTTATTTAAATTCTCATTTATTTTCCCCAAACAAAGGAGAGTTAAAGTTTGGAAAATGGTTGAATATTTCTTGGTCAGTCATCCTCTTGATTATCTACCTTTTGGGAGAAGGTTGAGAAAAATATTAAATTCTTCTTCCTTTATTTTTTTTTGTTTCAAGTGTTCTTTTTTTTTCTTTCCTAAGTTAGGTTCTTGATTTGTTCAAGGTAATCAAGAGTCCTTAGTAGTCTGTCATCAAGTTAGGAGCATTTCTTAGTTTTGCTAGAAGGCTTTTCTTTGAGGCAAGATAAATCTATCTTATGATGTGGGTTAGTGCTAGATTGCCAATATAGTTGTTTAACATGACTTTGATTATGTTTTCATTTATAGGATGAGTTACACTAATATGATTAATTTTGAACGTGATGTTGGATTGTATGTGTATACTAGGGGATCAAATTTAAAGCTTGATCTAAGGTAGTATTGGTTGTTGAACATGCTTAGTATGTTTCTTTAATTCATGGTTTCAGCATGATTTTTGGGGTTAGGGAGCATGTTGGTCATTTATAACCTTTTTGATGACTTTTAGATATGCACAATGATTACTGTTTTATGAGACAATTAAGCATAATTATATTGTTTTGATCAATTGAGTAAGTTTTTATATGTACTTTGATAGTATGGATGTATGATAGAAATATTGGGTTTAAGTTATATTTTTTTTTATATTTTGAATCATATATGTTTATGTGTTTTACCCATTAGAATCAACCAACTAGTAGGAGGCAAAGCCACTAAATTGGTTAAACTAATTTTATTTTATTGCTCGTGACCTTGCATTAGTAAACTAGTTAAGGGTTTAACTGGTCAACTAGTCTAACTAATTGATTGGTCACACTTGAACAAATCATTTGGTTTACCTAATATGTGTGGATTATGTATTGTTATGGGCCCCAAATTAGTCTAATGATTTATAGAACCAGTTAGTTGGTTTGTAGAGACACTATGTGATATTTTTAGATGTTTCCCCTTGTGCTTTGGTCAAGATTTGACCTTAGTAATTAACTTTGATTTTTTTAGAATCGAATGATTAAGTTTAGCAAAAGGTTAAAAGTGGTAAAATTTGTGGCTTATTACCTTGGTTTGTGTTTGGTGCCATCACTTTAAACACCTGTATGGATTAGTAAGTGGAATTGGTTGTGTTTTTTTATCACTAGTAAACACCAATAATGGTAATTAAAAGTTTTTCCAAGCTTATATTCTCTAGCTCTCAAGATATCTTAGTGAGTGGGCCATCCTTATGATTATTATTTTCAGTCAATACCTTTCTTGCTCTACAGGGTTGTGATTTGTAGAGGATGAACACATAATTTAAGGATTATGATTAATGTTATGACAAACCATTACAACATGGATGAGCTATATGATTACAGTTTGTAGAGGGTATATCTATGACTGGTGGGTCTATATCCCATCACATTTGGTTTCATCACTTAAACACCCATTTTGGAAGGTAAGGATGCCTTAGATGTGTTTGGTGTAATCATTGTGAAGCACCTAGTTTGATGTTTCCATAACTTTTGTCCATGGTGGAGAATTAGGCGTGATCACTCAAATATCTTAATGATTAGATTATGTGGTTACATGATGGATGCTAATAATATGAATTATTCTTATTTAATATGCATGAGTTATTTTGTATTATTGATATATCATGCTATAGTATGGCCTTTCTGTGAAACATGAGTCATTACCATGTTATAGAATAAGTGTGTTTTACTTATTACTTTATCATATTACTATTACCTTATTAAGGTCATTGTCCATTCAAATAAGCAAAGGATGGTTTGCAAGGGTATGCCTCTCAACTAGAGTATACCGAGGATGATGAAGTAGGCCTTAGATAGTCATTGGTTGAAGATTTCTTTTTGTTGTATTTGAGAATTAGACTAATCAATATAGATAGTTTTTGTCCATTGCATTAAAATAATTTTATTCTTTCCAATTATTTAAACTCTTGAATCTTTTCTCTATATGTAACACACCTAAAATTCACTATTGAAAAATTTCATTTTATTTAAAAGGATTAGCGGAAGTAAAATAATAAAAATGTAAATTCTAGGGATATTACCGCCACACTTAGTACCATACCGGTTCACTTATACTGTTCTAGTACTAAGTACTAAGGCTGAAAGAGTAAAGCACAATTTACAAACCATATTTAAATCAGAGTAGTATAATAAACCATTTATAAGAATAAAATCCACCAGTGGTGGTTACAAGAACAAGTTACATTTAAACTAGGGGTTAAGGGAGAAAGAATGGAACCCTAAAAGTTCGGATAATTTCCTTACGCTCTTTCCCGTTGCTCACTTGAATAGCACTAGAAAAGGGACCTGTAAGGGACATTGCCCATTACATAGGCAGGGGCCCCACGAATGGAACCTTTCAGAACTATTGTACCAAGTAACCCTTTAAAACACACTTAAAATCAGGCATGCAATGCAACACATAATACAATAATACTATATACATATATAATGAGAATGCATACAACACAATCACATACTTAACAAGTCCATCAAAGATTAATAATTAATACTTCTAGGCCTTAAGCCATTAGTCCATCATTAATCAATCATCTCAAATTATAAATATCCATATGAGTGTAGGAACCCCACTATTATAGCCGGTGGACCGGAATACATATAGGGTAGAATGCTCCTGACCACTATTATTACTAGTGGACTAGTCTCCAGGGTAGAACGCTCCTAGCCACTATTATTTACCGATGGACTGATCTGGCCTTAACTCACATGGTGTTTTACTGTAATTACTTTGTGTCTTTCCCATGTCTTATCGCTATTACATTTGGTTTTTGAGCATGAAATACCCCACTATTATAACCGGTGGACCGAAAATCATGCAGGGCAAAATGCTCCTGGCTACCATTATTTGCTGGTGGACCGGTCTCCAGGGCACCCTGGCTCCTGGCCACTATTATTCACCAGTGGACCAATTTGGGTCCGGCTCAACAATCTTCCTCTTTAAATGATTAGTGTCTTATTCGTATCTTATTCGAAAGTATTTCACCCTTGACATGCATGTCTACTTCTATCATCCCGAGAGGGCCCATCCTATATCTTGAGACTTCTACGCCTCTTATCACACCTCGATATCCATTCCTCATTCCATTTACTCATACAAAAAACCTAACTCCTAAAGGTGTGGGTTAAGGCCCATTACCTTATGACATTCAAATTCTCTCACTACCACTCCCTAGGGTTTTCCCTTGAAACCCTAATTGGATCTATGTGGCCCAGCCTTTCTTTTATCATCCAACACCTCATCTCATCAAATCCTATCACTCTACTCACCAATTATACATGTGACTGTGAAACCCTAGTTGGCCACTCAAAACCCTAGCACCTTTCTTACGTAAGGATCATCCCTACGCAGACTCCATCCACCCCATACAAACCCTAGAAATTTCCCATGTAAGAGTCACATCACTCGTTCATTTTGATCATAACCTCCTTTTATTTTCCCCTTCATGGATCATGAGATAATAAGATCAATCTCATGTCCCCTTAGCCAACTCACTTCCCATTTGTCCCTTTCTAGCCTTTCACCTCGTATCATATCATTAGACATCCTAGCATGCATGTCCTAGAGGGTCATATCATATAATATTGTACGCACAATATATATAATCATCATCCACATGCCATCTGGAATTCGCATAAGTATACCTCAACTCCAAGATATGCTACATGTAATTAGTCATTATAATCATAAAGTACACAACATGGCATAACACATGAAACCCGAGGCACATAACACACACATAGTTATTCTTAGTCAGATCCTTACTCGGTTTAGGTTACCAAGTTATCTCCTACACTTATTAGGTCACCAATCACCCTTCACAATTGTTACACATATCATATTTCCTGTTAGGTTGGTTAGATTACCAAATTCCCCTTCTCTTTTGTTATAATTACCAAATTGCACTTTTGTTGGTTAAATTACCAAATTGCCCTTCTCCATTATCATAATTACCAATTTGCCTTTCCTTCACACTGAATTACCATTTTACCCTTCTCTTTTATTAAACTATCATTTTACCTTCCTTTACACCAAATTACCATTTTACCCTCCTCTTTTATTAAATTATCATTTTACCCTTCCTTTACACCAAATTATCATTTTACCCTTCTCTTTTATTAAATTATCATTTTACCCTCCTCTATTATCATAATTACCATTTTACTCTTCTCCATTATTATAATTACCATTTTACCCTTCTCCATTATTATAATTACTAAATTACCCTTTTCCATTATTATAATTACCACTTTACCATTTTATTTATAAAATTATCATTTTGCCCTTTACTTCTAAAATTACCATAATACCCTTAACTTCTAAAATTACCATAATACATTTTTACTTATACAATTACCACAATACCCTTTTACATATAAAATTACCATAATACCCTTTTGTTTATAATTTACCATTTTACCCCTTAATTTTAAAATTACCACAATACCCTTTTACTAATAAATTTACCATTTTTTCCTTCTCTTTCAAAATTACCACAATACCCTTTTACTTACAAATTTACCATTTTGCCCTTTACTTCCAAATTACCATTTTACCCTTTACTTCCAAAATTAACATAATACCCTTTTCTTACAAAATTATCATTTTGCCCTTTATTACACCACCTTTATCAAATTATCACCACTACATAAAATATTAATATTAGTACTCTATTCTCATCATCCAACTCCACCAACTATTATATTTCAACATAATACTCATTAACAACTAAACTTATTAGGCCACACTCTTGAACAAGATATATCACTAAAATGCCCCTAGGGCTCACAATAATATTATTCACATATCAATGGTCACAATAACATAATATAATATGGATAAGTACTTAACACTTTCTTGAATAACAAAAATTCTGACTTAAGCATTTCTTCTATACATGGCATATAAACTAGCATGCTTTCCTTTTTATTAATCAATACAAGAAACTACATATATTATATTAAACAACATATATCAAGCATAATAAGATATCAAAAACCCTAATGTGCTATCATACGTTTATCCATGCATTTAAGTGGGGTTTAACGATTACCTTAATTTCCGCAAAAATTGAACCTTACTAGTATCCCGGTTAAAGATTCGAGCTTTGATTAATAAAACCAATACCTAAAAATAATACCCATAATTATCATATTAGAAGTAGGAAAATTAAAAAGGATAAAACTTTATAAAAACTTAATTAATGACACACTTTACTTAGCCATTAATATGCCTCAATAATTAAACAAAATAATTCCAAAAATAATGTGGAACTCACGCTGCATGAGTAGCATGAACCACATGCAGGTTATAAGGGGGGAAAAAGGGTCAAAGGTAAGGAGGTAGAAGGGAGGGGGTGATGGTTAGGGTTAGGGTCTTGAGGCTAGGAAAAAGGTAGATGGGGGAGGATTTAGGGCAAGGGAAGGGTACGGGGTTGAAGAGGGGGTGTCGGTGATGGTCGGGGATAGATTGTTGGCGGCCAAGGGTGGCGGAGGCGGCGGCGTCAAGGTTGCGAAGGTGGCTACCGAGGTGGAGGGGCTGAGAAGGAAGGAAAATGGAGGGGAAAATGAGGGGCTGCAAGGGTTGATTTTGGCCAAAGGAAGTGTGGGGGTGGTAGAGGAGATTGCATGGAATTGTTTGGTGGCTCAGGTGGTGGTAGAGGCAGCGGGACGACGACAGAAGGAGGGGTTGCAGGGACGTTGCCAGGAAGGGAGAAAAAGAAGGGAAAAAGAAGAGGAGAGGAAGAAGGGGGTTGCAGGGTGGCTTGGGGGGTGTTGTGGCGGTGCAGGGCTGAGGTAGAGGGTTGCAATGGGTGGTGCAGGGGGTCGGTGTGGCGGAGGGAGGCGGCGGTGCAAAATAGGGATGGAGATGGAAGGAGAAGTAAAGGAGAGAAAGAAGTCGGGGAGGGAGAAAGGCTCAAAGAAAATGGGACAGGAAGGGCTGGTGAGGATAAGAAAAAGGAGAGGGAGATATAGGGGTAGGTGGCTGGTCAGTGGCAGGTTGTAGGGTGGTAGGGAAGTTTCGGATGGCAGGTAGAGGGAAGGGAAGAAGAGGAAGGAAAATGGCATGCAGACTGGGTTTGCAGGGGCTAGTTGGTCCAAAAATGGGAAGGAAAGAATGAGGGAGAGAGAGAGAGAGAGGCAAGTGGTGGTCGAGCATGTCAATTGCAGGTGGTGGTCGGCGTGCTCGAGCATAGTTGATGGAAACCTGTTAGGGTTTCACAAAAGGATCGAAGAAAATAATCGAGCGCGAGGTTCGATTCACTAGAATCAGCCTAAGGAAAACTTCCAAAGGAAGATTCAAGAATTCAGAGGTACAGTTTAACAACGGCAACTGAATTTGAGAGATAGAAGCAATCAAGAATTGATCGAAGACAGAGACAGAAGCAGAAGAAGGTGCGAGTGAGAGGTTCGCCGAGAGAGAGAGAGAACACGAGAGAAAGCTCGAGAGAGTCAAGAAACAAAGTCATATATTAGCCAAAAAACTGTCCTCTACAATCGTATATGCCCCTATTTATATGAGGCGTACAAACCGTATAAAAATACACAATACAATCAGCCCAAAACCTCATGATACAACCCATATACATAACAGGAAAATGGGTCGGTAAAAAAAGGTCGGTGCTGGACACTCGACCAGCCCAAAAGAATACACCAAATTCTCCCCCAAATTACAAGATAATATTTATACATCAATTCCCATAAGCTAATATTAATTCTAGCTAATTATGGCTATTAAGGGTCGATTAACCCACAATCCAACTAATCCATTATTATGGACCGGGTGGCGGATTATACAACCAACCTAATTTCCATTAGCCAATTTCTACCGGCGAATGCATCACATGGGATTATATAAAAAATAATAAAAATACATTTCTGCAACACTTCAGCAGCTGCATCCATTCAAATCCATAATCTATATGCTGCATCAATATTTCCTATTCATTCACAAAATAAGACAAACAATTATAAGTATAAAATGATTTACAGGAATTATCAAAATTAATTAAATACATATTTTTAAGATTCATATCAATAGTGGAGGGAGGTACGCTGGTCGGGCATAGAAGAAGAAAGAAAGGAAGGGGGAGAGCAGCAGGCCGGGCGTAGGGGGAGAAAGAAGTGGGTCTGTTTTGTCCAGGGGGAGGAAGGAAAGAAAAAGGAGGGGGAAGTTGGGATGGTCGATGTGGGCAGGGAAGGAATGAAGGGAGAGGGAGAGATGGGCTAGCGGCCCAAGCTCGCAGGGGAGGGGGAGCCAGGCCGGCCTGGTGGCCTGAAGGAGGAAAAAGGAAAAAGAAAGAAATGAGGAAAAAGGAGAAAAAGGAGAAAGAAAAGAAAAAGGAAAAAAAGGAAAAGGAAAAATAGGGGAAATTATAATAATTTAATTTATAAAATAATATAGTGTAATATTTTTAGGTAATAAATTTATTTAATAATTTAATTTAATATAATTAAATTATGGGTTTAAAAATGATAATTTTAGTAAAATATTGGTTCGAAAAATTATTTAAATAAAATGAGTATGATAAAAAAATAAAATATTTATTTTAATTTATTAAATATTCCTATACAATCTTATATATTAAAAAATCCATAAAATAATTAAATTAAATAATTTTAAGAATTAATTTTTTTCCAAATAAAAGCTATTTATTAAATTATAGGTTTTTAAAATTTCGGGGGATTACACTATATTTTAGAAAACTTGTAATCATTATCTTCATATATCATTTTTTTATTATCTCATTCTATCATATCTTGTGGATGTTTGGTTTCATTTTGCCTCGCACTAAACATACATTAGGTGAATAATCACACCTCTCTTGTATTTTGTGTGGCGATGACATCCCTCATTTTGGTTTTATTTGCGTCCACATTGTCTTAAAATAAAAAATATAAGATGAAAAAATAGGTGTGTTACAAAATAATCCTTCAAGATTTTCAATGATATATTCTTATCAAAAGATCTATATATACATGTTCCCACATACATTATGTGAATTTGCAATGTTTCAATAACTACTAAACTAACTTAGAATCTAAGAGTAATGACATCCACTATAGGGCGTATGTTTATGGGAAAAAAAATGAAATTTTAGCTTTTTGTGTAAAAGCCTTGTGCCACCAATCTGGCTTTATATATAAATTTTTTCTATTAGTTTATTTTATGTACAAACAATCTTTTATATTCAATTGGTTTAATGCATTTTTGTGCCAAACTATAGTTAAATACACCACATTTATTTAGTGAGTCAAATTTTGCTTGTATAGCTTTCTTTCATTTCCCCCAATTGTTTCTAATCCTTCATTATTCTATGGATTGAGGATCATAATCATTTTCATCCATGATTTACAAATCTATTGAATAAGTAAAGACCTCATTGATGACTACTTCATTTATGTATCATCTCACTCCATTTTTAGCATATTTGATGGATACTTCATAGTTTTCATGTATCATATCTTTATTGTCTAACCCTTTAGATAAAATTTCGTATTGTCTTTTACCTTTAGACAATATCTTTCCTAGATTATATCCTTGTAGCTTGTTGTTTGATTTTATTCAACATTAGGTGAAAAACATTATCTTTATCATATTTCTATCCTTTTTTAAGGATTTGAATTATACTTTTGGAGGTTGAGGGTTTGTATCATCAATGTTATAGAAAAAAATAATTTCCTTTTTCATGGAGTTGAATCCCCCTTTTGACGGTGTGAATCCTTCATTTGAGGATTCATGTCCTTAGATTCGATTGATCTGGTACATCTTCTACTTACTCCTGACTCACTTATTATAGGTAGTTTTGCAATCTCTTTAGGCAATTCTAATGCGATAGAAAATTTCTAGCTAGTATCTATGATTTTTTTACTATCTAGGTATCTACAAGTGTTATTGGCAGTCGGTTGGTTTCATTTTGCAAATTATAATCTTTTTGACATTATGTTCACTTTGAGTTGTTATTTGATCTAAAGATGTCATGGATTAAGTGTTCCAATGTACCTCTTGATTAACAACCTATTTTATTTCCCCCATTAAGCTTAGAAAAAGGATCTCATCAAAGTGAAAATCTAAGCACCTAGGCATAAATTGATTGTCTGTACACCAGGGGCTACAAATATAGTTGAGGCTGATATAAAACGAATATATATTCCTAGTCTTCTTTGCGGTCCTATTTTAATTCGTTGAGGAGGAATTATAGGCACATATACAACACATCAAAAGTCTTTTAGATGTGAGATTTTAGGTTCTCTTTTGGTGACAAGCTCTAATGGGGATAATTTGTGATATGTGGTTTGTCTTAGTCATATTAAGTTGTTGTATGTCCCAAGTTGATGACTATAATTTAAAATCCATTAAGAAAGGTTTGGCTATCGATTTTAGTCATTATATGTTCTACTTCTATGCCAATTAATATATAATTGTTAGTCATTAAAGGCTTGTGATGTTAATTCTATAACATTATTTGGCCCATGCTTCTTAATAAGATAATTAGAAAATATGTCCGTAGTTTAATAATGTTTCTAAAAAACCTAGAAAAAGCCACATTCATTGTTGATAAAAGGATAACATGAGACCATATAGTTAACACATTTATCAAAATCATAAAGTATTGAAAATGATGATACAAAGGTGTTATGGGCCCACATATGTTTCCTTGAATTCACTTAATGAACATATGAGGTTTCATACTTACTTTCATTAAAGATGATTCAGTTATAAATTTGTTGATAAAACTAGCTCTATATACCAAATCACTCGTTTAAGGAAGTTACTTTAAATAAAGATGATATGGTTATAAACTTGTTAAGAAAACTAGCTCTATATACCAATTCACCCATTGAAAGAACCTTTGTGTCCTTAAGTTAGTGACCATGTGAGTTTTTAATGATTATTTGCATCATCATCATTCTAGGATGGCTTAATATATTATGTCATAAAATAAAAATTTTGTTGTTGGATAATTTGTGTTAGCTAATGATAAAATTTATTTCAACATGAGTATTAAATTTTCTATGTAATTTCGGTGTGTAAAATTGTATTGTCTCTAAGACTCACTTTCGGTTGAAGTGGTAGAATATGATACATAGTTATTCAACATTATTATAATTAATGGTTTCAATATGATAATAATAATTTAGTCAAATATATTTGAAATTAAGTGAGTTCCTTTGAAACGTAATTGAGTATAACACATTTGTTATATCTATCCTTGTTCAATTAAGTAACAAGATATAGACTGATCCAAAACTTTATTTTATATCAGATGTTTCTTATATGGTTTTCACACTAGTTTGTATCTTTTGTAAGCCCACAAAGTATTCCTTCTCTTTTAAAATAATGTGTGTTGTTGCACTATCAATATGACATAAAAGACTTCACTATTAAAATTTTCCATCTTATATATAAGATGTAAAAATGATGAACTTCTGTTCAAATGACATATAAAACTAAATAACTTTGAGCATCCATACAAGTTTTTATTCAAACATAAATGGAAAAAATATATTATTACCTTTGGCTTGGAGATTTCCTTCAAATTCAAATGTTGTAAGCCACTTTCTTCATCACAAAAATAAAAATAAAAATACAAAGCTTCCAATTAGACATTTTCCAAACCTCTTACTTCTCCAAAATTAGGATTTTTTTGAATTTTATATTTCAACGAGGTTTGTTTCCACTTCTCTTCCTACACCTTTCACTAAAGTCTAATATAACTGAACTAGTTATGGAGCAATAAGACAAGTTTGAGAACACTTTCTAGTCGTTCCACACCTATAGAAATGGTTTCTTAACTAATTTGTAGGTGTGTTTGATGATGTATCACCTATATGATTATTCTCCTTACTCTTCTTACTCTAGGGTTCATGCAAGTTTTGATAGACCTGATAAAGTTTACCCAACTTGACTGGAATAACTTGATCCAAAATCCAACCTAGAATACAAAAAAAAAAACTTAATCTCATCTCAAATACCCAAATCAATCCAAAACTAACCTGAATTGAGCTAACTTGATAATGACCCATATCTAAAATGACCCAAAATGAAATAACCCAACTCAAAAAGAACTTAGCCAATACCCAAGCAGAAACTAGATAATGACCTAGCCTAATAAAGACCTAACACAAACTTACCCAACTCAAACCCATGCCATACTCAAACATAATTTTAAACTTAATTTAAACTAAAGTCAAATTTGATCCACAAAGGTTATATTTTATCTCATATGAATTGATACATAAGTACAAGTAAACTATCTTATTAATAAAATATTATGTAAGAAAAATATTCAACTCATATTGTTCTCTTCATTTTATTTTAATATCATATTAGCACCAATCAAATTAGATCATAGAAATTTCTATTATTATTATTATTATTATAACTATTAAAAACATAAAAATTATAATTGTAAATATAATAATTATATTATATATTATTATAATCAAAGTATTAAAATTTGCATTTATATTTCTACTAATAATAATGATTATTATATTTCTAAAAATGATAACAACAACAATAATAATAATATTGAATTATAATAATAAAAATAATTATTATAATTTAACATGATAATTATAATTATTAGAACAATCATTATACTTATGTATTGAGTAATATTTATAACACTAATAATAATAATAATAATAATAATAATAATAATAATAATAATAATAATAATAGTGATGATAATTTATTATTATTGCGTATTTTAAGATAATAATTTGTTATATTACTACATATATTATGATAAAAATTACTAAGATGAACATAATAATAATAATAATAATAATAATAATAATAATAATAATAATAATAATAATAGTGATGATAATTTATTATTATTGCGTATTTTAAGATAATAATTTGTTATATTACTACATATATTATGATAAAAATTACTAAGATGAACATAATAATAATAATAATAATAATAATAATAATAATAATAATAATAATAATAATAATAGTGATGATAATTTATTATCATTGCATATTTTAAGCTAATAATTTGTTATATTACTATATATACTATGATAAAAATTACTAAGATGAACATAATAATAATAATAATAATAATAAATCAAAATTTTTAATTTATTATATATTATTAAATTAAAAACAAACAATGTCAATAAAAATTCTAAACTTAATTGACTTGGCCAGTTTTGTAGACCTTGATTTAATATAGAAGATTTTTATTCAATATTTATAGGTGGAAGTTTCTTATATTATTCATATTAAATAAAATATTTTATCATATTTATAGTCCAAAAAAATAATTTATTGATGAAGTAGATCAAATGTCATTGAAGATTTGTAAGACCATAATACTTTTGATACCTTCAGATTTATTTTATTACATATAATAATTATTCAATTTTCTTATTTTTCATAAAATGACAAATTTGACCAAGTTATATTTCACTCCACTTAACATTTCAAGTTGCAACTATATGTTATAGATCCTTAATGGCTTGGACATTGTTGTAAAAGATCCAAATGGTATGCCCCCATAAAATAATACTAAGGCCACCATCATTCTTAGGCATCATCTTCACAAGAGCTTAAAGAACCAATACTTAACTAATAATAATGTATTTGGTAACACATTTTAGATGGCTATAGACTTCTCAATTTTTTTTGGACAGAAAAAGCCTTTAAAATCAAGTTTATAAGTGTTTAGACAAAAAAAGTATTATAGGAGCTTAAAAGCTATTTTTTTTGTTAAAGTAGCTTATCGAATAAGCTCAAGCTTTCAATATGCAACTTTCAACTATTTTGACAAACATACCCTAAGAGTTCTCTTGATCTTTAGAAGGGTTAGAAGGATTGGTATGACCATAAAATTTTTTTCTTCTTCTTCAAGTAGGGTATGAGTGTATGTACCTGCCACCATAGGATTTTAAATCACTTAATGATCATAATTCAAGTAGGTTTAGAATAGTGTCAAAATTGAGGCTTTATGGTGAAGTAATTGTCATGGAAAGCATTCTAGGAAAAAAATAATACATTTTTCATGATTCTAAGGCCATACTCCAGAAGCAATATTGACAAATGGATTTCACAACCTACTCCCAACTTTTGAATATCATGGTGGTAGTTGAACATAACAATAAATTACTCTTGAAAAACTAGGAGATATGATCTACTGGTACACTTCCATTACCTCAATCAACTATCACATTTCCTAAAGCAAATTCCAATTCTTCTAATAGAGGAAGGGGATAAACCAGTAGTCGTGGTCAAGATCATGAACGTGGATGTGGTAATACTTAGAGGATATGTTGGTCATTAATTTGGGTAAAGATAAAAATGAGTAAATATGATTTGGGTCAGATTTATATTGGATTAGGTCATTTTGGGTTATGAGAATAGCAGGTTGGGTCCAATTCTAACCCATCAAGTTTCTTCGAGTTCAGGTTCAATTTAGGTTTAGAGACATCGGGTTAGATCTAGTTTGAGTCGGTTGGATTCAAGCTTATAGACTCAGATTAGATAAGAAAATTTAGGTTCTAATATGTATCAAATTTTAGTCATTTCTCATCATACTATCAATTTCTATGGTAATCTGAGTTGTATATGGAGACATTATGACCTTTTTTATTTTCATAAATTTGATTATAAGGCCATGAGTATGATCAGATAATGTAGTGTCTAGGGTCCATGATAATAGTAATAAGCTAATTACATATGGTCTACTAAATCAAAAATATGAAGTTCATATAGGAAACTTGCACCCTTTCTTTTTATGTTAATATTTTGATGCACTCATTATATATTATTGAAATATGATGTATATCTCCATTAGCTAATATTTAAATAAGCTTTGTATATTATTTTGTGCAAATTAGATTGTAACACCACCATTTTCACAAACTAATTTTTTTAAACAAGTTTTACGGAAACAAAAAAATAAAAATGCAGGGTATTATGTCACGTCCAACATAGAATAAGTAATTTCTATACCCAATCTATATGGGATAAAAGACTTAAAGTAATTTGTATCTAAAGATTAAGTATAGGAAGCACTTGATCCCATAGTGATACAAGATTATGAAATGGAACAAAGAGATAGAGAAAAGAAAAAAATAGAGGACTAAAGGTTTTGATAAAGATAGGGATATTCGAATAGCTATAGGCTATTACCAACTAGAATAATCATTCACCACAAGTAATCACATCAAAATTATCAAGTCATCAACTACCTACTAAACAAGGCAACATATGCTCATGGGAATGAGAAATATCCATGAAAAGGATGGTCAATATATTATGTATTGAGTAAGGTAACAATAGACATCAATAGAAATGAGGCATGCATAACACATAAGAATTATACAATAAGATAGATATTATATAAGCGTATATGCTCATGATATGAAATGATTTAAGAAAAAATATATTAAAGTTCTTGCTTAGGTGGCCACACATTTCCATTTTATTAGTCACTTGATAACATGAGCCCTATTAAAATTAAAACCATGCCTCTTTCCTCCACAAATGGGAAATAAGAGTTAAGCTGGGGTAAAACAAACCTAATACTACGAATTCTTAAGTATATGTGCCCCTTATATGCTAGTGGACCAAACATGTATAGAGTATACATAGAGTCCTTTGGTTCTAACAGAAACATACCATTTTCATTGAAGCTCATACGATACCTTGATCGCACTAGTAAACAACTAATATTTAAGTATACATTCTCCCTAAAGGCCGATGTAATTGAATGATTTAGAATAGATATAGGGTTCTCTGGCTCTGATAGAACCAAGCCATTTATTCAAACAATACAACACTTGGGTCATGAATTATGCGATCTCTCACTTTAAGAATTAATGTCTTATTAGATCGTTAGTTAACACTTATCACATAACAATGCACCACTTGATTACCTCAATTAATAATACTTCCACTTATCACTAAATTCATTCCAACAATTGTTTATCATGCCTACACATAAAATTACATAATATTGAACTAGGTTAAACATACTATAACCACATAGGATAATCAAAAGGCATGAGAGAAGCTAGACAAGCTCAAAAGATTATGATAGACCAGTAAAATTATCATAATGCCCTTATAAAACTTTAACTCATAATTACATGATAAATTTTCTTATAAGACTCACCAATTCACCAACTTAAAACTACACTCTAGTATGGTATACTAAGCACCATAACCAAAAAAAGAGAGATAAGGTTGTCACACATGGAAAATTAGGCCAGAGAAGAGAGCAAGAGAGAAAAAGAGGCCAGAAGAGTTAATTCAGATTAAATTTAGCAATTTTTCATCTAAATAAATTGCTAAATTTTTATCCATAATTAATTTTTGGTTATTTCTTTCTCTATTTTTAATATATTTTTTTGTGTAATTTATTTATTATGACTGGCTAAATATTTATTGCTGAGAAATAGATTAAAACCCTAGATTATGGCTTAAGATATAATATTTTTTTTCTTTATTTCATAATATTGTTTCTTAACTCTACTTTAATTGCTATCATTTATATATATGATTCTGTCAAGTATGATTTATATGGTATATGCCTTGTTTTGATTTTCTCATAGTGGAAATATGTAGGATCGTATGCTTGTTAGGTGGCTATATGAACATGATAGAATTTATATGTATAAATTTGCAGCTAGGTTAGATAATAATTCTCCTAATAATTATGTGATTCTAAAGGGAGTAGTGAAATATTTAGATATGTGTAGTTCAAAGGAGAGGAATACAACTAGACATACTTGATATACTGGTTTGGGTACTTAGATTTATATCCTTCCACTTTTGCTTAATGCTTTAAATCTATTTAAATATAGGAGCCACTTGTTGCGACTATACGACTAGCATTTAATAGGATTTAATATTATTACTTTGTCGTATTAATTATTTCTGGAAAGTTATATAAGATTTATAAACCTACTTTTAGCTTACAACTTGGTTAGTCTCCTTCTTATGTTTAAAAGATGACTTAGAAATTATTATTATTATTATTATTATTATTATTATTATATTTTGACCTAGTTTAGTGGTGGATTTCAACTTCCATAACACATTCATCAAATTTGCATTCATCTATTGTTTTTATTATTTTAATTTACTTATTATTTTTATAATTTTTATTTGAAAGCCCCCATAATATTTTTTTTCTTATTATTTATTTTTAGTGTGATTTAAAGTTTTTTTTTGTGACCTAGCTAAATAAAGGTCAACCCTCTCAATCCCCATTATAGAACGATACATTTCTTTACCAATACTACAATTAACTATAAGAGGGTTTAAATTGTGTGCCAACTACAACTACACTATACAGTTGTAAGAAATGAAAATGTGGGGGATGGCATAAGAGGATATTGACATGATTAGGGGGTCTGTAGCTGCCAGAAGTGGAGTGCAAACAAAGGGGTATGGTGAATGAAAAATGGATGCTTGAAGTAAGAGGTCAACGGGAGTTTGAGTGAGTAAATGGGTATAGTTAGTATTTAGTCGAATATCAAATAGGAAGGCAAAAATCTAGTTGGCAAGGTGGAGAGTATCACATAAGAGGGAAGAAGGGTAAATGTGGGCATTTCACACATTTGTTTTGAAATAAAAAATGTTGGATCAACCACGAATTTGTGGGAAAAAATATCAAATGAATTCTAAAAAATATGGGAATGTGCAAAATAATTTTAGAAACCCAAATATATAAAAATATTAAGCATTGGAGTTGATTTGAAGGCGAAAAGAGTTAAAACAACAAGTTGACACAATCACACCATGCCTCATCGGTTGAAACTAAGGTTAACTTTTTGAAAGGCTTTAAGATGAAATAAATGGTTAATAGGTTAAGGTAATATGATTAAATAATGATAAGAGGTTAGATAAGGATTAAAATGCTAAATAACCAACAAATCGGGTTAGAAAAATTTTGGTGTATTACATGGATTGTCTAAATACCATATTGAAAATTTATTTCAAAGTTGGGTTTGAATTTTTTTTTCCTATGTGTGAATCCCATATCATGGTATCCATTGGTGACGTAAATTGAACAATCATAATCAAGATGAATTGTTGATCTCCTCGGCTTATGTACTTTCTTCTTAAATTGATTACGTGTTTGTTTGATAGGATTGGTTTAAGGTGAATAAGAATTATGCATTTAGGAGTTCCCAATCATGAAATTGTTCATTTTTTTCCTTATCTAAAAATGATTTATTACAACAATCTTCATTGCCTAGATTACAGAGTACGATTATTGGAATGTATCCATTCTACTAATGCTAGTGTCATTCTACTAATGTTATTGTTCTGATTTGATTAAATGTGCTCAATTTTTTCTTTCTACAAGCTAACCAGACGCAATGCCATCAATGATGTTCTATAGTGTGCCATATGAATATATGTTAGAATTAAAATCATGAAAGTCACTAATATTATTATATGGGCCTAATTATTTGGCCCATTAGGTTTTTCTAATTCTTGATGGACCTTCAATAATAAAATTTTTAGGACTATCAAGCCTCTCAATGGCTTCTTTGATATTTATTTGTGCCCATTCAAGTATGTTGGGTTCAACCTGGAAGAAATATGGATTGTATTTGGATTTAAACGGCTATATTTTTGTTAGTATAATTTATCTAAATTTTCATATAAATTATCTAATTAGAGGATAAGTGCTTTAGGATTGTGATTTTTCAATATGTGGAGTGTCTGATCCTTTGTTTTAGTTACATTTCTATTTTACATATATTTGATGTAGATGTATGAGACATGGGGTGTATTTGTTCTTCGTATATACACTATTATTCAATTTTTCAGCCCTCATAAAAAAAACCTTCAAAGGGCATTCATCCTACCTAAGGTTAGAATATATTCCTGTAACACCTCAAATTTACTATTATAAAATTTTATTTTTGGAGGAAGCATAGTACCAAAATAGTTGGGTGTTACCTCTATAATTATCACACGTCTGACTTACTAAACTATCCTTACATCAATCACAGGGCAAAACAATTAGAATGTAATACATGATAATTAGAAAAAAAGAAGATAAAATTCATAAGATGAATATAAGTTGGAGATTACCTCTTAGTACAATACCCAAAAATATAGAAAAAATAAATACCATGGATCTAATAGTAAAAAAAGGTATATGGGTAAAACTATCATCTAGATTGCATGAATATATGCCCAAAACCCTAATACAAAAGTCACTCTACCCTACATAAAGTAACATATGCTACAAAATCATCCACTAAGTCCTCATAAGCCTACACATAGACATATAGGGTATCTGCTTGTGGGAATGAGCGTCACCTATAAAAATAATAGTTAGTATACTACGTACTAAGTAAGGTGACAATATATTTGCGTAAGAGATACAAATAATTACATGCATTCACAGGGGAAAATAAGAACACATGCGAGATATATAAAACAATGCAAGGTAATTACTATTCTATCTCTCATTCTTAGATTAACATATTTTATTCTTTCATTTGTGTTGAGTTCAGGGACCCCCACTATTCTTAATCTGGTGGAACAGACTAAAATACTTCTCAATGACAACTCACCTGGGCCACTATTATTGCTTGGTGGAATGGACCAACATAAACCAAGGTAAAACACTCCTCTCCATTATTTTCAAACCTATGGGATGGTCTAGAATACCTTTTAAGGAAGAACACATCTGAACCACTATCATCATCCGATAGAACATACACAACACCTTGGTCCTAACTCATGTAATATTCCACTTTAAGTTATCAATGTCTTACCCATTAGTTACATTATCTCAATTCATGTTCTCATTCACATTTATTTTAGGGTCCCACTATTCTTAATCTTGTGGGATGAACTGATGCACCTTTCATGTAAAAACATAATTAAGCCACTATTATCATTCGATGGAACAAACCTATACAACACCTCACCCAGACTCACATGATCTTACACTTTAAATGATTAATGTATTATTCATGAGTTGTTTTGATAGGTAAAAAAAATTGAATCAATTAAAGCATAACCACATAGATATCAAGGTCATTCTCAAGGATTTAGGTCCATGCACTTCTTAAGAAATCCCAGTTTTACATTTTAGGCATAACTTCTTCTCTATTACTTTTTTATCCACCAAATTTAGTATCTATTCCTCAATTATTATTAATATTATTATTATTATTATTATTATTATTATTATTATTATTATTATTATTATTAACATACCCAAAAATCAAGACCTAAATCTAATGTCTTACACATGGGATACTCACCCCTATCTTAAGAGTTACTATATACGAAGCTTACAAAACCCGAATTTGACAAGTATGTCATAAATTTTTTCATAAGACTCCTATAATTACGAAATTTAAAATAACTTCCTAAAATATTGCTAGTAACAACATATCTAGAAATCGTGTTCTAACTCTAACATTTCGCACATACAATAATAGCATCGTCATATTAGGATTATTATTTCCAAATTAAGTTATTTTCTCATTTTGTGGAGCCTATGCCATTTTTATTTACTCCCAACATTTCACATAATATTATTAGGGTATTTTAACCCATATAACACATTGAACTACCATAATTTCCATTTTAGACCTATATTGACCAAAATTCCCTTAAGGATAACCAAATGCCCTTCTTTCATGAAAATCTTATATATTTGATATCCTTATTTCTAAATCCTCCATTTATCACCACACATATTAAGTAATCATTTACCACTTATCCCACTCATTAAACCCACAATACAATACCATGTATCATACAGGTTCTCTTAGGGTTTTCAATATAGAAATTATCATATGGTATCATATGCTTCTCAACTTACTCACTTTTCATCATATAATATCACATTACCACATCATAATATTGATCAACATGAATTTAACAACATAAGAACAACAACACAATAATTCATGAAACCATATTATACATTTAACACAAAGCCCCTAACTACGACCAATATCTTTACAGGAAAAAGTATTGGTCTCTAAGCACGTATCATATCCTAGCCCATTTGGAACCTTTGTAAAATACCTAAGGAACAATAATAAAATACCATTATAAATTAATTATATAATTAAGTAAAATTTAAGGTAATAAAGAGTGAAAGGATTGGAGAAAAACTGAAACAAGGCTTGAAGGTGTGGTCGGTAAAAATTTATCTAACAAATGAGGGAGGAACGATGACAAGTGTCAAAGCCCGAGGGCAGCAATGACACAAGGTATCGTTGCTAATGGTGGAGGAATGAAAAAGGAGGCCAAAAGTGAGGGAGAAAAAGGAAAAAGGAGATGGTAATTAGGTTTGGTTTTAAAATTAGAACTATGTTAGAATAATTTAGGTTAGGGCATTAGGATCTTTTAATTAACAACTTTTTAGGATTAGATTAAGGTAAAAAGAAATATGAATAACCCAGAATAAAGTTTAGGGTTAAGTTAATAGTTTGTATTAAGGAGTTAGGGTAAAGTAGAAATACTAATTTTTCAAGATTTGAATTAGATTATGATATTAATTATTCGGGATCCAGTTTAACTAAAGTTTGGGTATTAGAGTTCCAAATTATTTATGGAAAAAGACATAGACGTTTGGAACATCGCAATGGGAAAAAACAAATAACATTATGATACTCATAATCAGTAGGAGACTACTATTTTACTAAAAAAATCATTGCAACACAAAGCTCTACTTATTTAGATGTAAGATCATCACTTCAAGAAAAATATGCACCAATTGATACAAATCAATTGTACAACAATATGTTGTTAAATGAATCTAAACTAGTACGCAATAATGACATTATGGACCTAAGTCTATCAACATTAGAAGTTTGATCTAATACATCCGACAAGAGTAAAATAATAACATTAACAAATCAACTTGTTAATCATTGTGATAATGAAAAAAGAAGATGATTAAAAATAGTCAAGTAATTCGTAATTAAATAATGTATTTTATTTGCTTCTTCTATAATGAATTTCATATCATTAACAATATGATGTAAAATACATTAACTCAGGTCCAAGGTATGACCCAAGTTATGAATACCTTCAACACTCAAACACTAACTTACTAATGCTACCATCACTATAAATAACCCAATCAAAAAAATTACAAAAAATCCCTATACAAGTCTAGGTTTATCTCATCACTGATTATATAACAACATAAATATGTTGAAAACCAAAGAGACAGTATAGCTATATCATCAACAATATTGTATTCCATGAGTCTTTGATAATATCTCCCCCAAAATTAGAAATCATTGGACATCACCTCAATTTCTTAAAACTCAGCTTTATATGTTAACCTAATTTTTATACTTCATCTACCATTGATAATAAATATGATCGACAACACCATTGGCATAATGCTTTTAGTATTTCTCCTTAATAACCCCTTGTATATCAATGGGTATCTCATTAAAAAGATCCATATCTAATAAAGTATAACGAACAATAAGTAACTAATATACTTAAATAGGTAAAAACCCACTAGGCTTGAAGGAATTTTTCCTAATAAAGCCATTAAAAGAAGCCCTCCAAATTTTGATTTCTCCTCAAAAATTAAAATTTATTTCAAAATGAATTTAAAAAAAAATTGACAAAAGAATTCCCAGATAAATACACCCTCATCACAAAATATAATAAATTGCATGATCAATATCTCAGCCTATATATCCATTAAATATACTACAGCACAACTTTCAAATATAACTTTTCCTTTACCGCTTAAAAAAACATTTATAATACTTAAGAAAAATGATTAGCTTCATTTCCAAAATTTAAATTTGAATTTAGGAAATATGAGATAATATTCAAAATTCAATTCTTGAGAATAAAAATAAATTAATATTTACAAATTACAATACCCTTCATAATTCCAACACAAAATGTCCAACACCCCGCATACCATGATATTTTCTTTTCCTTTCAAATTCCATGTTAAACAAAAAAGAGTTTAGTATTCAAAGTTTTCATGCAGACCCGACAACTTTAATTTTCTTTTACACTTTACTAAACAACTCTTAAGCTTTGAAAATGAAACCACACTTTAAATATCAAATTTAAATTCCACAACACATAACTACACTCCATATAAAAAACTGTGTCCCTAGTATTCATATTTTTTTTTGTAATTTCCTTTAAAGGTTAAGGCCTAATCAAATCATGTTGGTTGTCGTGTGTGGGGCCGACCAGTGCAACAAAAATTTTGAGGGTATAAAGTAATATTAAATTCTATTCCACCCTAAATTTTTTACTTGTCAATGAGAAAACTGTAAGCCATATATGGACATGTTACAAAAGAGATTTGTAAGATTGTTCAAGAAGATTGCAATTATATATTGCAATCTGAAAGATTTTTCCCTGAACTAAAGATGGAGAAAGATAACAAATAGGGGACAAATGTATGTTTTTATTGTGTGCATTTTGTACAATGTGGATCATATTTATACATAGTCATTCGTCATTCATGTGATCTAACATATTAAACAAATTTTTTTAATCCTAATAGAAAAACCAATTAAAACAACTAATTACTAAAACTGAGTTGATGAGAATATAATAGCTAACACCCCTTAAGTTGGAGGGTGATGAGAAACCCTCAAATTGGACAACAACTGATGAATTAAAGATCCTAGAATACTTTTAGTGAAGATATCATCTAGCTGATCATGAGTCTTGATGTGTGTGATAGTGATCAAACCTTCATGAATATTTTCATGTACAAAATGGTAATCTAATTAAATGTGTTTTGTTCTTTCGTGGAAGACCGGATTTTGAACAATATAAATAGTTGCTAAATTCTCACATTTGAGTGGAATGGGAGTAACAATAGGAACATTTAGTTCATGAAGAAGACATATAAGCCATGTTAATTCAGCACTTGCCCTATGCATGCTTTGATATTCACCTAAATATAAAGAAATAGTGGGTTGTTTCTTAGCTTTCCAAGATATAGGGGAGTTAACAAGCATGATGAAATATTTATTTATTGATCGTCGAGTTGAAAAGCATGCAACCCAATCAGAATCACAAAAATGTTTGAAGTGAGAATGATAAAGAAGAGTTCGTTAATAAACCCAAATCAAGGTTACCGTTAATATATTAGATGGTATGAATGGAAGATTTGAAATGAGAGTCTTGTGGAGCTTGCATAAACGGACTCAAGTATTGAGTGGTGAAGGTAATATCGGGTCTGGTATGTGTGAGAAATTTGAGGTTGCCAACTAAGGTGTGATAAGCAGCAAGATCATGATTGAGGGGTGTAACACCCCTAAAATTTACTACTAAAAAATTTCATTATTAAAAGTTATAAGCGGAAGCTAAGACAATAAATTTCGAGGTGTTACTGCCGCACTTAATACTAGACTAGTTTCTTCCATCATTCCGATATCAAGTACTAAGGGTAAAACTTCACTTTACATAAATTTAAAAATATATTACTAAATCAAAGTAGTGTAATCCATAGGGAGATTAATTCACCTTTCAAATAAAATCCACTAACTGTGGTTATAAAATAGAGTCAATGGAAAGGAAAATATAAAAGGTTATATAGAAAATACATAAACCTCTGGTTCAAGTACTGGACAGAATCCCTGATAATCCTACGATCTTAACCTAATGAATGATTCTTAAATAGTGCTTGCAAGCTAACCTGCAACGGTCATTGCCATTGAATAAGTAGGTGTAATGTCCCATTTTTAGAAATCTTAATTAAAAATGAATAATTATGTGCAATTAATTATAATGATTAGTTTAGGAGGTTTAGTATTAAAAATTTTATTATTATTCATATTATTATGGCGGTTAAGATATAAATTTAGTCGTGTTAAAATTTAATAGAAATTGGACTATTCAATATAATCCTAGATAACACCCTTAAATCTTAAGCTAATTATTTTATTAATAACCTTTGACCTGAAACTTGAAATAAATTCCATAAAATTCATCCTAGATTAATTTTACTCTTTTCCTTTCTTTTTAACCTATCCTATATTAGATTATTTTTTCCGATATATTTTAACCCTATACCTTAATCTATCTAAACTAAACCTAAATCTAAAATAAAATAAAACTATTTTTATTCTACCATTTTACCCTTTGAACTTACCCCTTACATGCCTAATTTTCTCTCCTAATCACTCTTCCGGTCTCCGTTCTTATCTCACTACACTCAACCAATCTGCATATACCCGTATATACAAGCGTACACACGCACACCAACCCTTTGAGAATTAAACAACCCCCTCCCTTTCCCTAACTCGTTTGGTTTTTTAACCAATATTCCAATTCACCATTTCCCCTTCTTATCCTTCTCCCTCTTCTCTTTTCTTTTTTATTTCTCCCAGCCCCAACTAGCCCTCCTCCCTCTACATTTTCTCTACCCGTCGCCTACCCTTGTCCACCCCAGCGTCCACCGTCACCATCCTGCCTGCACTACTACCCTCTCCACTGTCGCCCCTCCCTTCCTTGGCTCCTCTCCTCCTATGCCTTCCACTCTCAACACCTCCCCACCCTTGTCCGTTTACTAGCCATCATGCCCTAACGACCAAACACGCCACTTCCACTTCCACCCTCACCCGTGCCCAGCCCCTACATCACCATCCTACACCACTAACACCACACACACGTACCACCATCACCACTCTCCTCCTCCGAAATTGTCCAGCCTGCCCATAGCCTCCCTTTCTCCTCCGCACTTCCACCATCGAGCCCAGCCACCACTTGTGCCCAACCCCTAAATCACCACCTCACAGCCACCAGCTAGCCACCCTCCACCATCAACCACCAACCACCACCAGTCTCCGCCCCCGCTGCTATCTCTCCCTGCCTCACCCTCTAGTCGGCCAGTCATAGCCCCCCTTCACACAATTCTCACGTTGTGCATGTAGCATGATAAATGTTTTGGGTTTTGGTAAATTTGGGTACCTATTATTATTATGTAAGGGTATTTTAGTAATTTTAATAAATAAATAAATATTTTAATATTAAAATTATTATTTTAGCTAGTAAATATTAATTATGTAATTTTGGTATTATTTTTAGGTACAAAAGTTGATTAATGAGACCTGATAATTTTAGTTGGATAATATTATTTTACATTATTGCTGGAATTTAGGTAATTGTTATACTCTACTAAAATGATAAATATTGTGTGATAACACATTAGGGATTTTATGTATGAAATATATTGACCATGATTTGTTACGTTATAATTATGTAAATATTATTATTATTATCATGAAAATCAGAAAAATGAACATGTTATCTAATGTAAAATATTTCAGGTACGAAAGCATGATTAAAATGAATTGTATTTTCAAAAATATATTTTATATGATATGTGTATATAAAATAATAGGGGGATCATGCTTAGATATAAAATTGTGGAATATTAATTATGGATGTGTGCCCTAGGGGTAATTTAGCCATTTTTAGTGCATTAAGATATTTATCCTGAGAATCATGTTTAATATGTATTATCTGTTATTGAGTATGCGATCATGTGCTTTTTATGTTTTAAAAGTGTATGATATAGTTTTATATGCAGAAACATGTGTAAGGGCAAAATTATCATCTGACATATCTAATAATTTAAATTACATAATAAATAATAAAATTATTATATTTTAGCCTTTTCATGACAAATTAATAAATAAAATAGATTTTGTATTTAAAATGGATGATAATATGATAATTATGGGTCTCAGGGGCAATTTGGTCATTTTTAACCTAATATGCCTGAATGTGAATAATTGAGCCTAGGATGACCTTAATATATTTTTATGATGGGCCTTAGTAATGATCCTATGTATGGTTGTTTTGAAATAATTAATAATTAAAAATTAAAGGAAAAACGAATAATTTTGGAAATGAGAATAATTGTGCAATATATGTTTTTATGGACACCTTATAAAATACTAATACTTAAAGTGGAAGACCTTGAGTTTGGGAATGGTTGATCTCTAGGGAATGGTGGACCAGTCTCTAAGGCACTCTCGCTCCTGGCCACTATTATTCATTGGTGGACCGGTTTGGGCCCAACTCAATAGTCTTCCTCTTTAAATAGTTTGTATCTTGTTCGTGTCTTATTTGACAAGCTTCACCCTAGACATACATGTCATATTCCATCTACACTTATCCTCGCAGGAGGGTCCGCCCTATATCTTGAGACTCCTGCACCTCCTGACATACCCCAAAATCATTTTCTCCTCCCACTTACTCACACTAGAGGCCCAACTCCTAAGCATGTTGGTCAATGCCCACTATTTTACACCTCCAAGTCCACTCACTGCCTTACCCTAGGGTTTCTCTAGAAACCTTAATTTGGGCCTATGTGGCCCATCCTTCTCTGCCTAGCACAACCAAGGCCATTTAACTCCCCACACATCTCCTCCTTTAGATTCAACCCTCATCATTCCACATTACTCCCCCAAGTACACATATGACCACGAAACCCTATTTGGCCACACCAAACCCTAGCATCCTTCTTTCCACATGTCATCCCTCCATTTCTCACCTTCCACTCTTGCTTCCCATGATACCCATACTCACCCTACACATGACTTTCCTCCATCCTCATCTCATACTTCACTCACCCTCAATTATTCTTACTTTCACCACCTTCTCAAATTAGGGTTCTCCTCCCAAAACCTAGCCCGGTCTCTTGTGCATCCTTATACTATCCTACATACTATTTTTCACCCAAAGCCTCCTATCCCCCAAACAACTCTTCCCTTACCTTCCTTACACCCCAAGGCAACTTTTCATACATAAAGTTTATCCCCATGCAGACTCTATTCACCCCATGCAAACCCTCAAAGTTTCATGGAAAACCCTAGAATTCTCCCATGCAAACTCTAGATTCTCCCATGCAAAGTTCAATCACTATTTTATTTTATTCATAATCCCCTTTTATTTCCCTATTGTGGATCATGGGATATTTAGGTCAATCCCACATCCCTTGGTCAACTTACTTCCCCATTTTCCTTTTTCATCCTCTCACTCTACATCATCACATTAAATATCGTAGTATGCATGTCCTAAAGGGCCACATCATATAACATCATAATCACATCATATACATATTATACACATGCCATAAGAAAACACATGAGCATACCTCAACTCCAAGCTACTTTACAAATACAACAGTTATAATGATAATCACAAAATACACAACATACCATGTACATAACATACAAGGCATAGAAGACACATAACACACATAGGAGTCTTAGCTACTTCCTTACCTGACACTGATTTTGGAGCACACTCCTACGCCTCCTTAGGGTTTTGACTAGGCTCACCTATAAGGGAAAAACTAAGGGTTAATTTCCCTCCTACCAAAAATACTTATTATTTCCTACTTTATCCGCATATTAGGGTTACGATTATTAGAAGAAACTCTACAAGTGAAAATAGGATTTTTTATTCTCAAGTTAGCCTACTAGAGTATTACTAGTCAAAATAGGTTTATGTTAATATTTATAGCCATATTTATATCATTAAAGTTAACAAATTTATTTCTTCTAATAAAGGTACTAATATTAGTTATAGTAAAATAATGATGATGATGATGATAATAATAATAATAATAATAATAATAATAATAATAATAATAATAATAATAATAATAATAAGAATAAAAACAATATTAATCGTAATAAAAACATGATAATCACAATAATATCAATAAGAATAAAAATAAGGTTTGACCATTAATAGTAATTGTAGTATTAATATTTTTTAGGTTGTATTTAATAATAATAATGATAAAAATAATGATGATGATGATGATATAATAATAATAATAATAATAATAATAATAATATCGATAATAAAAATAATGATAATTGAAATAATAATAATAATAATAATAGAAATAAGGTTTCAGCTCCTTAATAATAAGATTAATATTCTGAGGCTAAAAAAAATAATAATAATAGTAATATTATTATTATTAATGATATAATACAAATAAAAAGAATAAGGTTTGCATAAATAGGACTTAGGGGTTGAGAGGGGTTAGGGTACCACCTAGGGTTGGTGGTGACCAGCGGCAGTGGGAAAAGAGGGAGAAAAGGAGAAAAATTGAGTGTTTAGGGTAGGAGAGGGGGAATGAGAGTGAAAGTTGAGGTGTGGCGGATGCCTAGGTGGAGAGGGTTGGAGTAGTGATGGTGGCGAAGACAAAGGTGGCAGTGCAGGCGATGGTGTTGTCTGAGGGTGGTGGAGAGGGAGGAAGGGAGGAGGAGTGGGAGGTAGGGAAAAAGGGAGGTATGAGGAGGTAGAGGAAGCTCCCTTGGTTTTTTTGGAGGGTAGAGGGGTTGGTTGTTGTGGCGGAATCGGCGGTGGTCAAAGTGGGGCTGATCGGGAGGGAGACTTTGTACGGTCAGGGTGGCTCATGCAGGGAAAATCGAGGGTGGTGGAGGGTGTTTTTTGGTGCAGAATAATGTAGGGAGTGGTTTTGTAGGTGGCTTAGGCGACAGAGAAACAGGCGGCTGAATAAGCGGCAGGGACAAGAGTTGGGGTTTCTGGGTTGAGAGAAAAAAGATTTGAAAGGGGGTTGGTAGAGGGGTATTTATAGGCTAAGGGTGAGGGGGAAGGAGAGATGGGGAAGGGGGAAGATCTAAGGTAGGCGTGCAGGTCGCCGACCAGTGGCCCAATGGCCGGAGAAGGCCTATGAAAATTGCAGGTCAAGCTGCTCGGGAAGGGAAAAAGGAGAGGAGAGAGAGAGACGCGTGAGGAGAGAGAGAGAGGCTGGGATTGAGTGGAGGAGAGAGAGAGGGAGTGACAGGGAAGGGAATAGGGGCAATAGGCTTGCATGCAACGGCATAGAGGTCGCGTGCCTACATCGGGAATCGAGGAGAGGAAGGGTCAAGGAGAAGAAGGAAGAAAGAAGGGGGCAGTAGACCGGTCAGTCTAAGGGAAAAGAAAGAGAGGGAGGGGGGAGAACCAGACCGGGTGGGGGAAGGATGGTGTGGTGGGCCTTGGGCCATGCAAGAGGAAAAGAGGGGGAGGGGGTTTTGGGCTGCGATGACTGGGCTGGCCTAGGTCGGGGAAGGGAAAGGGAAGAAAAAAAGAGAGAAAGGAGAGGAAGGAAAGAAAAGAGAAAGAAAAAGAAAAAGGGAAAGAGGAAAGAGAGAAACATAGGTGAGTTGAGGGTATTTAAAATATTTTGGTATTTTGGGATATTTAAAAATAATAATATTTTAATAAAATAATAATTAATTCCCCTTTTTAGTTTAATTTAGGGTTTTTTGAGAGATTTTTCTTACGCCATTTTAATTAGCAAAACACCCTAATTTTTTTCAATTAAATTATTTTTAAATTTCCTCTTGATTTTGTCTTAATTACTCCTTCTTATTTTAATAAAATAATTTATTTAATTAATTTTCCTAATAAATCCTTAATTTTCCATAATTCTCTAAATTAGGATTTTAGGGTATTTTATATAAGGGGTATCAATGCTTAAGGATTATGTGTCCTAGGTGTGGAGGGTATTGTGTGGCCTTGTGTGCTAGTATGACCAGAGTATTTTTATGTCTCTGGGTTGGATGGTTGGGATGATACCGTGATGCCTTACACGCTAGTATGACCGATGTACTTTTATATCTTTGGGTTGTTATTATATCCCCTTGAGTGAATAAAAATGGAAATGACATGATTTGATTGAAATGCTTATTATTAGATTATTGGACTGGTCGGTAGTAGCCTTTGTACCTACTTATGGTTTCAGTAGCAGCCTTCATGTCTACCCGTGGTTATCATTATACCTTTGATTCTTACCTGTATTGTTATGGACTCTTTTGGGATTGATATTGAGATGTGATTTATGCTGTGAAGGTTATGATTGTTGTGTTGGAGTTTGGTTCTATTTATTACTTTAGAGAGCATCTTTGGATGTTTGGTTGATAGTGTTATTATGTTCTAAATGAAAACACATCAACAATATGTCATGTGGTGATTATTATTTACTTGCCATGACTACCATATTGTGATCATCTCGTGAACATTTCAATGTTTATCCCATGTGTTAGCATGATGCCTTTATGGTTATTGGGTTGGGGTTGTTCCTAATCATACTTTAGAGAGAACCCTTGGTATGTTCATTTGGTAAGTTTTTAGTTGTTCTAGATGAATGAACATGAGTAGTGGATGGCCTTGATGACATTTAATTGTCTAAATGGTTAACATATATCAATCCTTGTATGTATATTTAAATTTCTTACACCATGTTAGTTGTATACCTTATACGTGTTTCATGCTAAATTTTCATATTAGTTATGTATAAATGATTATGTAGTACCGTAGTGCTGACGAGTTTTGTTTCATGATCCCCTACCTATTCAACAGGTAGTGATGAACCTGTAGGAATATTTTGAGGGTTTGACTTGATGGCTTCTAGTAAAGGGTTGAGAGTTAGGACTATCTGGCGTTTGCCCCGATACCTTTTGATCCAGATATTGCGTGGACTCTTAAGTCCCTTGCTATTTCCTTTTATTATATTGCACGTCTTTGCCTAATTTTTTTGTATTTAGCAGAAAAATATAATCTATAATGATATTTCTAACTTATCTTTGTTATAAATTTTATTTAAGTAAAGTAATGATTTAGTCTTAGCACTTAGTATAAGGACGGTAAAGGATGCCAAACTTGTACTGAGTGTGGTAGTAACACCCATTATTTTTGTAATTAACGCTTTTTCATAATGAAATTTTCAAGAAGTAAATTTGGAGGTATTATAGTAGGGGCCCAAGAAATAAACTCTTTAGTACAATGGTACTGAGTAACCCATTATATAAGACTAATATGGAAGGCCCGTATGCAACACACCATATGCATCAAATCAATTATATGAACATTTAATTATGCATATATTAAATAAAATGCGATAATCATTTATATAATCAATCATATGCTACCAATACTCATTCACTTAGAAATAATAGAAATTTACTGTTGGAACATCTAAATGATGCTCTTTGTAGTATAATTAGAAAGCCACATTCTTTACAACAATATGCACAACTCTCTCAATTCACAGGTAGACCCGTCAACACAATCCAATACACAAATCATCATAGGTTGGTACAAAGGCTGCTGCCAAAATACAGGTAGGCTCAAAGGTGCTACTGACTCACAGGTAGGCACAAAGGCTGCTACTAAAACACAGGTAGGCTCAAAGGCTACTACCAACTCATAGGTAGGTTCAAATGCTACTACAGAAACATTGGTAGGCTTAAAGGCTACTACCAACTCACAAGTAGGCATAAAGGATGCTACCGAAACACATGTAGCCTCAAAAGCTACTACTAACTTATAGGTAGGCTCAAAGGCTACTACTGAAATACAGATAGACTCAAAAGCTACTACCAACTCACAAGTAGGATCAAAGGCTGCTACTAAAATATACCAATAATCAGCTCCATTCAATTATCAAACATTTTTATTTTTATTTACTTGAGGGGAGATCAATGCACCTTGGGACACTAAGGTAACCTTGTCATACAAGCACATAAAGGAAACATAATATCCTATCGACTATCAACCCAGGGACGCAAAGGTAGCCTAGTCATATGGGTACACAAAGGTACATAATATCCTACCAATAATAACACCTAATCCATAAGTATGCATACTCACTACTTAGATCCATAGAGCTAAATAGAGTAAGATGTAGGGTATGACTGGGGTATTAAGACACACTAGCAAAATCTATAATAATCGTGGGCTAAACCACACCTTTAGGATAGCAACCCCTAAAGAGTCACCATTCCAATCTTGAGATCTTTCACTTTAAGTATTAGTATTTTATTAGGGTGACCATGAAAAGCACACATTAATCACATATAATCAATCCATTATACTTAACCATTTTTATTTGTTTCCAACATTATGAAGTAACCAAAATAAAAATCCTTGTCAATGTCAACATAAGTAGTGCACTAAGGCCATCCTAGGCTCAAATACTCACACTTAAACATTTTAGGTTAAAATGACCAGAATGTACCCGAGGCTAAAGCTACCTCTTTACCATCCATTTCCATTATAAATTCCATTTTATTTTATCAACATGCCATAAAAAGGATAACACATCATAATTAAATTATTGATCATGAAATTAAGTTACCCGACACACCAAATGATCATTTTACACATAAAACCCTAACACGCACTTCTAAAACAACCAAACACACATTCTCATGCCTAATCAACAATTAATACACCCTTTACATGTTTATGAGAATAACGTCGTAGCATATTATAATTTACCAAATTACCCCTAAACCATGCAATAGTAATAATTATGCTGAAACATACACATCTAATACAACAAGACCCCCATACTTATGCTTGATGAGAACATCACATATCATGCATATTCATTAGCATATTCATCATGGTATACTCCAAATTATCAAAATACCTCTAGATCCTATAATATTCATAATCATACTTGAACAGGTACTAAGATAATAAGCCCCTATTCTCATATTTAATAGCAGTTCATACTTATCATGTATGTTTATTAGACTATTCACCATATTTCATATAAAATTATTAAAATACCCCTAGACCATATAATATTGATTATCATGTTGAATTAAGTGATACTAATACAATAAACCCCGATTATCATATTTAGCATCAATTATTACTTATCATGCATGCTTAGTAGACTAATCACCATAGTACATGCAAAATTACCAAAATGCCTCTAGACTATATGATTTTGATTATCATGATGAAATAAGTAATACTAAGACAATAAACTCATATTCTCATATTTAACACCAATTAATACTTATCATGCATGCTTATTTGATTAATCCCCCTAGCACATGAAAAATTACTAAACTGCTCCTATACCATGTAATATTGATTATCATGCTCAAATATGAGTTACTAATGTAACAAACCCCTATTTTCATGCTTAGCACCGATTATTACTTATCACGCATATTTATTAGGATACCCACCATTGTACCTTTAAAATACCAAAATTTCCCTAAGTCATATAATATTATTATTATGCCCAAACATATGTTACTAATATCACAAACCCCTATTTTCATATTTAGCACCAATTATTAGTTATCATACATATTTATTAGAATGATCACCAGCATACATTAAAATTTATCAAAATATCCCTATACCATAAAATATTGATATTCCTACTAACACATGTACTTATAATACACTAACCTCATATCTTCATTCTTAGCAACATTTATAACACATTAGGTATTCCGGTTAGGGTTAAATATCATGATGTGTCCAAATGACCAAATTGCCTCTAGGGCTCATAGTAGACATATTTTTACTATAAGTGTCCATACATACTTCACCTAACATGTTATATACACATAACATAAATCATCACTTCCCCTCACTAGACCACTTTTCAATCACCCTTTCACATACATAACATCTTCCACAAGATAACATGCATTATTTTTCTATTTTCCCAGATAACATTAATAATCATATGATTATTTGTAACACATCATATCTGCACAAATCATATGTCAAAAATCCTAATGTGATAACATACAATAATCCATACATTTTAATAGGGTATAAATGTTATTTGATTTTCAACAAAAGTCAAACTTTACCGGTAACTAACTAAAAATGCATTGGCTCCGTTTAATAAAATTTTGTACCTAAAAATAATATCACAAATACCATATTAATATTAGATAAATGAAATAATGATTTTTATTAGAAATATTTATTAAAGATAAAATTTTCAAACTCCCCTTATACCTTAATATTATCCAAAAATGTCTAAAAATACGCATCATAACTCATTCTACATGTGTATAACACCCCCAAAATTTACTACTGAAAAATTTCAATTTATTAAAAGAATTAGCGGAAGCGAAATAATAAAATTGTGAATTCTGGGGATATTACCACCACACTTAGTATATGACCGGTTCACTCCTACCATTCCAGTACCAAGTGCTAAGGCTGAAAGAGAAAAAATATAATCTACGAGAAACTCAAACCATAATTAAATCGGAGTAGCATAAATAACAATTTATAAGAATAAATTCCACCAGTGGTGGTTATAAAAACAAGGACCAAATTAAAACTAGGGTTTAAAAAGAGAAAGAGTACAACCCTAGGAATTTTCGGATAGTTCATTATGCTCTTTCCCGTTGTCCACTTGAATAGCACCTGAAAATGGACATGCAAGGGACACTGCCCATTGAATAGGCAGGGACCCCACGAATAGAACCCTTCAGTACTATAGTACTAAGTAACCCTTTAAAACACACTTAAAAGTAGGCCCGCAATGCAACACATGATACAAAAGTACATGCATATATGATGAGATGTGCATACATAACATTCACATACTTAACAAGTCTATCAGATATTAATAAGTCATAAAGCAAAATCAATACTTCCAAGCCTTAAGCCATTAGTCCATCATTATTCAATCATCTTTCAGATTTTATATCCATGTGAGTGGGGAAACCCCACTATCATAGCCGGTGAACTGAAAATCATGTAAGACAAAACACTCTTGGCCACTATTATTTGTCGATGGACCGGTCTCCAGGGTAGGACACTCTTAACCACTATTATTGGCTGGTGGACCAGTCTAGTTCTGACTCACATGGTGCTCTAGTGTAATTACTTAGTATCTTTTCCATGTCTTATCGTCATTAAGTTCAGTTTGTTGAGCGCGGAATCCCCCACTATTATAGCCAGTGGATCGAAAATCATGAAGGGCAAAATGCTCATGGCCACTATTATTTGCCGGTGGACCGGTTTGGGTCCAGCTCAACAATCTTCCTCTTTGAATAATTAGTGTCTTATTCGTATTTTATTCTAAGGTATTTCACCCTTGACATGCATGTCCCTAACCTCTACTTCTATCCTCCCGAGAGGACCAGTCCCATATCTTGAGACTTGTGCGCCTCTTATCACACCTTGACATCCATTCCTCCTTCCATTTACTTATAACGAAAACCCAACTCCCAAAGGTGTAGGTTAAGGCCCATCACCTTATGACATCCAAATTCTCTTACTACCACTCTCTAGGGTTTTTCCTTGAAACCCTAATTGGACCTATGTGGCCCAACCTTTCTTTTATTGTCCAACACCTCATTTAATTTAGATTTAATCCAAATCCTATCACTCTACTCACCAATTATACATGTGATCGTGAAACCCTAATTGGCCACTCAAAACCCTAGCACCTTTCTCACGTAAGGATCATCTCCATGCAGACTCCATCCATCCTATGCCAACCCTAGAATTTTTTCATGCAAGATTCACATCACTTGCTCATTTTGATTATAACATCCTTTTATTTCCCCCCTCATGAATCATGAGATAATTTGGTCAATCTCATATCCCTTAAATCAACTCACTTCCTGTCTTTCCCTTTTTATCCTTTCATCTCATATTATATTATTAAACTTCCTAGCATGCATGTCCTAGAGGGTCTCATAATGTAACATCATACACTCAACATATATAATCATCATCCACATGCCCTAAGGAAGTCACATAAGCATACCTCCACTCCAAGCTGCGCTACAAATGATTGGTCATTAAGTACAAAGTACACACCATGGCATAACATATGGCACACAAGGCACATAATATACACATAGTTGTTCTTGGCCATATCCTTACTCGGTTTAGGTTACCAAGTTATCTCCCACACTTATTAGGTCACCAATTACCCTTCATAATTGTTACATTTATCATATTTCCCATTTGGTTGGTTAGATTACCAAATTGCCATTCTCCTTTGTTATAATTACCAAATTGCCCTTTATTTGGTTATATTACCAAATTACCTTTCTCCCCTTTAGTTGGTTAAATTACCAAATTACTCTTCTCTATTATTATAATTACCAAATTACCCCTCTCCATTATTATAATTACCAAATTACCTTTCTTCATTATCATAATTACCAAATTACCCTTTATTTGGTTAAATTACCAAATTACCCTTCTTCAATATCATAATTACCAATTTACCCTTCCTTTACACCAAATTGCCATTTTACCCTTTTCTTTTATTAAATTATCATTTTACCCTTCCTTTACACCAATTTACCATTTTACCATTCTACTTTGTTAAATTACCATAATACCCTTAACTTCCAAAATTACCATAATACCATTTTACTTCCAAAATTACCATTTTTCCCTTTTACTTACAAATTTACCATTTTACCGTTTGTTTCCAAAATTACCATTTTACCCTTTACTTCCAAAATTACCATTTTACCCCTTATTACACCACTTATATTAAATTATCATCACTACATGAAATAGCAATATTAATACTTCATTCTCATTATCCAACTCCACCAACTATTATATTTCCATATAATACTCATTAGCACCCTCACATATTAGGCTACACTTTTGCACAAGGCATATTACCAAAATGCCCCTAGGACTCACAATAATATTATTCATGCATCAATGGTCACAATAACATAATATAACATGAATAAGTAGTTAACATTTTCATTAATAACCAAGCTCTTTCCTTAAGCAATGTTTCCACACTTGGCAAATAAACTAGCATGCTCTCCTTTATATCAATCAATACAAGCAACTACATACATTATATTATACAACATATAGCATGAAAAATAACATATTAAAACCCTAATGTGCTAGCATACGTTTATGCATGTGTTTAAGTGGGGTTTAATGATTACCTTAATTTTTAGAAAAATCGAACCTTATTGATATCCCGGTTAAAGATTAAAGCTTTGATTAGCAAAACCAATGCCTAAAAATAATATCAATACTTATCATATTAGAAATAAGAAAACCAAAGCATAAGACTTTATAAAACTTAATTAATGAAATACTTAACTTAAGATATTATAATACCTTAAAATCATTAACTAAAATAACCGAAAGGAAGGTAGAAAATCAATTACTCATGCAGCATGAGTTGCATGCAAGGCAAGGAGGAAAAATGGGTTGAAGGTGGTATGAAAGGAAGAATGGGGGTTAAGTTTGGGTTAGGGTTTTGGGGCTAGGAAAGAGGGTAGGTGGGGGAGGATTTAGGGCAAGGGAAGGGTGTAGGGGTGGAGAGGGGATGTAGGTTGTGTTCAGGAATAGGTTGTTAGCGGCCAAGGGCGGCGGCGGCAGCGAAGTTGCGAAGGTGGCTGCGGAGGTGGAGGGGGCTAAGAAGGAAGGAAAAGGGAGGGAAAAAATGAAGGGCTACAAGTGTTGGTTTTGGCTAAAGGAGGCATGGAGGTGGTAGGGGAGGTTGTAGGGAGTGGTTTGGTGGCTTAGGTGGCAGTAAAGGTGGCAGGATGGTGGTGGAAGGAGGGGGTGCAGGGTGGTTGCCAAGAAGGAAGAAAAAGAAGAGAAAAAGAAGAGGGGAGGAAGAAGGGGGTGCAGGGTGGCTCGAGGGGTGGTGTGGTGGTGCAAGGGTAAGGTAGAGGGTGGCTGGTGCGGTGGTGCAAAAATAGGGGGAGGGATGAAACGAGAATAAAGGGAGAGAAATAAATCGGCGGAGGGAAGAAAGGCTCAAAAATGGGTAGGGGAGAGGCCGGTGAGGATAAGAAAAAGAAGAGGGAGGAGATGTGAGTAGGTGGCCGGCCAGGGCACGATGTAGGGTGGTAGACACCTGGTCGGGTGGTAGGGAAAGGGAAGGGAAGAAAAGGGAAAGAAATGGGGCATGTGGGAGGAGAGAGAGGGTTGGTTGGGTTGAAAAGGGATAGGAAATGGTGGGGGGAAGAGAGAGAGAGGTAGGGAGAGTAGTAGGGAGGGAGGTGGTTGTCGAGGAGGAGTTGCAGGGCATGGCTGGCATGTTGGTCATGCATGGATGACGAAGAAAGGAAGAAGAAGAAGAAGAAGAAGAAGAAGAAGAAGAAGAAGAAGAAGAAGAAGAAGAAGAAGAAGAAGAAGAAGAAGAAGAAGAAGAAGAAGAAGAAGAAGAAGAAGAAGAAGAAGAAGAAGAAGAAGAAGAAGAAGAAGAAGAAGAAGAAGAAGAAGAAGAAGAAGAAGAAGAAGAAGAAGAAGAAGAAGAAGGGAGAAAGAGGGGCAGGCTGGGCGAGGAAAAGAAAACGTGCATAAGCCAACTCGGTTGGGGAGGGAAGGAAAGAAAGATTGGGTCAAGAGATGCGCGCGGGAGACAAACGGGGAAAGGGAGAGAAATGGGCCAGCGGCCCAATGAGTAGGGGGTGAGGAAGCAGGTCAGGGTCTGACAACCCGATGGAAGGAAAATGGAAAAAGAAAGAAAGGAGGAGAAAGGAGAAAAAATGAAGAAAAGAAAAAGGGAAAAAGGAAAAGGAAAAATGGTGAAATTAAAATAATTGAATTTATAAAATAATAGAATGTAATATTTTTGGTAGATAAATAAATTTAATAATTTAATTTAATTTCATTTAATATATGGGTTTAAAAAGGTTAATTTTAGGAAAAATATTGATTTAGAAAATTATTTAAATAAAATGAGTATGATAAAATAATAAAATAATTATTTTAATTTATTAAATATTCATATTCAATTTTATATACTAAAAAATTAATAAAATAATTAAATTAAATAGATTTAAAAGCTAATTTATCCCAAATAAAAGTTATTTATTAAATTATAGATTTTTAAAATTTCGGGGGATTACAATGTACAACATGAGCCATGTAGAGTTTGGAAAAAGGAAATGGAACGGGGGAGAATGTCTCAGGCAAGGGTTATGGGAGATGGTGGGAGGTAGTGGTTTTGGTTGTTGGGCATAGGAGGTGAGGGAGTAGGTGTCTAGTGGTTGGAGGTCGTGGTGTAGGTGGCTCAAAGGCAGCAACATAGGCTATAGGGAGGAGGGTGTAAAGAAGGGAAAGAAGATTAAGAAAAGGAGAAGAAGAGAAAGAGAAGGGGGAAAGGTAACACCCCCAAAATTCACTCCTGAAAAAAAATTTGAAAGGATAAAGCGGAAGCTAGGAGAGAATTTGGGGAATGCTACCGCCACATCTAACACAAGATAAATGTCCACCATCTATCTTATGCTAGATGCAAGGCTAAAACCTGTCAAATAAAACTTCAAACATCAATGCCGTAAGGATAAACTCCCACAAGGAGATATCCACAGACAGATGGCAAGTGAATCAATTCACTAAATAAAATCATCGCTGAATCAATCAGCGGAACCTGTGAAATAAATCCGAATTTTAAAAGCTTATCAGAGTACGATAAATTAAAAGTTAATTACAATACCCTTGAATTTTAAATACAATACTTGAGAATTCCAAATACAATTACAGTTAAATAAGACAAATCCCGATATATCAAATTCCGGATTGCCTACTCTCTCAAGCCAAGTCTTCCACCCAAAACAATATTCGAACTGAAACCTGCACAAGAGATCTGCTCCCCACCATCAGTGGATCATCACAGGACCCATTCAATCAAGGTAGCATCAGTACGGGTCCGGTACTGAGTAAATCAATACTACCAAACTCATGGAAGGAAGCATAAAACACATAAGATATGAAAGACTCTAGCTTACAATTCTCATGCTCAATTATACAAGCATTACATACAACAAAACACAGGATCACGGATTCATACTTATGATTACATTACGAGGCATAACAACACATAAGATATAAGGGTACAAGAAATCACGATCGCATGCTAAACAACATCAATCCAACGATCTGATAATAATCACTATTACATCCGATTTTATTTGTTTACGATGAGTTCAGGGACCCCACTATTCTTAAACCGGTGGAACGGTCTGAAGCACCTCTCGGGGACAACACACCCGAGCCACTATTATCATCCGGTGGAACGGATCCTACACCTCTCAGGGCAAAACGCTCCTGAGCCACTATTCTGAACCGGTGGAACGGCTTGAAGCACCTCTCGGGGACAACACACCCGAGCCACTATTATCATCCGGTGGAACGGATCCTACACCTGGTCCAGACTCACGTAATCTTCCACTTTAAATAATTAGTGTCTTATTCATTACTTAATTCATATCATATTCTTATTCACGATGAGTATAGGGCCCCACTATTCTTAATCCGGTGGAACGGACTGAAGCACCTCTCAGGGACAAGTCACCTGAGCCACTATTATCGTCCGGTGGAACGGACTCTACACCTCTCAGGGCAAAACGCTCCTGAGCCACTATTCTGAACCGGTGGAACGGCTTGAAGCACCTCTCGGGGACAACACACCCGAGCCACTATTATCGTCCGGTGGAACGGACCCTACACCTCGGCCCAACTCACGTGATCTTCCACTTTAAATAATTAGTATCTTATTCAATGATTTTAGCCGACCGTAAACCAGGCCCACATAAATAATTCCATGGCATAAAGATACAGCATAGAGTATCAAATAGTTTCAAATCCATACACAACCCTTCACATACTCAAATACATATCATATTCAACATCATACTAACATGCATTGGCATTGAGGCTATAAATTCATACATACATAAAATTACCACACAGAATACAGCATATGTTGGACAGGATTAAACAATCGATAGGCATACTTATCACCTTCCACTCCGAACAGACATACATCCAGATTCCATCATAAATAAAGGTAAGTAATGACTTACCTCAATCCGAAGCTAGCTAAGCAAATTGAGAATGAGAGAGAGCTATCGAAGGCTCAACAATCCACGAGAAAGTTTTCCCAACGAAATCAGTAAAAATCGGAGCAAGGAGGGCTGGGGAAGCTTCGTCGGATGCCGGAGGTGGCTCGCCGGTGGTCAGTGACACTCGCCGGTGACCGGGCGATGGCGGCGCAGCCTGCGTTGCTGCTCGTCGCTGCTACAGCATTCGGTGGCTGTTGCGGCTTCGATGGCTCCTGCTGCGGCTGTTGCTGCGCGGCGTCGCCAGCTGCGGTGGTCGGTCGCGTCGCTCGTTGTGGCCGGCGGTGGTTGGCGAGGAGCTGGGGAGAAGGAGGTCGGGGCTGGGGTTTCTGGCGCAGAGAACAGAGAGCAGGTCGGGAAGGAGAGAATGGGAGAAGAGAAGAGAAAGGGAAAGAAGAGGGGGGGGTCGACCGGTTCGGGTAAGGCTCCCTTTTTTTTTTTTTTTTTTTTTTACAAATACACACATATAAATAAATACTAACATCTAAAAATATTGTTGGAAAAATTTATCTAAAATTTATTTAACGAAAAATCATTTCGTAAGGTTCCGAAGGCTTAAAATCAATATAAAAGCTATATACAGAATTTCAGAAGTATTTTCGGAAGAATTTACCAACGAACGTAAAAATTTATATTATTTACAGAAATAAATTATAAGACCTCGAAATAATTATTTAAAAGCATATAATAATATATTTAAATTAAATTCTAATAAACCGAGACTAATTTAAATAATTCCCGAAATCGATTTTCCGTAAACCAAAAATAGTAAAACGGAAGAAAATTAATTCCGGAAAGAAATTTATAAATAATTTCCGAAAATCTTTTTAATTTAAAACTTCCCGAACATATTAACGATTTTTAAAAACGAATAAAATTAAAGTCGGAAATATTTTCTACGGATAAAATTATTAAAATAACTTTAACTATTTAAACCGAAATTTTATAATTTAAATAATATATTTCGTTAACGAAATATAACTCCAAAATAAAGTCGTAATCACACGACGAAGTTATAATCGAAAACGAATCTAAAATATTAAAATCAAAACACGAGAAAGAACGAAAATATATATTTTTAACCGAAAATCGAAATCATAAGAATATAATAAAATCATGGTCGTGAACGAATTCATCTAAAATGGTTCGCAACGACAACAATTAATTAAATTCAAATATGAATTCGAAAACGTCGATAAATCCATAAAACGAATCGAAATTAAAATAATTAAATATTTACATCAAATTATGCTAATAAAATCATTGGGCTTAATAAAATTAGGTTTCGAAAATACGGGGTATTACAGGAAAAGTAGGTGGTGCTGGGGTGGATGCGGGTGATGGTGCAAAAGTGGAGGTTGAGGTGGTGGAAGGCAACTAAGAGGAGCTGCAGTGGTGGAGGAAAGGGAGGGGAAAGGTAACCAAATGAAAATGGTGGCGGTTTTAGGGGGTGTTGAAGGGGAGAGAAAGAGAGGAGGCAGGCTATATGGTAGGCTAGGAGTATGCTTGTAGGTCATACAGTGTGGATGTAGGGTGGAGAAGTTGGAAGCATGGAGGCTGGGTTGGAGGTGGAGGCGGTAGAGGTGCTGTAGGGGGTGTCGAAGGAAAAACAGGGGTTGGGAGAAGAAGGGAGAAAAGATAAGATAGGGTCTAGGGAGAGAGCAGGCCACGAAGGAGAAGAGTGAAAGGGAAGAAGAGAAGAATAAGAATAAAAAGAAGAGGAGGAGAGGGGATGTTTGACATGCGAGGTAAGGGTGGTGTAGGGGGTTGTAGGCAAAGGTAGGGGAGGAAGAAGGGGGTGTGCGAAGGGGGTTGTTATGGGGTGCATTTAGTAGGGGGTGCAAACAGGGAAGAAAGGAAAAGAAGGAAGCTAGGTCGTGCAGGAGGAAGAAGAAGAAGAAGGAAGTGGGTTGCACGGAAGAGAAAAAGAATAAGAGGGAAGTGGGTTGTGCAGGAGAGAATAAGGGAGAGGTTGGGCCAGCCTAGGAAAAAAGAAAAGAAGGAAGAGGGAAAATTGGGTTGGCTGAGGGGAAAAGAAAGAAGGAGAAGGGGGACGGTTCGGGCTGGGCCAAAGGAAGAAGGGAGAAGGAAAGAAAGGAAAGAAAAGGGAGAAGGAATAAAAAGGAAAAAGGAAAAGAAGAAAAAGAAAAGGAAAATATTTTTAGAGTTAGGATTATAAATTATATTAAAATTAGGCTATTGAAAAAATATTAAATTAATTTATCCAAAATTTAGGATATTAATTTAAGAAAGTAATTATAGTAAAATTATCGGTATAGAATTTATTTAAATAAAAAGAGTAAGATACAATGATAAAAATAATTATATTAATTTATTAAATAATTTTATCTATTTTTGTAAGTCAAAGGTTCACAAAAATAATTAAATCAATAATTTAAAGATTAAATTTTTTCATATAAAAGGTTAAATATTTAAATTATAGGTTATAAAAATTCAGGGTGGTATAGGATGCCATCATTATGAAGAAGTTTAAGACTAGTTTCAATTGGGATGAATATAATGGAAGAATTAGTGGAATTAAACTCTTGAATAAGATCTAAAGCAAACTTTCTCTAAGTTGAATAAAACCATTAGATTCATGTAGGACTTTAATATCTAGAAAATAATGAAGAGGTCCTAGATCTTTGATTCTAAACTCTTTGTCCAGAAAAATTTTCAAACCAACAATTTCAAAATAATCATTTCCAGTGAGCAATAGATTGTCCACATAGACAGCCGCAAAACACACTTGATTACCATTCCTCTTGGAGAATAAGCAATAATCATTATGGGACATAATAAAACCTCTGGATTTAAAGGCAGTAGTTAAATGAGCATACCATTGTCAATAAGCTTGTTTCAGCCTATATAAAGATTTGTTGAGCTTGTAGACAAAATCAGGTGAAGGAAGGAGAACACCTAGAGGTGTCTTCATGTAAATTTCTTTATCTAAATCAATGTGGAGAAAAGCATTATTTACATCTAGTTGTTGCATGGGCCAACCCATCTTGACAGTAGTAGCAATGAGGCTTCATATAGTTTTCATTTTGACAACTTGATAATAAGTCTCATGAAAATCAATACCAGGTTTTTGATTAAAACCCTTGATAACTAGTCATGTCTTAAATTGTTTGATGGTCCCATGTGCTCTATGCTTGATCATGTAAACCCATTTACAAGTAATGGATTTTTTCCTTTGGTTATAGGAATGAGATCCCCCATATTATTAGCATCTAAGGAATCAAAATCTTTATCCATTGCAACCTTCTGGTTAGGGCTAGAAGCAACTTCCTCATAATTAACTGGTTCATGTGCTTGCGACAGATATTGAAGAAGAGTTTGATTTGTTTGAAAAAGTGAGTTAAAGCAAAAGTGATATGAATGAGAAGACCAACATGTTAAAGTAATCGCGTGTCGGAAAAGAAGAGAAGTAGCTAAGTAACATACAAAATCCTTGAGGTGATTGGGTGGCTTATGAACTCTAGTAGAGCGTTGTGGTGAGGATGGTATGGGTTGGGTATTAGATGACGATGATGGTATATTTGGTGAAGGAATGTGAGGTCTTGATAATGATGGAATTTTTGAAGAACGTAAAGAACAAGAATCATTAGAATAGGAAAATTGGGATGTTAAGACATCATAGTAAGATAGTGGAAGAGTAGTAGAAGAAGGATATGGCAATATGGTGTATGGAAAAATATGTTCATGAAATATAACATTGTGTGAAGTGGTGATTTTTTGAATATTGAGATTAAAGATTTTATAACCTTTCTTTCCAAATGGATATCCTAGGAAAATATAGGGGTAGGCTCGAGGAGAAAATGTGTCCATGTGGTTGTTAAGAGAGGAATCATAACATAAGCAAAGGAAACTCTTGAGGTGAGAATATGAAGGAGGTGAATTATATAATATGTGATATAGGTTAAAACCATGAATAATTTTGGTAGGAACCGTATTGATAAGATAAGTGGTTATTAGGACACAGTCACCATAGAATTTGAGAGGTAAATTTGATTGAAAGATGAGTGCTCAAGAGGTCTCTAAAAGATGTTTGTTATTTCTCTCAATTACATCATTTTATTGAGGGGAAGCCACACAACTGGTTTAACACAAGATGTTGAGAGATGAGAAAAGAGAAGAGGCTTCTTTTCTGAAACCTAACTCTAAAGCATTATTAGATCTGATAGTTTGTACTTTTGTATGAAATTGTGTTTTTGTCATGACAAAGAAAGATATGAGGACAAATAGAGCATTACTTTTGAGACTAAGAAGGTGAGTCCATGTGGCTCTACTAGAGTCATCCACTGTAGTTAAAAATATCGATGTTCATTATATGTGGAAACATGGTATGGTACTCAAGTGTCAATATGTATTAGCTGGAAAGCGTAAGTCATGTGTATAGATTTGTGGGGATAGGGTAATGTATGTTGCTTTTCTTTAAGATAGATAGTACAAGGAAATCTTTTTGATATATCATCATCAATTAGATAAAATGACTTTATTTTATTGAAAGGTAAATGACCTAGTCTATTATGCCAAAGTACAATGTATATATTTTTACAACTAGAAAGATATCTTGGGGTGATAGAACTTGAGTAGATATTTAGATTTTGTGATCTATGAATATGATGGGACTGATTATGATCATTGTCCAAGACATAAATACTCTTTTTTTGATTACTAAGTACCAACGAGTTGTTCATGGAAAAGGCATGTAAGTAGCATGAATCAGGTGTAAAATAATCTAAGTAATTAAATTGAGGGCACATTTTACTAATGGAAATCAAATTATATGTGAATTATAGGATGAATAGGACATTGTGGAGGGTTATGTAAGAAGATAAACTGATAGCTCCTGTGTGATTTACCTTATTGGTATTATTATTAAGTAAGTTGATGTGAAATGTGTGAGAAATAGGGTTGAGTTGAGAGAAAAGAGATGGATCATGACACATGTGATATGTGGCCCTAGTGTCAATGATTCAATGTTGATGTTTAAGGAAAGAGAAGAGACAAGCACATTTACCACCCAATGAATGAGAAGAGCATGCAATCTTACCAGCAAAATTGATAGACTCTTAGGAATATGAGGTTGATGAGATGGGCTGCTTACTGAGTAATACAAACAATTGATTGCATTGCTCTTGTGATAGGCCCAGAATGATGTTTGGTGCATTATAAACATCAAAAGATGAAGTATCTCTTGGAACAATTGCAGTTGTCATGCACTTGTTCTTGGTAAACTTGAAATATGTAGGGAACCAATGTAATTTGTATCATCTTTTGACCGTGTGACCATTCTTATTACATTGAGTGCATTGGAGGCTGGGATTGTATTTTTTTCCCTTCATTGGATCCATAAGCAGAATGAGAATATGGTGGTTTGTAGGTGTTGAAGGATGAAGAGTGTTCAAGAAAATGGCTCCGTGAATGTATCTCTCATTGTTTCTCTTCTTGAATTAATAGAGAGTATGCATATAAAACTAAAGGTGTTGGTTTAAGCATGATAATATGGCCTTTGTGATTAGTATATGACTCATTTAGACCTATAAGAAACTAGATCAATTGATTTTCCTCCTCTTTCTTAAATGAGATTATCTATCAAATCACACATGCAATTCCCACAAGTACATTTTGAAGTAACCTTTAAAGATGAAACTTCATCCTATAGCCTCTTAAACTAAGTGTAATATGAACTAATGCTATTAGTACCTTGACTAATAGAGCATATTTTCTTCTAATTTTGAAATTTTTGAGCCAAATTGGTTTGGCCAAACCTTTATTCAATTTCTTTCCAAATTGCAAGGGTAGAAGTTGAAAATACCACACTTCTTGTAATTTCTTTGTTGAGAGCGTTAACAATTCATGAAATTACCAAATTGTTGCATCGTTCCCGTTAATTGTCGGTTTCATAAGGTTTCTTGGAAGCTCCATTGATGAAACCTACTTTATTTTTGGCTGAGATTTCACTTTACATAGAGCATTTTCATGCAGAAAATATCTGTCCTTTAAATTTCTTAAAGACAAGTGCTAGGATGATCAGTGGGATGAATAAAGAATAAGTGATTAGGATTTGTAAGATAAGAAGAATCGATGGAGTAAGATGGGTTATAATTTGTAAGAAGCTTAAAAAGAATGATATTAATGGATTCACGATCAAAATTCAGGTAGAGGGATCAAGTGACCAGACTTTGATACCATGAGAGATTCTGTCATGAACTAAAGATGGAGAAAGACGAAATATAGGGGATAAATGTATGTATTTTGTACAGGGTAACTCATATATTTATACACAATCATCCATCATTCGTGTGATCTAACAAATTAAACAAATTTGTTTAATCCTAATAGAAAAACTAGTTAAAGCAACTAATTACTATTACAGAGTTGACAAGAATATAACTACTAACACAATCTATGACTCCCCATCACAGAGTTCTTAAGCCTCATCCTATACACCAAGGTTGCACCCATTGTGCTTTGAGAGCGTCTCTATCTAACATAAACGATAAAAAAATGCCACAATAATCATGCCACCTTGACATTAATGAAAATTCCTTTTTTCTTAATTATACAAACAATAGATAACTTTATCATGCACACAAAAAATCACATGTCCATATCCATCTACCTCTCATTTTCTAGTCCATCTCCAAAAGCTTCATTTTCATTTTCACCTTTTATTGTCTTCAAATCCTTTCCTTTCTTGAAACCCAACACACTATGTCAAAACACTTTTTCATCGATGTCAATTATAAATCTAAAAGCATTGATGTCAAAGCTTCAATAGAACTAAAAATAATTAATATAAATTTCATCAAGTTCATAGATAAAATAATTAATAAAATAAGAGCAGGAGCAATCTATATAGACAAGCTCATCATCAATTATTACCCAACTTGTTTGTTCAATTCTACTGGTATAGTCCACGACACTATATACAATACAAGACTACAACACTAACACAAAGAACAAATAAAGTGTGCATATATATAGATGGCATTCATTTCATCCTTATATGACTTCTATCAGTGGAGTACTTTTGTCCATAAAATATGTGTCCCTATATATTTTCTATATTCATATAGCATAGTGATTGCTAGTATATTAAATTAGAGCAAATGAATATAATAAAAATATAAAATAGTATTTGCAAATATCTAAAAAATTTAGGGATTAGGAAATAGTTAAATAAAACCAATCGTACCTACATAAAGATAATAGAGGTAACACCAAATTATTTTTTCTTAATAAGATATAATTAACTTAAGATCATTTGTGTTGATAACATATAAATATTTTTAGAAACTCAAGAAATAAAAAAAATTGTAAAGAGAGATAGGTAAAGTAGAAATTTTTTATTCTCATTATTCTCAACCTCTAACTCCATACATATATATAGACATTACTCTATTAGAGGAATACAATGTAAGATCTTAAAATATAGATATAAATGGAGAATAGCCAAGGGAGGGGGTTTATGATATATTCAAATGACAATACTAATTAGGTAACTTTTAGAATAATAATATTAGGGTGATAATGTATTTAGTTGAAGAGATAAGAGATGATTTTTTTAAATTTATTATTGTAAATTAAAAAGAAAAAGTAAATAAAAAATTATCTTTTATTTAAAAATACTTAGAAAAAATAATGATTTTTATCGAAAATTTTAGTCTAAGTTTTTTACAAAGTAATTATCATTTTTCTTAGTAGGGATATTTAAAAAAATAAGTTTTCGACGACCAAAATAAACTTTTTTATTTACAGACGAAAATAGAGAAGAAACTACATAAAGGGACCATAAGCAACGAGAAGGTCGTTTGCCTTCCCGTCCGGTGCTCGCTTTACCGTCAGGGCTCTAATTGTGATCTATCTGCGTGTAAGGTGTCTCCGGTGTTTGAGGAGGTAACAGTGAGGTGAATTTGTCGGTGAAGGTCAAAATAAATGGGACAGCGACTGTGGTGGACAATTGGGATGATGATAGGGCTGATTGCGGTTGGGAGGGAACTCGGCAAACAGTACGGATGGGACAAAGATGCGGTGGTGGAGTTATTCAGGCAACTGTCAGAAAGATTGGGGATTTGGGCAATTCCGGTTTATGTATTAGTCCATACCCTCACTCTCGCTCTATGCTTGCCTTATGCTGTCTTCTTTGAAGCTGGTGCTTCTCTTCTTTTTGGCTTCATTCCAGCTGTCCTTTGCGTCTTTTCGGCCAAAATACTCGGTGCTTCTCTCTCCTTTTGGGTCGGCAGGTAATCGCCGCTTTCTTCTTGCTCTTCTTTCTTTTCTATTTTTCGTATTTTATTTTCAGTATTCCAGAGAATGATCCGTAGTTGAATATCAAACTTAGTAGGAATTAGCTTAACCGAATATCAATTTCTCCTATGCCCGGTCGTCCGCATTGGATTGAGATTATAAAGCTTTGATTTTTGGTATCATTCATCTGATACCAGTTTAGGGAAGGAAGTTATTAGAATGAATTAAGATACTGATTCTAGTTTTGTCTACCTAAGGACTAAGGGAGAAATTGGACGGTTGTTGGATCTAGGATGCCATTGGAAGCATAATAATTCGAGCATTTTGAAATGCGTTTTCTATATCTGATTACGAGTGTCCATAAATGGCAAGATGTGGATAATGAGCGTTATTGGCTTCATTAGGATCAATAGCGAACCATGTCCATGATGTTTGCAGACTGATTCCAGGTCTCTAGTGTAGTGGTGAGCATAATAGTATGTTATTATTTATGAAGTTAATGGGTTGTAATGATGGCTTTCAGATTGTGGACTTTTGAGTGTATTCGCTGTTAGTGTGCCAGTTCTGTGCCCATGCTTGAGTTTCAAATGTTCATATAGATGACATATTGGAGATCAATCAAAATATATTAGCTGATCATTAAGGAAATTTGCTGCATGTAACAGGATGTTGGACTTGGATTCACGAGCTTGATATCAAAACATAGAATACATAGCTCATTGGTGTGAGTACTCATCCCATGTAAAGGTTATAACCAGTTAAATTGTCATTTGGTTGGATTTCCAACTCGGGCTGGGGTTTGGAATCTAATGAAGCCCATTATATGGGTACAATGTGTTGTTCCACGAAGTTAGGAGCTTTTTAAAAAAATATCAATACATAGGGGGCCAGATTTGCCTGGGTATTCGTTAATTTTGGAGCCGAGTTGTACCAACCATAACAAAAAAAAAAAAAAATTTCCCCCCAAGAGAAACATATTTGCAAAATCAAGTGACAAATATAGATGGGATAGAGGATATCTGTTTCTTCTTCTGTGAAGAAAATACTCACTACTTGATGGCAGATTCAGTTCATCATATCAGCTTTTGCTTCTGTGTTAGTTGACCTCTGACGTTTCTATTCCATCAATTTGCTTCTTGTTGCTTGCTTACTTTTGCTGATTACTCATTTACCTGTGGTCATTTCATTATAGTTACACTTATTTCATCTGTAAGTTGGAAACACACTATTCTAGAAATTAGGTCAATTTTACTTGGGTTGTGGCACTAATTACATACATTTTAAATCATCTTCATCTTTAGGTTGGTTTTCATTAGCTCAAGTTCAGGAAAGGAGTGGGCCCAGAACAACAAGTATTTTCACATGCTGTCAAACGGAGTTGAACGAGATGGTTGGAAATTTGTTCTACTTGCCCGATTCTCACCTGTTCCTTCCTATATCATTAATTATGCCTTGGCTGCTACTAAAGTGCGGTTCTTTCTGGATTTTCTGCTTCCAACGGTTTTTGGCTGCTTACCTATGATATTACAGAACACTTCACTTGGAAGTCTAGCTGGTGCTGCTGTAGCATCAGCATCTGGCCGTCAGAAATCTTCAATATGGTCATATCTTTTCCCACTTGTTGGGATTTTGTCAAGCGTTCTTATCTCATTAAGGATCAGAAAGTATTCTAAGGATATTTCACTTGTTGAAACCTCCAATGCTGATGATGTTGCCAACTCTGAACGCACATCTGATTCATCTCAAGCTTCGACCGGTAAAAAAGCATCCTAAGAATTTGGAGAAGTGATGATACTAAGTTTTGTCTATGGTTTTACTTCTACGGAAAACAAATGTTGATTAACTTTTGAATTCAATGAACTAAGCATCAATACATGATTCTCATTCAATAGCATGAGATGTTAGGACACATTGTCTTTATCAAGAGTTCTCCATTTTCTTATTCTGTCTATCATTTGTAGCTCTTATTCTCCTAAAGTGAAGGATATTTATTTCTTTTGCATCGAGTGGATCTTACACGAGATGATAATAATCAGCCTCGATTGACATTTTTAAGTTAACATACACCTTTGGTCTTCCCGCCAGTCACTTTTACTTCCTTTTGAGATACTTTGTCCGTATGCCTCTTCCAGTGCACGGAAGTTTCTGGTATGTGCACAATTCCTTTCTCTGCGTCTTTCTCATTTATTTCTACTGTGAATGTAATTCTTGGAATCTGAGTTGTGTCTGTCAGTTCTGCAACCACATGTTGTATATGTGAAAGTAACTTCTCAACCATGTTCCTGCTGAAATCCTCCCGTACAACAACCCGAAGGATTGTCATGTATTCTATATCTGCTGGCATTGTATAAGCCGGCACGATCCATCCATAAGTCCTCAGACCTTTTGATAGATCAAAGGCTAGGCTTTTGTTCACATCTTTGAATGCAAATGCAACAACTGGTATCCCTTTCTCCTTTGAGATAATATCAAAATGTCCCATCTTTTCCAGACCTTTGCGAAGCAGTTTTGCATTTTCTGCACAATTGCGAATCACCTTTGTGTATCCCTATTGTAGTATATCAAAAGGTTTCAGTACATGAAATATTATGATGATTTACTTTGACAGGCAAAGAAGACTAGAAGTCAAATACTTCATCGTGATGGCTATCAACTGTAATAAATAAATTAAATAATGCTCAATGTATAATTTATGTTTGGATTTAGCACTCCAGCTGTAGATTGATGCCCTAAGATATCTTATATGGAATTGCATAGTATTCCTATGCTTTGAGGAATGAGTGGATGATGTTGACCATTATGTTCCAACGTGTTGGTACGTATTAACAGGGCTACTGATGATTTGTACTGATCATAGGATTCTGAAGTTCAACAGCAGGTATTATTCTGATATACAACTGAGATTCTATTGCTATAATGCTGCAGTTGAAACTTACCTCACAACCCAACCGTAGGAACTGATAATATTGTGCGATTACTTGATTGGACCCTGTAGATTTAGTAAACGAAATATCTTTAATCAGTGTGTGCTGCTTTTCCAAGTTAGTTTTAGTTAAAAGGCTAGTTTCTTAGTGTTTGTGAAAAGACTGGTTTCTTCCTTTTCCTTTTCTCACACATTCACATGGACTCTCCCTTCCTTTGACTGCATGGTATCAGACCAATGTGAAAGTGAGTTATCTACACATATAGTGCTTGAAAAATGAATGCATTACCTTTGGAGAAGTTGAGGGTGAAAGTTGGTTGATCTGCACCAAGGTAGTTTATGTGGAAGATAAGTTCTTCAGGCAGCTCCTCTTTGCTCTTCCAGATGTTCCATCCAACTCCAGCATAAACCAGGCCATATTTGTGGCCGCTTACATTTATACTCTTAACCAAAGGAAGTCGAAAATCCCATTGCAGTTCTGGGTATATGAAGGGAGCCACAAATCCACCACTTGCTGCATCTACATGAATTGGAGTGTCCCACCTAAACATGAAGGATGGTATGGAAAATCCCTTTATTGTGCTAAATTAGTGTTCTCCCTAATTCGATGTTCTGCTGCTCCCCCCCTCCTCGAATAGAGTAGCGGTAGAGTTGCTTACCCAGTCTTTCTGTTCTTTTCAGCAAGGAGGTCATTCAAGTGCTTAACATCTTCGAATTCCCCATTGAATGTGGATCCGAGTATGGCAGCAACGCATATTGTGTTCTCATCAACCAATTCCACTGCTTTAACAGGGTCCATTACATAGTATCCTTCACTTAGTTTCACCTCTTTCAATTCCACATCGAAATATCTTGCAAATTTCTCCCAGCACACCTAGAAGTTAAACAAATCATGCCTTTTAAACTGTTGCTTCTGTTCAAAGCCTTATCTGGTTGCTAGGGTGCCTAGTAAGAATATATATATATATATATATGTATATATATATATATATATATATAGAGAGAGAGAGAGAGAGAGAGAGACCTGAACATTTGCTCCGGTGACGATATTAGGCGTGTCATAGGGCTTCCCTTCAGCTTTTCTCCTGTGCTGCCATTTCTTCTTGAACGCTAATCCTGCTAGCATGATAGCTTCTGATGATCCTACTGTTCCAACTCCCACTGCATTTTGGTGTTTGCCCTTTGTTGAGGGTGCGTGGAAGAGTTTTGCAATAATATTTACACAGCGATTCTGCAACACAGAATTCAGCCAAGCGTGAGCTACTGAAGAGTTCACCACTTACCAGCCAAGAGGCTTCTGTAGAAGATGTAGAGCACCAGATTCCTTTGTATGTGAGGCAAGGTTTGATATAAATAGAATAGTTGGATACTTTTGCAAAGGATGGCGGGTTTTTGAAACTGGAATGTTGTAAGGAAAAACGAAAAAAGGAAACTGAAATTGGTTATCACCTGAAGCTCAGTGGTGATTGGATATTCGTCCATGTCAACATAGTTCTTGTTGATGGACTCAGCCATCAGCTTGTCGCACTCAGGTTCCATCCAAGTTGTGACAAATGAAGCCAAGTTCAGACGTGGGTTTCCATCTAGCATCAGCTCATCATGGATTATCTGGTATGCTACTTCTTTTGGCATAGATTTCTTGGGCAGATGGTACCTATTTTGTCAAGAGGATATATTATTACAACAATAACCCAGTATATAGCCTGCCATTTAGGTACGTGGAGATATAAATATACGCAGTCTTCTTTCTAAAATGTCAGATGTCAGTGCCCAAAAAAAAAAAGAAGATATAATAAAAAAGAAAAGGCCTATATGAAAATTTTACCGACGAATGTAAGCCCCATATTCTGATGTTCAATATGCATCTACCTTTTGGGAAAGAAATATGTAAACAATATGGCAAAGTTTTGTGCAGACCTTGGAAGTGGATCTTGGACATATCTTGAAGCGAATACAGGGTTAATGACGCTGATTCCAGCTTCATCTGGGCTGTGAACGATGGAGAGTACCATTCTTAATAGGAGTTGTCACTTATTTGTCTCCCAGCAGCCTTAACAAGTCGAGAATCAACGTGAGTTTTGGTGGTTTCGAGCTAATAATGATACAAATAGTTAGAAGGGGGATTTTATATGAAGAGGTAGCTTGTTGGTAGTGGCTATAGTACATCATTTGGGTCACGGTTGGGATGCGATTCTGTTCATTATGCTTAACTTGCTGCACCCTTTTTCTTGGTTAATATGAAATGGGATTCTCGGAGGAGAGTAGTAGTTTCTACCACCATTGGTATTATCTTCTCAACGTTAAATTAGGCGAATTGGTTAAATCAAGCATCGACTGATGCTGTAATGTTATTGCAGCATCAAAATACCCATTAAAGTTCGAAGATTCATTTATTCAATAACGAAAACATAAAAACACAATCTCTAGAGATTGACGCTGGAAGAATCTGTCTCCCCTCCCCTCCACCTGGGGAAGAAGTGGCGATGGTAATAATGATAAAAGATAGAAGACAATAGTTTTGCATAATTATGGTTAAGTTTGAATTAAGGTATGTGAAAAAATGTTTTAGTTTGGTTTGAATCTTTTTATATACAATATGATTCGAATTCATACCAAAATCATACTAACTTAAATCGTATATATTTCTACTTCTTGTGGCATCATACATACTCTGCAAGATTTTTGATCTCATGTAATGCAAAGGTGCTTTTAAGTCATTTAAAATAGGTATATCTTTACCATGATATCTAGTTACCGTATTTGTTCCTTTTGTTTAATTGCTACATGATTGTATTTTGTAGTTCATTTCAATTTTTACCAGGTAACTGCATATACAAATTTAACTTGATAAAAGTATGATATGTTTTTAGTGATTTCCTTAGTAAAAATGTGGTTATTGTGTTATTATGTATATGTTTAAGTAATAATGTGTATGCAAATATATTATTGGAGAACCATATTGTTTTAGGACAATTATAGCTTCCATATTAAGTGTATCACTTCCGTAATCATTTAATATTTTGTGATGGTCCTCGAACCTTGTGATATTGTCTTTAAAGAATAATGTACCATAGAGTAAAAAATGATACGATGATATATACTCACCATATGTAGTAGTAGTAGTAGCAGTAGTAGTACTAGTACTAGTACTAGTAATAATAATAATAATAATTTTAAAATTACGAATTCGTTATAATAGCTATGTTTTTTTCCTTTTGACATATTTTCTCATCAATCAAACTTTCTAAATATAAGTATGCCAATTTAAATAAGGTGCATATATTAATATATTTAACTGGTGTAAGTGCATAAATAATAAGTCTTTTGGCATATATTAATAGTTATTAGCTTATATTTTATTTCTGTAAAAAATGGACTTTGAAATGTTATTGTATGTTTGTTTATTCTTTGCTATTAATGTTATATCTTTTTCCTGTCAAAAATTAAATTTACCAAAATATGTTTTTGTTATATCTTTTTTTCCTCAAAAATTAAAGTTACCAAAATATTTTTAAATGTTATTGGGGGACTTTTTTCTTTTTTGCTAAATATATTTCAAATATTATACAATGATCATTTCACAGAATTTAACTTACCAAATATTGTTTTTCAAAAAATGAAATGATGGAAAAATATATAATTTCCCTCTCTTTTCATCATATGCTCTCTTTGAATTAGTTTGGTAGTATAATTATCAAATTGAATATTTTCTGATTGAAATGAGTATTTTCCAATCGAACAAGATAAGTTGATAAGTTTAAAATTTTGTTAAGATATAAGCTTTAATTTATTTACTTTGTAAACATGAAATTATATACATAATGTTGAAGATGAACCACAAAGATCAATGGATTAGGAAATAATATGCTTTTTTATATAAGATGAGAGTTCACATACTATATTAAAAGACGAAATGGTACAAATCGCGATGGTTTGGTGAGCTTTAGTTGAATCGTATCCATGAGCTGAAACAGTGAATGACAACACTACCCCAAGCCTCCAACTCCAACCAACATATTAAGCTCGGTTTTGTATGCACCCGCGGCGGAGTCTGGATGTCGCATTTATAATGCCACCGCTTTAAAAATTGTATTTTAAGTAACTTATATGAATACTTTTTGAATATTTTAATAATTTTTAATAGTAATATATACTAAAATGTAATGAATTAGAATAAAATTAAAAAATAAAACGTATTTTACTAAATTATGTGATGAAATAAAATATCTTACGGTAATAATTTTTAAATATTTTAATAGAAATTTATGTGAAAATATGATCATATTATATATATATATATATATATATATATATATATATATATATATATATAATTATGGGTCATCAAACATTAGAAGATAAAAATAATAATAATAAAAGAAAGTGTATTCATACCACAAGAATTTTAACTTATAATATATTATAGGCCAAACAGACATGATATAATGCCTATAATTCATTTATTCTTCTTACCTTTTATTTAGGCAAAAAAAAAAGTTGATATAATAATCAAAAAGTATACCTCATTAATTTCAATACAGTGGAGAGTCCAATCCATTTACATCTCTTGTTCTTAGTCTCTTTTCACTTAAAGTAAAATAAAAACAAAACTTCCGCTAGTAGAAATGAGCATACATACAACTAGAGGTGGCTAACGGGTCGGGCGGGTCGGGTTCGGGTCGGGTCATAGCGGGTCGGGTCATTTCGGGTCAATTGTCGGGTCGGGTCGGTTTCGGGTCGGGTCATTTCGGTTCCGGCCTCCAGGTCATTTCGGGTTAATTTGTCGAGTCGGATTAGGTCCGACTATTCGAGTTAAGAAAACTCGGATTCGGATAATTTTGGGTTAACTTGATTGGTTGTAGGGTGACTAGGGTCGGGTTGGTTTCGGGTCATTTTCTAGTTCACGTGAGTAGGTGGCTTCGGCCGGTTCAGGTCATTTCATATTTTCATGTAATAATATAATATGACAGGTTAGTTATGTTCGAGTTGTTTCGAGTTAAATTGATGGGTGGGGTCATTTGACTCATTTCATACAATTTGACGGGTTGAATTCAATTAGTTACGGGTTAACTTAATGGGTCGAGTTTTGACGGGTTTACTCATATTCGAGCCTAAGTAATTATCATTTCATAAATCATAAATATTAGAGACAGACAATCATAAGATTAATATTGCAGATAAAAGAATTAAAAATATTAAATGTGCTTTATTTTCACAAATAAATAGTAAAGATATTTATAAATTTTAATAATAAAAAATATTGCGCTTTGAATCAAACAAAGATATTTATCATTGATTATAATTTATTTGATAACTTAAAATATTTAATTACTTAAAAAAAGATAATTTTATAAAATAAAGATGATCAAAACAAGATTATACAATGTATAATTAATTATCATTTATTACATTGTATATATTAGATACAATAATAAGATTACTAGTAAAGATAAATGAAATAAGAATATTATATGTGTTTTATTTTTACAAAGGTAAATAATAAAAATATTTATAAGTTTTAATAGTATTATATTCGATTGCTTAAAATAATTATAAATTTTAAAAGTAAAAATATTAGATATCTATAATATATTATATTTACTTAATTAGTTAAAATATTTGATTACTTAAAAAAAGATAATTTTATAAAATAAAGATGAGCATAACAAGAATAAACAATGTATAATTATCATTTACTACATTGTAAATATTAGATACAATCATAAGATTATTAGTAAAGATAAATGAAAAAAGAGTATTATATGTGTTTTATTTTTACAAAGGTAAATAATAAAGATATTTATAAGTTTTAATAGTATTATATTTGATTGCTTTAAACATTTATAAATTTTACATGTAAAAGTATTCGATGTTTATCATATATTATATTTAATTGATTACTTAAAAAAAGATAATTTTATAAAATAAAGGTGAGTATAACAAGAATATATAATGTATAATTATCATTTATAATATTGTAAATATTAGATACAATACAATTATAAGATTACTAGTAAAGATAAATGAAATAAGAATATTATATGTGTTTTATTTTTACAAAGGTAAATAATAAAGATATTTATAATTTTTGATAGTATTATATTTGATTGCTTTAAACATTTATAAATTTTACATGTAAAAATATTAGATGTTTATTGTATATTATATTTAATTGATTACATAAAATATTTGATTACTTAAAAAAAGATAATTTTATAAAATAAAGGTGAGCATAACAAGAATATACAATGTATAATTATCATTTATTACATTGTATATACTAGATACAATACAAATATACAATCATAAGATCACTAGTAAAGATAGATAAAATAAGAATATTATATGTGTTTTATTTTTACAAAGGTAAATAATAAAGATATTTATAAGTTTTGATAGTATTATACTTGATTGCTTTAAACATTTATAAATTTTACATGTAAAAATATTAGATGTTTATTGTATATTATATTTAATTGATTACTTAAAAAAAGATAATTCTATAAAATAAAGGTGAGCATAACAAGAATATACAATGTATAATTATCATTTATTACATTATATATAGTAGATACAATACAATCATAAGATCACTAGTAAAGATAAATGATATAAGAGTATTATATGTGTTTTATTTTTACAAAGGTAAATAATAAAGATATTTATAATTTTTGATAGTATTATATTTGATTGCTTTAAACATTTATAAATTTTACATGTAAAAATATTAGATGTTTATTGTATATTATATTTAATTGATTACATAAAATATTTGATTACTTAAAAAAAGATAATTTTATAAAATAAAGGTGAGCATAACAAGAATATACAATGTATAATTATCATTTATTACATTGTATATACTAGATACAATACAAATATACAATCATAAGATCACTAGTAAAGATAGATAAAATAAGAATATTATATGTGTTTTATTTTTACAAAGGTAAATAATAAAGATATTTATAAGTTTTGATAGTATTATACTTGATTGCTTTAAACATTTATAAATTTTACATGTAAAAATATTAGATGTTTATTGTATATTATATTTAATTGATTACTTAAAAAAAGATAATTCTATAAAATAAAGGTGAGCATAACAAGAATATAAAATGTATAATTATCATTTATTACATTATATATAGTAGATACAATACAATCATAAGATCACTAGTAAAGATAAATGAAATAAGAGTATTATCTGTGTTTTATTTTTACAAAGGTAAATAATAAAGATATGTATAAGTTTTATATTTGATTTCTTTAAACATTTATAAACTTTAAAAGTAAAAATATTAGATGTTTATCGTATATTATATTTAATTGATTACTTAAAATATTTGATTACTTAAAAAAAGATAATTTTATAAAATAAAGGTGAGCATAACAAGAATATACAATGTATAATTATCATTTATTACATTATATATAGTAGATACAATACAATCATAAGATCACTAGTAAAGATAAATGAAATAAGAGTATTATATGTGTTTTATTTTTACAAAGGTAAATAATAAAGATATGTATAAGTTTTAATTATATTATATTTGATTTCTTTAAACATTTATAAACTTTAAAAGTAAAAATATTAGATGTTTATCATATATTATATTTAATTGATTACTTAAAAAAAGATAATTTTATAAAATAAAGGTGAGCATAACAAGAATATACAATGTATAATTATCATTTATTACATTGTATATACTAGATACAATACAATCATAAGATCACTAGTAAAGATAGATAAAATAAGAATATTATATGTGTTTTATTTTTACAAAGGTAAATAATAAAGATATTTATAAGTTTTGATAGTATTATACTTGATTGCTTTAAACATTTATAAATTTTACATGTAAAAATATTAGATGTTTATTGTATATTATATTTAATTGATTACTTAAAAAAAGATAATTCTATAAAATAAAGGTGAGCATAACAAGAATATACAATGTATAATTATCATTTATTACATTATATATAGTAGATACAATACAATCATAAGATCACTAGTAAAGATAAATGAAATAAGAGTATTATATGTGTTTTATTTTTACAAAGGTAAATAATAAAGATATGTATAAGTTTTAATTATATTATATTTGATTTCTTTAAACATTTATAAACTTTAAAATTAAAAATATTAGATGTTTATCGTATATTATATTTAATTGATTACTTAAAATATTTGATTACTTAAAAAAAGATAATTTTATAAAATACAGGTGAGCATAACAAGAATATACAATGTATAATTATCATTTATTACATTGTATATACTAGATACAATACAATCATAAGATCACTAGTAAAGATAAATGAAATAAGAATATTATATGTGTTTTATTTTTACAAAGGTAAATAATTAAGATATTTATAAGTTTTGATAGTATTATATTTGATTGCATTAAGCATTTATAAATTTTACATGTAAAAATATTAGATGTTTATTGTATATTATATTTAATTGATTACTTGCAAAAGTATTATTTTTTTATCCAATAATTTTTATATCATTTATTCTATCTTTTTTTCATATTCATTTCTCTATATAATTTATCTTATTAATTTCTCTAGTTGTATTTATTTTATTAACATTATTATATTTATATTTTTATTGTAATATTTTTATTAATTATTATTATTATAGTAAAAAAAATATAATAAGTTATTTTAAACATAATTTAAATTAAATAATAATTTTATATATTTTCATTAATTATTAATTATTATATATATATTCATATAAATTAAAAATTAAATGATATAAAATATAAATATTAATATTATAATTAACAAAAATAATTAGATATTATAAATTTAAAATTGATGAACGTAGAATACTAAATTATATTTAAAGTAAATTAATAATATTAAAAGAAAAAATATAACTAAAACTTTAAATTTAGGGTTGTAATGTGAGATACTCTTGATACGAGGTATAGTTATTATTTGTTGGATTTTGTAGGTGATAAGTGATAAATTGATAACTAATAAATGATACTATTATACTCTTCTATTAAGAGTTTCTTCAAATAGATGGATTAGTAGATGTAATGAACACGTTTTGAAAATCATTTTATAGGATTATAACTGGATGTTTGTCTTTTTTATTTTGGTTTTTTATTTATTAATAATATATCTTATTAGGATATCATTAGTAAATAAGAATGGCTAGGGTAAAATTATGAAAAATAAGTACAATTTATAAAATACTATATTTTTTAAAAGCTTTAAATGAATAATAAAATATATGTAATTTATTATTATTATTATTATTATTATTATTATTATTATAATATATATTTGATGTCTGATCAGGTTAATATTGAGTCAGATCGGGTGATTGTCGGGTCGGGTCAACGTTGGGTCGGGTCGGCTTCGGGTCGGGTCAAAGCGGGTCGGGTCAATAACGAGTCGGGTCACTATCGGGTCGGGTCAATTACGGGTCGGGTCGGCATCGGGTCGGGTCTATGATGGGTCGGGTCGCTATCGGGTCGGGTCAATAACGGGTCGTGGGTTGTGATCGGGTCGGGTCGGGTTCGGGTCGGGTTGATTATTATCGGGTCAGTGCCGGGTCGGGTCATTGTCGGGTCGAGTCTGGGTCGGGTCGGGTTGCTAAATTTTGCGGGTCGTAACGGGTCGGGTTTCGCTCGGGTCGGGTCGGGTTGGGCGGGTCGGGTCAACTTTTGCCGGCTCTACATACAACCAACCTTTTTGTCATATTTATATCAGTCTTTCCATATATTTATCTCCAATTTTAATAGTGACCTGTGACACTATTGAAATGCTTTGATTTCATACCGACAATAACCACTAGAGGTATTCATAAATTATATATCTAATAAAAAAATTTAGGCATCTAATGCTTCATATCATATTATAAATAATCTATCAGATAATCAAAATTTTCAATAATATATATGATCTTAGCTTTAAATTAGATAATATCTTATTAATAATTTCAGATCTTTAATAATAATAATTATTAAGTCTATAAAAAAATGAAAAAAAAATACAATAGCAATAAATAAAGCACTCGTGCATGCTTAGGTGTGGGTGTGTGATTTATTGAATCAAATATTACTTTTATATGTGAGATTGAATATGTAATTTTTTTTTAAAAAAATTATTAACCAAATCGATTGTTTGATTCAAAAAAAATATTGAATTAATGTTTTTTATTAAATTAATTCATATATTAGATCGGAATATAGATATTGCATCACATAATAGCTCTAATGATTAGTATCTACAAGACAACCACTTTACTACAAATATTTCAGGGTGTTGTTGGGTAACTTGTTGGTTTGATGGCACATTGGATATGACCAGCTTCGCAGGAGTGAAGTCGAGGGGTTATGCGTGCCGCATGGGTCCGTTAACAAGGAGTGTTGGTGGACGTAGTTTGGTGTGGGATCCAGACCATTGAAATAAGTTGTTGGGGGACATGATGAGATTAGCACAAGCACACGTGGATAAATCACTATGAGGGGGTCGAATATGTCACAACAAGTTGTATTAGATATAAGATATTAGTTGGAATTCGAACCTTACAAGAAAACGCATGGTGTTTGTGCAGTGAGCATTGAAGGACTATCAAGGGAACAACGCCTAAGACATTGGGAAGCGATGTTGGGACCTCTCTTTAGTGTAAATGACGATATAAGTGCTCCTTTATTACTTGATGATTGTTAATGACGATATTATGTTGCAAGTATGACTCGATGTCTTTTCAACATATCTATATGTGCTATTATTTAATGATGTTATGTATATTTAACATAGTGCTCGGTAGGATTATGCTTTGGATGCTGGTCTCGCTAATGGCCTTAGGGCTAAAACCTTTGAGCACGTGGCATACTACTCATGAGGCACGTGAATACCATGCGCCTGACTGGGGGTAGCTTTGTCCCAACGCGTGATCTGATGCACCTCATTTTTTTACAATTTTGAGTATATTTTTAGTCTAATTTTTATCGACAAAGTATATATGAGGGTTTTTAATATATATATATATAGTCATTATTAATAATAGTAATAAAAAATGCATATAAATACATCATATTTTGTCCCATAATTTTTAAATCATCTTTTCTACCTCCTTAACATAAAATTGTTATATTGTCTCCAAATATATTAATTATTAATATTGTAATAGAAAAACTAAAATAAACTATAATAGGTTATTTTAAAAAGAATTCAAATCATAAATATTTCTTTTAACAATATTAAAAATTCTAAGTAAAAATATCTAAAATTTATTTTTGAAATAATTTATAAATGTATATTTAACTAAAATTGATTATATTAAATAATTAATTGTTATGTATAGATTGATGTAAATTAAAAGTTAAATAATCTAAAGTGTAAATGATTGATGATGTGATTAATTAAAATAATTTGATGTTGTAAATTTGAGTTTATTAAAAGTAGTGTATTGATTAAAATTGAGATAAATTGATAAAGGTAGATGATTAGATAGTACAATTGAGAGTGTAAATTTGAGGATAAGGTAGTGGATGTTCTTACTCCCACCCCTAGTTTCTAGGGATTCCCCTCCCCCTAATGCATAGTTAGAAAAAATATCATAAGTGTATATATAATATAGGTACATAACCATATGTTAAAATTAAGGACATATTCTTGCCAACTTATTTTTATTGATATGATATAATATTAAGTTATTTGAATTAAATTTTATTATGATTTATCATTACAAATTATTATTATTATTATTATTGTTGTTGTTGTTGTTGTTATCATTGATGCTATTTTAAAAATTATTATTATTAATTTTATATCTCTTTTTTAATTATAAAAAAAATAGCTCAGATATGATATGACTGATAAGCCATAAACATAAGCTAAGGAAAATCCCTAGCCTTGTCCTCTCCTTCATTTTTCTATCGAAACCAAACAACACCTTCTCCTTCTCTCCCTCCTTTTCGCTGTCACCAAATGTGGCCGAAATCACCATAAATCCATAGTTTTGTCCTTTCATGCTAAAACCTCCCTCTAGCTACACACACTCCCACCAAAACCACTACCTCACCATTACCCAAACTCTCCACAACTCCCCACTTTATTTTCTCCTCCCTTTGTGCATCAGTTGAACCAACACAAACCCCAACCCCACCTTCGAGCAAGGCTTCTGATCCCCTTCCCTTTTCTGCCACCTCTTCCACTAAACCCCCACCCCTAGTCACTCCCATCCTCACCGTAGCCCACCCCTTAGCTTCGACCAACAACACTAAAACACCCTCTATAGCAACTTCACATATTATTGCTGCTCGCCTACTTCCATTCAGCCTTCCCAAATTTGATCCCCTCCATCCTCCGTCCCCTTTGGTCATTCCTCACCCCTATCAATGACAGCTTGTGTCATTACCACTGTAATACCCCAAAATTTTAGAACCTATAATTCAATAATTAATCATCACTTGGGATAATTAAACATTTCTTTTACTATTAAATTAATAATTTTGTTGACTTTAGACTTATAGAAGCGGATGTAATAATTTAATAATTAAAATAAATATTTTATTATTTTATCGTACTCTTTCTATTTAAATAAATTTTCAAACCCACATTTTTCTAAAATTATCCTCCTAAATTAATATCTTAAATTTTAAGTAAATTAAATTATTAAAATAATTTACCCATCTAATTAATTAAATACCCTACTACCAAAAAATTATTTTTATCCTTTTTTTCTTTCCCCCCTTTTCATTTTTCCTTCTTATTTTCCTTCCTTTTTCCTTTTTTCCCCTCCCTTCTCCCCCTTTGGCCACCCCAGCCCACTCTCCTCCCTTATTGCCCGTCCAGCTCGTGTCACCCCCTTCTTTCTTTTCTTTCCTTCCTTGTTCCCTCAGCAGGGCCAGCCTAGCAACCACCCCTCCCCTCTCCTTCACACGGGTTGGTCCTCCCTTTTTTTTTCCTTTTCTTCTTCCCTCGGTCGACCAGCCAGCCTCCCTCCTCCTTTCTTTTTCTTCTTCTTCTTCTTCCTCTCCAGCCTCTCGTCAACCATGCTTGCCTACACCGGCCACCCTTCCCTCTCCCTCTCTCCCCTGTCCCTTTTCTTTCCTTTTCCATCCCCGACCTCCCCTGCTTGTGTGCTCCCTCTCCTTTCCTTTTTCTTTCCCCTGCCACCTGCAAGTATGTACCCTACAGCTCCTGCATCTGTTGCCATTGCCAACCAGTAGCTACCTACCCCCACTCCCTTGTCCTCATCCCCCTTATCCTCTTCTCCACCACTCCTCTATAACCCCCGATCGCCTTTCTTTACTTTCTTTTCCCTTTGCCCAGTACCCCCCAAAGCCATCCTCTACCGCCCCTTCAGATGCAGCCCCAAGCACCGTTGCACCTCGTTGCTGTCAAAACCTCCACCCACCCTCTTCCCTGCACTACCCTCTACCAAAAGTGACCCCTCCCTTCCTCTAACTCCCCATGCTCTACCCTCCCTACTTATGTAAAGTGGGCAAATTGAGTCACCCTTTGCACCCTATCGTCGCCCCTTGCGCCACCCTACACCACCTCCTCCATCGTAATCACCACCCCCATTACCTCCTTCTCTGCCCAGAAGTCCTTCCCCTACTTCCCCATACCCTCCTTTTCCTTTTTTCCCCTCCTTTCCTCTTCTCCACATTTGACCATCGTCGTCGTCGCCGCCATCTGTGCCACAACCATGGCACCCCACCACCACCACTACAACCCCTTAGTCTAGGAACCCTACCACCTCACAACCACCACTTCCCTACGCATGTTCCAACCCCAAAGTTATATCTTTCTAAATCACCACCACCTCCACCGCCTTATGCCGCCGCCACCACCACCCTAGCTGCCACCTCCACCCTTGGTTATGCCCTAACCCTTGTTTTTACTTAAGTATAATTTATTTTACCTAATTATCATTATTAGTCTTATTATTATTATCGTCATTATTATTATTATTGTTATTGTTATTATCATTATCATTATTATTATTAATCTTATTATTATTATTATTTGTATTATTAATATTACTAATCTTATTATTATTAAGATTATTATTATTATCATTACTATTATTAGTCATTTACTAATAATTAGTTAGGGGTTAGTAAAAGAAAAAGGAATAAGAGGGAAGTTAATAATAGTGTTCCATTCTTATAGGTGAACCAAACCCATCCTTTGATGAGGCGTAGGTGTAACACCCCCAAAATTCATTACTGAAAATTTTCGTTTTATTAAAAGAATAGCGGAAGCAAAATATAAAACGTTGAATTTCGGGGATATTACCTCCATACTTAGTACTAGACCGGTTTACTTATATCGTTCTAGTACCAAGTGCTAAGGTTAAAGAATGAAATATCAATTGCTAGAAATTCAAATCATATTTAAAATCAGAGTAGCGCAAATAAACATCTTGCAAGATTAAATTCCACCAATGGTGGTTACGAGAATGAAGATTACATTCAAACCAAGAGTTAGAAAGGGAAGTAGTAAAAACCCTGTCAAATTCCTGACAATCCTTACGCTCTTTCCCATTGCCCACTTGAATAACACCTGAAAAAGACCTGCAAGGGACACTGCCCATTGAATAGGCAGGGGTCCCACGAAGGGAACCCTTCAGTACTATGGTACTGAGTAACCCTTTAAAACACACTTAAAAGCAGGCCCACAATGTAACGCATGACACAAAGCTATATACATATATAACAAGATGTGTACATATAACATTCACATAATTAACATTCACATCAAATATCAATAGGTCATAATGAACAATCGATACTTTCGGGCCTTAAGCCATTAGTCCATCATTATTCAATCATCTCTCAGATTTTATATCCATGTGAGTGCGAGAACCCCACTATTATTCGTCGGTGGACCGGTCATGCAGGGCAAAACGCTCCTGGCCACTATTATTCACCGGTAGACCGGTCTGGCCCCGACTCACATGGTGTTCCACTATAAGTGATTAGTATTTTTCTATAACTTTATTCACATCCATGACTGGTTTTATTGAGCTCGGGACCTCCACTATTATTGCTGGTGGATCGGAACATATATCAACATCACCCAAGGCAACACGCTCTTGGGCCACTATTATATCTGGTGGATCAGTACTCATAATCACTTTCTAGGGCATCATACTCCTGGGCCACTATTGTATCCGGTGGATCGATACTCATAATCACTTGCCAGGGCAACACGCTCCTGGGCCACTATTATAACCGGTGGATCGGTACTCAATATCATAATTCAAATGGGCTCGGCTCATTACTCTTTTACTTTCATTATTAGTATTTTTCCTTTCTTTAATTAGCACAAAAATTTCATTTATTTGCCTCGTACGGGAGATCAAGAATCAGGGACACAAAGATACAACAGTCGTACGGATGCATACAAGCTACTCAGCACCCTTCAACCATGAACCTAGGGACGCAAAGGTACCCTAGTTGTACTGGTGCATAAAGCTACTCAGTACCCTACCAACAAGGACACCTAATCCATAAGTATGCATACCCCCTAAATAGGTCCATAGAGCTAGATAGAGTAAGATATAGGGCCTGGCTGGGGCACAAAGGCACACTAACAAATACCAAAATAATCGTGGGCTAAACCATGTCTTTAGGGTAGCGACCCCTAAAGAGCCACCATTCCCGATCTCGAGGTCTTTCACTTTAAGTATTAGTGTCTTAATTAAAGTGATCACGAAAAACACAATAATCAGATACTTATTCACTTTCAATCGTTCTGATATCATTAGTCATTTCTTATTCAGACAGTTATCCAAGATAACATAGAGAAATCATTAAGGCCATCATAATCTCATCTAATTCCAAATTAGGATTCATTCTCGTGATACTTACTAATTATCAAATACTCCTACCTTGCTAATCAGCATTATTTGAGTCATATTACGAAATTCCACAATCACAATGATATGTTGGGTACAAATTACTCATTTACCCCTTACTTATATCATTGCTAAATTATCCCTTCCTTACCTGACAAATCACCCTATTACCCTTCTTGTTGCATAATTACCAAATTACCCCTTCCTCGGTTTAGGTACCAAGTCATCTCCTACGCTTTTTAGGTTACCATTCACCCTTCATAATTGTTACCCTCAACATATTTCCCATTTTGGTTGGTTAGATTACCGAATTGTCCTTCTCCTTTGTTATAATTACTAAATTGCCCTTAAGTTGGATAAATTACCAAATTATCCTTCTTCCTTATCATGATTACCAATGTTCCCTTTTAGTTGGTTAAATAATTACCAATATACCCTTTAGTCGGTTAAATTACCAAATTGCCCTTCTTCATTATCATAATTACCGAATTGCCCCTTTAGTTGGATAAATTACCAAATTACCCTTCTTCATTATCATATTTACCATTTTACCCTTCTCAATTATTATAATTGCTATTTTACCCTTTTCAATTATTATAATTACTATTTTACCCTTCTCCATAATTATAATTATTAATTTACCCCTCTCTATTATTATAATTACTATATTGCCCTTCTCCATTATTAGAATTACCATAATACCCTTTTGTTGGTTAATTTACCAAATTACCCTTCTCTATTAGCATAATTATCCAATTTTCCTTCTATAATCACAATTTAATGACCAAACTATCCTTCATTATTATCGTAATTACCAAGTTACCCCTTACTCCCAAGTTTGCCATAAATATCCTTTTATTTATGAAATTACCCTTCTACCCCTTACTTCCAAATTACCATAATATCCTTTTATTTGTAAAAATTGTCATTTTACCCCCTTACATCCAAAATTACCATAATACCCTTTTACATCCAAAATTACCATCTTACCCCTTTCTTACAAAATTACCATTTTGCCCTTCTTTTCTAAAATTACCATATTACCCTTTTCTCCCAAAATTACTATAATACCCCTTACTTATAAAATTACCCTTTTTCCATTTACTTATAAAATTACCATATTACCCTTTTGCCTCCAAAATTACCACTTTACCCCTTTATTACACCACTTTTATTAAATTAACACTACCACATGGAATAATAATATTAATACTCCATTAACAGTATCCAACTCCACCAACTATTATATTTTAATATAATACTTATTAGCACCCACACATATTAGGCCACATTCTAGTACAAGGAATATTACTAAAATGCCCCTAGGCTCACAATAATATTATTCAAGCATAAATGGTCACAATAACATAATATGACATGGATAAGTACTTAACACCTTCATTAATAATCAAGCTCTTCCCTTATGCAACATTTCCACACATGGCATATGAACTAGCATACTTTCTTTTTTATCAATCAATACAAGCAAATATATATATTATATTAAACCATAAATATTAAGCATAATAACATATCAAAAATCCTAATGTGCTAACATACGTAAATCCATGCATTTAAGTGGGGTTTAACGATTACCTTAATTTTCGTAAAAATCGAATCTTACCAGTATCCCGGTTAAAGATTCAAGCTTTAAATAGAAAAATCAACACCTAAAAATAATATCAATAATTATTATATTATAAATAAGAAAATCAAAGCATACGACCTTATAAAATTTACTTAATGAAATAATTAATTTAAATATTATCATACCTTAAAATTATTAACAAAAATGGGCTAATAAATGCAGCAACACATACTGCTCATGCAGCATGAGCTGCATGCAAAAATAAAAAGAGGAAGGCTCGAAGGGGGTGAAGGAAAAGTAAAATGGCTATTTTCGGGTTGGTGGTTTGCGGCTAGAAAAGAAGATAGGTGGGGGAGGTTTGAAGGCAAGGGAAGGGTGCAGGAGTGAAGAGGGGGTGTAGGTAGCGGTTGATGATGGGTTTATGGCGGCCAAGGGCAGTGGTGGTGGCTGTAGCAAGGCCACGAAGGTGGCTGCCGAAGTGGGTCGAGGTGTAGGGGCTGAGAAGGAAGGAAAATAGAAAAGAAAATGAAGGGGTTTGGGGGCTTGTTTCGGCCAAACAATGTATGGGGGTCGTAAAGGAGGTTGTAGGGAGGAGATTGGTGGTTTGGGTGGCGGCAGAGGTGGTCAGACGACGGCGAACGGAGGGGTTGCAGGTGGGCTGCCGAGAAGGGGAAAATGGGGAGAAAAATAGGTGGGGAGGAAGAAGGGTTGCGAGATCGCTTGAGAGGGTGTTTTGTGGTGGTGAAGGGCGGTAGTAGAAGGTGTTAGGAGGCACTAAAGGTGGTGGGTGTGGCGGAGAAAGCGACAGAGGGGAGGTGGTACACAAAATAGGGGGAAAGATGGAGAGGAAGAAAATGTGAGAAAGAGGAGATTGGGGGAGATAAGGGCCTCAAAAATATGGGGCATGAAGGGCTGGTGAGGGTAAGAAAAAGAAGAGGGAGGATAGGGGTGCAACTGGCCGACCAGTAGAAGCTTTTAGGATGGCAGGGAGGTGTAGGGTGGCAGGGAGAGGGAGATGAAGAAGAGGAAAGGGTGGCCATGCGGGATGGGGGTGCATGGATGCCCAGTTCCAAAATGGTGAAAAAAAGACAAGGGAGAGAAGGAGAGAGAGAGGCAGGTGGTGGCAGTGGTTACAGGCTTGGTAGCAGCGGGAGGTTGAAGGTGGTGGCAGTCATGGTAATGACGACGGGTCGAGGCTGTTGGGTTGAGACGTTAGAAGAAGAAGAAGAAAGAAAGAAGGGAGAGGGAGAGGGAGAGGCATAGTAGGCCGACGTAGGGGAAAAAGAATTTGGGCCGGCCTAGTTGCTGGGGAAGGGAGGAAGGAAAGAAGGAAGGGGGCTGGGTCACGTTAGTATAGCTGGGGCGAGGGTGAATGGGTCAGCGGCCTAGGTGCGCAAGGAGGGGAAGGCAGGCCTGGCAGCCCGAGCCAAGAAAGAAAAAGAAAAAGAAAGAAAGAAAGGAGGAAAAAAGAGAAAAAAAGAGAAGGAAAAGAAAAAGGAAAAACAGGAAAATAGGGGAAAATAATTTAATTTAATTTAGAAAATAATAAAATGTAATATTTTTGATAAATTATTTAATTTAATAATTTAATTCAATATAATTTAATATATTGGTTCAAAAAGGATAATTTTAGTAAAATATTAGTTTGGAAATTTATTTAAATAAAAATAATATGATAAAATAACAAAATATTTATTTTTAATTTATTAAATACTCCTTTAAACCTTTATATACTCAAAAATCCATAAAATAATTAAACTAAATAATTTTAAAAGCTAATTTATTTCAAATAAAAGTTATTTATTAAATTATAGGTTTTCTAAAATTTTGGGGGATTACAGTAGGATTCATGCTCCAAGCCTGATGTCCTTTTAGGTAAGGATGTAGTTAAGGCTAAATTTGTATGTTTGTGTGTTCATGAGTGTTTTGGATATGTGTTGTATTATATATGAGTATGGAATAAATAATTATAGTGTAGCTTGTTATGCATGGAGCTAAGGTAAGTGATGTATGTGTTATGACATGTATGATATGGGTGGCATGACTTGTATTGTATGATATATCCTTATGTATAGTTTCCCTAATACGACATGCAAGCTAGGAGTCTGTAGGGCATGATGAAGTTTTGGGGAGCTAAAACAAATAAAGAGGGTGGAGTGATTAGGGAAAAGTGAGAAAAGCCTAAGTACCTTATGATTTATAGGTGACCAAATAAAATGATAATAGAAATATAATAAAAGGTTGGAGTAAAGCTTACATGGGGAGTGTAAGGCTTGCATAGGGATAAATTTTACGTAGGAAAATGTGGTTTAAGGGTTAAGTTTGGCGAGGGAAGAGTATTTTGGGAGATTGGAATCCATGGGTAAAAAATAGTACGTGGGTTGGTAGAGTGTGCATGGGTGACTTAACTAAGGTTTATGGGAAAACCCTTAAGTGGGGAAAGTGTGGAGAGAGAGTTGATGGTGGGTGGTTGGAGTAAGCATTGAGACTAGGAGGGCGTCATATGAAGGGGGATAGGTCAGGTGGAAAGGGGGTAGAGTGTGTGTGGATGAGGGGATGGCATAAATGAAAGGAGAAGTACTTGGGTTTGGGGTAGCCAACTAGGGTCTTCATGGTCACATGTGAAGAATGGGAAGTAAGGTTGTGATGTTGGGTGTGGATTGAGTGGAGTGATGGTGTTGGAAAACAAAAGTAGCATGGGTTATGTATGATAAGGAGGGGTTAGGGACACATAGGCTAGATTAGGTTTCTAAGGGGAAACCCTAGAAGGCGGTGATAAGCTAAAGCGGAGATATGGGAAAGTGGGCCTTGATCCATGTGCGCAGGAGTTTGGGGTTTTCATGGTGAGTAAGGGAAAGGTGAGGGAGAAGTCCTAAAGTCCTAGGGTGCGTGGAGGTCCCCATATATGGGATGGGCTATTGAGGGGAGCTAAAGTGAAAGGGTGAGAATGGTAAGTTCAGTGGAGCATGTATGTTTAGTAAGAAGGGACATGTTGAATAAGATACTAACCATTTAAAGTGAAAGATTATTGAGCTGGGCTCGGACCAATCCACCGGCAAAAATAGTGGCCTAGTGTATTGTGCCTTGGAGACCGATCCACCAACGAATAATAGTGGCCAGGTGCGTTCTACCCTAGGTGTCTTCGATCCACCAGCTATAATAGTGGAGGATTCCAAGCTCAGTAAACTAAACCTTAAATGATAATAAGTTATAGAAAAATACTAATCATTTATAGTGGAACACCATGAGAGTTGGGGCCATACCGATCCACTGACATAATAGTGGTCGGGAGCACTTTTTCCTAGATATTGATCTACAGGTAAATAATAGTGGCGAGAAGCATCATGTCCCGGGTGTTTCCGATCCACCGGCTATAATAGTGGGGTTTTTGTACTTGAATGGACCTAAGTTAAGAGTTGTGTGAAAATAAAATTAATGGCCTAGATTCTAATACTTATGATTAACTGGACTAACCCACTACATGCATTGTCTACCATTTATGTTGTATGGTCTTAGCTGCGTAGTGACCTTGTTGAGTACGTAGCATATTGATCACCCATTTCATGGGTGTTCCTTATTCTCATGAGCAGTGGCCCCTCTTGAGTTTGTGTAGGTAGGAGATGATACTTGTGATGACTTTGATGCTTATGATGCCTTAGGCGGGACTAAGTGATGGCCTGTTGTACTTGTCATGGGGTCTGAGAGGGTGTTGTCCAGACTTGCCTTTACCTGCCTTTCTTATCACTATATTCACTATTTTATTCCCCCGCCAGGGGTGTTATTGTACTCGCTTTCTATTTCTGTATCAAATTTGATATTTGTGCACTTTATTTTATTTATAAAATATTAGAACTATCGTGGTTTTATTTACTACTCGTATTAATGCCTTTAAATTTTCTAGGCTTGTGGTAGTGTATGGTTTTCTATATAAATAAACATTTTCAACTATAAATTTTAGGGGTGTTACAACCACCCCCTTAGCTTCGGAATTTGTTGTCGTTCCTCCCCACTTTGTTGCGCAAAGAATTTCTGAAGTACTTGTTTGGTTTCTTTCAATTTACCTCTATTATTTTACCCTCCATTCCTTTATTTTTCCCTAATTATGTTATTAAATTCTAATGATGTTTTATTATGGTTTCTTAGATGATTTTTAGGAATTTCTAGAGGAGGCGGAATAGGATAAGTGTGCTTAGAGACCATAGCCTTTTTCTATAAGGATGCTAGTCATACTCTAGGATTTTTGTGCTAAGTGTTATGTATGTATGATTGTGTGTAATACCATGTTATTATTATTATCTAGTTAAATATATAATTGATAATGTTGTGATATGCGATTGTGATATTATGTGATGGGAAAATAAGTAAGTTGAGAATTATGTGATATCGTTACAATAATAATCTATGTGGAAAACCCATGGTTTGATATATGGTTATAATATGGGCTTGATAATGTATGATAAGTGGGAAATAAATATATTGACGTATATGGCTATAAATGGAGGATTTGAAAATAATGTTACCAAACATATAAGATTTGCATGAAATAAGAGTTTTGGTTTTTGGTAAAGGTATTTTGGTTAGTATGAGTTTAATATAGGAATCACGGTTTATGTTATTTAAAATATTCTAAGGAAAATACATGAAGCTTTTAGAGTAGTCGTGAATGACCTAAGCTTAATAAAGTGAGGAAATGGCTTGATCTAGGAATAATAATCCTAAAACAAGAAGGTTATTATCACATGTGTAAAATGGTAGAGTTAGACCATGAAATTTGAATATATTGTTAATATTAGTGTTTTGGGAAATTAAATTAAATTTGGTAATTGTATGAGCTCTATAAGAAAAGTTATGATGTACTTATGAAATTAGAGTTTTATAAGCCTCGAGAATAGTAACTCTTAAGATTGGGTTATTATCACATGTGTGATACCTTAGAATAAGGCCTTGAATTTTGGGTATAATAATAATAATTGAGGAAGAGGTATTAAGTTTAGTGGAGAAAAGAGTAATAGAAAAGGATTTATGCCTAAAATGTGAAAATTAAGGTTTTGGGGAAATATAAAGGTCTTAACCTTAGAGAACGAGCTTATGATCTTTGTGATGTGATATACCTAATTTAAATGTGGCTTTTACCTATCAAACAGTTATGAATAAGATATTAATCATTTAAAATGAAAGATCACTTGGGTTGGCCCGAGGTTTTTTATGGGTTCATTCCACCGAACGATAATAGTGGCTCAAGTATATTGTCCTTTAGAGGTATTTTAGATTGTTCCACCAGTTTAATAATAGCGGCTCAAAAGTAGTTTTCCTTAAGAGACGTTGGGTCCATTCCACCGGACAATAATAGTGGCTTATAAGCATTTTTCCTTGAGCGGTGCATCAGTCATTTTCATTGGATTAAGAATATTGGGTTCCTAAACTCAACATGAATAATAATATTATTTGAGATAAGTAAAACAATGGATAAAATATTAATGATTTAAAGTGGAAGAGTACGTGAGTTAGTACCGAGGTGTTGGATTCATTCTACCAGATGATAATAATGGTTCAGGTGTGGTGTCCATGGGAGGTGTTATAGACCCTTCTGTTTATTTAAAAATAGTGGCTTAAGAGTGCTTTTTCCTGATAGGGGTTGGGCTTATTCTATCGGATGATAATAGTTACTTAAGTATGTTGTCCCTAATAGCTTCTTTAAATAGTTCCACTAGTTTAAGAATATTGGGTTCTCTAAACTCAATGTAAAAAAATAAAAATATTTATATTAGTAACTATCTTGTGGTAGTTTATGTATTTTGCTTGTGTGCTTATTCTTTATTGTGAATGAATGTATTTGTATATATCCTTGACTCAACAACATTATCACCTTGTTTAGTATGTAGCATATTGACCATCCTTTTTATGGGTGTTACTCATTCCTACGAGCAGATGACCCTGATGACCATGTATAGGTCGATGAGACCCACAAGATGATTTTTTCAGCTTATGATGCTCTATATAGGGGAGAGTGATGTTTTGTAATAGGCCTCAGATGTAGAGTCATATTATCTAGATGTTAGTTTTTACCTGGATACTTTTTTAACTCTTAGCTCCATGATATCTTTTTTTTTTGGATTATCATACTCGAAGTTATTAAGCTTCTCTCGTTCCTATATGCTTTGTTTTACTTTTAATAATTTTTCTCTCGTGATTGATGTAAGGATGACATGGTAAAATGAATTTTTTTAGTACTAAAATTAGGGGTGTTACAAGCACAATGCTAGTGAAAGAATAATTTAGTTATAATTAAAGATTAATTTAATTATAGTGAAGGACTAGTACATGTATGTTAAAATATTAATTGTATTTTATGATGAAATATCAACTCAATGCTAGTAATCGATCAATTCAATTATAGTGAAAAAAAGCCATTTTATGTATAGAGAAATATCATTTTATGTATGGTAAAACAACAATAATAGCAAAACATGTGCAGCAATGGTAAAAGATATAAAAATTATTTTTAGTTTACATAATGAGCCTATTTTAGTTGAAGTATATTAATATGGGTGTCTATTTCTATAGAAATATTTTAAAATCATTTTTATGTCACTATTTTATTTTCTTAATTTCTAAAAGTAAGGATAAAGTAATTTAAATTTTAACAAAAAAGTCAAATGAAAAAACTAAAATACCATTGTTTCCTATTTTAGTTGGAGATAATTATAAATTAAGGAATAAACGTTTGGAATTTGTTTCAATTAGTTTTAGTACATTGGTGTCCTATATTCATCTCCTCAAGTTCTTGTGTTGTCCAACTACGGCAATCCTTTCCCTCCTCTAAATAACCACATACTCTTTCCTCCTCCTCCTCATTTTTACTTTGGTCTCCTCAATCTTTCAATCGGCTCATCCATTAGTGTCAACTATGGCATTCACAGTGACAAATTCCCACCACTGACACAAGTCATTTACTTCTTCAAAACCTAAACAAACACGTACAAGATCAAGCTCTTTAACATCATTCACCATCAAGGAGGCTATGAGAGAAAATTTTAAAGTGACAAAAAGGAGTCGAGACAAGGGAAGAAATCATATGGGAAGGAATTGAGATGATAGAGAAAGACAATTGGGTCTCTAGGGAAGTTGGAATGGGTTTGCACTTGGCACAATTGCACATGCTAGAGCTTTTATATTTGGGTTTGTGCTTAATAATTTGTTATTAATGGAATTTTGGGGTTTGACTCCCTAGAGTTGGAATTTATGAGATAACTTTTGAGATGGATTAAGCTAATTGTTTTTACCCCTTTCTTTGCTTAAGTTCATTAGATTGTTTCAATTTTAGTTAGTTCTAACTTTAGTTTAGATTAATTAACTTTAGGTTGCATAAAATTAGGTTCTATAGAGTATATAAATTAGTATAATACATAGTTATAGTGTAAACATTATATTTGTATAGTATAAAATATAGAGATAATATTATTTTATTTAATTTTGGCGATTCTTATCGGCTATTTTGCCGGAATTTCTTTATTTGGAAAAAAAATTTGAAATGATTCTTCTTTATTACAAATCCCAAACATTGATTCCTTATTTGATAATTATCTCATTTTAATTTATATAACATATCATACATGATAGTAATAATGCTGATTGTTAGTTTGCAGGGAGGTGGCCAGTAGAGTTCTATCTCAATCATAGTAGTGTTTCTTTCTAATTGTTTGACCTCTATCTCTAATGCATGAACAAACACTTCCCCACCCTCATTTTAGGCCTAGCTCCTTTAACAGAAACCTGTTTATGTGTATTTTGTAAACAATAGAACATGCCACTTATTAATTTATATTTGTGGCAAAATAACAACAACAATTCATCAAAATGGTACCAACAACAAGCAATTGTACATCCTCACAACCATACAATCATCCAATTCTTTGTTTTATCAAATTAATCATAGTCATCCTAATTTTGCTGCAATATTTCTCCAAACTATTCAACGACACTAACACAATGAACCTCACAAATAATTAGTCAAGATTATTATGGAGGCTATTTCTTATCATCATAGTGTAAGACTATTTGGTTCAAATCTTCAAGATCAATAAACCTTTGTATCCTTATAAGAGAATGTGTATTATAGTATTAAATAATGTACATTATATTAGCAGAACATGTGTATTTAAGGTATGTAGAATGGAATATGTGTGTTTTAAATATGTAAAGTAGATCATACACATTTATATCATGAAAGATGTGTAATTTTAGACAGTATGTGTGTAATTATTTATATGTTATGTGTACTTTAATCACTCAAAAGGTATATTTATATTATAGAATAAGTGTATTTATATACTTGAATATGTGTATTTATATTTTACAATATATGTGTTCATCTATTTATATCCTAAACAAATGTCACTAGGAGAAAATAGATATATAGCAATGACAATGTGGCGTCGATAAAAAAATTTCCTTGTGACGACATATTATAGGTACTAATTTTCTAGAGACATCATTCCTTCCAAGAAAAAGTGTCAGAGTTAGAAAATGATAGCAATAGCAATATTAATGCTAGAAAAAAAAAAGCAACAAAATTTCTCTCACAAAAATTAATCATTTTTTTTCATTTGCAAAATATTTCTTGCAATGATAGTGGTGGCACCTAGGGTGAAAATTTTGGGCATAAATGTTTTTTCCTTAGAAAGAATCCAGTTAATACTTCATTTAGAGAGGTGACATATATTCACTAGAGCTCGTTCTAGCTACAACATATTTCACATTCATGTCATACTTTTTAATTGTCCTTCCTATTTTTTAAATATAAAATATGTATAACAATGACGAATGTTGTTCCTAAGAACATCTATAGCAATGATTCTTCATGTGAAAAATTTAGGTAGGGATTTCTTCTACGAAAAAAATTCAAAATTTTTCTTGCAACCACAACAGTCGTTGCTATAATTTCATTAAAAACCTTATGGAGAATGCTCTTTTCTCACACCATTTTTTCTTCTTATTCCTTCAACAATCCCTTTATCTTCTCTCCTCTTGACGTCCGAAGATTGAAGAGGCCTTTTTATGTTAGCTTTTTTTTTTAGGGATTTTGGTGATGGTTTGGATTACACCACCTCCTCTTTTACTTGTTTTTGCCCTCTATCACTGTAACCACCACCATTTTGTTTCCTCTTTTTTTTTAATACATATTTGACATTTCTAATTGTTATTACTTATTTCCATTATCTTTATTTGAATTGGAACTATTTTTTTAGGTAAGCGCTAGAGCCCATTGATGCTCACTAGAGGACACTTGTTTTCACTAGTCACCACCACCTTTTCTCTTTTTGATAAAGATTATTTCTCCATAGTCAATTTTTGATCTCTTTATATATGTATATTATAACTAAATGTATATAATAGTTGATATATGTGTGTATATATAAGTATTTATATCCAAATGTATATAATCAATCCTTGATATATATGCATGCGCACGTGTGTGTCCATATATATACCAAAATAGTTTTTTTTGTTTCAATACTTTTATTTGGGTCATAAATTTAATTAATTATGAGCTATAATAAATGAATTTTTTTTCAATTGTAATTTTTTAATCAATTTCTCATTTAATTCCATAAATCATTTTTTTAAAACAAATAAAATAACTTAGCAAATTGAAATAATTATCTTGAATGATATCTTCTTAAACTAAAACTAATGTAACTTATCAAACATTATGATGATGATAACAACAACCACAACGACATAACAACATAAAATATTAGAATTGTAAAATTAGTAAATCATGCAAAAGTTTAGTTTAACTTTTTTTATGATAAATTGATTATTAAGATATGCATGCTCAATTATAACAATATAAAATGTTTAGAAATATTTTAAATTACTCATCTCATTTAGAAAAAGCTCACTTTTAATTATCTAGGTAGCATTATCGATATTTGAAGTATCCATTCTAAATAACCAAGATGATGTAAGATAATAAATATATAAAATAATCACACAAATAAATAATTAAAATATTGACCATTACCTAATAATACTAGCAATCACTTATATTTCTTCATTTGTCAAAAAAGAAGTATCCACTTATTGAGCATTTACATGAGTGTCTTATATGTCAAAAAGAAGGACACTATAGGAATTAAACTCATGTCCATAATGTTAGAATCCCGTGGGTGCATTATTTCAACAAATAAGTATAAGTCTATATAACTAAATGTATAATTTAGTTTTTTTTTTGTTGATTGTGAGTATGTTATTGTTGTTAATTTTGTATGTATTATAAAATTATTAAGATATGTATAATTTTTGTGGATACATGATGGCCATGATATAATGTTTTGTTTGTATATATTATGTTGTATCAATATTTGTGGATTGTGAGCATACTATTATTGTTGATTTATTGTAAATTATTAGTGATATAATTTAGTTATATTAGTGTCTATAATTTCATTTATGTACTTGTCCTTCATTTTTTGGTTATTTATTATGTAGTATATGTATTGTATTAGGTTAATTATACTAATTAAATTCTAAAATTATTAATTAAAATAATTTATTAAAAATTTCATATTACTAAATAAATCATTAATAAGTACATTTAAAATAATTGATTCTTAATATATATATTGTTACTTTAATAAATCATTAATAAGCACATTTAAAATAATATTCTATTTTATTGTGTAGCAATACTTTAACATGGAGGACTGCAGACTAAAAAACAATTAAAAAAATGGTGTCAAGAGGTCTCTTGCGATTATTTCTGAACAATCACATCAATAACATGAAAATAAAGATGACGATGATGATGATAAACTTAATTAGATTAGGTTGATTTTGACCATTTAAGATATTTTATACACATAAAATTTGTATGAATTATGACTATGTTTTTGTATTTATATTTAATATACATCTTTATAGGGCTGTTCATGTTATCCGATATCTGCTTATTTGATCCGATATCCGAAGCGATCCGATCCGAAAAAGCAAATAACCGATCCAATTTTTTTTTTCAAATCAAATATCCGATCCGGTCAACGAAAAGTCAAACAAACCAAATATCCGATCCGACAAATACAAATAATATCCGATCCGAAGAAAAATATTTATACATTTTTTTATAATTTTTTATTTTATATATAATTGTATATAAATAAATTTAGATGTGTCTGTGTATAATTTTTACTTAATTTATTTATTATTTGAGGCAAAATTTAATTTAATTGAAATTATATTTTTAATATAATCCCTTTTTAGAAATTTATAAAAATAAAAATAAAAATACTCTGCATACCGATATACTCCATCCACTCCTTTCTTATTTTAGTTTTAACATTGTATATTTATTAAGTCGGATATTTGCTAAGCGAATCGGATATTTGCTCAGCATTCGCTCAACAAATCGGATAATATAAAATATATTTGTCATTTGGTAATTTTTTTATATTTAAAATTGTATTCGAATAATATCGGTTATATTTGATATCCGATGATATCCGATCCGAAAATTCAAATATCCGATCTTCCGGATATCCGAAGTTTCAAATCAAATATCAAATATCATTTTTAGATATCCGAAATTTCAAATATGCGACAATCAAATATCCGAAATATCGGATATTTGAACCGTGAATAGCCCTACATCTTTATAATCATATGTTTACACACACACAACAGATATAAAAGTTTAGTGGTTAATAAACACTATTTTTTATTAAAAAAATTGTCATCATTATAAAGATAATAAATGATAACATGATGCCATTAAAGATTTAAAACTTTTTAATTTAAAAATATTCAAAAAGTTTTGTGGTTATACGCCTTTAGAGGAACGACTTGTTGCCATAAAAAATTAATTTTTTTATAAAAGTAAAAATGTTCAAAAAGTATGGTGGTTATAAGTCTTTATAATGACTAGGGTTTTTCATGTTATCTGAAATATGATAAACTAATATGATATTTGAATTGATAAAATCTAAAAAGTTAAATAATTAATCCGATAATTTTTTTTAAATTAAATAATCAACCTAGCTAATAAAAAAGTCAAATAAATTAGATATCCAATTAGACAAATACAAATAATAGCCAATTCGATAAATTATATAGTTATATACTCTAAAAACTATGTATTTATCATAACAATTTATTGTATATAATCACATATCTGTATGTGTTCGTGTGTAGAATTTGATAATAAGGAGAGTTCATATAATACCCCAAATTTTAGCTAACCCTAATTCCGAATAATTAAATTCGTAACCTAATTATAATCTCAAAATTTTTATATTTCTATTTTTACCCTAACCTAAATATAAACCTAAACCTTTTTCCTTTTCTTTTTTTTTCCTTCTCCCCATTTACCTATTGAATATTTTCCCTACTTTGGTTCCTTTCCTTGCGCGCAAATCTCCCTACCAGAGCCTAGCCTTACCTTTACCACGTTCAATCTAATTGCACAACAAACCCACTCCATCCATGCTTTTCTTGTGATTGGCCTTACCGAATATATAGTACTCTCACCCTCTCCTATTGAGCATACGTATATATATAGATATATTGAGACACTCTTTATTTTATTTCTCTACTTTCTTTTTGTCGAAACTAACACCATCATCCTCTTACTTCTTCTTCTTCTCCTTTTCACCACAAAAATCCACCTCCTACAATTCCAACCAAATCACCCCACTCCCCTTCAATCACTCTTGTCGAGCCTCACCCCTAGCCATAGGCCAGTGCAACCCCTTCCCCTTCAGCATTATGCATTGTAGCCACCATTCTCCTTTTTCCTTTGCTTGTTGCAACCATTTCCACTGCACCCTATCACCTCCCTTCAATATCCTGCACTAGTGCTTCTCCCTCCATTTTTGTCAGCATCAACCACAGAAGAACCTCCTACAGTCCATGCATCACCTCCATCTATGACCATTCCAGCTGGTGCTCCTCCCTCCATTCTTCAGTAGCCTTCACCAAGCCACACCACCATATCTAGGTAGACTGCACCAAAAACATCACACCACCTTCGTCCATTTTCACCACAACCATCACACCACCCTCTACCATTTTCCAGCGAAGCTACTCCCCCCCTTTCAGTAGCAACCACCGAACCCATCGTCCCTTCTTCAGCCAACACAATCAAAGCCTCTCCTTATTGCACCATTTTGGTATAGACTCCCTTGGTTTTGTTTTTTCTCTTTTCCTTCGCCCTCCCATTTCCTTCACCCTTCATTAATTATATCATTAAGTTTTAATGGTGTTTTTTAATTTTACTTTTTAGGTGATTTTTTTTAAAGTTCTGAAAGAGGCGGATTAGGAGTTATGTGCTTAGAGACCGGAGTCCTTTTTGGTAGTCTAGGGTTTTGATTGCTAAGTGTTATGCATGCTTTTGTGTCATTCCATATTATTTCTATTATGTGGATTAATATATGCTAGTAATGCTATGCCAAGCAGTTGATATTATATGATAGAAAATGAATAAGTAAATATTATGTGGTATTGTTATTTTATGTGGATAACCCCTCAGTGTGAAATAAGGTGATATTATGGGTTTGTTAATAATATGATGAGTGTGAAATGAGTATAATAAGGTCTATGGGGAAAAATGTGGAGTTGAAGATAATGTTATCAAACATATAAGATTTACATAAAATAAGGGTTTTAATATCGATAAGGGTATTTTAGTCAACGTGGGTTAAATATGAGAATCATGGTATTTTAAGGTGTTATATCATATAAAGTATGCTAATTAATGTATATGAAGTGTTTAGATTAGTTGAGAATGACCTAATTTTGATAAATTATGAAAATGGTTGATTTAGGAATATTAACCCTAAAACGAGAATATTATTATCACATGTGTGAAATTGTGAGTTAGACCACAAAATTAAAATATGTTGTTAAAATTATTATTATTATTATTATTATTATTATTATGGGATTATATATTAAATTTGGTAATTGTTTGAGCCTTACTAGAAAAGTTATGATGGAATTGTGAAATTAGGTTTTATAAGTCCGGGAATAGTAACTTTTGAGATAGGGTTATTATCGCATATGCAAGACTTTAGATTTAGGCCTTGAAATTTGAGTATCTTGATAATGATAATATTTGAATGACAAGTACCAAGTTTGGCAGTTAAAAGAGTAATAGGAGAAAAATTATAATAAAAGTGTGTAATTAGGGTTTTGGGGAAATATAAGGGTCTTAACCCTAGAAAACGGCCTTATGATCTTCTGATGGGCCTTACATGATCCAAAAATGTTATGTAATTATCAAATCAATAATGAATAAGAAATTAATCATTTAGTGAAAGATTACGTGAGGCGAGCCGAGGTGTTTTATGGTTATGTTCCACCGAATGATAATAATGGCGCAGGTATATTGTCTTTGAGAGGTGCTTCATTTCGTTCTACCGGTTTAAGAATAGTGGTTTAGGAGAATTTTTCCTTGATAAATGTTGGATCCATTCTACCAAATAATAATAGTGTCTTAGATGTGTTATCCTTGAGAGGTGCTTCAATTCGTTCCACCGGATTAAAAATAATGGGGGGCATACTCATTGTGAATAAGAATATGATTTGAGATATGTAACCTAATGGATAAGATACTTATAAATTAAAGTATAAGAGTACGTGAGTTAGGACCAAGGTGGTGGATCCGTTCCACTATATGATAATAGTGGCTTAGGTGTGTTATCTCTAAGAGATATTTCAGACCATTCCACCTATTTAAGAATAGTGGCTCAGGAGTATTCTACCAAGCGAGATGTTGGATATGTTCCACCCGATGATAATAATGGCTCAGGTGTGTTGTCCCCAAGAGGTACTTCAGAGCATTTCAGCGGTTTAAGATTAGTAGGAGCCCAGAACTCAATATAAATAAAAGACTAAAAGTTTGTTATATCTAATAAAAAAAGGCTTGTATCATTCCTTACCTTATGATGTATTATGTGTATCGCATGTGTACTTATTCCCTATTGTGCATGTGTGTATTTAAGTGTATTTCTAGCTCAATAGTATTATTACCTTATTCAGTACGTGGTGTACTAACCACTATTTTTATGGGTATTACTCATTCCAACGAATAGAGGACCCTGATGCTTTTGTGCAGGTCTTTGAGAACCAGCTGGATGATTTTGTTGCTTTTGATGTATTATATGGGGAGGAGTGACTTTTATATGTACTGGGTGTTTGGGCGAAGAGTCATGTAATACCCCATATTTTTAAAATCCAAATTTATTAAGCCTAATGATTTTATTAGCGTAATTTGATGTAAACAATTAATTATTTTAATTTCGATTCGTTTTCAATTATAATTTTTTCGTGTGATTTCGCCTTTGTTTTGGAGTTATATTTCGTTAACGAAATATATTATTTAAATTATAGAATTTCTGTTTAAATAGTTCAATTTATTTTAATGATTTTATCCTTAGAAAATATTTCCGACTTTAAATTTATTCGTTTTCAGAAATCGTTAATGTTTTGGGAAGTTTTAAATTAAAAATATTTTCGGAGTTTATTTATGAATTTCTTTTTGGAACTAATTTTCTTTCGTTTTATGCTTTTTGGTTTGCGAAAAACTGATTTCGGAAATTATTTAAATTAATCTCGATTTATTAGAATTTGACTTAAATATTTTATTATATGCTTTTAAATAATTTTTCGAGGCCTTATAATATATTTCCGTAAATAATATAAATTTTTATGTTCGTTGGTAAATTCTTCCAAAAATGTTTCCGAAATTCTTTATATAGCTTTTTATTAATTTTAAGCCTTCGGATCCGTTCGAAATAAATTTTCGTTAAATAAATTTTAGATAAAATATTCCAATAATATTTTGATATTTTTAGTATTTTATTTTATGTGTATTTGTAATAAAAAAAATCGCACCCGGTCGAACCGACCCCCCTCTCCCTTTTCCTTTTTCTCTTCTCTTCTTTCTCTTCTCTTCTCTTCTCTTCCCTCTGCTGCCCCGCACCCTTTTTCCCTTTTCCCGACCAACCAACAGGTCTGCCATGGTAAACCCGCGTCGGCCTGCCACCGCCGGCCGGTATGCCTGATCACCACCTGACCTGCCTTCCTTGTCCCCTCTCTCGATACTCCCCCATTTTCAAGCCTATAAATACCCCCAAGGGTCCAGCATCGGGATTTTTCGAAACCATAGCCCAGAAAACCGCCCTGCGCCACCCTTACTTCAGACAGCCACCCCGTCGCCACTGGTGATCGCTGTCGCCACCGCTGGCCACCAAAAACACCCCTGCACCTCCCTCGACAAAACCAAACCACCGCCGCCCTCTGCCTTGCCCTGCACGTGCCGCCCTAGCCGTGCGAAGTTCACTGCTGGAAAACCTTTCTTCCAGCCACCGCCGCCCCTTACGCCGCCCGTAGCTGCCATCTCCGCCGCGATCCACCCTCCTTCCACCTCCCAAAGTAACCTGCAGGTCCTCCCCTACCTGCCCATACCCTCCTTACCCCCTGCAATCTTCTCCACCAACCTCCACCATCTTCCACCACCTACTCCCTCCTTCGACCGCCGCGTCCACCACCGCACGTCGCCGCCCTTCTCACGCCACCACCCTCATTCCACTCCCCTCTCCCTGCTGTCTCCTCCCCCACACTTAACTTTCCTTTTTCCTCCTCCCATCTCACCACCTCCTCCATATTTTCTCTCTTCTCCTCCTCCACCATCGCCGCCTCCGCCGCCGGACCATCACCGTCCTCAGGTGACCCCGATCTGAGCCCTAAGGAGCTAGAGGAGCGTGCTCCAAGCCCGGTGCCTACCTAGGTAAGGACGAAGCTATGGCCTTGTGCTATGTGTGATATAATGTGTGGGTGAATGATGAGCATGCCATGTCGATGTGTGTTATGCATGTGTTATGAATAATCTGTTTTGTGTAGCGCAGCGTGGATAATGAGGTATGTTGTGTGTGCCTTGTACTATACGTGTATGACATGTTCCATGTTTGATGTTGATGTTGATGATGTGACTTGTTATGGCCCTCTAGGACATGCATGCTAGGGTTTGGGGTAGCATGAAATGATAATAAAAGAACAACGGGGAAGTGGACGTTTGGGAAGTTTGCATGGGGGGGAATAGACCTTGTATGGGCATGATACTTACGTGTGAAAAGTTGATTTGGGTTGTAAGTAAGAGCTTGGGAGAGTCTTGGAGTGATTGGGAACTTGGTATGAAAAATAGTACGTGAGTTGGTGCATAAGCGACCTTATTAGGATTTTGGGTGTAAGTGGGGGTTGGAGAGTCTGCATGGAGTGATTAAATTATGCATGGGAATGAATCTTACGTGAGGAAAGTTGATTTAAGAAGTAAATAAGATAATGTCAAAGTTATGGGTCCATTGGAGACTTGGGTGCAAAATTCCACGTGGGTCGATGTAAGGGTGTCTAAGGGACCCAATTAGGGTTTTTGGGAGGAAATGAGCAATTTGAAGGGTACAAGGGTAAAAATGATCAAGGAGGGATGGAGTATGGGGTTGAGAGTGAGAACTCACTTATATAAAGGGTGAGTGAGGGTTTCTAAATGAGAGAAGAGATTTTGGGGTGAAAGAGGGGAGGTTACTTGGGGAGGAAGTAAAGTGCTAGGGTTTGGTGTGGCCAACTAGGGTTTGGCGGTCATATGCGGAGTTGGGGAATAAAGGGATATATTTTGAGAATTTCTTAGTAGAGACGGGATGCGAGACAAGGAACAAGGTAAAGTTAGGATGAGTAAGAAAGAGTTGGGCCATATAGGCCCAAATTAAGGTTTTCCAAGGAGGAGCCCTAGAGGGGTGAGGACATGCGGGACCGATATCGTTGTGTTAGGGTTAGCCCACATCCTCGGGAGAGTGTGCCCTTACTACGTTTCCTTACGTATAAGAGTAAGAGGGGATGGACATCGGGTGTGAGAAGGGGAGAACAGTCTCAAGATATGGGACGGGCCTCCTCGAAGGGAAAAAGTAGAGAGTAGTAGACATGCATGTTAAGGGTGGAACTTTATTTAATAATACATGAATAAGACATTAACTACTTAAAGAGTAAGATTGTTGAGCCGGGCCTAGACCGATCCACCAGCATAATAGTGGCCAGGTGCCGGGGTGCCCTGGAGACCAATCCACCGGCGTATAATAGTGGTTAGGTGCGTTCTGCCCTATAAGTGACCGATCCACCGGCTATAATAGTGGGGGATCCCGATCTCAGCAAACCAAACAGTATGTTGTAAGTAAATCATGGGAAAGATACTATATATTTACAGTGAAACACCATGAGAGTCGGGGCCAGACCGATCCACCGGCATAATAGTGGCCAGGAGCGTTGTGCCCTGGAGACCGATCCACCGGCATATAATAGTGGTTAGGTGCGTTCTGCCCTATAAGTGACTGATCCACCGGCTATAATAGTGGGGCTCCCATACTCGCATGGATTAATAAAGTCTATAATGTGAAATGACTAATTGTCTGGGTTAAGAACAAGAAAGGTCTGAGTGGATTATTACTGGCTTGAACCATCTATGTATTCCATGTCCCATATGTGTTGTGCTTGTATAATATGTTGTGCGTTGTGTTGGCCTTAGCTCGTCTGTTACCTTACTCAATATGTAGCGTACTGATCATCCGTTTCATGGGTGTTGCTCATTCCCACGAGCAGAGGGCCCTTCTGACCTTGTGCAGGTAGGAGATCTTGTTTTCGATGCCTACGATGCCTATGAGGCATCGGGTGGGGCCGAGTGTTGAGCCTGCCTTGGTTGGGGTCGAGAGTGAGCCGGCCGGACTTCCTGTTATCCTCGTTTTTCGTTTGTCTTGTTTTTAGTCATATTTGTATTATGCTCATATTTTGGAGTGGAACTCTTAAGTTGTAATCCTAACGATATTTTAACTACTGTTGGCACCTTGTTTTTCATGGACATTTTATGTTGACTATGCACTTATGCCTTAGCGGTTTTTGCTTCACGATTTTCTTGATCTAGCCTTAGCACTTGGTATCGGGACTGTAGGAGTGAACCGGTCTGGTACTAAGTGTGGCGGTAATACCCCCAAGTTCATGGTTTTAATTCGTATGCTTCCGCTAAACCTTTCAATTTAAATGAAATTTCAGTAGTGAATTTGGGGGTGTTACAAGTCATATTATCCAGATAATGTTTTATCCGGATACCTTTTGGACTCTTCAATCCATGGTATTCCTTTTTGTTGCATTTCGTTACTATATTCCGAAGTTAACCTCCAACTAATATTTCTATTTATAAAGTGAAATACCCGAAAAAGTTGCTTAACCAAATCCCAAATCATTAGCCCTAATTTCATTCTAATCCCAAGAAATATTATTTTTAACCTTAACCAAATTTCTTAATCCCAAAACTTTAGCTGAAACCTAGATTCGGATAAACCAAAATTCGTAAACCGAAACCAAAACCCACTAAAATTTTTCGTTAATCCAAATTATTTGGCTAATCCCAAAATTATTAATCTAATCCAAATTCTCTAACCTTTCTCTCTTTTCCCTTTCTTTCTCCTTTTTTTTTCTTCCTTTCTTCCCTTTTCTTCCTTTTTCTTTTCTTTTCTTTTTCTTTCTTCTCCTGCGCCGATGTTATGGCGTAAGGAGTTTTGCTTCTTCTGCACCTCCCTCCACTTGCCTCCCACATGCTCCTCTCACCATCACCCTACCAGCCCTGTCACTCCCTCGTGCTACTCTTATTTTTCTTCTTCTTCTTCTTTTACTCTCCCTACCACTACTCTGTTTTCGCAACCCTGCCATCCTACCACCTTCTTCTTCCTTCTTCTTCTTTCTTCTCCTTGCCTTCTCCTCCCGTGCATGTTTTCTTCATCATCACTCCCTTGTGCCTTTACCTAACTCTCATCCCTCTCAACCATCACCGTCCCCCCTACCCTTTTCTTTCTTCTTTCTTCTTCCTCTCTGCAGAACCGTCGTCGTCGTCGTCATCACCCTACCATTTTTCTCATCCAAGGCACGCCACCTTACTAGTATAAATACCCCTTCAACCCTCTATTTTATTATCATCCATCAGCTCCCCGACCTTCTTCTCTTCTTCCTTCTCCTTTCTCCTTCTTCTTCCCTATTTTGGCTTTCGAAACACCCAATCCACCACCGAGCACCACCCAAGCCACCACTAGCCGCCCTTTTGTCGGTGGACCGACCACCAAGGTTGCCCCAACCTTCCCGCTTGCCGTGTCCACCATCGTCGCCGACCTCCGCCTCTTTTCCCTTCTCCTTCCCCTCGGTTTTTGCAGAGTTTTAGAGTGCACAACCTGCTGCACGGCTATGCAACACTCAGATACCCTGTTGTACAGCCATGCGATTCTTACACCGTCCGGCCGTGCGTTTTATTTTCTCTCGGCCCAGTGCTACACAGTCGTGCGTCTTTTCTTCCTTTGACCTGTTGTGCATAGTTACTGCATGGTCGTGCAACTCTTGCACCGTCTAGCCATACAACTTTCTATTTTAGCCGTGCAACCCTATTTTCACTCCAAATCTTGTCCAAACACCACCAATATTTAACCATAGCTCCACCACACAATCTTATACACTTCCATACAATTCAAGTTTCCATTTAAATCCTGTAAATTCTATTTTTACCCTTCTCTACCATAATCTCCCTCTTAAATTTTAACCTCCAATCCTAATCATATTTTATCTTGTTTTCATAGGTAATATTTCGGTGATCTCGGAGGAGGTATAAGATTTACGTACATAGAGTTTGGTGTCCTTGTCGGTAAGGACATATGTCATAGCTAGGGATTTATATGATACTTGTATCTTTGTATATGCTTTTATGTTGAGTATGTTATATTGAATAGTTTAAATTATGGAAATGCTATGGAATGATAATCTTGAGAATAATGTAATTATGTAAGTAAATGTGTGGGTATAATATTTGATACAAGATACTAATGGAAAACTAAGGATATGCACTTCGGATAATGATTGGAAATGTATATGGTTTGGGTTTTATAAAGGCTTTATAAGAATACGATTGTCCTTCCTACCCTGAGGGTATTATGGTCATTGAGGATAAACACATGGTCGTACTTATGTGTTTAATTTTATGTCTTGAGTTTGGCTTGATAATATACAAACAACTCTAAATAAGATATTAATCATGTAAAGTGAAAGATCACTTAGGTCTGGCCGAGGTGTTTATATGGCTCCGTTCCACCGAATAATAATAGTGGCTCGAGTGTGTTATCCCCGAGAGGTGCTCCAGTCCATTCCACCAGATTAAGAATAGTGGGGCCTTATACTCAATGTGAATGAAAATACAATTAAGTGTTAAAGTATAAATAGAAAAATACTAATCATTTAAAATTAAAGAATATGTGAGTCAGGATCGAGGTGTTGAGTCCATTCCACCGAATAATAATAGTGGCTCGGGTGTGTTGTCCCCGAGAGGTGCTTCAGACCGTTCCACCGGTTTAATAAATAGTGGCTCAGGAGTATTTTACTCTCAGAGGTGTTGGCTCCGTTCCATCGAATAATAATAGTGGCTCGGGTGTGTTGCCCTCGAGAGGTGTTTTAGACCGTTCCACTGGTTTAAGAATAGTGGGGTCCCTAAACTCAACGTAAATAAAAGATTAGAATATGGTATATCTAATAAAAGACTTGGAATCGGTAGTTATTTGGCATTATTCTATTTGTACATGTATGAATTGCTTATGATAATTCTTGTATTATGTGTAACCCTGCTTGACCGTACCGTTACCTTACTCAGTACGTAGCGTACTCATCATCCGTTTCATGAGTACTGCTCAATCCAACAAGTAAACGACCTAGATGTTTGTGTGCAGATCGATGAGGACCAGTTGGATGATTTCGTAGCCTTTGATGCGATATATATGGAGGAGTGATTTATTCATATCAGAGTTTGAGTGTAGGGTCATGTTATCCGGATAATAGTTTTACTCGAATACCTTTTTAGACTCTTAGTTTCATGGGATCCCTTTTTGTTATATTTTGATATTAAAATCGGAGTTGATCTCCAAACATTTAATTGATGCTATTAAAAGTTGTCTCGCCTCTTTCTAATTATGTTTTAAATTTTCTAATCGTTTTGCCTTGTGATTGACGTAAGGATGGTGGGGCAAGCTAGACTTATGTCAATTATAGTGGTAACACTCAATTATTTGATTATACGCTTCCGCTTAAAATGAAATTTTTTTAATAGTAAATTTGGGGGTGTTACATAAAGCTTCTCTCATTTCTAATTATTTTGTTTCACTATGAAAGATTTTAGCCTTATGATTGATGTAAGGATGGTATGGTAAACCAGACTTAGGTCAATTAAGGCTAACACTGAATATTTTGATTATATGCTTTCGCTGTAAATCAAAACTTTTTAGTAGTGAAATTTGAGGTGTTACAATTAGTGGTGGAAAATTTTATAGGATGGAAACTTTGCAAATATTGTGGTATGTCCTTTTGGATTGTATTTTTTTACTGTCAAGAAATTTTATACCTTTTAATTATTATTTTTTATTCAATATTTAAATATTATACAAATTTTTGGAATTACTAAATGAATATAATATAATTTAAATTTCAAATCAAATCATTACATCAAATTGGTTCAAACTAGATTGATTTATTATCTTTAGATCAAATAATTTTTTATTAGATATTTATCATTTGTGGCATGTTTGAAAGTATCAAATATCCAACATATTATTTTTTATCCTATTAAAAATTTTATATATCTAATCCATAAACACTGCGAATAGTGACGACATGACATTATTTCAATTTTTAAAAAAGTGAACCAAATTTTAAAATTTGTCGTTGTGATAAATATTTGTAAAGATGATGTCAATTTAATTTTGAAATATGTTGAGGTGATAATGGGCACTGGTGATGATGAAATTTGTCGCTAAAAGTTTCATAGCAACAACATTTTTTTTATCACTAGAAACATTTCTTGGTTCGAATTTATAGGGACAATTTTGTGGTGACGATATGCTATCACGATAATTGTTGAGTGACCACGTGTATTTAAATATTACATTTGTGAAAATGTGTATTTATGCCATAAAATATGCATATTTTTTTAATAAATGTGTGTATTCTTATAAGATGTAAATGTGATGGGTATTTATTTACCTTTTGCATCTTAAGTATGTCAGCTTATATATGTCTATTTATTACGGGATAATTGATGTTCAATAACACAATTGTACATAGATTTCTTTAGAAAGTCATAGTTGGCTACAACAACACCGAGGTGCATCAACATTAGACCTAGTTATTGGTCAAACTTATGCTAGGTTGGGAGGAGTTGGGTTATAACTCACCCCAATCATTTATTAATGGGCCTTGAAGAGGCTTGGACCGACATTGAATCTACCATAAGTCTTGAATATATACACACACATACATATATAAATTTATTTATTTATTTAGTTGATTATTTTTAATATTTTTTACAGGTAAAAAAATTAAATTAGAATGAGTACATGAACTAATTTCAATATTACCTTAGTTAATGTTTATTAAACAAATTCGTATAATGTTTTACCATATCAAATTCTCACTTCTAAATAGCATGTTAAAATGAAACTAATTTTTATACTATTGAAAATTTTATCATGTCACTGTTTACATCATTTGCAAATAAAAATAATCTTCACTTAAGATAAATTCCCGTTATTTTACTTTTTTAACACTTTAATTGTACTTTAAGGGAATAAAGAACCTGAATTTTTTATTCCACACTATTATTTTTTATAACTTTATCGTTATTAACAATGTCTAAGAACTAATTAGTATAAAAAATGTTTTAAAATTAATTTTTTAGATACAATTCATCATAGGGGAAAAAGCGATCACAAATTAGGGTTATTTATTTTTATTAATCGACAAATTAATATTATACTAAATAGTAATATGATCAACAAAAGTGCAGCGCCCCAAATCAATACGACCATACGGGGGCAACCATGGAGCGCTTTCAAATTGATCTGCTTGCCCCCATAAATCAACACAAGTCATTTCAGCCCTCTTTATCCCTACTCAAGCGCTTCTTGAGAAATTTTCAGATAATTTTTAAAACTTCTCAAGAGGGTAACCCATCTTAACAATTGCTCCACAGCCATCACACTTAACTATAGAGTTATTAGGATAGAATCACCAAAAAGACGGTATACCATATTGATATAATTAGCCAAATCAATCATTATAACACTTCGCTCAATTTGGGGTATTACAAAAAGCACATAGATACCTATGAATTTTTTTAGAATCAATCTATATTTTATTGATTGTAATGTAAAAGAGATCAATTCAAACTTAAGGATCTGATAGGGCGAGTTAGCATAGAATCATAGACAATTAAAATATGGTGGACTAAGCAGACTACCTACTTTTGCACAGTTTTAATCTACATTCAGACTAACATCAAAAGTTTTGTAAAGGAGCAATCCCACAGAGTTCCAAAATTAGATGAGAAAGAGCAATACTGAAGCAAAACAAATATAGGAAACACATGAATAGGGGTGAACATAATATAGTTCAAACCATAAACTTCAGCGAACCAAATCGAAATTTACAATTTGGTTTGGTTTATGGTTTTCAATAATATATATATTTTTTTAATAATTTGGTTATAGTTTTTAAAAAATTGTGATTTATAAATCGCAAACCGTGTGTGTGTCACCATCAAGTGAATATTAGTCACTATAATTCTAGCTAATAGATATATTATAAGTATATGTATTCATTATGAATAATTTGCTATAGCGAGATTTTCCTCTTCCTCCTATTGCCACAAATATCTATATTTTTTCGTCGTTTATATACTTCAAATAGTTAGAAATTTGATTAAAAAAATATTATCTAGTTTTTACATTACTTGAATTATGTTTCTCTTCTATTTTTCTTATAATATCAAATATGACTTATATATAAGTGATATTTATACTACTATATCTAAATAAGTTAATAATATGTTAGATATTACTATAAAAATGACATTTTAAAATTAAAATATAGTATTGATTATTCATTAGTTCTTATTTTTATACGAGTAATAAAGTGATTATAAGTTGAGTAATTAATTGTTAATATTTAACATGAAAAAAACAGTAAACTAAAACATAAACTGCTAATGTGATTTAGTTTGAATCATTACAAAAATAATTTAGTTTGGTTTGATATTTTTCCATACTACAAAAATATGGATTGGCTTGGTTTGAGGTAGAAACCATACTTAATCAAACCATGTTCACCCTACACATGAACAACTTATAAAAAGAAGTTATAGCTACCCAAAATTAAGGGGACCTTTGTTTAGTGGGAATAGAATTGAAGAATAGGAATAGAGATGGAGAACAAAAATATGTAATGTTTGTTTAGGAAGATTGGGAATTAGTGAAGTAATGAGAATGAGAATGAGAAAAAAGAATGAAAGTGTCTCTATTTCTTATGATCTAGGTGACCGAAGTTGGAAATTGTATACAAATATCTAAAAGACTATAATAATCCTCTAATAATACATAGTTAGAAATATTATCAAACACAAAACACTTTTATGTCCAAATAATATCTTTATTACATATCAAACATGATAGTGACAATAAATAAACCCCCTTTGAAGTATTTATTTTCATTAATATGGTCACCCTTCAAATCACAAATTTTTAATTCTGTTAATTAAACCAACCATAATTATATTCAATGTCATGATGGTTTTATGGTTATTTCTTTCCCTTTTTCTATTTGAGCTAGATTATACTAATTGGGCTGGGAGTGCTATAGGATTTTTTTACTAATGAAAATATGAATATTTTAATTTTTGAATATTATGTTGCCTGCACTATTATTAATATTTAGCTTTTTATTATTTTTAAATTTTAATCTTTAAAAATAAAAGATAAAATGTGAGAAAATTTAACTTTTATTGAAATATTAAGTATTTCATAAAATTATATTAATATGTTAAATTAATTTGTAGTTAATTAGTATATTCAGTAAGGATTAACTGTATCTACGTATATAATGCTATATTTATATAAAAATAAGATTATTTTAATAAATTATTTTTTTATTTGATAAAAATGTCAAATGTTAATTTCCTCATTGTAAATTAATTATTTTTTTCTAAATGAAGCAAACTCCAAACGTTTTTTTTTTCCCTTAATTTCTTAGTTATCTCGTATTGAGGATGCAATTTGTGCCGGTTGTATAGTGTTTTGTGCACGCATTGGACTTTTAGCAGCATTATCGCGACTCGCTTTCCTCGGTTAGGTGTATTAGCTGCAAATTTACGATTTACATATCAACCAACTATTCAACAAAAAGTACGAAAGGAGAATTGACAGTTGCCTCCGACTTTACGTCACTAGATTCCATGATATTTCCATCGCATGCCCCATAAACCTGTTCTTTGAATCTATCTTCTCCGTCTGCATTTTATTTTAAATTCCTCGGCAAGGGATCCCAAGTCCCAACCATATTATATACTCGATTCAATTTCCCAAAAGGGCCCAAAGATATAATTACAAATTTACAAGCACAAAAGACGACATATAAACGAAACTACTGAGAAAGAGACGAACCAACTCACGACGACCGATGGGTTCGCAGGGAGAAGAGAGAGCACTATTGGAAGATGGATTTTTACAGGTTCTTGATGATTTCTTCCTTTTCCGATAGTCGTCTATTTCATTTTCCTCCAAACTGATTCGAATTTTCGATCTCAGTCGCTTATTACTTCGTCTCTGATTATAGTTGTAGCGGGATTCATACTCTAATTGCACATAATAGTTATCTGCCGTTCGCTGTTGCACCTAAAAGTCAATCCGCAATTATTTTACTGAAAAACTATAGGCACTGCAGTTGAATCTATCTATTGAATTGCCGATTTCAATTTTCTCGATTGTTTTGCTCAAGTAGGTTGATAGTTGATGAAATTGGCAGTGGTAACTTGTGAAACGTAGCTCCGGCCAAGGCTGATATGTGTGAAATAGGATATTTGAAGTTCTTGTTGGACTGTCGAGCTGCTGCTGCTGCATCTGCTACCGCGACTTTTATGTTCAGTTATTTTTTATTTATTTTTGAATCCCAACCGATGCTTTTATCTCAATCCTAAGTCTGACCTTCATTTGTTGACCTGTATATTGAACACACGGGCTAATACTATGTGATTTGACTAAATTCTTCCTATATGTATTTGGTATTGCCATCATCTCAACTGGATAGTGCTTGGCTCTGTGGCCTAGCGGGCGAACATCAATCGGTACTCAATACATGAAAACTCGGCTGACTCCACAAACATTTGCTTTGCCTCATGTCAATCTTAAGCGTCTCCATCATGTCGTTCTTTGAGCTCATTAACCCCCGCAGGCTGCAGCTATCCGCTGCCTTCTGTTTACCTGAAAATGACATTGAATCTGCAGGACAAAACCAATGGCCTCTACACAGGTGATGGCTCTGTTGATATCAATGGAAATCCTGTCTTGAAGCAGAACACTGGAAACTGGAGAGCTTGTCCTTACATTCTTGGTATGTTAATGTCATCTTAGGGAATCTGTTTGTATATTATCAACTGCTGTACTTTATGCTTGAGTTAAATGTAACCTAGCAACGGAAAATGTGAATGAAAGGCCAAATTTAATGCTTCTAAGATTTGGGATCAATGCAGGTACTGAGTGCTGTGAGCGTCTGGCCTATTATGGTATAGCTACTAATCTTGTGAGTTACCTCACCACCAAATTACATGAAGGGAATGTCGCTGCTGCAAGAAATGTTACCACTTGGGCTGGAACATGCTACCTCGCACCCCTTATAGGAGCTGTCTTAGCTGATGCCTACTGGGGAAGATACTGGACAATTGCTGTTTTCTCAACAATTTACTTCATTGTAAGTGGTGATAGTTTCAGCCCTTCGTGTTCTTTGATGATAAATGAACATTATGCACATCCTCAGAGCATGTTTTAGATGTTGAGTACTGTGATATGATGCTGAGTAATTGATAGCAGCATTCTTCTCTTCCGCTTCTTTCTTTTTTTTTTGTCCTGCTGACAAGCTGGCAGCTCGAATTGACTTTTGATGGAAGTTATGTGCACCACATTAGCAGTGTCAATGTATCTGAGGATTGGTATCTTATGTTTTCATTATTTGGTTCTTTGTGGAATATTTCATTTCCAAGTCCACTCATCAAGCGTTTTGTGATGGCTGAGATTGAAATGCAATGCCTTATGAGGATCTTTTGTCATTATTGAGTGTATATCCATTGCCGTCGTGATTTTTTGGTTGATGGCATACTGTCCTTTTTTGCAGGGAATGTGCACATTAACTCTCTCTGCGTCTGTTGCTGCATTTAAGCCTGCTGAATGTGTGGGTTCTATTTGCCCTCCGGCTACCCCAGAGCAATATGCAATATTCTTTTTGGGCCTCTATCTGATTGCCTTGGGTACAGGAGGGATTAAACCTTGTGTTTCATCATTTGGTGCTGATCAATTTGATGACACTGATCCAAGAGAAAGGATGAGGAAGGGATCCTTTTTCAACTGGTTCTACTTTTCTATCAACATCGGTGCTCTTGTTTCCAGTAGTCTTATAGTTTGGATGCAAGAAAATGCTGGCTGGGGGCTTGGTTTTGGAATCCCTGCATTGTTTATGGGTATCGCTATTGCAAGCTTCTTTTCAGGGACACCAATATATAGGTTTCAGAGGCCTGGGGGTAGTCCGCTGACAAGAATGTGCCAGGTTTTGGTTGCATCTTTTCACAAGTGGAGAGTGCAGGTCCCAGAAGATAGTAGCCTGCTGTATGAAACTTCTGATAAGATCTCTGCAATAGAAGGAAGTCGAAAGCTTGAACACACAGATGAGCTGAAGTAATTTCTTTATTTCTCTCATCTTACACTTACATATCGGTTTATTAATATATTACTTCCTTTTCATTTAGGATAAATTCATAACTCTGGTAGCATGCTGAATGTCTTTCCAAAGATGGAAGGGACTTTTGATTATTGATAATTATGGATACAGTTGTCTTGATCTTGTCTAGCTTAACTTCTTTCTGAAATATACTGAAGAAACCTAATGAAGTTTCATATCATTGCAACTAAAGATGAAACCCCCTAAACCAGCAGTTTAGAACCATGTGATAGAATCAGGCCTGTCCTTCCTAATGCTAAATATTGATTACTGTCTGAAGCCTTCAAGGACCTTTGAAAAAGTTAAATGCACCTTGATATTTTTGATTTTTAGCTTAAATTAAGGCGTATATATTCCACCCTGTGTATTTGATGGTTGATCTTATCTCCACCTCAGGTGTCTGGATAGGGCTGCTGTTCTTTCAGATGAAGAGATGAAATGTGGGGACTTAAACAATCCTTGGAGGCTGTGCACTGTTACTCAGGTGGAGGAATTCAAGATTTTGATTCGGATGTTTCCTATCTGGGCAACTGGAATTATCTTTGCTGCTGTTTATGCTCAGATGTCTACAATGTTTGTTGAGCAAGGATTGGTCATGGACAGGACCATTGGTTCCTTCACCATTCCTGCCGCCACATTATCAACTTTTGATGTCATCAGTGTCATATTTTGGGTCCCTGTTTACGACACGGTTCTTGTGCCCATTGCTAGAAAGATTACTGGTAAGGAGAGGGGATTTTCAGAGCTGCAACGCATGGGTATTGGCCTCTTCATATCGATTCTTGCCATGGCTGCTGCTGCTGTGGTTGAAATCAGGCGCTTGCAACTTGTTAGAGAAGCTGGTTTGGCTGACCAAGATGCTCCTGTATCCCTCAGCATCTTCTGGCAGATTCCCCAATATTTCTTGGTGGGAGCAGCAGAAGTATTTACTATGATTGGACAATTGGAGTTCTTCTATGACCAATCTCCTGATGCTATGCGGAGCTTGTGCAGTGCCTTGGCGCTGCTAACAACATCCCTGGGAAGTTATTTGAGTTCTTTGATCTTAACAATTGTCACCATGGTGACTACAGCTGGGGGCAACGCTGGGTGGATACCTGATAATTTGAATCAGGGGCATCTTGATTATTTCTTCTGGCTGTTGGCTGGGCTTAGCTGTTTGAATCTAGTTGGATACGTCTTCTGCGCGAAGAACTATAAACAGAAGAAGACTGCAGCTACCAGATTGGCACTTAATTAGCTGCTTAGAAGGACATCCTCCTATACGTTGAAAGCTTGCCTTAATGTCTGTTATATATTTGGATAGGATGCATTTTCTTGTTAGTCTCATGAAAAGTCAAGCCAATCGATCTTTACATGTAATGGTTTATCTTTCAAGGGAAAACCATTTGTGTGTTGGCAAATTTAGCTATGTAAATAGGCCTTCTGTTGTGGAAAGAACTTATTATATTATCTTTCAAGTGTCCATGGGAGACTTGAGGTTTTACAGGGCTTCATCGTCCTGACACCAAAGGAGAATGCCGAATGGCAAGGAACACGCTAGGGCTCCCAATACTCTGATCATTCGTCTATTTTCTACACGGATGCTCAAGCTAAGATGATAAATGTAAAATAATAATAACAATCTTATTATATATAAAAGCATCATACACCACATGATATTTTCTCGTCTAAATCTATTAATATCATGCAATTATTTTTTCTTTTTTTTTTCTTAATAAAAGTATTGCATTGCATTGTTGATGAATTACTTGCATGCTGCAATTGTGAAATTTGGATCAAACTTCTCATCGGTGCTAGTCTGCTACTATCATTGGGTGCTAGAGTTTGTACTTTGTAAGTAGGAGGATTGAGATTTTTATGAATATATGGTTGATACTAATTTTTTTTCAAAATCAATGCCTGAGATTTTACACAAAATAGATGTTTTTTTTTTCGTGGATAAATTATACAAAATGAATGTTAGGGATTTATTATCTTTTACTAGGTTGGGTATATATTTGGACAGAAAAAAGAAATTAGACTAGACGATCAATAATTTACTTTGGTTTTATTTTTAAAAAAATTAATATAGTATCGAAAGAATTATAGAATTGTTTATATCTTATAATTAATAATAATTTATTAATAGTGCATAAGAAATTATATGGAATTAAAAATTGTATGTAAGTAGCACCATTTAATTATCATTACACTATAATTATATTGATACATATTAATATGTATTACAAATTATTAAATTCTTAAATTAAAAAGTTTCAAGCTACAAGACTTTGTAAAAATAAAAAATTAAATTTTGTGACTCTATTCTTTAAAGATATTAAGATTTTTAATGGATATTAATAAAATTCCTACCTTCTACTATTTCATACAAAAAATATATTTCTTATTAGAAATTTGATTTTTGTAACTTAACTTCAATGTGTAAGGAAAATATAAAGTTGTTGTTTTTTCATAAAATAAAATAAAACATGAAGGTAGGTTTTTAGAAGAAATTTTAACAATTATACCTATTTAAAAAATAAGGAATTTTGTAGATTTCCATAAGTTTTAAATTATTTTATATTATTTAAAAATATAAAAATAAATAAATTATGAAGGTTATATTTATTTATTTTTATAAATTTTAAATTTCAATCAATATATTATAAGATCTTAAATAGATATTTTCGATAATGCAACAAACAACTATGAGTTTAGATATAATATATAATATAATTTTGACTTTATTGAAAAATATCATTTAATTTTAACTTTACACTATCAGCTTTCAAAATAGACAGAGTGTCATTTGATACATTAAGTTGTAAACTCAAGCTTATATGGTATTTTTCAATAAACTCAAGATTATATTGTATATCTTATTATATATAAAAATAGAATATATCAACCTTTTTTCCTCAAAATTGTCGTTTTCATTAAATAATAAATAAAAAAACTTCCAATGGGAGAGAGAAAATTAGTATATGACAAAAAAAAAAACATAACTGAGAATATTTAACAAAGATGTTAGTGATAAAGAGAGATTCTATAATATATATAAAAATGGAGTTTAATATATAATATCCCACCTAAAACAACAAAAATTAATTTTCTTAATGAGTAATTATTGTAGTAATCACAACTAATATATTATGAATGATCTTAAATATATATTCCATGCATCGCACGAGTGGAAATCTAGTAACAACAATAACAATAACAATAATAATAATAATAATACAAATGATATAATGATCGAATTCTTCAACCACATTAGATTTATAAAAAAAATCAATTACATTGACAATGGGAATGAAATGACAGAGAAATAATTATTATTCAAGAAAGAAACAAGGATTGTTTACACTAGCCAGCCGTTGAACAATGGCAACTAACTAAGAAGAAAAGTACACCAGGAGCAATGATTCAGAGCCTGCCCCATTCCTATAGTGGTGTGAGGCCTAAAACTGGGAACACCTCAAATAGGAAGGGTTCTAAGGGAAAAAAATGTTAACTTATCTGCTACATCGCATGTGAATGCGGAGTGTCCTCTAGATCCTCTCCCAATTATTGCTTAACCTATGACTGTACCTGCCTTTTATAACTTTCCGTCATGGAATGTGAATGGTGCAACACAAGTGAAGCTTGTTTTAGGACACAATTCTTTGAACTTGTATGATAGGTTAATCCTAGCTTGAGTATCTTAGTTGAAACAAAGATCAGAGGTGACAAAGCTGATGATGTTATATGCTTGTTAAAGTTTGACGAGAATGACAAAATGGAATCGAGGGTTTTTCAAGGTGATATCTAGTGTTTGTGGCACCTTGATCTCTTGGGTGTAAGAGTAATTATAGATTCTTCCTAGTTGTTGCATATGCACATTACCCTTAGCACTTGTTAAAATTTCCTCCTTTATGTATCCACACGAGTGAGCGATGACCTAATACATTTAGCAGGTCATGTTAACACTCCGTGGATAGTAGATGGGGACTTCAATGTTGTTTTATCACTAGAGGGATGTAAGGGTAGCATCTATAGGCGCACCTGAGCAGATGCCTTACCTTTAGGCATTACCTTTCTTCTTGCTTGATACATGACTTCAGATTTGTTGGTTGAAATTTTACGTGGCATGGGAAGTTTAGAGGAATACCCATTAGTTCATGTATTGATCAAGTCATGGAAAATGATGTTTGGTGCATGTAGTTTTCTCATGCACATGTGATTCACCTCGCTAGAACATACTTAGATCACCACGATACTTCTAGCATTATTCAAAGTCAATAATTCACCGAGGAGATTACACTTTCAAGTGGCTTGGCCTACTGATCCTAATATTGAGCAAGTGGTGAGTACTTAGTGGTGCTTAAGAGGGGACTTTAGCACAATAATTTCTAAGTGTGCTATGGGTGTGTTAAAATAGGACAAAAGTACCTTCGGGAATGTGATCTAATGTAAGATAAGGGTATTGCTTAACTTTAAGGCATCCAACGAGCCTTGGGGAAGAAATATTCTCAAAATATGGAGCGATTGTAAGAGAAGTTCTTATGGGAGTTCAATGAGATAATCACACAAGAGTAATTGCTTTGGTTTGGAAAGTTAAAGGAGAACTTACCAACCCACTTAGACCGCAATAGCTAGTATTTTCACCTATTGGCGGTAAGCAAATAGAGATATAACAGAGTTGGTGCTATAAAGTTAGCAATGATAATTGGTTCAATCATAAAGAAGATATGTTGGTTCTTGTTCACATCTTTTTTGTAGAGCTTTTCTTTGATGAAAACGCTTACCCTACCCTTAATGCCTTACCTTGATACTTTTAGCATTTGAAACATGCTAATTAGAGGATTTTTTGTTGCTTGTAACCCACAATGAAATCAAAATTGTAGTTTTATCAATTGGGGCATGGAAAATTATGAGACCTAGTGACTTATGTCTGGGTTTCTGCCAGAAGTTTTGGAACATATTGGGGGATGACCTATATAAGTTGGTTTCATATGCTCTTTATACATGTATGTTTAACCCCATTAATCATGTAATACTTCAAAATTTTTCTTAGCCTAATCCTGCATTATTAGCACCCTAATTTTATTCTAATCCTAAGAAAATCTTGTTTTAGCCTTAACCCGATTTATTAACCCTAAAACTTTAACTGAATTCGAATCCTTGACCTAGATAAACCGTATTTTGTGACCCAATCTCAAATCCGCTAAAATTACCACTAATCCCAACTATTTTGGCAAATCTAAAACCACCTAAACTAATCCCCCAATCTTTTTTTATCTTTTTCCCTTTTTTATCCTTTTCTTTTCTTTCTTCTCTTTCTCCCATCAACTTAAGCTGCAACAATTGAATTTGCTGCAACTTACACCCTTCGCCACTTGCACCATCACCCATCATCTTTCTGCATACATCCATCATCCATCAACCTTTCTTATTCTTCTCCTTCTTCTTCTCTTATCCTTGCTAATCTGCACCACCACACACACCTTTCCACTCTTCTTCTTCTTCTTCTTCTTCTTCTTCTTCTTCTTCTTCTTCTTCTTCTTCTTCTTCTTCTTCTTCTTCTTCTTCTTCTTCTTCTTCTTCTTCTTCTTCTTCTTCTTCTTCTTCTTCTTCTTCTTCTTCTTCTTCTTCTTCTTCTTCTCCTCCTCCTCCTCCTCCTCCTCCTCAGGCAATACACACTCCTAACCATCCCCCTCACCTACCATTTTTCCAACACTCAACCATCATTTCCCTGCACCGCCCCTCATGCCCGACCTGCACCATCACTCATCCCACGCCTCCCCTACTTTTCTTTTCTCTTTCGTTCACACCACACACACCCATGTGTGCATACACACACACACACACACACACACTACACTACACTCTCCCTTATTCCTCTTTGTTTGATCTCCACTCTACCATTTTTGTCTCCCAAGATATTGTCGAGCTCCCCCTCTTCCTTCTCCCTTCTTCCTTCACTTTTCTTCTCCTTCTTCCCCTTATTCGTACCTTATTTTTACCCGAGAACCGCCTTTCCACCATTGTGCACCACCACATGCCACCCATTGACCGATGGACCGACCACAAAGGTCACCCCAACCTTCCCCAAAAACATCTCCAGCCATTGCTACTGACCACCGCTTCTTTTCTCTTCTTCTTCTCCTCACCTGTCTCGTTTTTAAGAAATGCATGGCCTACTCATGGCCTCATTCATGGCTGTGCAACACTAAAATTTTCTATTGCACGCCAGTCCAACCCAACATAGCATGCCCATGCACCTACACACACTCGTTCACACATGTTCGACTTGTGACCCGTTTGTCTAGCAATTGAGCACGACAGTGCCACTTTACACCGCCTAGTCGTGCGCAATCCTTCCTCTCTACTTGGGCGTGCATCGTCTATAGCACAATTTTGAAGTTACCCCATTTCGATCATACACCCCTATTTTTACCCTAAACCTTGTCCAAACACCCTCAAAATTTTAACATTCCACAACATATCCACACAACTCAATCTTCCATTTAACTATGGTTATTTCCATTTTTACCCTCTTTACCTTAATTTCTCCATCGAGTATACCCTTTGAGCCTGACCATGGATTTTTGTTGTTTTTTGTAGGTGATATTCTAGTAATATCAAAGGAGGAGGTCTAGAATTTGTGTACTTAGAACCCGGTGTTCTAGTTGGTAAGAATACTATTCGATGTTTAGGGTTTTGTGTTATTTGCTTGTATGGTTATGCAAGTTTTTTATGATATCATTGATATATGATTTAATATATGTTGATCATGATATGTTGTGATAATATGAATGTTTTGTTTGAAAGAAAGTAAGAATGGGTAAAAGGTATCATTATGATTTGTTGTGATAATGTCATTTTTGTGGGAATATATCTTATGGCATGCGATATGGTCTAAATGAGTTTTGATAAATGGACCTAAGTATTTTTATGAGGTATGATGATGATTGGTGGATTTCAAAAATAATGTGTGTGGAAGGTACAATAATTTATAGAATAAAGGTTATTGTTTGTCCTTAGGGGTATTTTGGTCATTAGGGAATAATAAGTAAGTTTTGGTATTTAATGTGTTAGGTGGATTAAAATATGATAATGATATCCTAAGAAATTTTTGGAAGTATTATTTGTTGTCTTGGGTTCTTCAATTGGATGGCAATGGGTCTCGAACCCGACCCAGACCCGCTAGACCCGTCTCATTTTTAGCGGGTCTGGGTCCATGATTTTTGGACCTAACTGGTCTGGATCGGGTCAGGGTCCACATATACCTTAAAGGGTCTGGGTCTGGGTCCAGTTCTAGACCCAGACCCGCCCCGTCAGACCTGTTTAATATACATATGTATGTGTGTGTGTGTGTGTGTGTGTATGTATACATATATAAATACATACTAATATTATGTTTGTCATTATTGTCTTAATCTTATATAAGCTCCTTATTCATTTGTTTTAAATTTTATTTTTGTATACTTACTTTATAAACAATATGTATAACATTGTATTATAAAAGCTAGGGATATAAACGGGGTAGATTTTACTCGAAACCCGACGAATTTTGTCCAACGGATATGGATAAATAAATATGGATACGGATATGGATGATGGAAAAAAAAATACCCGTCAGGTTCGAGTACAAATACGGGTATAGGATATCCATACCTGTACTCGTTTACCCGATATATAATTACCTTTTTACCCTTAATTTTAAAATAAATATAGTATAAATTAAAGTTAGAATTATCATTTAGCTTAACTCTAAATGGGTTTATCTGTCGGGTGATGAATTTATCCATTAAATAATATCCATTAACGGGTAAACGAATAATCCGTCGAGTAACGGATACAGATATGGATATGTTAGCGGATATGGATTCGGGTACGGGTACAGATTTTCTTATCGGATATTGATATGGATATACCCACCCTGAACCCGCCCCTTTTACATCCCTACTAAAAGCATTAAAATACTATTTGAAAAGTTAATATAACTATTTTAATATATTTATTTTTTTCACTTAGATGATTTTTTTAACAAAAAAAACATATTAAGTTATATAAAACATAAATGTATTTGTAGTAGCATAGATCATTAATTATTTTTAAAAAAAAATAACCAGACCCATTTAGGACCCGTTTACCTACTAAACCCAATGGATCTGGATCCGGGTCTGAACTTTTAAGACCCGACGGGTCTAGGTTGGGTCTGGTTCTAGATAATATAAACGGGTTCGGGTCTGGGTATGGCTGGACCCGGCCCAGACCCGACCCATTGTCATCCCTAGTTCTTCAAATGAAATAATGGTCTAATTAGGGTTTCATAACTTAAAATGATAATATCATTATTCCATGTGTAAAATCTAGAGGTTATTTAGATTTTGAATATGTTGCTAATGATCGTTCTTATGAGGTTATTTATTGGACTTGGTAATCATGTGAGTCTCATGGGAGATATTATGGCTAACATGCGAAATTAGGGTTTTGGGGGATATTTATGAGTAATACCTTAGGATAAGATTATTAATGTATTATATGACATATGAACCAGACCGTAAATGTTGGGCATAATAATAATGATGATATTTGAGAATGATATATTGTAATTAATGGAGGAATACTCAATATGGGAGAATGAATGCTAAGGGGTGTGTAAATATAGTTTGAAAATACTTAAGGACTTTGACCTGTGTTTTGTGTTTATATGCTTCACTTTGTTTGATGCCTAAGAATTAATCTTGAATAAGATACTAATCACTTAAAGTAAAAAATTACTTGAGTAAGGCCAAGGTAATATATATATATATCCCATTCCACGAGGGAGAATAATAGTTCAAGAGCATTTTACCCCATGAAGGTGATGTTTTTAATCTCCATTCCATCGAACAAAATAGTGGCTAGGGAGAGTTTTTCCTCGAGAAGGTGTTTCAGTCCGTTCTACCGGATTAAGAATAGGGGGGCCCTAATCATTTTGAAATGCAAATATAATAGTATAACCTATCGGAAAGATTCTAATGATTTATAGTGAAAGAATATGTGAGTTAGGACCAAGGTGTTGTTTTTATATGTCTTGTTCCATCAGGGAGAATAGTGGATCAGGAGCATTCTTTCCCGAGAAGGCGATGTTTTTATATCATTTCCATCGAATGATAATAGTAGCTCAAGTGTGTTGTCCATGATAAGGTGCTTTAGACCATTCTACTGGTTTAAGAATAGTGGGGTTCCTATACTCAATGTATATAAAAGAATTAAAATGGAGTATACGTAATAATGAGATCTGGATCATTATTTGTTTTATGAGATGTTTCATTTATCTTTATATTATCATCTGTTATGAAAGCATGTGTTATTGTATCCCTATTTTAATAATATTGTTCCCTTACTCAGTACGTAGCGTACTGACCACCCGTTTTATGCGTGCTACTCATTTCCAAAAATAGGAGATACTAATTCTTATGTGCAGGTCTCAAAAGATCTACTAGATGATTATGTTGCCTATGATTCCTTATGTGGGGATGAGTGACTTCATCTATATTAGGGGTTAGGTGAAGAGTAATGTAATATGGTAGATGTATTTAACCAGATATATTTTTTTGGACTCTTGATCCATGGTATTTCCTTCTTTTTTTATTTTGTGTATTATAACTTGGAATCAAGTTTCAGACTCATTATTGTATTATAAATATTTCTTTCATTTCTAATTTCCTTGTGTTACTATAAATATTTTAGCCTTGTAATTGATGTAAGAATGTCGGATAAACTAGACTTATGTCAATTATGGCGATAACCTTCAATATTTTACTTATCTATTTCCACTGTAAAATGAAATTTTTCAATAATAAAAAAATTGGGGTGTTACAACTCATCCCTAAAGTGGATAATCCTACTATCCTTAGTGACTTCCAACCCATTAGTCTTTGTAATGTGGCTTACAAAATTATTGCTAAGGTTTTCATGCTCTATATTAAGCCCACTCTTTTCTCTCTAATTGATCAAGAAAATAATAGCTTCCTCGTGGGTAGATAAGCTTGCAATTACATTATAATCAATAAGGAAATCTCACTCACAATAAGACATAAAAAAGACAAAACGAAGTTCATGGCAATGAAAGTTGACCTTGTTGAGGCTTATGACCGCTTTTCTCGGAGCTTCATTAAGGAGACTCTTCTCTTGGTGGGAATTCCCTTATCATTTGTTCGGTTCATTATGTACTACATCTCCTCCCCCTCAATTTGTATCCTTTGGAATTAAGAGATGGCTAAACCCTTTTGAATTCTTGTATATATGTTATAGGGGTTGTTTGTATTCATTTCGTTTTTACTAAATAGTCAAACCTAGCTAGCATTAGTACATTAGGTCGATAACGTTCCTATGTTAATATAATTTTAGTGTCAACTAATATTATTTGGTGACAACTAGTTAAATAGATAATAAAATCTATATTATTTGGAAAGGTTAGTAATTAATTAGTAAATGGTGAAACATACGAGGCCCTTGTGTGTGTGTATATGCGCGCACGCGCGCGCGGATATATCATCCTTGTACACACATGTAATAGATGATGGTTAATACAACTTGAGAGTTTTCTTCTTCAAGTGAGTTAGTCTTGAGAGTTGAGGTTATTCTAAGTAGAAAAACGTGTGATTTATTTTTAGAACTAGTATGGATTTGTTGAAGATTTATTTCCAGCGTAAAAGCCAAGAACATGTCTATCATTCGAACCTAGAACATCCATCAAAGATAATGGTCAAGAATGAAGTAAGATCCTGTATTATGTTTGGTTGATTTCGATATCAACATACAAATCACCTTTATTCCATCTAATCTATGACATCAAATAGGGGGCATCTCATCGTATATATTCATTCTTTGCATGGAAAACTCTCCCATACTATTTAATGTGTCATTAATACTAGCAGTTGGAAACCAACCATTCTCAAGAAGGGTGGCACAAGAACCTCCTACTCTCTTTTTTGTAGATGATTCACTCTTATTCTTAAATGCCTTCATTAACCAAATGGGGTGATTTTGAAATGCTTGTAGAAATTTCTAGATGACCTCTAATCAATAGGTGAATGTTAGCAAGTCCTCTCTCATTTTCTCTAGCAATATCCCTAGACATGTTATTCAAGAAATTACTTCTATCTCCAATATTCAATATGCACATTATTTGGAGCAGTATGAAATACCCCAAAAATATTTACTTTAAGAAATATAATTAAATGAGAATTTATTAGGGAATTAATTTAATTAATTATTGTATGTGAAATTGGAAGGATTTATTTAGGGCAAATTAATAAGGAAATTACAAATATTTTTATAAGGGAAAATTTGGGCTTTCTACTAGATAAAAAGGAATTTAGAAAAAATCTTTTAGAAACCCTAAATTAGCCCAAAAAGAAAATTTAATATTATTTTATTTAAATATTTTTGTTCTAAATACCTAAAATATTCTAATTAATTTATTTGACTCCAACCTACCTAAATTTTTCTTTTCCCTTTTTCCATTTTCTTTTTCCTTCTTCCTTTTCTTTTCTTTTCTTTCTTTTTCTTCTTCTTTCCGATTGGGCCTGTCTGGCGCGGCCTAATATTTCTCCTTCCTTTCTTTCTCTTCTTTCACGGCCCATTCGTCTGTTTCCTTTATTTCCTTCCCGCAGCAACCAGAAAGCTGTGTGTCGTGGCTTTTTTCCCTGGAATGCCACATTCCATTTAAAACCATTATAACCATTGCCGACCAGCCCGGTTCTTCTTATTTTTCTTTTCTTTCTTTTTCCCCTAGCCGCCCGATTCACCTCCTTCTTCCTCTACCATCGACCTGCACCTTCAAAGCTCCAAAAATGGCGCCGCTGGCCACGCTTGACTTGACCAGCTATTTTCCCTCTCTTTCTCTTCCCCTTGACTCACAGTTCAGCATGATCTAACCCGTTTTCCTTTTCTCCTGCACGAAGTCCTCCTTTTCCTTCGCGAAAGGTCAACATGACCTAAAATTGTGCCAGCCAATTGGCGCCACCGGCTATCCCAAACCCTACCTGCATTATCCTCCTGTCGATCCCCAGACCCTACCTTTCCCTCTAAAATCTATAAATACCCCTTGATTGATTGTTTTTGAAAATCTTTCCCCAAAACCCTAAGAGCCTACCCTGTGCACCACCACGACTTCAAACGACCTTTTCTCCACCGTCAGCCAACTACGCCGCCACCTTTGCCTACCTAAGTCTTCCCTGCACCGCCCTATAACTAACTGAGCCACCCATATCCCTCGATTATTCTCACACGAGCCACCACAGCCGTGCGAAGTTCCTTGCCCATCAAACCAAATTTTTACACCCGCAACCCCTCGAGCCACCATCCGCCACCATATCTGCCACTATCACTGCCTCCTACACCACCCAAAAGCTGCTACTAATCTTCCTCCACCTAGCCATAACCTTCTTTTCTCCTTTATCCTTCTCCTCCCCTCTCTTTCTTCTTCTCTTCCTTTCGACCGCCACCTCTGCCGCCGTGTGCCGCCACCACTTGCTGCATCACCACCCTCACTTTACTCCTCTCAACTTAGGCTACCACCAACACCTCAGCCTCCACCCTTATTCTCCATCTATTCTTCTAGAACCTCAACTTTTCCCCCTTTTATCCTCTTTTCCAGCCACCGCCGCCTCCGCTGCCGTGCACCGCCGCCGGTGTCACCCATCTCCGCCGACTCAAGGTGAAACCCTAGACCCTCTCAGCCCTTTTCCTTTATTTATTTAAGTTTATTCTATTTTATTTCAATTTTTATCAACTATTCGATTATTAATATTATCATCATCATCATCATCATCATCATCATCATATTATTATTATTATTATTATTATTATTATTATTATTATTATTATTATTATTATTATTTTTATTATTATTATTATTATTGGATGTAATATTAATTTTATATATTTTCTTGCCAGGGTCGAGAGTAGAAATAAATTATTTAAGTTGTTAGTTTTGAATTATGGGCATTAATAGTATTATTATAAGTTTTATTATCATTATTAATAATATTATTAGTAGTAGTATTAATTTATTTTTATTATTATTATTATTATTTATTATTATTATTATTATTTATCTAAGGAGGGCCGAAGCCCTGTTTTATGTTAATGGAGTGCATACTCCTATTTTATTATTAATATTACTATTTCTACTATTATTAATATTAATATTATCTTTATTGTTTTAATATCATTATAGGTAATATGTGTTATTAATAATAATAATAATATTATTATTATTATTAAATCGTACCTTCATTATTTGGAGGTAGGGTCGAAAACCCTACCTTGTATTAATTAGGCTTAAGTTATTATTATTATTATTATTATTATTAGTAGTAGTAGTAGTAGTAGTAGTAGTAGTAGTAGTAGTATTATTATTAGTATTTTTATTATTATTATTATTATCGAAAACCCTACCTTGTATTAATTAGGCTTAAGTTATTATTATTATTATTATTATTATTAGTAGTAGTAGTAGTAGTAGTAGTAGTAGTAGTAGTAGTAGTAGTATTAGTATTTTTATTATTATTATTATTATCATTATTAGCATTATTTTGGTGGAGGGTAGAAACCCTTATATCACCATCCGTTTTAAATTACATTAATATTATTATTAGTATTTTTTGTAGTATTTCGTATAGTTGTTATTAGTATAGTATTATTTTATTTAAAAACCTAGTCTTGGGATAAGTTAGTAAATAATAGTATTTTTAGGAGGGAACCTAATTCTAGTATTTCCCTCATAATAGGTGAGACCAGTGAAAACCCTCAAGAGGTATAGGAGCGTACTCCAAGACCGGTGACATTTTAGGTAAGGGAGTACTAAGGCCGTTTGTGTATTATGTGTTTTCTATGCCATGCATGCCACGTGATATGAATTATAATGTATTTTATGTTTAATGGTATAATTGTTATGTATGCAGAATGATGTGGAGTTTATGTAAGTTCATGCAACAAATTGTGGCATGTGTAGTATGTGTATGGATGGTGTTATTATTATGGTATGGTGTGTTCCGTAAGACATGCATGATAGGTTTTGTAAAATAATGATGGGAAGTGTAATAATGTGGAGCTAGGGTTTGCATGGTGTTAGGGTTTGCATGGAAGTAGGGTTTGCATGGGGCTAGTGTTTGCATGGTGTTAGGGTTTACATGGAAGTAGGATTTGCATGGAGCTAGGGTTTGCATGGCGTTAAGGTTTGCATGGGAGCTAGGGTTTGCATGGGAGTTAATGAGTTAGGATTCACATCAGAGTTAATGGTTGCATGGGAGTTAGGGTTTGTTATGGTTACCATGGTTTGGTGTGGTTAACTAGGGTTGGAGGATGAGAATAGTAGAAGTCAGTCATGCATGTCTAGGTGAAAGTTTTGAACAAAATACTTAAAACATTAATTATGTAAAGTGGAAGAGTATTGAACCGCGTCCCACCGATCAACCGGTTAGAAATAGTGGTTAGACCATATTCTTGTGCAAGATATATATTACTAAAATCCCTTAAGGCTTACAAAATAATAATCATGCATTAAGGATCACAATAGCATAATACAACATTGATAATACTTAACATTTTTTATTAACAACCAAACTCTTACCTTAAATAATATTTCCCTAAATAACATATAGCCTAACATGCTTCTGTTCATCCAACATCACAAGAAACTATGCATGTGAAATTAAACAAAATATATTAAGTATAATAACATAATAAAAATCCTAATGTGCTAATATGCGTTAATCCATACGTTTAAATGGAATTTAACGGTTACCTCGATTCCCGCAAAAAAAACCTTACCAGTATTCTAATTAAAGGTTCAAGCTTTGATTATCAAAACCTATACCTAAAAATAATATCGAGACTTATAACATTAGAAATAATAAAAATCAAAGTATAAGGCTTTATAACCCTTAATTAATAAAATAATTAAATTAAAATATTATTATACCTTAAAAATTATTACCCAAATTAATCAACAAGGGCAGCAGCTCATCTTGCTCATGCAGCATGAGCTGCATACAAGGAAATGAGGAGAAGGGGGCTCAAAGGTGGTGAAAAGAGGAGAAATGGGCTATTTTCGGGTTAGTGGTTTGGGGCTAGGAAAGAAGGTGGTTGGGGGAGGATTTAGGGTAAGAGAATGGTGCAGAAGTGGAGGGGGTGTAGGTGGTGGTCGAAGATGGGTTGAAGGCGGATAAGGGCGGCGGAGGCAAAGGCAGCGAGGCTGCGAAGGTGGCGGCCGAGGAGGGAGGTCGAGATGGGGGCTGGTGAGGAAGGAAAGTAGGGAAGGAAAACGAGGGCATGTGGGTGGTGGTTTCGATCAAATGAGGATTGGGGTGGTAGAGGGGGTTGCAGGGATTATTTTGGTGGCTTAGGTGGCGGCATAGGCGGCGGAACGGCGGCGGATCGGCGCTGCACAAGGTGGTTGCCGAGAAGGGATGGAAGGGAGAGAAAAAGAAGAGAGGAGGAAGAGGAAGGCTACGGGGTGGCTCGAATGGTGCTGTGATCGGTCGGGGGTGAGGTAGAGGGTGGCAGGAGGTGGTTTAGGTGGCTGTTGAGGCGGCAGAAGTGGTGGAGCGGTGGTGGCGAAATAAAAACAGAGAGGGCGAGGGAAGGAGAAGAAAGGAAAGAAAAGAGAGGGTCGGGGAGCATGGGGAGTTTGGGAAAAAATGTAGAATGGGCAGAGAAGGAGGAAGAAATAGAAGAGAAAGAGAAGGGAGGGGATAGGAAGCTCGAGGGGTGACAGTAGTGGTTAGGGAAACGGGAGTTGCAGGGAGAGGGAGAAAGGGACAGCAATGGCAGGGAGTGGGGAAGGGAGAATGGTGGGGTCGGTATGGCAGGAAAATGAAGAGAAGGAGAGGGAGGGAGATAGGGGGAGGTCAACGGGGGAGAGGGAGCTGCAGGCAGAGATGGCGGGGCTTGGGATTCTCGCCGGTGATGGAGGAAGAAGAAAGAAATAAGAAGAAGAATAAAGGGGAGGGGGCTGGGTGCTTGCGACGAGCGGCCGAAGAAAAGAAACGGGCCGACCCGGTCAAGGAGAAAGGAAGGAAATAAGAGGGAGGCGGCCGGATCAAGTGCAAGGGAGGAGAAAAATGGGCTAGCGGCCCAGTCGCAGGGAAAAAGGGACAGGCCGGGCTAGACGGCGGCCCAAAGAAAAAAGGAAAGGAGAAAAAGGAGAAAAAGGAGAAGGAAAAAGGAAAAAGGAAAAAGAAAAGAGGAAATGGGGCAATTAAAAATAATTTAATTTATAAAATAATAAAATATAATATTTATGGGCAATCAATTTATTTAATAATTTAATTTAATATAATTAAAATATAAGGGTTTAAAAAGGATAATTTTATTAAAATAATGGTTTGAAAATTTATTTAAATAATAAGATTGTGATAAAATAAAAAATATTTATTTTAATTTACTAAATATTTATACCGAATTTTATTTACTCAAAAATCCATAATATAATTAAATTAAATAGATTTAAGGCTAATTTATCCCAAATAAAAGTTATTTATTAAATTATAAGCTTTTAAAATTTCGGGGGATTACACCATATCCCTCGATTCTTTCTGCGCAAGCCACCCCAGCTGTGCGAAGTAACCCTCTAGATCAACCCTCTCTTCAAGCCCCGCCTCCCTTCAAATCACCATTAGCCACCTCTTTCGCCGCTTCTTTCACTTGCCATTCTGTTTTGCAGACCCTCCTCTACCTTCTCCTACCTTTCTTTTCCTCTCCCTCCCTCTCCTCCTCTATTTCTCTCCTTCTTCCCCATTCGACCACCACCGTCACCGCCATGCGCCGCCACCCTCATTCAACTCCTCTCCCCCTGAGCAACTCTAAACACCCCAACCCCCACCTCCATTCTGCCTCTCCTTTTCCCAGCATCCAACTTTTCCCCTCTTTTTCCGTCCACCGCTGCCACCGCCGTGCACCACCACTGGTGCCGCCCATCATCTCCAGTCTAAGGTTAAACCCTAGACCCTCTCAACCATTTTCCCTATTTTTATAAGCCTTAATTTATTTGAATATAAATACTATTATTATTATTATTATTTTCATTATTATTATGTATTATTATTAGTATTATTAATGTTTTTATTATTATTTCTGTTGAGGGCTGAAGCCCTATTATATTTTTAATTCAATTTTATTATTATTATTATTATTGTTATTATCTTTATTATTAATATTAATATGTTATTATTATTATTATTATTATTATTATTATTACTATTTCGAATTACTATTATTATTAGTCCATTATTAATATTACAACTACTTTACTATTAGTTTTGCTATTATTATTATTATTATTATTATCATTATTGTTATTATTACTAAATTTTGTTATTTATTTTACTAATGTTATTATTAGTATTATTTTGGTAAAGGGGCCGAAGCCCTTATTTCACTTTGTTTTTGAATAATGTCATTTTTATTATTATTATTGTTACTATTATTATTATTCTTAATTATATTATCATTGTTATTATTTTAAGTATCTTTGCTATTATTATTTTAGTATCATTATTATTATTATTAGCGTAAAGTTTTCAACCTTATATTATCAACTTTTATAATATTACTATTATTTCTATATCTTTAGTAAAGTTAGTAATTAGTTAATGTTATTTTTATTAATATGTTATTATTTTGTCAAAGCCCTAAGGAGGCGTAGGAGCGTTCTCCAAGACCGATGTCATTTTAGGTAAGGGTGTTACTAAGGCATTTTATGTGTTAATGTGTATTGTATGCCTTATATGTTATGCATCATATGGTTATCATTACATTGATTTCATGTGTGGTATGACGTGGAGTTCAAGCATGTTCTTGTATTGTTATATGGCATGTGTATTATGTATATGTGATGATATGTGTTGTGACCCTGTAAGACATGCATGTGAGGGTGTTGATGTGGTTTGTGTGGGAGAAATGATGAAAAAGGAGGATGGAGAAAGAAGTTGACCAAGGGATGTGAGTTGACCTAAGTATTTTAATGATTCATGAGTGGAAGAATAAAATGGAAAATTTAAGGTTTCGTATGAGAGAATATAATTTATGGTGTTATGTGGGAGAATCTAATTTATATTTTTATATGGGAGAATCTAATTTAGGGTTTGGTATGGATGAATCCTTGGTTTTGTATGGGTTAAATTTAGGGTTGGTATGGATGAATCTTTGGTTTTATATGGTTTGAATTTAGGGATCGGTATGGATGAATCTTTAGTTTTGTATGGATGAATCTTTGGTTTATATGGTTCGAATCTAGGGTTTGGTATGGATGAATCTTTGGTTTTGTGTGGATTGAATCTAGGGTTTTGAATGACGGAATCTTGGGTTTTACATGAAAGAATTTAGGGTTTCGTATGGATGGACTTAGGGTTTGCATGAAAAGTTTGAAAGGTTGCATGGGAGGTGTAATGTCTGAATGAGAGTGAAATTTACGTATGGAAAGATAATTTGGGATGTGAGGAAGGTAATGTAAGTGTTGTTTGGGTGTTTGAACACTTTGGATGAAAAATAGTACGTGGAGTAATATAAGGGTATGTAGGAGACCAAGCTAGGGTTTGGTGTGGATAATTAGGGTTTGGTGTGGCTGCTTAGGGTTTTTGTGGTATCATGTGTATTTGGTGATTAAAGTGCAATTATGAGGATGGTATTTATGATTTGTGATGTGTGGAGTGTTATAATAATTTGGGTTGTGTGAAGTGGAGTGATATGGACCATAAAGATTAAAATTAGGGTTTCTGGGAAGTTAGAAGGTGTAGGGTTCTCATGGTATAATACGGATCAGTTGGAGGATAAGTGTAAAGGGAGTGATTCATGCATGTCTAGGGTTAAAATTTTCCGAGTAAGATACTTAAAACATTAATCACGTAAAGTGGAAGATGTTGAGTCGGGCGTAGACCGATCCACTGGCATAGAATAGTGGCAGGGTATGTTACCCTCATGACCGATCCACCGGCTAAAATAGTGACAGGGTATGTTACCCTCGCGACCAATCCACCGGGTATAATAGTGGGGGATCCTGAGCTCAACAAACCAAATCCTACAGTTGCTAAAACGTAAAAGACACTATTACTTACCATGGAACATCATACGATAAGGGGTCAGACCGATCCACCGGCATAGAATAGTAGCAGGGTATGTTACCCTCACGACCGATCCACCGGCATAGAATAGTGGTAGGGTATGTTACCCTCGCGATCGATCCACCGGCTAAAATAGTGGGGTTCCCATACTCGTGTGGACTTGATAAAGAAAATGGCGTGAATCGATTTTCGATAAAAGAGTTATTAAATAATTAATCTGGAATAAGTGGGCATTTATGTGTGGGTTTGATCATTTATAAGTTGTATAATTTTTCTTCATGACCTTATGTACTATATGTATGGGTTTGAAAGTGTAAGTTGAGTATTGTCTTGCATGATTCTATATGCTTATGTGTTGGCCTTAGTTCTCGGTTACTTTACTCAATACGTAGCGTACGGATCACCCTTTTTATGGGTGCTGCTCATTTCCACGAGCAGAAGGCCTTTTCTGACTTTTTGCAGGTGGGCGAGACATCCAGCGGAGCTGAATGTTGAGCTTGTGGTTGGCTCAAGTTCAAGAGTGTCATGGCCATATTCATTCTTTATGCGATTTATGTTCGTGTGTTATTCTTTTGTATTAGATTTACCCTTTTTGATTCATTACTTGTATTGGGTATTTTAAATAAACCTTTTTCAATTGTAAGATTGTTCCCTTTGAGAAATTTTAACTTCGCACTTTGATTTCTATCTTATGATTGATTTTACTCTATTGGTTTGTAAACCTTCATGCGTACTCTGATTTTAATATTATGACTTTTCTAGTTCTTTTATGAACTTCTGGTTTGAGTTTAATGTTAATCTTTTCTTTAGCCTCAGCACTTGGTACTAGAACGGTCGAAGAGAACCGGTATGGTACTAAGTGTGGCGGTAACATCCCTAGAATTCACAGGTTGTAATTTAAGAGTTTCTATTTTAATTACTTCCACTTTTTTAATAAAAAAATAGTAAATTTTGGGGTGTTACATTCAATGAGAATCTTGCAACCCAAACTCTTGACACTTCAAATCCCTATTACCTAAGTTCTTCAGATCATCTAGGATATATTCTAGTTTCAAAAAAATTGATGGAATAGGGTACATTTCTTGGAGAAGAGTTATGCTCATAGCTTTCTCAGCAAAGAAGAAATTAGGATTTATTAATGGACTAATTAAAGAACCAAATGAGGATGATTCTTTATTCAAATATTGGCATGCCTGTAATTTCATGTTAATTTCATGGATTCTTAATACCTTGAGTAAGGAAATCTCAGACAGTGTTATCTTTATCAAGAATGCCAGTGAGATGTGGTTAGATCTTGATGAAAGGTTCAGACAATCAAATGGTATGTCTCATTTGCAACTCAAAAGAGACATTTCAAATACAATTCAAGGATCTAACAGCATATCAAATTACTTCACAAGAATCAAGAAGTTGTGGGATGAATTACAATCGGTCCATCCTTTTCCCATAACTACTAGAGAGACTTAATAGTATTTCAAAGAAGAACATCTATTATAGTTCTTAGTTGGTCTTAATGACAGTTATTCCAGTATTAGAGGTGCAATTATCATAACTAAACCCCTTTCCACTGTCAGTTAAGCCTATTCAATGCTAATGCATGAAGAAAAGCAGAGAGAAGTCAGTGGTCAACCTTTTTCAATTCAAGAATAATCGTCGTTTGATCTGCAAAGTCAGAAGAGTTCAAGATTTGAAGGAAAGAAGCCTAATATTGTGTGTACATATTGCAAAAAAGGCAGGTCACACTAGAGACAAGTGTTACAGACTAGTGGGGGTTCCCAAATGATTTCAAGTTCACGAAAACAAAGAAGTTCTCACGTGTTGTTCAAGGAGAAACAAAAGATAAGATTGAAAATAATCTTCAATCACAAGTTAGACAAGGAGGAATTCAATTAACCAATTATCATTGCATGAAGTTACTTTCACTTCTTAGCCAACATAATGGCTCCTCTAGAGATAGTTTCATGCCAACCAATACCGCAGGTAATCACCTATCTATATCTTTCCTATCTCATGGTTATTTCTCTAACAGTTTTTGGATATTGGACACTGATGCTTCTGATCATATGGGTCATATAAATCATTTTTTTTCTCTTCTTTTGCCTTTAAACACACCATATAGCACAACTTTACCTAATGGATATTCTATTAGTGTAAAGTTAGCATGAAAAATCTATCTACCTAATCTCATCCTAACATATGTTCTCTATGTTCCACATTTCAAATATAACTTGATCTCCATCAATAAGCTCTTATCCAAATCTTCTTATATATTTCATTTACCTATGATCTCTATTTAATGCAGGGCCCTTCAATAAAGGAGCCTCTAGTTCTTGGTAAAATCAGCAAAAGACTCTATCTACACTCACATTCTAAAGATCAGACATATCTCAATTCACCATCATCTCTTTCTGTTAACAATTCTTTTGTTCATCATACAAACTCTTATAATTCTTGGCACATAAGACTAGGGTATGTACCATTTGAAAAGTTGGAATTACTCAATGTGATGAATGCCTCTCAGTGTAATAAAAGTTTGATTGTTCCATATGCTATCTATAATCAAGCTAGGCAGTATCAAATGCCTTTTCCCACAGCTCTATTCATACTAAGTTTCCTTTTGATCTCATACACATTGATATATGGAAGCCATACCAAACACCAACCTACAATGGGCACAAATATTTTCTCACTATATTGGACGACTTTATAAGACACGCATGGGTTCATCTTCTCAATACAAAAAGCAATGCCTTTCATAATCTCAAAGCTTTCATTGTTATGATTAAAACCAAATTTCACAACACTATTAAAACTATCAGAAGTGACAATGCATATGAGTTAGGATCAGGTAAAGAAGCACAAACCTATCTCAGTTCCCTTGGTATTATACATCATACATCTTGCCCTTACACTCCTCAACAAAATGGGGTAGTTGAGAGAAAACACAAGCACTTGCTAGAAGTTTCTCGTGCTCTTTATTTTTCAGTCCAAAGTGCCAGCTCAATTTTGGGGGGATTGTATACTTCATGCCACACATCTCATAAATTGATTGCCCTCCACTGTTTTACAAAATAAATCACCTCATGAAAAACTTTTCCATATACCACCTAACCTTTCATTTCTCAAGACCTTTGGATGCTTATGATATGCTTCCACATGCCCTAAATCTCATGACAAATTTTATCCTAGGGCCCATCCATGTATTTTTCTTAGGTATTATATTGGAAAAAAGGCACACAAACTGTTTAATATCACTACACATACTATTCAAATCTCCTGAGATGTATTTTTTTCATGAACATCATTTTCCTTATCAACATATAAATCACCAAAATATACCTGATAACTACTACCCTTTTCCAATAGTAGGTCACCATATTGCTAAACATATAATACACAATATTGTCTCATTTCCTACCCATTCCATATCACATTCTCCTTCAACATCTTCCTCTTCTTATACGTCTCCAAATGACTTTATACCTCAATCTTTTCCTACTGATCAACCTCTCCCACTCAATATATCATCACAAACAAGTGACCCGGAGTCTAATGCAGACCTCGACCTTCCTCCATCAACACCTATTCGACGTTCCACAAGAGAAATTAAACCACCATTACATCTTCATGATTACATATGCAGCAATGTCTTATCATCCAAATCTGATAGGCATCCCTGCGATGATATCTCAATATCTACTTCTACCAATCATTCTTCCTATCCACATACTATCACTAATTCATGTATTAATCTCCATTTCCCTCATTCTTTTCCCACTTCTTTCTGTAACTCCATATCCACTCAACCAAATGCACACATTATCTCATAACCTTTTGTCTATAACCAAGGTGCTAGTGATCCCCACTGGTAGGAAGCTATGGATAAGGAATTCACTACATTAGAGGATAATGATACTTGGAAAATTGTAAAACTCCCCAAGGGTAAGAAACCCATAAGTTGAAAATGGGTAATGCAGATGGTAGTTTGAAAAGATACAAAGCACGTTTTTTACTAGTTCCTGAAGGCATGCTTATCACTCAACACAAGTTTATAAATGAGCTTCTTCATGTGTATGGTATACATGATCTTTCTCCAATCGGTAGCCCTCCTGAATTCACACCTTGTGAAATCAATCATATAAAAAGAATACACGAATATACTCTCATCATTCAAAAAATTAAAAACACTCATCATTCTTACTCTTCGCAGATTTCCATCCTTTATTTTTCTGTCATTAATAATTCCTGCGAACGTTATGAATTAGCCGTCAATCACCGGCACTAAGTCAACACGTACGGAGCTACTTGTGGAGCCTATTGTCAAAAAGTAGGTCTCTATGAGATTAGTATATATTTGGGTCGTGAGAACAAAAACGCAACCCAATCTCCAAGCGGTCCGATTTCTCACTTGCACTACGAAGCTAAGCATTGTTACACTACTGGCTACAATTGACAACACACAACACACTAGTGGGCCGAGCCGAGGACCTAACAAATCCTGCTGTTGGGGATGGAGGAGGGGCTCTGGGCCTTCAAGAGTTACTCTTGGACACTAACTCTGCCAAGCTAAGGAGAAATAAGAAGAACGATCCACTTGGAGTGATGCAGATCCAAGGTAAGGGGCCTCCTGACCCCTCGAAAAGCCTTCAATAGTTGATCTATGTCTGGAAATAATTGTAAGCTCCGTTTTTGGAATATTAAAGGAGCTGGTGGTGTAGATTTCCGCCGACAATTCTTGTCGTTAATAAATCACACCTTTGCTTCCTATCTTGGTTGAAACCCAAATTGGCGGCAATAGGGCTGATGACGTCATAATTAAACTCTGTTTTAGTGGTAATGTTCGTGTAGAAGCCTGTAGATTTTCTGAAGGTATTTGGCTTCTGTGGAATGATGATTTGGTTGGGGTACAAGTTTTGGGAGCTTCTTCATGTTCATCTTGGGCATGGGTCTGGACAACAATTTCTCTTCGTTGCTTGCCATCCTTCTCCGAATCCTATTGTGAGAATTGAGTTATAAGAGAATATGTTTGAAATTGCTGAGTCTGTTGGCGGGCCCTGGAGATTTAAATGATATTAGTTCTCTGGAGGAACGCGAGGGAGTTTTTTTTTTTTTTTTTTTAATCAGAGGCTCACTAGATGCTGCCTTCTCGATCTTTGGTTTTTCTGGGCCGTGATATACGTGGCACGAAGTTGCTGGCAGAATTGGCTCGCACATTGACCGCCACTTTACTGGTTCCAAATGTGATTAGTCAGAAAGATGCTGCAACTTTGATGGACGGTAACATCAGAATGTTTCATATGACCCCCACTCACAGAATAAGAAAATCCATCATTACTTGCCTGAAAGATGAAGATGGGCAATGAGTACTTGGTTGGAAACAAATGTTGCAAATGGTCGCTAGCTTCTATGAACAATTGTATACGACAGAGCAAGACTGGAATGGTACGTGCGTTTATTCTCTTCTTTGGCTAATTGAATCTTCTCTGATTGATACTAATAATCCGAATTTTTCTAACCATAATTTTCAAGTAATCAGTATTATAATCTCTTTTTTTTCCCTTAAATCTTTTTGTTTTGGACATCTTATTTATACCTCTTTAAACCTTATTCTTATCTTTCTATTTTTAAAACCCTCCGTTTCAATTCACTGGACCGGCCAACATTGTCCTAATCCGTTAGTCAGACATTTAATTTCATATATTCTTATATAATAATAATTTATTTTTTTAACTTTTATTATTTAAAATAAATTATCATTAAAAATAATATACTATCCATCTTATTCAACCAAGCTTTTGTTTTGAGTCATATATTTCAAAATTTATAATCTTGAATCACTATTATTTTAAAAATATCACAAAAAAAGATTAGTTTATAAATTAATCATACAATTTTAAAAATATTATTAATAAATAAAAAATATTAGCTAGTTAGATTCTTGTACTTGCTACTAACATAACTAGAGTCAAATAAATAAATACATTGAATATGATTAAAATAAAATAATTATAATATAGTTTAAGGGTGTTGAAAATTAATATATAATATATGTGATTGAAAGAGGAAGAATTGATTCTTAGTTGAATGGTTGGGGCGTTGACATATGGAGAATATTTTTATTTAATATCCACAAATCATGTTTGTGGAGATTAAAAAATGGTTCTGGCTAACAATCAAACTCATGACCTCTATAATTACAACTCAAATCTCTTAGTGTCTTTTACTAGACTAACTAAATATTTTGGATATAAAATAACACTAAAATATATTAAAGTTGGGATCGCATGGTGTCCTCAACCGAATGAACAATAATCCACTTCACCAAGTGCATAATAATAAGGAAAGGTAAAAGTAGATTGCAAGTATAAAGAGGATGAGAATTTATGGGAGGAAGAATTTTGGAGACTTTTATTGAGTATGAAGATTTAGATAAATTTGAGAGCTTGCACACACATTACAATTAGTCAATGAGAGGATCTTTTATATCCTCCCTGATCGTTGATTATAACACTCAACCATCATTAGTTAATTAACTTTTCTACTATACCTCATAGTTTATGTCATCATTGTGTCGAACACCAGCTCTCTTGAAAGAGTTGATAAATCTCCTAATTGTTTAAAAGTTGTCTATCTTGAATATTTGCTTGGCCCCCTTATTTTTCTACTTCTCATTCTTCAAACACCTTAACTACACTTTCAACTTTGAACTTCTCATCCTTACTTTCCATAAACTTGTAGGCCATTCCACCCTCTTTAAGTTTTCCCATTCCTCTTGATATGGTTGATTTTCAATCCCAAGACTTAGACAGTCTTTGTCCAATCAATAATACTAAAACTCATCTTAATCAATTCCGTACTCAGTATAACTTCCCTTGTACCATCGAACTAATCTAGCTTTCTTCATCTGGTAGGGATAATAGTCCCACGGATAGATATATAACTTTATATGTCAAGGCTTTCTATGCCAGAGTGGGTCTACCTTTGCGTCCATTTATTAGAGAATGTATTCATTGTTGTCGTCTAAGTCCTTCCCAATTTATCCCTAACACTTGGGAGGATGGTGGTTGGGATCTTTTATGGGTGTTATTTGTTAAATGTCTAACTAATGATAAAGTTGCTTAAACATTGTTTCGAATTTCTAAGGCACCCATCTACACCGAGCGTTTATTCCATTCATATATTGTGCAATCATAAATTCATAAAAGAGCATTGTTACTGTAATCCCCCAAAATTTTAGAAAACCAATAATTTAATAAATAGTTTTTATTTGTAATAAATAGTTTTTATTTGAAACAAATTAGCTTTTTAAATTATCTAATTTAATTAATTAATGGATTTTTGAGTATATAAATTTGGATGGGAACATATAGTAAATTAAAAGAGATATTTTGTTAGTTTACCATAATATTTTTATTTAAATAATTTTTCAAACTAATATTTTACTAACCTTATCCTTTTTAAATTAATATATTAGATTATAATGAATTAAATTAAATAATTAAATAATTTATCAAGAATATTACATTTATGATTTTATAAATTAATTTATTTTATTTCTCCTATTTTTCCTTTTCCCTTTTGCCCTTCTTCCCTTTTTCCTCTTTCTTCTTTTCCCTTTTTTTTTCCTTTTTCTTCCCTCGGGCCGCCACACCCAGGCCAGCCCTCCCCTGCGCGGTGGGCCTCGGCCCAGCTCTCCCTCTCTTCCTCCATCTCTCGCGCACGCTTGACCCGGCTGGCTTCCCCTTTTTTTTCTTTCCCGCCCCCCGGACCGGTCGGCCTGCCTTCTTTCCCTTCCCCCAACCGGCTGCCACAGCCTTCCTTTCTTCTTTCTTCTTCTCCCCAGGCGTCGACAGCAGCCCGACCACCTGCAGCTGCCGCCTGACCACCTGCGACTGTCGCCGCCTGCCACCGCACCTGCCCCCTGCTACTCCCTCTCTCTACCCCGTCCTCTTCTCCCCTATTTCGAGCCAAGCTACCCCTACACCCTATCCATGTCTGCAATTCTCTCCTCCCCGTCGCCACCCTCTCCCTGCCACCCTATGCACTACCATCTATCCCCTTACCCTTCCTCTTCTTTTTCTTCTCCCCTTCGTCCATTTTTCTGCCCCATTTTCAAGCCATCTTCCCTCCCCCGAGCTCCCTCTTCTCTCCTTCCTTCTTCCCCATTTTTTTCCTGTTTTCTCTCCACGCCGCCGCCAACCGTCGTTCCAGCAACCGCACCCAACCCCTGCGCTGCCTCCTGCCACCACCCCCTACTGCCCTGCACCCCCACGCCGCCCCCTTGAGCCCTACACTTCCTCCCTTCTCCACCCTCTCTATTTTCTCTCCATTTTTCCCCCTTATCGCCAAGCCACCTGCAACCGCCGCGTTCGCCGCCTCCCTGCCACCTCTGCCGCCACCCAACCCACCGTTTGACACCCTACAACCCCCTCTACCCCCGCCATTCATTAGTTGGCCGAAAACAGCCCCCTTGACCCTCCATTTTTCCCTCCTCTTTTCCTTCCTTCTCAGCCTCGCCCAGCCCAACAACCATCTTCGCCGCCTCTCCGCCGCCCTATGCCGCCGTGAAACCACCCTTAGACTCCACCTACACCCCCTCTTCACTCCTGCACCATTTCCTTACCTTGAAACCTCCCCCACCTACCTTATTTTCTAGCCTAAAGACCCTAACCCAAAAATAACAAATCTTACCTCCTTTAACCCCCTCTTCGAGACTCCCCTTTGTATTTTGCATGCAGCTCATGCTGCATGAGCTGCGGCATGATTTAGTATTTTAATGCAAAATTCTTAAGGTATAATAGTATTTTAAGTTAAGTGTTTTATTAATTAAATTTTAATAAAGTTTTATGCTTGAATTCTTATTTCTAACATAATAATAATGGATATTATTTTTAGGTGTTGAATTGTTAATTAAGCTTGAATCTTTAACCGGGATACCGGTAAGATTTGGTACTTTGCGGGATTAAGGTAATCGTTAAACCTCCATTAAATGCATGGAAACGTATGCTAGCACATTAGGAATTTTATTATGATTTTATGCATGTTATGTGATGCCTAGCATGATATATAGATGGTTGTTACATTGCTTGATGAGAAAAAGGGAAAATCATGATAGTCTTTGTGCCATGTGTAGGTATGATAATTAAGAAAGGAGTTGATTATTGATGGAAATACTAAATGCTTGCCTAGGATGTATTATGTTGCTAATGCTTGTGTAATATTATTGTCTAAGGATATTTTAGTGATATGAAGTATGTGATCTAATATATGTAGTTGAGTATCGTGTTGAATAATGACAAGTTGGGGGAGTTAAATGATAAGAATGGAGTGCAAGTAGTGGAATTTATGTAGTGGTGGTAAATTCGTAAAAATGGTGCAACAAAGGGTTAAGTGGAGATTTTAGAAGTGAAAGGGGCATTTTGGTAATTTTGTGAGCAAAAGGGTATTTTGGTAATCTCAAAGGAAAGGGGTGAAATGATAATTTTATAAGTAAAAGGATAAAATTTGTAAGTCGTGAGAAAGAAGGGTCTTAGGGTAATCTTGGAGGAAAAGGGCAACATGGTAATTTTACAAGTAAAAAGGGGTATTGTGGTAATTATATAAGTTAAGGGTATTATTGTAATTTTATGAGAAAAGGAAAAGATGGTAACTTTCAAGTAAAGGGGCATTATGGTAATTTTATAAGTAAATGGCAATATAGTAATTTTACAAGTGAATGGCGAAATGGTAATTTCATAAGTAAGGGGTATTATGGTAATTTTGGGAGTAAAAGGGTAATATGGTAATTTAGAAAAGAAGGGCAAAATGGTAATTATGTAAGGAAGGATAAAGAGGGTAATTTTGGATGAAAAAGGGTAAAATAGTAATTTATAAAGTAAAAAGAGTGTTATGGTAATTTTATAAGTAAGAAGGGTATTGTGGTAATTTTGTAAATAAAAGGATAATATGGTAATTTGGGAGTAAGGGATAACTTGGTAATTATGATAACGATTAAAGATAATTTAGTAATTAAATTATGATTATAGATGGGTAATTGGATAAGTGTGAATGTATGATACTAGAGAAGGGTAATTAGATAAATTAACTAACTAAAGGGCATAATGGTAATGTTAATAATTGAGAAGGGTAAATTAGTAATTATAATTATAAAGAAGGGTAAATTGATAATTGTAATTATGTACAAGGTTAAAATGGTATTTATAATAATTGGAAAAGGTAAAATGGCAATTATAATGGTTAGGGGGTAAAATGGTAATTATGATAAAAGGGAAGGGCAATTTGGTAATTTATCCAACTAAAGGGGCAATTTGGTAATTTAGTCGGTAATTATGCAACCTAAAGGGCAATGTGGTAATTTGTCAAGTAAAGAAGGGATGACTTAGTAATTACATGTGTAAGGGGGTAAATAAGTAATTTGTACCTAACTTGTTGTTGTGATTGTGGAATGTTATAATGTGATTTAAATAAGGCTGATTAGCCAAGTAAGAGTATTTGATAATGAGTATGGCCTTAATGGTTTCTCTGTGATAGCTTGGATAACCATCTAAACGACTAATAATATCATAACGGTTGAAAGTAAATAAGTATCTGATTGTCGTGCCTTTGTGATCACCTTTAATTAAGACACTAATACTTAAAGGGAAAGACCTCGAGATCAGGAATGGTGACTCCTTAGGGGTCGCTACCCTAAGGACGTGGTTTAATCCACGATTATTCTGGTATTTGCTGGTGTGCCTTTGTGCCCCAGCTAGGCCCTATATCTTACTCTTTCTAGCTCTACGGACCTAGTTAGGGGGTATGCATACTTATAGAATAGGTGTCCTTGTCGATAGGGTACTGAGTTAGCTTTATGCACCAGTACGACCAGGGTACCTTTGTGTCCTTGGGTTCGTGGTTGAAGGGTACTAAGTAGCTTATATATGCACCGGTACGACCGGTGTACTTTTGTGTCCCGGGTTATTGATCTCCTGTTCGAGGCAAATAAATATGATTGATGTGCTGATTAAAGAAAGGAAAGATACTATTATTGAAAGTGGAATATTAATGAGTCGGGCCCAGATGATTATGATATTGAGTACCGGTCCACCGGTTATAACAGTGGCCAGGAGCGTTGTGCCCTGGATGATGATTCTTTATATATTCCGGTCCACCGGATATAATAGTGGCCAGGAGCGTTGTGCCCTGGATGATGATTTTATGTATATTCCGGTCCACCGACAATAATAGTGGGGGTCCCGAGCTCAATAAAACCAGTATTGTATGTGAATGAAGTTATGGAAAAATACTAATCACTTATAGTGGAACACCATGTGAGTCGGGGCCAGACCGGTCCACCGGCAAATAATAGTGGTCAGAGGCGTTTTGCCCTGTGTGTTTTATCTTCCGGTCCACCGGCAATAATAGTTGTCAGAGGCGTTCTGCCTTGAGTGTATACTTTCCGGTCCATCGGCTATAATAGTGGGGTTCTCGCACTCACATGGATATAAAATATGATACTGATTGAATGATGAATGACGGAATCATGGCTTAAGGCCCAAAGATATCGATTATGAATTATAACTTGTGTTACGTGTGATTGTTATGTATGCACCTCAGTTTACATATGTATATAGTTGCATTATGTGTTGCATTGCGGGTCTGCTTTTAAGTGGGACTTTAAAGGGTTACTCAGTACCGTAGTACTGAAGGGTTCCATTCATGGGGCCCCTGCCTATTCAATGGGCAGTGTCCCTTGCAGGTCTTTTCAAGTGCTACTCAAGTGGGCAACGGGAAGGAGAGTAAGGAATCATCCGGAACTACTAGGGTTTCTCTCTCTCTCTTTGAAATTTCTGGTTTTAAATGTATATGTTGATACTGTAACCACCATTGGTGGATTTTATTCTTGTAAACGTTTGATACGCTACTCTGATTTAAGTATGTTGAAATTCTTGCAAATTGTATTTCATTTTCCTTTAGCCTTAGCACTTAGTACTGGAACGGTATGAGTGAACCGGTCTGGTACTAAGTGTGGCGGTAATACTCCCAAAATTCACGGTTTATTAATTTGCTTCCGCTAATTTCCTTTTAATTAAAGAAATTTTTGAGTAGTGAATTTTGGGGGTGTTACAGTTACTCTGTGAAATGATGGAAGTATCAATACTTTTTTATCTAAGGAGATGCAAAGTGGGGTATGCTGAAATGGAGCCGAAATGGAGTCGACTTAACTTTAAGATCCAAGATTCACCACTCTTCTCGTTAGACCTAGAATCAAACATTAACATATTTGATAAGCTTGTGTAAGATGGCTACATAATCAATAAGAGCGAGGTCATGAGCAACCATATCAACCTTAAAAAGATTAGGCTTAAGTATGATGATGGTAAGTAATTTCCTCCAACCCCTTCACTTCTGTTTATTTGTTAATTTTGTAAGTTCATCGGGTAATTGAGCTTTATCATTTTATCTTCAAAATGTGTTGAGTGGAAAGCTCAAAAAAATGTTGTTCCCCAACCTATATGGGGGTATTAGAAGGCCTACAATTTGTCCCCCCAAGGTGTTTGCTTTTGGTGCCTTAGTTACCATAGTTAAAGCATCCAAATAAAACTTATGTTTTTCCATCTAATCTTTCAAAATACCCTTATCATAGTACCTTATTTGTAATCATATCTTAAATAAGTGACCTTCATATCATTATTTGTTCAAAAAGTGGAGATGATTATTAAAACCATACCTAAGAAGAAGAAAAATTGAATAAGGTTAGTGGTATTAATACGAACACTCCCTTCATTCACCTTAATGTTGCAAAGCATTTGGATGTCGCCTCGAATCTAACCGGGGGCAAACTTACTAAATCTCTCACTTGCCTACTTGGTTGCAAGGGACCACATGTATATTATGATGAACCCTCCACTTTTGAGGTGTCAGCCCGGGTAACCTAGTTCACAATGAACCATACCACAAACTTATGTCTAAATTCTAACTTTAACCCTCTTGTGATACCTGATCCCCCTTCTTCACATTATATCTTATTATTATGACCCTTATTGATCTTTCTAGGAGCAAACTCAACCTAAATCTATCCCCGATTCTCTTAATAAGACACCTCTAAAATCTCCTTCTACAAAACTTGTCACCTAGAGGTCGGCGGCCTATGAAAAGAAAGATGATTCTTATGAGACGCTTCAAAAGGAAATTCAAAGGAAGGGAAAAGGTATGTTAGACCTCTTATCATAGTTATTAAAAGCCCGATTCAATCCTACAATTCTACAATCTGACGATTCAAAAACTATAAAACAATTAATTATCCTAGGTAAAATCTTAAAGTAATTAAATAATTATAGAATCATAAGATTTTATAGTAGAACATTACGATACTACAGCTGATTCTCATGATCCTACAATAGAATCTTATGATTATAATTCTACATAATAACTATAATTTTTATCATTTTATCTCCAATTTTATTTTATTTTTTCTCTTATTCCACATATATTTCTTTCCTAAATATGTGAAAGGGGTTATAAAGTTTGTGTTGAAGATGAGGGTGTAGCACCCCCATTTTTAACAATTAAAATTTTTATTTTAAAATTTTAATTGTGAAAGCTAAAATATTAAAAATGTAGGATGTTGCCACCACACTTAATATAAGTTCAGTTTCATCTACCATTCCTATATCAAATGCTTAGGGTGAAATGTTACTTCGCTTAAATTAAGAGCACAATCATAAAAAGCAAAAAAGAGATTATATTATAGATTAACATCTTTCTAACAAAGAAAGGTTAAACAACAGTTAAAAAAAGTTAAATGAGAATATGTACATAATGGACACAAGAATCTAAGGATATCTAGATAAAAAGACACTAAATCGGACAATCAACGGTCATAACTCTCAAGCCCCAAAATATTATCCATCAAGATAAACTGACAAATGATCCTAAAAAGTTATAAATACCCATTAAATAGGTAGGAGACCATGAAATGAAACTCATCGGTATAGCAATACTCAATAAAACACTATATAAAACTAAGCACGCAAATGTCACACTGAGGACCTAGAAAGTATCACAAGAGAGCATGTTAGAAACATATTTAAATCATATGACTAATCACATAATATGATAAACATGCCAAATAAACATTTATAACCAAGGTCGCATGCTCAATATACCATTTCATTTAAACCATAATGCGAAGCTTAATAAACCAAAGCATATGGAGGGTGTTTCATTAAAAGAAGACACCAAACCATTCTTAACCAATTTCCAAAGCAATCACATTATATCTCATAAATTTAACATGCATGCTAATAAATCCCAAAACTCCACAGGTATGACATAAAGGCAACCACCGAACACAAGTTAGGCATAAAGGTAACTATTGACCATAAGTAGGTATGAAAGCAACTATTGTCCACAAATAAGGCAACTACCGACCACAGGTAAGGCCCAAAGATAAATACCAACTACAGGTAGGGTATAAAGGTAACTACCGACTATAAGTGGAGCACAAAGATAGCTATCAACCAGCAATCCAATATCATTCCAAACAAAACAATAATTAATCCATTTTTATTTAGTATTTACAATAGGGGATAATAATATCAATCCAAATACACTAAGATACTCTATTCATATCGCCTCGCATAAGCAACAAAGTATATTATCGACTATCAATATAAGGATGTTAAGGTACTCCAGTTGCACTGGCGCATAAGAAAAACACAATACCCTAGCAATAAAAATACCCAATCCATAAGTATACATACTTTTAAGAAGTTCAAAGAGTTAAATAACGTAAGATCCTTTTTTGGGCACTAAAGCACACCGACAAAATCCAAAATAATTTTTTAGCTAAACCACATCTTTAGGAAAGCTACCCTTAAAGAGCCACCACTTCTGGTGTCAAGATTTTTCAATTTAAGGATTAATAATTTAATAAGGCAATAGTGAAGTCAAATAGTACATAAATAACTCTAATTTTCATACTTAATATTTTGTCCTTTAATTCCAATTATTGAAGTCAATCTTAAGTCATACAACTCAAAATCCGCTAAGGTCGTCATATATCCAATTATTCACATTTAAGCGTATGAAGTCATAAATAACCAAAATTTCCTTTAAGCCAAATCACCATAATATTATTCAGTTTAAATATTAATTTTATTTCAATTAATACTTTATCATGGAAAGGCTAAAATAAGATAATTGAAGTTTTTTTATCATACAGGTGCATTACTAGACATAGCAAAGGATGATTTTTCCCATACACATGAGTAAGCGTGTAAAATCCTAACATTTATATCTAATTCATCCTAAATCATATATTTTCTTACTTAACATCATATAATACATGATAGGCAAATGTGTTGGCATAAAATAAGCATGGTACTCTTACAAGATTAATTTACCCCTAGGGCATACAAATGATAATAATCATGTAAAAATATGCCTAAACATGCTCAACCTATCATGTTATGCATATATGTCATGCTTAATTGAACCAAAACAAACAAAAAAACATAGTTGTTACGGAAAGGATGGAAAACAAGAGCTTGTGCAGAGAAAGTTCAATGTGACAAATTCACGATGCATGGGCCTAAGAATGTGAGCTAGTTATGTCAAGATGGTTGGGGACGTTGAAGCTTCATGTAACATGGGATTATCTTGTGTGAGGGATGGGGGAAACAGAGTGGATTTGGATGAAAGAGATATGCAAGTTGGCAGTTCAAGGCTATAAAAATAGGGCACAACCTAAAGGAAAAGCAAGTGATTTTGGGGTTTAAAGGATTGATAATTGATGTGGAGTGCAGCAACAAGGCTTATGGTGGAAACTGGAGGAGAGGTTGATGAGAGCGAGGAATGGTCAAGAAAAGAGCAACGAAGGGGGAAAGTTTGTGTTGGTAGCCATAATGTGGTGCAAATTTCTTGGCAGAAGAGGAAGGGGGTTAGGGGTGGTTTCCATGGGAAATGCTAAAGGAGATGGAAAGGAGAGGAGGGAGTTGAGGTGGTGCTGGAGCTGGAAGGACAGAGAAGGATTAGGGAGGAACAGTTGGGTGATTAGCGACATGAATGGAGGATGGTGATGTAAGGATGAGTTGTTGTTCCTATGAAAGAAAGGGCATGGGTTAGGGAGGTTGCAACATAACAAAAGAAAATAGAAAACAAAGGATATCAGGAAGAAATAAAGAGAGGTTGGGTTTTGTAGGGGTTAAACAAAAAAAGGGAGGGAGATTTTGTAGAGGAGCTATAGCGTGAGGGGGTCGAGCGGGGTGAGATTGAGATGGTAAAGGGTTTAGGATTTGTAGAGAAAGGAGAAGGTAGGGATTTGGAGTGGATTGTATGGGAGAGAATGTGTATGGGTTGAGTGTTAGTTTATGATTTAGTTTGTTTAGGTTTATTTTGGTTAGGTTAGTTAGGTTAGGTTGATGTTTTGAATTTAAGAAACCAAACAAAAAAATATCAGTTAAGGGTGGGTGTTAAAAAAAAGGAAAAAGGAGGAAAATAATTAGGATAAAATAGTTAAAAGGCTAAATGCTTAAAAATAAATGCTATAAAATTTCTAGGTATTACAAAGGGAGTCACGTAACCATACCCGACGATTACTCTTTCTTTGATTGTCGCCTAAACAACGGTGTCGATCTTGAGTCAGCTGAGGCAATAATGCTTGGCTAGATAAAGAGGTAGTCGATACTCTTAAAATGACAACTCTACTAAGGGCTGACCTAAATCTCTCCTTTCAAGTAGACCCTGATTTGTTTATGTTATATACGGGATGAACTTGTTATTAATACTAATAAAAGTGTTGATGATATTTGCAACAAATATTGATGTGGGAAAAATTTAATAAACTTCAGCAAAGTGTTAGTCGATTCCACTAGTAAGAGAAGGAAAATCAAGATCTCCAAGCTAGCATCTCAACATTAAAAGTTAAAAAGAAATACTTGGAAGCTAAAGTGGATGAGTTGGAAGCCATGAAAAGAACCTTGAAATCCAACTCGGATAATATAAATTTATAAAGACTTGTTTTTCTAGGTTGGAAGATATCCTTCAAAACTAAAAGAAGTCAGCTTCAGATGAGATAGGAGTTTTGAAAACTCACACCACTAGTCTAGAGGATAGTTTGTTGAAGGAGAAGATCAATTGTCTTCAAGAAAAAAAAAAGGAAATGGATTGATGATTCCGCAAAGATCCAACATTTTTTTGAGGGTAACATATCACTACATAATGAAGTGAGATCCCTTGTTAAACTACAAAAAGATGCAAATAATAAAATACAAGAGTATGCCACTAAATTTTTTGAGATGCAGAAGGCCTCAAAGAAGCAAATGAATGAGATCAAATAATTGTGCTCAGAGACATGTAAGACGTAGAGGAAAAATAATACCAAAAAGAGCCAAATAAAGGCACTAATGGCGGAGACCAAGAAAGTAGTTGAGTCAGCTCAAAAGGATATAGTCTTGTACATTGAGATGGCCATTGTTGATGTTGAGCTCAGTCACTCTCATGAATTTTTGGATGATTTATTAAAGGGAAAGGAGTTCACAAATTATGGAGAACAACTTCAATTTTAATGGTATGCATATGGTGAATCGTTGGTGCACGCTCAATTCAAACATTTATTGAGCATTAATAGCTTCTAAGACCTGGCAGAGAATTCTATCATAGCCAAGACTAAGAGAATATACCTATTCTATAGGGGACCAAAGAAGGAGCTAATGATAGTAAAGAATATGAATCACAAGCGATGGAGGGAAAGAAGGATGTTAGGTTTAGCAAGTGAAGAAGTGAAGTTTATTTTTTAACAAACTTGTAATTTGTCTCTTCATTATATTATGTCCATTACCTTGGTATACAAAATACCCTTAAAGATGTCAGTATTGCTGATCTTACATTATATTTTGTATTGTCTTTCTGTATTTATGCCAATATTGATATATTTTATGCAGCTCAAGTTGCTTACTCTTTTAAAATTTTATACTTTGGCAATAGCTTACCAAAATAGGGTTTGATCCAAACACCATTGGTTGTTGAAGCCAAATCGACAACCAAACCCTTCAACATTAGGCTTAGTGGCCTCAATACATAAGTCTAGGATCGCACCATAGGAGCTTAAGTTTAGAGCGGCCGAAAAGCCATTAGGTATGGATAATTCTAGGATCCATGCCCTCGGTACATTGAAAGAGGTGGGTACCATGGGACTATAGGCTTAGTAACTAAAAATCCACCATGTGATCCTATAATTTATTTTTCTTCTAGGTTTTATGGTCACGGCATATCAATACGAGGGCGCACCTTTGGAGCCTGAGCTTAATGGTTGAAAGTGCATAAGTCTTTCAGCTCACTAGGTGTGTTTGCCTTCTTTTCTTCTAGGCTCAATGACCTTGACACATCAAACCAAGGGTGCACCTTAGAAAATTAGGCTTAGAGGCTAAAAGTACATCATTTTTTAGTACATCAAGTACGCCCATCTTCCTTTCTTTTAGGCTTAGTGGTCTCGGTAAATCAGTTTAAGGATGTACCTTGAGAGTCTAGGCATAGTGGTTGAAAGTGCATAGGTCTTTTCACTCGCCAGGTCTGTTTGTCTTCTTTTCTTCTAAGCTCCAAAGTTATGCCCTCAGGAGCATGGATTTAGTACCTAAAAGCTCATTGGTCTTTCAGCTCACCAAATGTGCCCCTTTTCTTTCATCTAAATTCATTGCCCTCAATGTTTTGATCTGAGGCAAGCATGATTACAAAAAAAGATATCTTATGAATATGTCAACATTTGCAATATATATATAGAATCCATTCCTTTGTCGACATTTATACGCAATAGGAATTTGTATTCATATATAATAGAAATCATCATTAAGTTAGTAAAAGTTATAATACAAATAGTATTTTTGTAACACCCCAAATTTTTGCTTAGATTTTTCCCGCGTCAGTTACGTCCTAATTTAATTTTAGTATCAAGAAATCTTATTTTTAGCCTTAACCTAATTTTTCAATCCCAAAACTTTAACTGAATTCAAAATTGAACTCGAATAAACCGTAATTCGTAAATAAAAATCAAAATCCACTAAAATTTCTACTAATCCTAATTACTTATGGCTAATCCAAAATTACCTAATATGATCCTAACCCCTATCCTCTTCTTCATTTTTCTTTTCTTTTATTTTCCTTCTTCTCTTGTGCCAACTTTTTTTGTGGCATGAAGGAGTTTGGCTCCTTTGCTACACCATGATACCATCACCTTGCCTCCCACATGCATCCTCTCACCATCACCCTACCACCGTCACTGACTATCATTATCATCTTTTATGCCTATCTTCTTTCTTCTTATCTTCCCCCTCATGGCCCATTGGCCAATGGACCGACTACCAAGGTCATCCCAACCTTCCCCCTACCTGTCGCCGACCATCGCTACCGACCACCGCCTCTTTTCCCTTCTTCTTTCTCTCGTTAAAGTACACGGCCTGTGCACCACCTACTACACAACCATGCAATTCTTGCACCGTCTGGTTGTGCGTCTCTTTTTCTCTCGATCTGTTGTGCACTCCTGCTACATGGTCATGCATTATATTTTCTTTTAACCAGGAGCTGCACCGCTTGCTACACAGTCGTGCAACTTTTTATTTTTAGTCGTGCACCCCTATTTTCACCCCTAAACTTTGTCCAAACACCACCAAAATTTAACCATAACTCCACTATACATTCTTCTACACTTCCATACAACTCAAGCTTCCATTTGACTTCGGTTATTTCCATTTTCACTCTCCTCTACCTTAACTTTTCCCTCAATTTTAATCTTTAATCTTAATCGTATTTTTTATCTTATTTTCATAAGTGATCTTCAGATGATTTTGGATGAGCTCTAGGATTTATGTGCATAGAGCTCGATATCCTTGTTGGTAAGGATACATGTCGTAGCTAGAGATTTATATGATACATGTATTTTTGTATGTGCTTTTGTGTTGAGTATATTGTATTGAGTAATGTATTTATAGAAATGCTATGAAATGATATTATTGAGAGTAATGAAATTATATAAGTATGTATTTGGGTATAATGTTGGATATAGAATATCTATGGGAAACTGAGTATATATACTTCGGATCATGATTGGAAATTTATATGTATTAGTATTAGATTTCATAAGGCCTTTAGAAGAATATGATTGTCTTGACTACCCTGAGGGTATTATAATCATTTAAGGATAATTACATGGTAGTACTTATGTATATCTTGTGCATTTATATAATTTCAGCATGATAATATATAATCAACTCTGAATAACGTACTAATTATTTAAAGTGAAAGATCACGTGAGTCGGACCGAGGTGTTTATATGGGTCCGTTCTACCAGATAATAATAGTGGCTCGGGTGTGTTGTCCCCGAGAGGTGCATCAGCCCGTTCCATCGGATTAAGAATAATGGTACCCCATACTCAAACGTGAATGAAAATATGATTAAGAAATAAAGTATAAATGAAAAGATACTAATCATTTAAAGGGAAGACTACGTGAGTCATGATCGAGGTGTTGAGTCTGTTCTACTGGATAATAATAGTGGCCCGGGTGTGTTGTCCCCGAGAGGTGATTTAAACCGTTCCACCAATTTAAAAATAGTGGCTCAAGAGTATTTTACTTTGAGAGGTGTTGGTTCTGTTCCACCGGTTTAAGAATAGTAAGGCTCCTGAACTCAACGTAAATGAAAGACTGGAATATGGTATATCTAATGAAAGACCTAGAATCAATAATTATCTGACATTCTTTGATTTACGCATGTATGATTTTCTTATGTCATAACCCTACTTGATTGTACTATTACCTTACTCAATACGTAGCGTACTAATCATCTGTTTCATGGGTACTGCTCAATCCAACGAATAGACGACCCAAATGTATATGTGTAGGTTGATGATGACCAGGTGGACGAATTCCCAGCCTTTGATGATATATATGTGGAGGAGTGATTTCTTTCGTATTAGGATTTTGGGCGTAAAGTCATGTTATCTGGATGATAGTTTTACACGAATACCCTTTTAGACTCTTAGTTCCATGGGATCTCTTTTGTTGTATTTTGATATTGTAATCGAAGTTGATCTCCAAACGCTTATTTGATGTTATTAAAAGTTGTCTCGTTTCTTACTATTATGTTTTAAATTTTCTAATCATTTTGCCTAGTGATTGACTTAAGGATGATGGGGTAAGCCGAACTTATGTCAATTACAGCGGTAACACCCAACTATTTGATTATACGCTTTTGCTTAAAACGAAATTTTTTAGTAGCAAATTTTGGAGTATTATAATTTTTTCAAGTGTATTATGTTCCATGCATTTGTTAGATATCTTTTCTCTTCATTAGCTAACAACTTGTTCCATAACTTGATAAGGGCCTTTAGATTTAGCGGCTAATTGGTTTTGACTCCCACTCCTTTAGAACTCAACCTTCCTTAATACTCATTCTCCTACCTTTAATTGCATAGGCCTTACTCTTTTGTTGTAGTAGTTAGTTACTTGTTGTTTGTGCTTAACGAGACACATTTGAACTACATCTCTTCATTCTTCAAATAGGCACTTCTCTAATTTTAAAGCATCTTCATTTATTTTGGGATCATATTGGTTGGTTGTATATGAACTTGTTTTGATTTTTGTTGATACAACTGCCTCAACCTCAAAAGCTAAGTGGAAGGGTGTCTCACCCTATAATACTCAAAATTTTATCTATTTCTAATTTCATTTAATTAACATCCTAATCTAATATTAATCTAAAAAAATTATATTTTTAGTTTACACTTATTCCTTAATCATAAATCTAAACCTAATCCTAACATTATTTATGGATCATTAATAATTTTAACCTAACTCCACCCCAGATGTTTCATAAATAAATTTTATCCTATTCCCTAATCAAAATTTAATCTAATTCTAATCTTAATCCTAAACTCTTTTATTTTATTTTTCTTTTTTCCTCCTCCTTTTCTCTTTTCTTTTCCTTTTCCTTTTTTTTTCCTTCCCTACTTCCTTGTCCTGATTGGCTTCCCTCCCTCCTTCCTCTTCAAACCATGCCAACAAATCATTTGCATGGCCTCTTATTTCCTTTCCCATTTATGCACTTCCCTTACACTAAGCACTACCCCACCTGCCCTCTTCCCTGCAGCACAATCTACACTACCACCAGAAGATACTTCTGTCCCTTTCTCCCCTGATTTGTGTCATAGAGCTAAACCCATGCTAAAATTCCTCAACCCTACACTGCTTAGCCTTTCTCATCCTACACCCTCACGTCACCTCCAATATATATATACCCCATCTCCCTTCCTACTTCACACAACCCTCATAAACACCCCATACTCCCTCTTCATTAACTCAACCTCTCTACATTTCGGTCATTTTTTATCTTCCATTTTCATCCTTCAAAGCCCTACACAACAAACCACACCCAACACAGCTCATCCCTTAGCTACATTAATAAAAAATAAAATAAAAAACATGATGAATGCCCATTTATCACATCATTCACTCATTCAACCTTCAACCATTCAAAAATTTTCTTCTCCAACCTCATGCCAAACTACCACCCCCAACATCACTCCTTGACACAATACCCCGTAGTTTCATCAAGAGTCCACACTACCCCCTTGTTGCACCAAGTTTTGTCATAGTTAGTTCGACACTTGCGTGACTTGGTTTGCTCCATTTTTCACCCTTCTTTTCCTTTATCTCTTTCTTTATTGTTTCTTAAGTTCTAATGTTGTATTATTATTTATTCTTAGGTGGTTTTCGGGTGGTCTCGGAGGAGGAGTCTTAGGTTATACGTGTTTAGAGACCGAAGACGCTTTTGGTAAGGATACATGTCGTAATGAGGGTTTTGTGTGTAATGTGTATTTATGTGTATGAAAGCTCATGGTTGTCATTATTATAATGATAATGTTATGTTGACAATGTTATGGTATGATGATGTGATATCTGATATATAGAAAGTGAGAATATGTGAGGAGCATGAGCTTACATGTTATTGTTGTGATAAATATTATTTTGATACCCTAAGTATGTTAGTAAGTATGATATGTGATATATTAATGTGGTTTGACCAGGTATATTAATGTGGATTGACTAGGTATGGAAAGCAGTTAATGACTATAGTCAATTAGTGTCATGATGATATAAATTGGAAATTAGAGTCCATTTATATTAGGACTCGTAGATTTTTTGTGAAAAATGAACATTTTTGCTTCTCAAGGATAACTTAATTAATATGAGTTAACTATGAAATATTTGGTAATTTAATGTGTTAATTGGTTAAAAATATTCTAAATAAATTATATGGAATATTTAGAGTAATTAAGAATAGCCTAGGTCTAATAAATGAGAGCATGGATTAAATTGGGGATAGTAATCCTAGAGGCATGGTCATTATCGCATGTGTAAAATGCTGGGGTTAGACCTTAATTTTCAAGTATTTTTTTGGTAATTGCATTTTAGAAATTTGTATTAAATTTGGTGGTTATATGAGCCTTATAAGAAAATTTATATTTAATTTGTTAAACTAGGGTTTCTAAAGGATTTGTGAATAATAATTCTAGAGGCAAGTTATTATTGCATGTATAAGACGTTATATTTAGACCTTTATTTCAAGATATGCTGTCAATAATGATATTTTAAGTATGAGAATTAAATTTTATGATTAAATGAGTACTAAGAAAGTAGTTATACTTGTAAAATTAGAATTTTTTAAGGGAAATGTAGTCTTTTTCCTTAGAAAATATCCTAATATGTATGTAGTTGTGTCTTATGTGTTTTAGATCTTTATGTTAGGATGAATCATATTGTAACACCCCCAAATTTACTACTGAAAAAAATTCGTTTAATAAAAAGGGTTTAACGGAAGCGAAAAGATAAAACCGTAAATTCGGGGGCATTACTGCCACACTTAGTACCAGATCGGTTCACTCCTACCGTTCCAGTACTAAGTGCTAAGGCTAAACAAGGTTAGCTTCAAATATGAGTCATTAATAAAACACCAGTCATTAGTAAAACACAAGTCATACAGGATCAGAGTGCGGTTTAGGATTACAATCTAGAGAGTACATAACTAGTGTTTTTCCAAAACATAAAGCACTGTATGATATAACATAACTAAAATATAATAAGACATGATCCGAAAAGAAAACAGAGTCTGGTTGAGTCGCTCTCGATCCCCAATACAGCTTAGCGCACATAGCACAATCACATAGGCAGCATGTAATAATACAGATGATGAAGGCTGACTATGGTCCAATTAGACTTATTTTCTTTTGGATCTCTGTTAATTATAGTTGCTTCATACCATAATCTTTATTAATCCATGCGAGTGCAGAAACCCCATTATTATAGCCGGTGGATCGGTCACTTATAGGGCAAAACGCACCTAACCACTATTTTATGCCGGTGGATCGGTCTCCAGGGCAAAACACTCCTGGCCACTATTATGCCCGTGGATCGGTCTGGCCCCAACTCTCATGGTATTTCAATGTAATTACATAGCAGATTTCCCATGATTCATTGGAAACTTAATGTTTGGCTTGTTGAGCTCGGGATCCCCCACTATTATAGCCGGTGGATCGGTCACTTATAGGGCAGAACGCACCTAACCACTATTATATGTCGGTGGATCGGTCTCCAGGGCACCCCGGCACCTGGCCACTATTATGCCGGTGGATCGGTCTGGGTCTGGCTCAACAATCTTACTCTGTAAGTGATTAGTATCTTATTCGTATCTTATTAGATAAAGCTTTTCACCCTTGACATGTATGTTAACTACCTTCTACTTCTATTCTCCCAAAGGGGCCCGTCCTATATCTTGAGACTGTTGCGCCCCTTATCATACCCCGACATCCATTTCCCTTTACACTTACACTTTAGTGAAAAACCCAACTCCTACGGGTGTGGGTTAGGCCCAACACCTTATGACATCAACTCCAACTACTATCACCCCTTAGGGTTTTCCCTTGAAAACCCTAATTGGACCAATGTAGCCTAACCCTCTCTCTCACTTACAATACCATCACCTCGTTTATCGCCCCATACCTTAACTCATTAGATCCAATCCCAACTCATATCATCTTACCCCTTCGATTTCACATGTGACCGGAGAAACCCTAGTTGGCCACTTCAAACCCTAGTACCTTTCTTCTCCCACAAGTAACCACTCTATTTTTCACCTAATATCTCTTCTCTCCCACGAGGCCACGACTCCCATAATCACCCCTTATATAATAAAATCTCACTCTAAACCCGTACTCCACTCTTCCTTAATTATTTTTACTCCCACATTTTTCAGATTACTACTTCCTCCCAAAACCCTAATCGGGTCCCTTATACACCCTTACACCAACCTACGTACTATTTTTCATCCCGAGTCTCCAGTCACTCCACAACTCTCTCCTTAGCTTATTTACACCCTAATACAACTTTTCTCACGTAAAGATCACCCCCATGCAAGTTTTATCCATCACATGCAAACACCCAAAGTCCCCATGCAAATTTTAAGATTCCCATACATGGTTCCCATCTCTCATCCATTTTGGTCATTCCTTCCTCTTTAATTTTCTCTCATAGATCATGAGGTATTTTGGTCAACCTCATATCCCCCCTTAGTGAACTCACTTCCCATTTTCTTTATTTTTGTCCTTTCATTCCCATATCATATTATCAATTGTCCTAGCATGCATGTCCTAGAGGGTCATATCATATCAAACCATAATCACCACATATACTTATCATACTCATGTCATAAGAAAACACATACAAAACATACCTCAACTCCAAGCTGCGCTACACATAAGACAAGTTAAGGACAACCATACGATACACAACATAACATGATATATATAGCATCCAAGGCATACAAGTCACATAACACACATAGGCCTTAGCTACATCCTTACCTAAAGTGACGTCGGGCTTGGAGCACGCTCCTACGACTCCTTAGGGTTTTGGCTCGATTCACCTATAAGAAGGAAAATACTAAGGATTAGTTTCCCTCCTACCAAAAGCACCATTACTCCTTATTTTAGTCTAAGATTAGGATTGTTATTATTAAAGGGAGTATTATACGTGAAAATTATGATTTTTATCTTCAAGTTATCCTACTAGATATTACTAGCCAAAGTATGCTTATTTTAAATATTTAATGCGATACTTGTAGTATTAAACCTAATAGCTTTATTCTTATAATAATAGTACTAATATTAATTTGTAGCAAAATAGTGATAATAATAATAGTAGTAGTAGTAATGCTAATGCTTATAGTGATAGAAACCCTAGCATTTTTAAGGCTAAGTCTAATAATAGTGTTAGGGTTAAAAATAATAATATAATAATTGCAATACCAACAAAGTACAAATATTCCTAAAGATAATAATGATAAAAGTTATATTTTGAATAATAATAATAATATAAGGGTTCAAATGTTTTTGTCACCATAATAGTAATAAAATAATAATAATAATAATAATAATAATGATGATGATGATGATGATGATGATGATGATGATACCATAGTAATAATGATAGTGACAAAGGCATTAGGAATAATATTATTAATATTCGAATATTAAATAGTAAAAATACTAAGGCTTAAGTATTCTTCTTCTTTAACAACAAAATGATAATACGCCAACTTCGGTTTAAATAACACCAATAATAATAATAATAATGATGATGATGATGATGATGATGATGATGATGATGATGATGATGATGATGATGATGATGTTAAGTATAATAATAATAATAACAATAACAATAATAATAGTAGCCGAAATGATAATTATAATAATATAAGGGTCCAATTATTTATATTAATAAATAAAGGTGATAATGGACAAAGTTAGTATTAACAATATTAGCAAGGAAATAATGATAATGATAATGGTAATAATAATAATAATAGTAATAATACCAATAATAATAATACTAAAGTTAGGTTAATTAATAATAATAATAATAATAATAATAGTAATAGTAATAATAAAGATAACTATTTTAATGCTAAGGTTGTAGCCTTTTAATTAGTATACCATAGTTGTAAATATTTCTGAAATTAGATTAGGTAATAAGAGTGATACATAATAATAATATTAATAAGGGTGATAATAATAATAATAATAATAATAACAATGATGATACAACACTAATAATAATAATAGTAATTGTAACACCCCCAAATTCACTACTGAAAAATTTCGTTTAAATCGAAAGGTTTAGCGGGAGCGTACAAGTTAATTTATGAATTTAGGGGTATTACCGCCACACTCGGTACCGGACCGGTTCACTTCTACCGTTCCGATACCGAATGCTAAGGCTAGATCAAGAAATTCGTGAAGTAAACCAACAAAGCATAAATGCATAATCAAACATAAAACATCCAGGAAGGCTAAGGCGCCAACAGCAGTTAAAATATCGTTAGGATTACAATTTAAGAGTTCCACTCCAAAATACGAGCGTAATATAAATACGACTCAGAACATGATAGATGAAAACAGAAATAACAAGGTGCCCGCCAGCTCACTCTCCGGCCCCAACCAAAGTAGACTCAATACTCGGCCCCACCCGATGCCTCGTAGGTGTCGTAGGCATCGAAAACCAGATCTCCTACCTGCACAAGGTCAGAAGGGCCCTCTGCTCGTGGGAATGAGCAGCACCCATGAAACGGATGATCATACGCTACGTACTGAGTAAGGTAACAGAGCTAAGGCCATCACATAGCACACAAGACCCACACACTCAACACATAAATGACATACGATGACATGCATGAATATATCTAATCACTTTCTGGTGTCTTATTCTGTATTCTCATTAATGAGATAAATCCATTCACGCATTCTTCAATAATCCATGTGAGCACGGGGACCCCACTATTATAGCCGGTGGACCGAAAAATAAAACACAGGGCAGAATGCCTCTGACCACTATTCTAACCGTGGACCGACTGGCCCCAGCCTCAACATGGTGTTCCACTGTAAGTACTTAGTATTTTTTCCATGTTTTAACTTATCTGTTTTGGGTCTATCGAGCCGAGATCCCCCACTATTATAGCCGGTGGTCCGGAAATAAACGCACAGGGCTGAACGCCTCTGACCACTATTATAGCCGTGGACCGGAACGAAACGCACAGGGCAGAAAGCCTCTGACCACTATTGTAGCCGGTGGACTGGAACGAAACGCACATGCAGAATGCCTCTGAACCACTATTGTAGCCGGTGGACCGGAACGAAACGCACAGGGCAAAATGCCTCTGACCACTATTATAGCCGGTGGACCGGAACGAAACGCACAAGGCTCGGCTCAACAGTCTTTCGCTTTACGTTATTAGTGTCTTATTCCGTGTCTTATTGAATCACACAACACCCTTGACATGCATAAATCATTCTCTTTATACTGTACCAATTAGTTACTCCAACCCTACTTAATCACAACACCTCAGCGTTAATCACTCCAACCCTAATCCCATACGATCATTAACTCCCATGCAAAACCCTAACTCCACCATGCAAACCCTAATGCCACCATACCAACATTAATACCACCCTGCAAATCATAACACCACCATGCAAACCCTAATACCACCATAAGCCATTAATACCACTATGCAATCATTAATATACCACCAATACGAACATTACTACCACCATACAAACCCTAATACCACCATAAGCCATTAATACCATTATGCAATCATTAATACCACCATACGAACCCTAATACCACCATGCAAACCCTAATACCACCCTACGAACCCTAATACCACCACGCAAATCCTAAGACCACCATACCGACCATAATACCACCACACGAACATCAATACCACCATACAAACCCTAATACCACCATAAGCCATTAATACCATTATGCAATCATTAATACCAACCATGCGAACCCTAATACCACCATGCCGACCATAATACCACCACACGAACATCAATACCACCATACAAACCCTAATACCACCATAAGCCATTAATACCATTATGCAATCAATAATACCACCATACGAACCCTAATACCACCATACCGACCATAATACCACCACACGAACATCAATACACCATACAACCCTAATACCACCATAGCCATAATAACCATAAGCCAACATTAATACCACCATACAACATTAATACCTCCATAAAATCATAAATAACATCATACAAACCGAATACCACCATGCGAACCATTAGTACCAACCTAAGAAACATTAATACTATCATACAAACTTCAAGACTCCCATGATGGTTCCCAACTCATATTACCATTTATCCAAAATGCATGTCCTAGAGGGCCATAACATAATACATCATAAACATCATAATACATGTCATGCTCATTCATGGAAGCACATACAACATACCTCCATCTCCAAGCTGCGCTACACATATGACAAGTTACCCACAAATATAATACATGGCATAGCATGGCATATACAACATTCAACACATCCATGTCACACATAACACAAGGCAAGGCCATTAGCTTCGTCCTTACCTAGGTAGGCACCAGGCTGAGCACGCTCCTCTACTCCTTAGGCTCGGATCGGGGTCACCTATGAAAGGGGAAAAAGCTAAGTAATTGTTTTCCCTTATAATTACGATAAATCCTCATGCTAGTTTTAAAGGTTAGTTTTTATTACTAAAAAGGTTTTTATACAAACTAGGTTTTACTTAGCATTAGTATACTAATTATTAGTAGTCAAATATGTTTATTTCTAATACCTATTGTTACACTTATATTAATAACCATTATCCCTATTTTTATAGCATTATGATAATACAGAATGGTAATAGTAAGTAAGTTAATAACAATAATCATAACAGTAATAAT